>CM053791.1:483243749-483933749 GCA_028749045.1 Cupressus sempervirens | reverse complement strand
AAAACATTATTACAAACAAGGTTTTTTCTCCCATTAGACACAACCTTGGTTGATTGTTTCACATAATTCTGGTTCTAATTCTCTGAATTTAATTCTATGGACTAACCCCACACAACTCACATCAAATATTAGTAGTCCAATATATATATATATATATATATATATATATATATATATATATATATATATATATATATAAGTCATAACATCCCATAATTCAAAATATCATTCATCTAAAACAATTTAATTCAAAGTTTTTCCAACATACACTATACAACATAAATGATTGACATTAAAATCATCACCATATCACATTAAATTATTCATCACCAAATCACATCTTTTCAATTCAATTAATTCTAATGAAATCACTAACACCATCATTAGGTGATAAGCATCAAAGAATTAGGTGAATAATCATAACATCAATTATGTCTAGTAAATCACGATGCATGAATAGTAATGTCAATCAAAAGTGAAATAGTCTATCCTAATGTAAAAAGCATCAAATCCCATGCTAGCAAACCCTGTCAACATAGTCTGAAACCATGAGACATGAACATAGTGTATCAAATGCTAAAACTAAAATGAGAATGTATAAGATGTTATGAAGGGCTTGGGGTGGGCCTCACACCTTCCCCCTATGCCTAGAATTCCTCCTGGAGTTCATCAAAGAGGTGGGGGTACTATGTTGCATCCTCCCATGAAGTTGTAACCTTATCATAAAAATCCCACTAGACCATAACCTAGTCCAACTCTCTCCCTTAAATTGTCAATGTTCGGCATGCAAAGATGTGAATGGGCTCCAATGCCAGTTGCTAATCTAACTCCACCTACAAGGCATCCCAATATACAATGTGAGATTCATAATATATATACTTGGTACATAAACATGAAATATATTCTGGATGCATGACAAGATAGGTGGCAAAGCTAGATGATAAGAAATTGGTCTTATCCTCTTCAACATCTTAAATGGTCCAACAAATCAAGGTACAATCTTCGAACCCTTTCCATAATGGATTAGGTTCTTATGAGGCCACAATCTCAAGAAAGCCCTATTACCAACCAACTAGCTATTATCTACCTTCTTTGCATCTGCACACTTCTTTTTCCTATCCTATGCCTCTATGAGATGATGCCTAATTATAACAACTTGTTTCTCCATATCCTCAACAAGGTCTAGCCCAATGAAAACTCTATCCTCATTATCCCAACTTAGTGGAGTCCTACAAGGCCTGCCATACAATGATTGAAAGGGTTGCATCCCTAAGGATGAGTGATGCACTTTCTTGTAGGAAAACTCTACCAAGTATAGGTACTCTTCCTATTTCATTTGGTGGTCCATAATATACATGCAGAGCATATCCTCTAAGACTTAGTTAACCCTCTATTTTTACTTATATGTCTTAGGATGATAGGATGTACTAAAATTGAGCTTATTATCCAATGCTCCTTATAGCTCTCTCTAAAAGGATGATGTAAATAGAGAGTCTCCATCTAAAATGATCTTATGAGGAATGTCATGAAGTTTGAAAACATCTCACAAGAAAAAATGTGCAACTATAGGTGTTGTGAAGGTAGTACAAATGAGTGAGAAGTAGGTGATTTGGTTCAATGCATCAACTATCACCATGATAGCATCATGGAAGTGATAAGACATGGGAAGTACAACAATGAAGTCCATGGGTATAATGTCCCATTTCCTCTCAAGTATCTCATGTAGTTGACGTAACCCACCTAGATGATGATGCTATGCCTTAACATTTTGACACTCTAAACATTTAGCTACTAACTTAGCTATGTGTTGTCTCATGCCTGGTCAATAATATAGTTGTCTTGAATATGCATGCATCTTATTGACCCCAAGATATGCTACATATGGTACTCTGTGAGCTTCTAACAAAATAATCTCACACAATCTTTCTGAAGTAGGTACATAGATGCATCCTTTGTGATGTAAAAGCCCATCAAACTCTAGCAAGTAATCAAAAAAATTCCCTTCTAAGGGTCTTTAAGACTAAATCATCTAACAAAAATATGTATATATTTCATTCTCATGCAAGTGGGACAAAATACAATCTCTCAGTTCCTTGTATTCATGGAAATAGAAAATATCCCATGATGCCTTTTACTAAGTGCATACGTAACTACATTCTCCTTCCCTTATATGTACTGGACACCAAAATCATATTCTCAAAATAATTCCATCCACATTCTAAGACATGCATTAAGGTTCGACTGAGTGAAAATGTATTGTAAACTTTGATGATCTATATGTAATTCAAATTGATGACCTAAAAGGGAGCGTATCCACTTCACTATCACATGTACCACTGCTACAAACTCGAGATCATGAGTGGGATAATTAAGTTCACGAGTCTTAAGCTTCTTAGACTCGTGTGTAATGGGTCTACCATGTTGTATCATTAACCCCTCTAATCCTTTAATTTTTTTTTAAAAGTATCATTAACTCTTTTAAAACTAACTTATATTTCCTCAATTTAAACTGCCTTAAGTTTTATTTTAGTTCTTCCAAATATTATTTTAACATGAAATATTTTATGTTTTTAAATTTATACTTCACAAGTCATTAAATCTTATTAGAATATAATATTTTTTAGAAATAATTGAGACCTTCCCCTTGATATATTCATCTAAATTATTTTCTTAATATTTACAAATTTAAACTAGAAACTGTATTAAATATTCTCTCTAACTCTACATCACTTTCCCAACATAAAATTCACACCTCTGATTATATAAAATTTACCACCCCAAAAGATATATGCTTTAGTATAAATTCTATAATGGTGGAAATCTAAAAATGAATAATATTTATATCTTATTAATAAACTTTAACCTAAAGGCAATTATCATACCATTTCTTAAAAGATTTATTCTTCACACACACACACACACAGATGCACACGCATGTGCGTGCACACACACACACACACACACACACACACACACACACACACACACACACACACACACACACACACACACACACACACACACACACACATCGATAAATATAGACAAAGAAACAAAATAATATGACATAGGAAGAAAAAAATAAAGAAAAAAATAGAATAGGAGGATCACATATGCCTACCTAAGGTCCAACCAAGATCCTGGCTTGATGAGTCTAATTCAACCTAGCCTTCTCCTACATCTAGCCTATTTCACTCCCCTCTAAGAGTCCTTCTCTCATCCTTTTCTAGAGGAATTGATCTCTAATTATAAGCCTCTAAATAATTATAGAGGTTAAGGGAGTATCTTCCTATGAAGAAAATTCCCTTCTTTAAAGTCTTATAAGAGAATTTAATAAATGATTAATTTAATTAACTAGGTAAGTAGTTCTACTCGCCTGTGAAAACCAATTACCTACCTTTTCCCTCTCTCTCTCTCTCTATATATATATATATCCAAAGTTCCAATTGTAAATATATTATAATAAGATGAGGTTTCCAAGGAAATCATCTACCTCATTAGTAACTTTTAGGCCCCTCTCAAACAAGAGGTCTTGGGTTCCAATATCGTCCCCCCTTATCTAGACAAGTAGGAGAAGAAATAGGAATATATGTTTTAATGTGTATTTTATTAATAATTTTGAACTAACTCTTGTTAGGATTAAACCATGGACAGAAAAAATAATTACATGCAAATATAACCAATATTAGAAAATAATAGATCACACATAAAAGAACACAAGACACCAAGATTTAACATGGTTCACCTGAACCCTAGGCTGTGTCCACCAAATAGCAAGTCCAATATTTTTATGATCTAGTGATTACAACCTAATTACAATCCATAATCCTTTACAGCTCAATACCACCACAAGAACCAATTTTTGCATCACCTTATGAAACAATGCCTAACCCTAAGCCCTTTTTATACAAGTATTAAACTACTTTAGGGTTATAATAAATAATTACATGTTAGCCCAAAATCTCGATAAAAATAGGGCCCAAATTTTTTTCCAAAGAATTTATGAAGTATGTACAGTACTTTCCTGATCAATCACCACAAACTAACAACCTCCCACTTGGGGATTGATCAGGCTCCACATTAAACAACAATCTCCCAATTGGAGACTGATCCTATAGCTATGCCACTACTTCATGAGGCTCCCATTGGATCAAACCACCCTGGATTTTGCTGTTCTTTTATTCATGTTCAATCTAGAAGACCAACCGAAGCTAAAGTGGAGTTTAGCTCCTTCCTTGTTACTACCTTTGTAAACATATCTGCTGGATTGTCATCTATATGTATCTTGTCCAGCTTTAATTGTCCATCCTCCAAAATTGACCAAATGAAATGGTACCACAATTGTATGTGTTTGGTCTTTGAATGTAGAGCTGAATTCTTTGCAAGATGAATGTCACTCTAACTATCTGTAAACAAATAATTATCCTTCTGAGGGTGTCCCAATTCTTGCAAGAAGAACTAAAGCCATATCATCTCCTTGGCTACCTTTGTAGTAGCAACACACGCTGCCTCTGTAGTGGATAAAGCATTAACCTTTTGTAACCTAGAAACCTAGCTCATGGCTGCCCCAACAATAGTAAAGACATAACCTATAGTACTCTGCCTAGTATCAATATCTCCAGCCAAATCTAAGTCAACATAGCCCTGTAAATCAGTAGTAGAGCCCCCAAAGTGTAAACACTTATTGGATATTCCTTTTAGATATCTGAGAATCCATTTAACTACATTCCAATTGCTATAGTTGAGTAGGTAGAACAAATAGTTGCTATAGATTCTGATACAGTGTTGTGGTGCAACAAACTTGGGCACATGAGTGAGAAAGGTATGAAAGTACTTCATTCAAAGAAAGTTTTACCAGGTCTAAAATGTGTTAATATGGATTTCTATGAAATTTGTGTGTATGTAAAACAAAAGAGAGTGAGTTTTGTGAAGACTGGGGAGGAAAATAAAAAAGAAGAAATTAGAGCTTCTGTAGATAGATGTATGAGAACAGGCTCAGGCATCTTCCCTTGGTGGCTCTCATTATTATGTTACACTCATTGATGATGCAACTAGAAAAGTATGGGTTTATTTCCTTAGACAAAAATTTGATGTATTTCAAACTTTTAAGAAATGGAAATGCCTGGTTGAAAATGAGACTGGTAAAAAATTAAAATGTCTCAGATCTAATAATGGTGGTGAGTATTGCACTCGTGAATTTGAAGATTATAGTTCCACTAATGGTATTTATAGACAGAAAATTGTTCCAAGGATTCCATAAGAAAATGGAGTGGTTGAACACATGAACATGATTATAATGGAGTGTACAAGGAGAATGAGGTTGTATGTTGGGTTTCCCTACACATGTGGGTAGAGGCTGTCAATACTAAGTTGTATATTTGATTAATAGAGGTCCCTCTACTCCTTTGGGCTATGGTATTCTAGAGGAGGCATGGACTAGTAAGAAGGTGAGTTATGTTTTTTCTTAAGACCTTCGGTTGTGGAGCTTTTACTCATATAGATTCTGAAAAATAGAACCAAGCTAGAAGATAAGCCAAAGAAATGTGTATTTGTTAGATATGGCATTAATGAATTTGGTTATTGGCTTTGGGATTTTAAAAATCATAAAATTGTAAGAAGCAGGGATGCCATATTCAATGAGAAAGTGTTGTACAAAGATCTGTTGTAGCAACATGAGAAGAAAGAAGATGATTATGTAGTGTTGGATGATACTCCAAAAGATGATGTTCCAAACATTCCTCATGATGTGCAACAATTGCAACAAAAAATACCACACACACCAGTGAATGTTAGATAGTCAACAAGGCAAATTAGGCCTCCATAAAGATTTTCTCCCTCTTTGTATTCTATTTTACTCACTGATATTGGTGAACCTGAATGTTATAATGAAGCTGTGCAAGTGGATACTAAGATTCAGTGGGAATCTACAATGAAAGATGAAATGAACTCTTTGCTAAAGAATAAGACATGGGATTTATGCAAGTTTCCTAAAAGAGCTTTATAGAATAAGTGGGTTTACAAGTTAAAAGAAGAGGATGGAGGTAAGAAAAGATTTAAAGCTAGGTTAGTTGTGAAAGGATTTGCATAGAAAAAGGGCATTGATTTCGATGAGATATTTTCTCCTTTTGTTAAGATGAATTATATCCATACTATTTTAAGTCTTGTGGCTATAGAAGATTTGCATTTAGAGTAGCTTGATGTTAAAATAGCCTTCCTTCATGGTGATTTGGATGAAGAAATATATATGGCTTAGCCATAGGGTTTTGAGGTCAAAGGTAAGGAGAACTTAGTGTGCAAATTGAAGAAAAGTTTATATGGCTTGAAACAAGCACCTTGGCAATGGTATCTAAAATTTGACAGTTTTATGCATGAGTATGGATACAATAGGTGTCATTCAGATCATTGTGTTTATCTTAAGAGGTTGGATGAAGACAGCTACATTGTTTTGAGAAACCACGAACATAAAGAACAATTACATGCAAATATAACCAATAAAAAAAAAATAGATCACATAGAAAAGAACACAAGACACCAAGATTTTAACATGGTTCACCCAAACCTTGGGCTATGTCCACCAAATAGCAAGTCCAATATTTTTATAATCTGGTGATTACAACCTAATTATAATTCGTAATTCCTTACAACTCAATACCACTGCAAGAACCAATTTTCGTATCACCTTATGAAACAATTGCTAACACTAGGCTCTTTTTATACAAGTATTAAGATTCTTTAGGGTTATAATTAATAATTACATGTCAGCCCAAAATCTTGATAAAATAGGGCCCCAAAGAATTTATGAAGTATGTACAATACTTTCCTGATCAATCACCACAAACTAACAACTATTTTATAAACATCTTATAAGTAAGTAATTTTATGAAGGAATATATTACTCTAATGGTAAATTTATACTCCTTAAAACCTAGAGGATTCGAGTTCCAATCCCACCCCCAATACTAACTAGTCAAGCTAGAGTTTAGAAGAGAGAATCACTAAACTTCATAATTGTACACATCATATAAATGTATAAGAGTGAGTAACATCAAGTGATTCATAAAAAAGGATCTTAAATTCTCCCAAAGTAAAATCAAATACTAAGAAGTGAAAACCAAAATCATAGGGTTTTCCCATTTGTGAACTCTAGACAATCTCCAAACTATAACATCTAGTTTAAGGATTTTAAGGTATACTCAGACTTGCATAGCCAAGAGGAGTTGATGCTTGGTACCTAGACATACCTACATCATCAATAAATAATACATATGCACACACATTTATATAAAAACAATGATAGAGAGGAAGGAGGAGTTGGGCATCTTGTAGATATCCTTTAGGAGTGACTATAACTACCTCTCCTCATCTAGAAAATACACCAAGTAGAATACAAATATATCACAAAATGGATTAATAGGGTTAGACTAATAATCATAATCATAATCATAACCAAATCTTGATCTCACATGACAAACATATTCATTACTATAAACATCTACATTAATTGAAAATTAACAACATAAACACATCTCATAAAACAAGTACATATCAACTGAGAGTCTACAAAAGGTACAAATGTACAATCACATCTAAACACTATAACTAGTATCTCTAGGGTAGGCACTACAAAGCCTACCTTAGACCAAGGCATTCACCTTGAATTCCCCAAGGTATGACTTCAAGAACTAATATGCCAAAGTCAAGTCTCCACCCTAACCACTATATTAAATCTCTATTGTGACCGAAATCCAATCGATGGTATGGCTACTTGATAGCTCTCATCCGATTCCTTTGACATGCATCAAACCTTGTCTCTCAAGTCTAGGAGACCTCCTATGGGATTTTATCATGTCACCTACTAAACAGGGTGCCCCAAACTAAATACTTTGTTGTCGTGTCCAAAAACCCTCTATGCACTAGCTCAAGGGTGACCCATTCCCATGAAGGCATCCCACATTCTCGTAATTGTTAATAGAGGAAATAATCATACCCCTTGGGAATCTAGGCTTGGTATTACTGAGAAGTGAACTATAAGGGCGAGCCTGTGCTACCAAGCTTCTACTTTATCTACTCTGGATAAGTATGGCTACATTATGTTTGAGTGAGATTTCAATAGATCTAGTCCTTTCAACCAAAGTTGTGGCATATATTTTCACTTTAACAATGACCATTATGTCTATTGTGTCTTGTGTGAGTGCTCTCACTTAATCAAGACAATTAAAAATTTACAAACATTCATAAGAACACTTGGAGCCTTCAAACATTTGTAAACATTCACAAAGTTTTGAACCTTGTCATAAACATTGAAAACATGGAAATTCAGACTTGTAGCCTTAGGATCTTGTGTCATGACCCTTATATTTAATATTTCATATCACCCTTACATTTTTCATTATCATACCCTTACTTAGCATTTGCATTTCTCATTGCATAGCCCTCATTTTGATCCTTAACATAGTCATGACTTTGCACTTAGACCCTTTGAATTTTTTCCCTTTTGCATAGTCTTCATTTTCATCCCTTATGTATTCCTCATGATATTTCATATCATAGTCCTCATTTTTTATCTAGGACCTTTGAGTTTAGTTGAAAATCCAAACAAAATTAAAAAATTAGAGTTTCTCCTTATGTTGACGAGTAAACAAAATTGAAAATCCAAACATAACCAATTTATAATCATTTCCCTTTTGTGTAATAATTTTCATGCATGCATCCTTAGATTCAAACTCTATTCTTGAACAAAATCATGTTTTATCAAAATAAAAACTGAATCATCTTTTACCCAACAATCATTGTAATTTGACACTTAAGTCAAAATGCCTTAAGGAAATAACCAAATATTTTAAACCGTCATTCAAACAAACTCTTAAAAAATAAAAACACTTACAAAACAAGTAATGAAAGGATCAAAATGACTATTGGCTTACATTTTTAGGGAGTATTTTATTTCTAATTAGTTTTTCTTTGATCATGTTCCTATGCCACTTGATGATATATATTGACTTATGAGAGTGGTCAAGATGGTTAATGGTAAAATGCAACTCATAAAACCATTATTTGTTAACTAGGAAAACCCTAGCCAATGAGAAACCCCAATGGAGATGGTACTCACAAAATGATCCACTAATCAAAAGTATCTTGTGAAATATATTGACCCTATTAGGTGTTTATTACATCTGTATAGTGTCTCTATTCTTGTTAGAGGTATAGGTCTTGTTAGAAACCTAAACCTTGTTAGGACTTGGTATTATAATTACAAAAGTAGAAAGATGAGCACGCTACTCAAACATTAATATAAAATGATATATGCATCAATATGAATTAAATCCATCTAATATACTAATCCATAAGATACATCTCTAATCCAAAACAATGAGATAAAATCATCAAATAAAAATTGTTTATTTTTTATCCGTTGGATGTCCTCTTGACATTCTCGGAGGATAGATGGAAACATTATGTCTAAAATGTATTTGTTTTTATGCAAAGGGATCACATTAACACTCTATCTCTTTATGCCACAATGCACTACATCCATTTTCCATATCAAAATAAAACTCTTGTGACATAAAATGCACATATGAAAGCAATCTTCATCATTACCAACCCTTATGAGTCTCCTTTCTTATTAATACTAATATTTATTCCACCAATCCTTTTGTAATCATTTCTTCTTCTCAAAAAAATGTCCTTAGTTTAATTTTAACCCATTTTTGTGAGGGGGCAACCTACCTCCCTTTTGTTGATTCCTTGGGGCAAATTTTTTTACTACTCTTCGATACAATGCTCATAATCACAATGTAACAAAGAGGGGTAAAATATAAACACCTAAAAATGCTTCACACTTGTGTGTCCCCTTGTTAACATGTCTTCTATGTTATGTTAGTTTCCATTCAATATCTGAATAATATTTCTCTTATCTTGCATCATAATCTTGATCACTTTGGCCAACTAGGTCATGTTTGAAATCATTATCAAGTCAATCTCAGGCATTGTCAAGTCCCTTATTGCCTAATCAAACCTTCATCAAAATTAATCCAAACCCTCATCAAAATCATTAGTGTAAATCAAAATCTTGTCAAAATCATCAAAATTAGGCTTATTTCACATCAAAACCATGATTTTTTTAAACACATAATTAATTTATTCTTTGGGGATAGATAACACATAGTTTATCCCTAAGTCCTAGTTGAATAAATAAATTGACTATATTCATTCTCGCTCTTCCCATGTCTTCAAAATTAATTAATTTATATTGGTTAATTAGATAATTTGCATCATTTAATGGATTCTAAACTCCTAATTCCTAATCCCATTTTGGTGGGAATATATGATTTTTCAAATTTAAAATAACCTCCCTTGAAATTGTTCTTTCAATCTTCTATAATCACGCTTCATGATTTCTTCCATCTTTCCCTAGTCATTTCTCTACTAATCTAGCTTCCACTTTTCCTCCCTTTCCATGTACTTTGTCCCTATTTTGTGCATTCCAATTATGCATTCAATTTTTCATAATTATGAGAATCTTTCATTTGCATATTCAAATTTCTAAATCTTCTTTTTGGTCTCCAATTCCTATAAATTAAGATTAAATCTTTAATCCAAAACTAACCATCATCTTTAAAACAAGCACCTAGAGCCTGATATGCAAGATTGGATAAGCACTTGACAAACTTGGGATTTGGGAAAGGTGATGTTGATAATAACTTATATTTGAGAAAGAATGATAAATGATTACTGATTGTTGTAGTATTTGTGGATGCCATAATTTATTAAGGTAATGATGAAGAAAGTAAGGCATTTTTAGAGGAGATGAATAAAGAGTTTGAAATGGGTATGATTGATAAGATGAAGTATTATTTGGGATTAAAAATTTTACAAACAAAGATGTTATCTTCATACCACAAGATAAGTACCTAAAAGATCTATTGAAGAGATTTGGATTGGAAAGTTGTACAAACCTATTGGAACTCCTATGGTAACTGGATGTAAATTGTCTAGCAGAGATGAATCCCCTACTATTGAACATAAAAAGTATAGATCTATGATATAGCTAATGTAGTTGGAATTGTGAATTTTTTTTGGGAAGATTTTAAAGAGACACATTATGCAACAATAAGAAAAGTATGTAGCAGCAATAAACAATTGTAATCAGACTATTTGGATGAAGAAAAAGCAAAAAACATTGGGATTGAATTTACAGAGCATGTTATCATATATTGTGATAATAGAAGTATAGTGAGTATGTCAAAGATTCTAGTTTTACATTCAAATACAAAGCATATATCACTTAAGTATCATTTTTTTAGAGAGAAATTTGCAAAAAAGAGAGATCATATTGGAGTATTTTAGCACAAAAGAGCATTTAACATACATATTTAAAAAACCTTTGGCAAAGGATACATTTGATTACTTGAGAGGTATGCTTGGGGTTATGCCCCAACCTACTTTTGGGTAGTTGATGCAGAGATTCCATTAGTCCAATGGTAGCATAGCACAATTTCTTTTATTTGGACTAGATGCTTGATGCTTCTCCTATGGGGGAGTATCTATATTTTAGATGAGTCATGAAGGACTATTGGTATTAGTATTTAATAATGTCTTTGGATTCTTCACCTTATTTTAGATCATTCTTAGTGAACTGACATAATGATACCTTTTTCATTGATGTCGATGGGGGATTTATGCACATGAAAACCATCATTTTCTATGTTTGGAAGATATGTTCCTAATCAAGAGGATTTGAAAAGATGATGATGTATGGGGGATATTGACACCTTATTTGTTCATGTTGGTTGTTGAATGATGATATTCATGGATAGATTTCTTGCAATTGTAATATTGTAATGTAAAATGTAATATCTTAAGTTGGTCCTATATTATTATTGTAAATTGAGAAAGCCTCAAGGATGACTCAATAACTTGTTTTATGACTTGGTATAAGGGAAATATGTTTTCCTTGTGGTAGAGTGTGTATTGTAGATTGATGAGATCATACTGTGACATGCAAACTTGAATGCAAATATCTTTTGGATGAGAGCAAAGATTGGTGTAGTTAATACACAATGAGCTTACAAGGAACTACATCTAGCAAGATAAGTTGTTATTGGACAGTTATTTATGTACGCTTGTATCATGTTGTCCATGAATGTCATCATTCAAAAAAAAAAATGCACAAGGAAGGTGTTAATCTCTCCTATACATAACCATATTTTCAAATTATCTTCATCAATCAAATCCTCTTCATCAGGAACATCTCTTCCAAACATAGCAAAGGATGATTTTTATGTGCAAATCTCCCCCATTGACATCAATGAAAAAGGTATCATTATGTCAATTCTCTAATAATTCTCTACAATAAGCACAAGTTTCCAAATACATTGTTAAATACTAGTACCAAGTGTCATTTATGACTCAACTCAAACACATATACTCCTACATAGGAGAAGAAGCAAGCATCCTGTCCAAATAAAAGAAATTGTGCTATGCTACCACTAGACTAATGCAATATTTGCATCAACTACTCAAAATTAGGCTAAGGCATAACCCCAAGAATATCTCTCAAGTACTCAAATGTGTCCTTCACCAAAAGTTTTGTAAATGTGTCTGCTATGTACTCATTTGTGCTAACATACTCTAATCTGATCTCTTTCTCTACAATGTTCTCTCTCAAAAAGTGATACTTAAGTGATATATGCTTTATGTTTGAATGTAAAACTTGATTCTTTGACATACTCATTGTACTTGTGTTATCACAATGTATGATAACAAGCTTTATAATTTCAATCCCAATATCTTTTAACATTTGTTTCATCCAAATAATCTAATTATGAAACTTTTTTGTAGCTACATGCTATGCTTCTATCATACCTTGTGAAATGAAATCATGTTTTTTGCTTAACCAAGACACTAATCTTCGTCCTGAGAAGAATGCTCCACCACTAGTGCTCTTTTTGTCATCTACACTTCCTGTCCAATATACATCAGTGTACGCACATAAAGTAAAATCATGCCATTCTTTATTACCATAATCCACAATCAAGGGTGCCTTTCAAATATCTTAAAATTCTTTTTACTACCACATAGTTCATCTCTTTAGAATCTACCTAAAATATTTCCACAATTCTAACTGCATTAGCTATATCAAGTCTAGTATGTGTCATATATTGCAATCCACCATGCAGAGATTTGTACTTTTTCTATTCAATAGTAGGGGATTCATCTTTGCTAGATAATTTACATCCAATTACCATAGGAGGTCCAATAGGTTTACAAATTTCCAATCCAAATCCCTTCAATAGATCTTTTAGATACTTAGCTTGTGATATGAAGATATTATCTTTGTTTTGTACAATTTGTAATCCTAAAAAGTACTTCATCTTACCAATCATACTCATTTCAAAATCTTTCTTCATCTCCTTTGAAAATACCTCACTTGCTTCATCATTACCCCCAAAAATTATTTCATTCACAAATACTACACTAATAAGTAATCCTTTATCGTTATTTATCAGATATAAGTTACTATCAACTTATCTTTCACAAATCCCAAGTTTTTCAAGTGTTTATCCAATCTTGCATACCAAGCTCTAGGTGCTTGTTTCATTTCATACAATGCCTTTTTTAATTTGTAAACCATATCATCTTTGTCTGTTAAAGGAAAACCATCAGGATACTCAATGTATACCTCTTCTTCAAGATCTCCATTTAGAAAAGTTTACTTAACATCCATTTGATAAACTTTAAATTTCTTGTTAGCTTCATATGCCAAAAATTATTTATTGCTTCTAATCTAGCAATAGGTGCAAGTATTTCTTTAAAACCAATTCCTTCTTGTTGTGAATAACCTTTACATACCAATCTTTCTTTGTTTCTTACAACTTCACCTTGTTCATTCATCTTGTTTCTAAATACCCATTTAGTTCCAATAATGTTCTTATCTTTAGGCCTAGGAACCAATTTCCATGTTTTGTTCTTTCCAATTTGCTCTAGTTCTTCTTTCATAGATTTTATCCAATAATCATCTTTACAAGCTTCATCAACATTCATAGTTTCAACTTGATAAATTAAACATAATTCTTCTTGTACCTTGTTTCTTGTCATCACTCCTTTGTCTCTACTTCCAATGATTTGTTCAATAGGGTGATTCTTTATCAAATTTTTGTTAGGCATCACTATCTCAACTCCAATTTCTACTCTAGGTTTAGATCTAGGTTCTTCTCTATGTTCTTCTCTTTGAATTTTGGTCTACAAGTCAATGTCTATCTCATAAAGTAATTCTTGGTCAACATTATTAGTGCCTTTTTTGATACGTACTCTATTCATAGTGAATATTGTTCTTTATTAAGGAAAACAAGTTTTAATGGGGCCCTGAAACCCTTACACTTCTAAAAGTAAAACATAGATAAAATGCTTCAAGTATTAGACAAACTAAAAGAAACATTCTAAAATAGCCCCCTAAGGGAAAAAAGATATAAACCAAACAAAAAATATGGGAGCAGAACAAAAAACCAGGAGAGGCCCAAAAGCTGGGAAGGCTACTCAATTTATTTCTCTAAGTATTTTTGCAACACAAATTTCTAGCTCAGACATTCTTCCAGCTACCTCTTTCATATTAGAAAGATCTTTATTAGGTTCCTAGATATCCTTCTTCTTTGTGCTGGATCTAGTTCTCTTCCTCAAGTAGTCCTTAGGAGACCCATTGTTGGCACTGTTAGGAGAATAATCATCCTCTTTGCTGACCCTGTGTTCTTCAATTTTGTTGATGAGCACCTTTATGTTCTCATTAGCCTCTTTAAGGATGTTGTAGCTTTTCTCAGTAATATTTTGCATAGAGCCCTCCATGGTTTGAACCCTACTCTTCACTTCTTCCACTTTGTTGTCCATGTCCTTTTCCTCCTCTATTTTCCTTTTCTGCAAGTTGTAATTCTCCCTCTCCAAACTACTCACTCTGTATTTGAGCTCTCAAATTTTGTGAAAAATATATTTAGTGGTTTGATAGCTATCCACCACACTATTTTTTGTATTGTTGAGCACATCCATTTGAGGGTTTTCCTTTGTGATATCACTTAAAATTGCAAGGGCTGAGTTGATCAGCTCCTCCATTTAAAATTTTCTCTCTTTATTCTCCTTGACCATTGTTCTAATCATTTCTCTATTGATCCCCATCCTTGCAGAAATAGTATCAAAATTCCTCAACAAAACATTCCTATCTTTTCCTATAATCATGCATTTGTAATGGCTGGATCCCAATTCCTCATAATCCTACTCATGCTCATCCCCACACCCCTGCTTCTTATCATCCTCATCACTATCCTTCCCCAACTCCTGATTTTCCTCATTGGATTCAAAATCTCTCCCTCTTTTCCCATCCATGGAAGTCTTGTCCTCATAATCCTCCTCTCTATTGGCCAACATTTTTATGGTAATGTTTCTCTTACCACCCATCCTCTTTTTGTCCTTCCCTTATTTGAGATTGGTCTCCTCTTCTCCATTAGCATTGTCGCCCTCTATTTCCATGCCCTCCGCCCTTTCACTGTAGTCCCTATCAAATGAAATCTCAAAGCCTTGTTTAGGTTCGGTATTCACTTTTTTCTCCTTTCTCTCCATTTTGATACTTTTTTTACCAATATTGTACTGTGGGGTAGCATCCTCCTCCATGTTCGAGTGCATCTCTTGGCTATCCTTAGTATCTAAAGGAGTATAATCCTCTCCTAACTCATTCAAATCATCTCTACCCTTCTTCCTCAACTTCTTATTCTTAATTTGTTTCCTCATAGACGTACCCTTAAAAAATTCATAGATTAACAACAAGAGCCCTTCATGGAAGGTTGGATTACTTGAGTGCTTCTCCTTATAGTCATTAATATTTTCATTAATAGATGAGTAAAGGAAAAAAGGAATACATATCTTCGCCCCATACCTGAAATGGTTAAGAAGCATGAAATGGTGGGTGCAGAGGTGGTTGAATCTCATGTTGAGGGAAATGTACTTGACTATAACCCTTAGCACAAACCTCCATACTGTCTTAATAGAGATCAGTAGGTACTAAGGCCTTCTTTTCCTCCAAATCTTTGGTGAATTCAACCATAGTCTACCTAGAAATATTTTTATCTCAGTAGGATTTATTCCCCATAATGGGTATGCTAGTCACCATAGAGATAACATCCTCCATCACCATGAAATCTACACCATAAATCTTTACAATCCCCTCATTCTAGCTCTTAACCATGCTTTACGTAATAGAGGGTTTTTACCCATGAAGTCATACAATGAAATTGGTAACTTCACCTTTTTTCAAAATGTTCCACACCTTAGAGTATCCATGCCACTTCTGAGCTTCGTCCTCAAGTTCCCTCCTATGTCTTTCCCCCACCATTATTTCTTCCTCTTTGTAAACTTCTCTTCTAGTATTGATAATCTTCAAAGCCAAATTATTGTAAACACTAGTCGTTTTCATGAAACTTCTTTTCACCTTGTGTACTTTATGCCCAAAATCAATCCTCAAAGTGAAATGATGGATATTATTGATGTAAAAAGTACAATTGCTTTTGTACTTACACATAATATTTCTACACATTTCCAATAACTCATAAACTATCATAATGTGCCCTTTATGATTCCCAGTCTACCCAGAATCCATTCACTTTCTATAAGCTCAAGGATTTTTTGGTAGAAAAAGTATGCTTATTTGTCCACTTTGCCACTTCATTATTCTTGACTACCTAGTTGGCCAACCTGTCAGCCACTTGATTGGTTTCCCTATACTCATGAGCCACATAAGTACTATCAAAAGCCTTAAGGTGTTGAATGCAGTCTTCAATGATATTCATGATCATCCACATAGGCTCATTCTTCTCAATAAGAAAATCTATAATATTCTTTGAGTCTCCTTCCAGCCAAAGTTTTTCGATTCCCATGTCTCAAGCCAATTTGATTGTTTGATGAGCTATAGTCACTTCCGCATAATGGTTAGTTTGCATGCTTAGAGGTGTTGATATAGCAACAATCCCTTTTTCATGTGCATTTCTAATGATACCTATCACCCTAACCATTCTTGGGTTGCCTTTGGCCACCCCATCAAAAATTTCTTTGTGCTACCCCTCGGGTGGGAGAGTCCATCTGCATTCTTTCCTCTTATTAGTATCCATAACCTTTGTGTTGAGAAGGGGGTTAAGACCTTTAATAGTAGAGTAGTTTTCTAACAAAGCGTTAAGGCTTTTTTGGAAGATGATTTTCGCATTCATTTCTTTCTTCCTAAATTTTTTGTTGTTCTGCTCTTTCCACACTCCCCAATAGACATGAAGCAAGGTCCATTTCCACAAGTCCTTGTTTCGATCCCCATACAACCCATGGTGCCATTGTTTAAAGAGATCAGTAGTGTTGATAGGAAAACACCACGTCATATTGAAAAATGATAAGAAATAAGAACTGATATTTGTAGTGAAGTGTCAATGGATAAAGATATAATCCACACTCTCACTATGATTTTTACACATAATGCATCTATTGGGCACCATATTTCCTCTCTTGGTGAGGTTTTCCATTGTCAAAATATAGTTTTAGAGCATAATCCAAAAAAAAAGAGTTGATTTTGGGGATAAGACTTGGATACTGAGGATTGGCCCAAATAGGGTAATTCCATTATTTTGCATGGTCTCATAGCAAGAGGCTACGGTGTAGTTGTCATTCTTTGTCTCCCCTCATATGATGGCATCCTTGTTGTGGGACAAAGGTATATGCCTAACCATGTCCATCAGTGGCTTAAGTTTCGAGGATATCTTGGTCAAATTAACCCACTCATTATCATTCCTGTAGTCACTTACTTTGCACCCAAATCTTTCCATACAAATTTTTTCCCATCTATTAAATGGCTCTATATTCCATAAAGGCCCTTGTCTTAGCCAATCATCACGCTAGAAATTTATATTTTCATCATTACCCAGTTTCAATTTTGATTTCTCAAATGCTATACTCTTCATCCTCATAATGTCATTCCAGACGTTAGATCCCCTTGGGTCAAGGTCCCTACTAATGAATGGTCTAAAATTGATATTAGCGACATACTTGTCATTCAAAATATCCCTCCATTCCCTTGTGGCATTGAAAATCCTTTATATCTGTTTAGCTTAGAGGGCTCTGTTGAATTGTTTCAAATTCCTAATCCCCAGCCCCCCCTGCTTTTTGGGTCTATAGATGGTTTCCCAAGCCACCAACAGATACTTCTTATTTCCATCAGTACCAACCCACATGAAATTTCTTTGAATGGATTCCAAAGTATTAGCCACCTTTGAAGGAATAGAGAAGAGGCTTAAAGCATAAGTTGGAAAGTTCTGCAAAGTAGATTTGATTAGAAGCATTTTTCCTACTTGAGATAGGTGATGCCTTTATGGCCTGCTATCTTTCTATTGAATCTATCAATGAGATTATTCCAAAAGAGGTCAGGGGGTTTGTTCCCCAAAGGAAGCCCTAAATAGGTGGAAGGGAGAGAACCAATTTTGCATCCCAAAATGCTTGAAATTTTCCTCTTTTTGTCCACTCGGGTGTTTATAAAGAAGACTAAACTCTTTCTCTAGTTAATGAGTTGGCTTATGGCATTGGAATAAGTATTGAGGATGCTATTTACATTTCTAGCTTCTTTCACCAAAGCCTCTCCACCTAAAATGGTGTCATCCACCAATTGTTGATGGGAGAAGATAAGGAGGATGGAGGAAGGTCTTAAGCCAACAATTTCCCCTCTTCTCCTTTTGTCTTGAATAAGTCTTCCCAGGCCTTCTACCATAATGATAAAGAAGATCAGTGAAAGAGGGCCACCTTACCTAAGACCTTGGAAGATTTAAAGAAATCAGAGGGGGTCCCATTAATCATAACTACAAAGGAGTGGGTCAAAATTAGTTGAGATATAATCTTTCTAGTTTTTTCATTGAAACCAAAAGCTTCTAGAATTGTATCCATGAACACCCAATCCACCCTATCATAAGCCTTTGAAAGATCAAGTTTGAGCAAAAAACCTTCCTATTTTCCTTCCTCTAAGGAGTGGATCACCTCATGCACAACAATGATGGAATCAAGGATCATTCTACCAGTAAAAAATCCTAATTACTGAGGTGCAATAATATTTAACAATAATTTAATAATTCTATTAGTTAAAACTTTTGTAAAAATCTTGTAAAAAGAGTTGCAGAGACTAATAGGTCTGAAATTATCAAAAAAGTCACACCTGTAACTTTAGGAATCAAAACAAAAAAGGTAGTATTGATCTCTTTAAGCAAGTTCCTTGCTCCAAAAAATTCTTGGACCACTTTAACAAGGTCATCTTTAATAACTTCCCAATACATCTAGAAGAAAAAAGTAGGGAAGTCATCAGGGCCTCGGGCTTTCTCAGTTGGCAAAGCAAGAACAACTTCCTTAATTTCCTCAACATTTGGGATGGCCACTAGGGCCTTATTTTGTGTAACATTTATCACACTAGGAATGGTATTGAGAATTTCATTCTTGTCCTCTTCACCCAAGTTTAGATCTTTTGATAGGATGGAAGAGAAATATCTAATTGCTTCCTCTACTATCTCTTTGTCTTCCCCTATAGTATCGGTCCCCTTTTTAATACCACTAATTCTATTGGTAGCTCTGTGTTTCATAGTATATGGATGAAAGAATCTTGAGTTTTTATCTATTTCCTTGAGCCATACCGACTTGGACTGCTGCCTCCAAAACATTTCCTCTTTTCCCATGATGTTGTGAAGGTCAACCAGAATATCCTTTTCAGAGTTCAACCTGATTTCATCATATCCCATATTCTATATCTCTTCCCGCACCTCTGCAAGATCCTCCAAAATCTTCTCTTTAGATTGAAAGATATTACCAAAGTCCATTTTCTTCCACTTTTTGATCTCCATTTTAATGTTTCTGAGTTTTTTAGCCAACTTATATATAGTGGTGCCTTCCACTTCTATACTCCACTCCTTAATTTTGTCAAAAAGATCAAGGTGAGTAGACCAAATCTTCTCAAATCTAAAAGGGGAAGCCTTTTTCCTATTGATAGTTTCTAAGGTAAGAGAAATAGGAGAATGATCAGATCCAAGTCTCGCCATAGAGGAAAGCTTGCAATGAAACTTGTTCATCCAATCCAAAGTGATTAGGGTCCTATCCAGCCTAACTTGAATGTAGTCCATATCAACTCTCCTATTAGAGGAAGTGTATTTGCCACCCCCAAGCTCTACATCTAGAAGGGCTAGGTCTCTGATCATATTAGCAAAGTGTTGCCTAGTTTCCAGGTCCTGATAATATTCATAGTGCATATTGTTGTATTTACTGCTTCTCTCCAAAATATTTTTGATACATTATTTTCAAACATCATTTCTCTTACTGCCTCTATTATGATTATGTTTCTCCTTTTTGCTATCCCATTCTATTTAGGTGTCTTAGGGGTTGAAAGCTATCTTTTTATACCACTATCTTCACAAAAAATCTTAAACTCATTTGAAGTAAGCTCTCTTTCTCTATTAGATCTCAAAAATCTAATATTCAAGATGGATTCATTCTCAGCTCTACTCTTACATAGCTTGAATTTGTCAAAAGATTTAGATTTTTCTCTACAAATGCAAGCCACATCATTCTAGTGAAATCATCAACAAGAATCGTAAAATACCTTTCACCACAGAATGTTCATCTTTGTAGGACCACTCAAATATGTGTGGACAATCTCCAATTTCTTTGAAGCAGTAAATTTATTACTTGGAAATAAAATTTTCTTATTTTTTTTGTTACACATTCTTCACATACCATGTTAGTAGGTTTCACAATCGTAGGAAAATCCCTAATTGCAAATGTAGTACTAACCTTTACAATGTTATCAAAGTTTATATGAAAAAATATATTATGCCATAATCAACCATCATCCACTTTTACAACTAAGCATGTCGACTCAGTAAGATTCAACTAAAATACATTACCTTTGATCCTTGTAGAATTACCACTCATCTTACCATATTTATCCTTGATAATGCATGTCTTCTCTGTGAATTGCAACTGATATAACTTTTCAACTAGTTGTCCAACACTCAAAAGATTATATTTTAAACCATCCACACAATAAACATCATCAGTGTTAGTCTTTCCATAAAGTGTAATAGACGCTTTTTTATTTATATGATAGGCTACATTATTTCCAACTCTAACTACTTCCCTCATAGTTACTGAACTCAACAAATTTATTCATATCTCCAATCATGTGATGGGAACAACCACTATCTATAATCCAATCAAATTTTTTCTTTTTGACTTCTGATACTAATTATTTTTCTTCTCTAACTTCTTTTTTTTAGGGCTTT
The DNA here is from genome assembly GCA_028749045.1 of Cupressus sempervirens. Lineage (NCBI taxonomy): Eukaryota > Viridiplantae > Streptophyta > Pinopsida > Cupressales > Cupressaceae > Cupressus > Cupressus sempervirens. Next base: position 483,912,423 of record CM053791.1, on the reverse strand, counting down.
CTTCCTTAATAGCAACAAATCCTATTTCATCATCACTTTCACTCAAGAATTCTTCCAATTTAGAATCAAATTCATCCTCATCGGCATAAAGGCAATCCTTAGATAGTCTTTTTTTATAAGGATTTTAAAACTTCTTTACTCTCCAAGGATATTTAGAAGAATAATGACCAAATTCATTACAAGTTCAACACTTAAATTTTTTAAATTTTTTATTACCTTTAGGTTCTCTCTTCAAAAGAAAGATAAGTCCTTCCTTAATCTTCTTGTCTTCTTCCACTTTTGTTCAACTACTAATACCTTTATTACCATGCTTTCCCGCTACTTTATCACCCACTTGTATTTTATGTTTTTGTAATATATATATATTTTTAGCAGGTAACTGACCTGATACCTTGATGGATTGACATTTTAATTCTAAATTTAGTTGAGAAGGGTAACCCACCCCCTTTAGAATATATCGAGCCAACCTATGAAGATTATTGGTTGGGCTTTTATTTTTTCCTAAATTGAACGCCCCAACTAGAATCTGTGTAAGGACAATAGGCCCTGTATCCCCCCCAAAAAAAATATAATGGTCTGATCATCTTGGGAACTGCATTAGTAGTGAGGGTAGTCCTATTGCTAGCTATCTAGGATGGAGCTGTAAGCCATCACTGGGTTGGCTTCCAGTTGGTATCCGGTCGGAGTAGGAGCCCTATCATTTATGCATGTGTCAAAGTATTCAATATTTTCCATACAATTTCATCTTCTAATTTCTCCCCTCCACAAGTCTTAATTCTTGTAACAATATCTAATATTATACCAAATTAATTATTACATATTCATCTTCCATCATCTTATCATCTTGAAATAAGCATATCCAACTCTATAATCTAACATTTCGAGCATGTTTATCATTTTCAAATGTACTGTGCAAAATATTAAAAATTTCATGAGTAAGTCTTAAAGATTTTACCTGGCCAAATTTAGTTTTAGGAAGAGCTAATAATAGTTCTTCTCTAGCAAACATGTTCAACATGAATGTATCTTTCTCTTTTTCTTCATAACCCTCAAGATCATTTTCTTCAATCACATCCTTTTTCTTCATAGTAACTAACTAGTAATCTGGACCCATGCATAGTAGATGTCTTCATCTTTTCTTTCCAACTATCATAGTTAACTCCATCAAACTTTGAATTTTCTTTCCTAAAATGTCTCATTGATCTCCTTAAGTTGTTAAGCTTTTTCTTCAAGCATCGAAAACTCTAATACTAGTTGTCAAAAAGTAAAATCTACCAAGATAACTGGGGGGGGGGGGGGGGGGTGAATTAGTTATGCAATTAAAACAAATCTCAATATCTTCTTTAATTCAAAAAACTTGTAAACAGTAGATGCAACCATTGAAAGATAACTTGCATACACGATAACACCAAATTTGTTAATGTAGTGCCTGCCCCTAAGTCGCATTTTTGTTATCATTGCCAAACTCTTTTAGGCCAATTTATGTTTGATGATTAGTATTATTATTTTAGAGATTATCAGATGTTGTTTTACACTCAGTTTATTATATGATGAGATTACTTGGTACTCTATATTTCATGCATGTATGATGATTATTCAATGTTTTCAGTTATCGATGATGATTAGTTAGATGGTTTATTATCACATGTGCCTTCTTATGGATACTTACCCCATACTGCATGTGTATGGTGTGCGGGTTTGTTTTATTTATGTATGGTGTTTCTGATGTGGTTAAGGAAGGGAGTCGTAGTCACCTGCTAGTCGGGATCTACACGATGCACCACTTCCTGCCATTGTCTGTTTAGCTTAGAATATTGTGTTTGTACATGCGTGGATTTTATGCAGGTTGCAGGTATCAGGTATCGACTTCCCTGAATTGCCAGGATGAGCGTACCCTATCGCATTGTCTCAATGGTAAGAGAGGGGAGATAAACTCTTAAGTTCAATTCCTAAACCCTTTAGCCAATTGTCCTAATTGATAATTAGGACAAGTATCTGAGTTAAGTACCCTCTGAATACATCAAAGGATGTAATTTCTTGATTATAACCCTTTTTGTTTGATTTAGTATGTATTTTTCTATGTAGGGTTTTCGTATGTTGTTATATGAGTCCTTGATGTGTTTTCTATTAATTAAGTCTAATTAAAAAGATTAATTAATGATTTAATTTAATAGAGAATTATTATGATATCTTTAATATTTAATTAATTGAGAAATTAATTAAATAAAAGAACTAAATTTGGAGATTAAAGTTCAAAGATAAATTTAGAACAGGATAATATTTATTTAATTTAATAATAATATAATTGGAGTTCATTTTTAAATAAATGCTAATTATTATTGTTAATTAAATTAATTAAATATATTATCAATTAAGTTTCTAAAATAAATTAAAAGTTGAAAGATATAAAATTATTAAGAATACTAGATCGCATGATCTAAGCATGAGTTTAAATATGAGAATTAAATTAAAAGATTAAATATTAGAAATTAATAATGTTATTTTAATTTTATGAAGTACACATGAGATTAAAGTAATAAATTAATTTAAAAATAGAAGTCAAGTAGAATTTTAAATAAAGTTATTTAATAAATCAACGTAATGTGCATAAAAGATGAATGCAAAATAAAAGAAAAGATAATAAAAGTTAATTTGGAGTTAACTCAGTTGAGCAAAGAGTCATCTTGGGTGAATGCTCAATTAGTTCCCCGATTTGAGGAGAAAACTCCTTATCACAACTTTGGAGTTCATTTTTGAGGGACCGCGGATTTTAGACAGGAATAGGGACACGAAAAAGGACAAGGAATTTTGGGAGACAACTTTTGGAAGCAAAATTTCAGAAGGCGAATTCTAAAGAAGATTTTCAGAAGAAGGTTATTAAAGAGGAGCAAATTCTCTTACAGTTTTTGGAGATTGCTTAATAGCATCAGATTGAGGTAGGGTCTTGTGTTTGATCATGGGTTGAATTATGCAATTCAATAATCTTGTCTTCTTCGTGCTTGTGGATTATCAATCCGAATTGTCTGATTTTCACTGTTGATACTATATCATATTTCATCTACATAATGAATTTGGAAGAATAAATCAATTTGAAACCCTCGTTCTAGATGATAGATTTTTACAAATTAAACTAGGGGGAGCTTTTGAAAGAAAAAAATAATCTTGATTGGAAAATTCTATTAAAATGAGAGAGAAGAAATTATATATATATATATATATATATATATATATATATATATATATATATATATATATATATATATATATATATATATATATATATATATATATAATTTATACGATATTCTTTTAAAGAATATTTTTAATTTAGAAATCTGAGTGGTTCGTTCTATCACATTTAAATTTCAATCATTTATTTATATATATATATATATATATATATATATATATATATATATATATTGGGAAAAAGAAAATCGTTTAAAAACGATGAAAAAAAAATATCATAAAGTTTTTTTAACAAAAAAAAAAAAAAATTGTGCTTATATTAATAAGGGAGGGGGGTGGGAGTACCCACACCCCCCCGTACCTGTAAAGGCTGCTGCCGGCAGTCTGCTGGCGCAGGTACTGCGTCAGCCAGGCTGCCGTAGGCCCTGCGTCAGCAGGCCTACCGTGCCGGCTCTTTAAAAGGCCGACGGCCTATATTAAAGTTATAAAGTTTTTATTATTTTTTTGATATTTTATTATTATTTTTAATAATATTAATTGTTATTAATTATTATTTTAATTAATAATATTTATTAAAAAAATGTTTTAATGATATTGTTAATTATTATTAAATAAATAAAATTATTACTAAGATTATTAATAATCCTTAATTATTATTTAAATGAAAGTATTAACAAAGATTTTTTTAATTATTGTTTATTTAAATAATAATGTATTTAAAATAAGTTTATTTTTAATTAATGAAATTATTAGTAATTATATTAATTATTAATAATTGATAATTCTAGAGTGGATAATATAAGAATAGGTTAAGGGATATATTGTAAATCATAAGTACCTAAATTATACACTGGAAACGAGAATAGAAACCCATACATTTGAATTAACATTATATAATTAAGATTAAATCAAATTGTGAGACTATTCTATATTTCTATGTGTTATCTGTATTATGGGGTGTTTTGGGTTTTGTCCTAGCATTGACTAGTCCTAGGTTGTTACCAGAGATTCGGGGATTATGTGAATGTGATGTTATATTGTTTTGATCTTGATCTTTTAAACCAACCTTGGCGATGTGTTGATATGCTCTATGACATGTTTGTGATTACTGGTTGTTATTGCTTTCTAGTTTCCTGGTGTGAAGCTAAAGTGTATGTATTTGAGATACCTAACTTAACCATTTTTGAGTCTCGATCAGTTATATTTGATATCCATTTTGGAGTCTTCGATCAGTGTTGTAATTTACTATTGGGATACTTTCTGTTTGCTCATTGGAGAACCATTGGATTTTGTGATTTATCATTGATGTCTTCAGTTGCTGATAGAGAACTGTCGTGGTCATATGATTATTATTTGGTGCTTATCTGTTGCTCATGAAGAATTGATGTAATTTTGTAGCTTATCTTTTATGATGTCTGTTCAGTTGCTCATATAGGACTGAGGTGGTTTTATTATGATTCTTTGATTTATGATTTCATGAGCCTAGGGTAGGTTATCTATGTGTAGAGTCGGGAAGTGGCTTGCAATGGGGATTGGGGCCCTAAGAGGCTGCCTGGAGTAACCCATTGTAAGTTGTTTTAATAAGTGAAAAAATTTACACTAAATAAGGGAAAATGAACCTAATAAGATAATTGTATGTTCTCTCCCATGCCTTGAGTGCTAGTACAGACTAGGATGGGGTAGAGAGAACGCTTGGTTATGACTTTGCATTCCATAGTATGCCTCGTTAGTATGAGAGGATACTAGTGGCCACAGGGATCAGTAGGGACTCGGGATTCCTAAGGGATTGCTCGGGTAACTTCTATGTGACTTTTGTGATGACACTTTCCCGCTTGCATATTAGGTTTCCTACGTGTCTTTGTGGTACCTCTGGGTTTTAGATGTCGATCTTTTTAGGAACCCTTGAGTTAGCATACTTATAGGATTTCCTGGACTTAGAGAGTATTTATGATTATAGGTTTTGTTATCCTATTTGGGACTTGAGACTATCTCCTCAGCGCGGTGGGAGTGGACCATTTAGGTTCCATGCGGTCGGGTGGTAGTGCTTTTACTCTTACCATTGAGATCCGTCCGTGGCTGGAGTTTTCTTGGTTGGCATTTACCTTCACTATGTTCTTGGATTATTATGATGGATGGTTAGATTTTATGATAGATGTTTTATCATTATGGATGTATGGATGTATCATGTATGGTGAATAGTTTCATATATTTTTACGGTACTTTGTATCATGAATTTGAGGATGTTGTATCTTTATCTTTACATATGTATAGTCTTTTAAGCCTTTCATACCCTATGAATTGTACAGTGGATGATTGAGCATTCTGAATTAATTTGCCAAGAGGCATTCAGAACAAATGTATATTATGGACATGGGACTTTCTGATTATTCTTTCATATGTATGTGATAGTTGTTAGACTTAGAATTAATTAAATTTAAACGTGACTCAACGTCTTGGGATCTTTAAGAAATCTAACTTGCAATGTATGTTTGTCGATGATTACATGTTATTGCTTCCACTACTATGTGTATGTTATACTTTCTTACTTTAAAAAAAAAAATGTTTAGCAAACTTAGTGAAACTTTAGGTTAATTCTTTTGGATCCCTTGGCGGGGCGTTACAGTTAACTAGGGAAACCCTTGATCAGAGGAAAAACCTTGATGGGGATGGTACTCACAAAATGATGTAGTAATATAAAAGTTCCTTCTGAAAGGATAGAACCTATTAGGAGTCAATGAAATACAATCAATACATATAAGTCCCTCTGAGGAGACTTTGAATCCCTGTTAGGAGATTCCAACCTAGTTAGGAGTTGTTCCAACCCTATTCAAATTTGAAAGGAAGATAGAAGGACTCAATGTCCAAATAGATTCAGTATTATCCTCCCTAGATAATACAAGTGTACATCAACAACAACTTATCTTTCTAAATATAGTTCCTTGTAAGATCATCGTGCCTCAATTGTACTAATATTTGCTCTAATCCAAAGGATATTTGCATTCAAGTTTGCATGGCACAATATGATCTTTGTGATCCACAATACACACTCTACTAGAAGGAATTTTTTTTTCCTTTATACCAGGTCCTAAAACAAGTTATTGAGTCGTCCTTGAGGCTTTCTCAATTTACAATAATAATATAGGACTAACTTAAGATATTACATGTTATATTACAATATTGCAATTACAAGAAATCTATCGGCTCACAATCTTCATAACTTTTTATACAATTAACATCTAATGATGTGTGTTTAACCAAAGAATCTTCATCATGTCTTTTACCTCCATCTCATCTTGCTCAATCAGATTCCATGTCTGGTAGTAGATAAAATCCAAACATCAGTACCTGCTTTCCAAAATGGTTTTCTTCACCAAATCATTAATAACTCTGACCAGTCTTCATAATTTCGTATGTGCTCTTAAGTTTAGAATCTAGACATACTCTAGAACATAATCCCAAGTGCACATAAGCTAATTTTTAATACTCAAACCATGTGAAGCCAATCTATATCTGTTGCTCTACCAATCTTCATAGAATAAATAGTTTGTCAACATCAATAACAAACTCTGTTGTGAATGCAACATATAATCATTGAATCATGTCTCCAACACTACTAGGAATTTCCCCCATAGGAATACCATCAACATGTATGCTAACACTTTGTCCTTATTTTGTGCATTCTAATTATGCATTCAATTTTTCTTAATTATGACAATATTCCATTTACACATTGAAGTTTCCAAATCTTCATTTTGGTGCATGTTTTACTCATTTTCTAGCCTTGCAATATCTATTTCAAGTTTAAAACTATAGGAAATGCAAATATTTGGAGTGATTTAAAGGATATTTTCAATGAGGATAGAACCTGAAGGATGAATTGAACATTTGGAAACCCTGCACATCATGCAAGTGATAGATTTTGAGAAATTTGAGGAGATATAATATATTAAGCAGGATTCAGGAATTTTTCATTTGGTTAGGAGACCATCCAGTCAAAATTACTAAGGAACTTCTTCATTTGGTTACTAGATTTGATAATGTTGAGATTTAACCCACAACACCAAAACTAGTAAAGAAGGAAGTGGAAAAGAACATAGGTTCTCAGTGGGATAAGAAATAAATGAATATCATATAAATTAAATAGAAATATTTGAGATTAATTTATGATATTATGGGCTACAAAATGTTCTATAACAAAAAAGATAACTTTGTGTTAACAGACATCATGCACACAACATACAAAATGATAATTGAACACAAATACTTTGACATTTGTGAGATCCCAAGGCATAAACTATTGGATAACATTGTAATCATTATGTATAAGTCTTTATATTCGGTTTACTTATGCTTCATATATGTTTCCATGTAATCCATGAGTTTCTTAACACGTATCCTCATGTATGGAGAGAAGATATTCATACTGTACTATTAAAAGCAAAACATTATAGAATACAAAATAGAAAGATGATCAATATTGATTTTTTTGGAATGTTCAAAGGATTTCAAAGAGAGATAAAGAAAAGAGTGAGTATTGCAAGTGTATAGATGTTCAAGGGTAAAATGGAAGCAATTTAATGAGATGAAGGCCTCCACTTTACGTCACTAAGCCATTCAAATATGTATGCCTTGGAAAGAGGGAATGTTCAAATATGATTCTTCTTTACAATCCAAATTAGATTAGCAAGGACTCAAAAGAGAAAGGGTACCAATTCTAGATTTGAATTATAAAGGAGAATGCAATATAAGGAAATGCACTCTTTGGCCCTTTTAGGATAATGTGTATGCAAAATTGAACTAATCTATTAAATAATGTAGATCTAGGTGCTAAGTGTACACAATCAACCTAATTAAGATATAAACCTAATATAAAGATATGAAAGGAAATTAATTATAAGACTCACCTTGAAATACATAGTAGAATATGTATTTTAGCTCCAAAAATTGTATATTTGAGCTATTTTCTGAATATGTAATTGTGGATCTCTAAACAAAATGATGAAATAGACAAAACCCATAAATTGTTTCTCGAGAAAAGTAGTAGAGTCTAGGCCAACCTCGAAGGCCATATTCCTATGAGGTTGACATATACCAAGGTCATTGTAACATAATCAAACCAACTTCTCCAAAAAGCTCTTGTGGATTAATTTTTAGATCTACATGTGAAATCATCTTATCTCATTCGTACACAAAAAAAATGAAGGGTTTTTATTGTTTGGTGGATGAGGGCTTGCCTTGGTCAAGCCTTAAATCAAGGAATATATTGTGTCTTCACAATACATGCCCCATTTTTGACTCGAATATGGGGACCCCCCCTCTTTTATTTTTAGGATAGGGGAATCTGTTCTCCAGAATAGGGCATCCCTCCATGGCACCTCAGAGAATGGCCCACCTATAGTTCTTGGTCAAAAGTCCTGTTGGTCGACGATTGTTCAAAGCCAAGTTGTTGAGAAGTTAATTTTTCTTCTAAGGGATAAATTTGTGCACATGCACACAAGGTGCATATGTGTACCCTTATAGGGTACACCAAGTGTGCTCAACCCATCATAAGCCTTTGGGTGAATAGGTGCATTAATGTACCCTTGAAAGGTGTGCTAAGTGTATGCTTATAGCCTTGTGCCCCCCCAAATTACTCATAGACATTCTTAGTCCTCTACAATATCGTGCCTTCATTACATAATAACAATGCTTCCTCTACTTCAAAAGTCACCAAGGTAAACTTCGTGTGCATATGTGCACTACACACATGCTCACAAGTGCACAAGCACCCAGTAAACTCACCAAGGCATCAGACAAAATGCTGTCATAGTTGCATATCCTCATTGGGTCACTAGTGCATTTGAGACCATTTTTCGACCATTATTGGTTGAAATTTTGACCCAATTTTTGACCAAACTTCAACCAACCCATTGGTCAAAAATTTTTCGATCAAAATTTTGACCAACTTGCTAGTTGGTCAAAATTTTGACCAATATGTTGGTCGAAAAACCTCCATAGCCATGGTGCAAGTTCTACTAGGAATTGGTCAAAATTTCAACCAATGAAGGTAGAAAATTTTGACCAATGAAGGTAGAAATTTTGACTAATGAAGGAAGAAATTTTTGACCAATGAAGGTAGAAATTTTGACCAATGAAGGTAGAAATTTCGACCAATAAAGGTAGAAATTTTGACCAATGAAGGAAAAAAATTTTGACCAATAAAGGTAGAAATTTTGACCAATAAAGGTAGAAATTTTGATCAATGAAGGTCAAAAATTTTGACCAATGAAGGTAGAAATTTTGACTAATGAAGGTAGAAATTTCTACCAACACCTGGGTGTAAATTTTTTTTCAAGCATTCTATAAAATAGCTCACATGCTTTGCGTATGATATGACATTTTGCATGCATCCTGCACTCTCTCATCCGACTGATGATGGATTATGGAGAGTGATCTGAAACCATGATGCTAAAAAACACACAGTCAAATCCAAAACGAACTTGCATTACAAATGGATTGTGGAAATCTGATACTGTTAATTTTGTATGCATGTCTACCAGGACAAACACAACTTAAACATATTCGTTTTGGATTTGATTGTGTGTTTTTTAGCATCATGGTTTCAGATCACTCTCTGTAATCCATCATCAGCTGGATGAGAGAGTGCAGGATGCATGTAAAATGTCATATCATATGCAAATCATGTGAGCTATTTCATAGAATGCCTAAAAAAATTGATAGTAACTAATCAAATTGTTGTAAACACCAACAGTAAATAATATGCTTCTTCATTAATATGCCCGATACAATAAGAAAACTTGGCAACTATGCAAAACAAGTTATATGCTAAAAGGAAATCATTTAGGAGATACAAAATTTGAACAACCATAGGTTAAGATTTTACAATTTGTATCACTTGCCTAAGTCTGATTGTTGAGAATAAGTTCGCCATCCTCTCTGTAGTATGCTCCGATGGCTTGCACATCGTTCGTTTTGCATTTGATTATGTTTTTTTTAGCATCATGGTTTCAGACCACTCTTTGTAATCCATCATCAGTCAGATGAGAGAGTGCAGGATGCATGCAAAATGTCATATCATACGCAAAGCATGTGAGCTATTTCATAGAATGCTTGAAAAAAATTGACAGTAACTAATCAAATTCATGTAAACACCAACAGTAAAGAATATGCTTCTTCATTAATATGCTTGATACAATAAGTGAACTTGGCAACTATACAAAACAAGTTATATGCTAAAAGGAAATCATTTAGGAGATACAAAATTTGAACAACCATATATTAAGATTTTACAATTTGTATCACTTTCCTAAGTCTGACTGTTGAGAATAAGTTCGTCATCCTCCCTGCAGTATGCTCCGATGGCTTGCACATCCACAAAAGTTCCAGTGTCTCAAATTTGTAGAATATGAATTGTTTGGTAGCGAATGGACATGATTGACAATAAATCATCATATAAAAAGAATCCAATGTTGTGACCCAAATGAATAAAGTCATTGCAAAAAGTTCGTACATCCATGACTTTCCCATCTATCAACCTTCAAACAATGCCAAAGTAGGTTAGTGCAAATTTTCCTAGATTGCAACGGGAAACTTCAATCATGGTTATTGTGACTGAATTAGTCATCTATCACAAGCATATAAATAACTTTTTAGTTCAATTACAACTTATTACTATTACATTAGATGCTACAATCACATTGAGAAGGGCAAGCCAAATGGCAAGGGATGCCAACTACAACATCTATGTTTACTAGAAATGCTTGTCTATGCAACATCTATGTTCACTGGAAATGCTTGTCCTACAAATGCTTGTCTATGCACTAGATACCTCTCCCATGGAAAGTATTTCAAGAGCCTCTTTATATTGTGACTTTTCAATTAAATGTAGACCTTTTGCATGAGGCATTAGTCCCATCATAACAACCCTATTCAAGGAAAAGCATCCTTTAATTCAATATGGTTCACAAGAAAAGACTTATACAAGTTTATACAATTAGGATGAAAAAAATTAGTAAGGGACATTGATTGCGAGCACAAAAAATATATTGTTGACGAAAATGGCAGTGAAACTGACATTTGTATTTGTGCCAAGTACAATTAATTATGTTATGTATCACCACATCAGTACCATATGCAAAAGAAACATTAAAAGTCATCATAGAATACTACCTTTGATTAGTCTCTAAAATAGATGACATCTTTTCCCCATGCTAATTCTCGAGTTCAATGCAAGGCCAGTGATTCAATGCTCTTCTATGCATCTGACACTTCAAGCCAAAGATATGCAGCTATTCCCTTGACACTACAATAAAACTTAACTTGCACATAGAGATATATCCTTGGGTAATCATGAAAAGAGAAATATTGATTGGAATAAATAAGGGAAAAGTCAAATACCATCAATAATAAAAAAGAACTAACCAAAGAAACACCTATCATATCACAGGCTTTATATCACAGACTCAAAAATCATAACAAATGAAGGGCAAAGTCCAACTTTACAAGTAGACAAGAGATGCACATAACTAAAGACAGGAATTGAGAAATATGCTAAAAATATATATCAAAAATAGTATTTTAATTTCTACAAGTGATTATAAATCAAATGATGCATTTGTGAAGTGGAATCGAGAATTGTTTAGTCATATTTTGGTTCTCAGAAATTATAATCTGACCTGGGTGGTGTTATTGTAGGCAAGCTTTCTAATATTTACCTTGTTGAAGAAAAATAATAAGAGTTTCTATTACACACTTTGGTATTTAAATAAATCTGGGAGTGCACTACATCCATTTATAAGTGGCTTAGCTACAAATATATTGTGTGGCATTGCCTATATTGAGAAAACCACAACAATCAAAGTACACCAACAAACCATAAGTAAATAAAAAAATTAAGTATTTATATCACAAATAAATTGTTTGGAGAATAGATCATAAATAATTTTGGAAATAGGAGAGAGATATTATAATTTATAAGAATTACTAGTCAAGACTTTATCATTGACAAAATTTATCTATTACTCAGAGAAGTATTTAACAGTAAAACACTACAGAAGACTAGACACATTTCAATAACTTCACTTGTATAACTACAACTCCCTCAGATAGTTTAGCAATCCTTTCATTCAATTTTTCTTTCTCGTAATCTTATTCAGAAACCTGGAAGTAAAGAAAATATTCAATTGTCAAATACATTCTACAAGCTAGGTTGACAATAGCACAATTCTCTAATGAGTTATTCTTTGCCAATATGTTGATATGATAAAAAAAAGGACAGAGTGTTAACCATGATGAGATACTAGGTGTAGACAAAGGAGAAATAACATAAAGAATAAAACTAAAGTGCTCTAATTACAAAGCATAAAACTAATAGTCCATGTTAAGGCCCAAAGAACACATACAGAGACAAGAAGGCATACCTCAATCATGCTCCTAATTTGATTAGCTCTTCTCTCAATAGCCTTCTGAGTCATTCCATCACTAACTATTGTTGTTGAATATTTTGTCAGCACTATCTTGGTAGCAGTTCCCAAAACCTCATTCCCAACAGTGTCAAGGGCCAGCCCCACTTCATCTCTAATGACAGTGCATGCCTTAAAATACATGGTTTAGATTATAGTTGTCTATATTACTGAATAATATACTTATTTTAAATGTTTTAAAACTAGAAGAGTATACATATGTGTGTGTGTAATAACACGTGTTATATTCAATCTTCAACACACTAGATAGTCATTAAATAACATCTAATGAATACGCTCTAAGTCCATAACCTCTATATGTAACATAAATCATCTATAATTTATTCCTATACAAAAATCTAAGCTTTGGCAGTATAGTATATGTCACATATTTTATTTCTATCCAAAAATACAATTTAGATAACAACATAGGTTATTGTTTCATATCCTCTAGGTTGCTACAAAATAGTAACAATATCTAGGTCTCAATAGGGTGAAAACTTGATTGTCATTTGTATCATAGCACATAGGGCTATAGTGTACCACCTTAATTTGGCCATGGCTCCTTGCATATTTGAGTAGATAATTAGGTTGCATTATAGGGCCTCTAAAATGGTAGCCAAATTTTTTAAAATTAAGGCACAATCTTAAACTATACTTGGTTGTAATCCCCTGTCCTATGAGAAAACCCACTAATAAGCCTTCTTTGTAAGACCCAACACATTACTATTTGATGTTGAGCTAGAGAGATTGAAGGATTTAAGCTCTAATATGTTTTCATGCAGTCACAATTTTACCATGACCAAAGCATAGTTTTTATGTTTCTTGTCAAATTTTTAATATAAATGCTTCAAGCCTTCTAAATCTTATTGAACTTTTCATGCACATGTAACTAAGCATTAAGATGCATCTCTAGTTCTTGGATCTCTTTTCCCATTAAGAGCCTTTATACAAGCTCAGGATGCTACTTTTAGACTCCCATACAAAAACTTAGAGAATCTTCCCCAAGCAAATCCTTGATGTTCAAATTATAAACATTCAAGTAGAGGGAGGAAGGAGGCCTCTAATATCATTTATAGCAAGGAAATAATGAATTGGGTAGACTATGGAATGCTATAGTATTAGAAATAAGCATAAGGACTGAAACTCAAATTTGGCATTGACAATCAAGCAAGCAATTTGCATATACCCAATTTATAAGGAAAAATAGTTGTGAAGACAATAAACCATGTTACCATCCTTAACATTGATGGTACCATACAAATATTTTGGTAAGGTACATCAATAGATCTAATTAGTTTATATGATTAAGCTTCACATTTCCAATTTTTGCAATAGCTTGCATTTCACGCAGATTTAAATATGTTTTCAAATTTTCATTGATATGCTTCAAATGGTAGTAACAGTGTTGCCTAGATATTAAAAGTTGGTATCATGTCTAAGCATGTATCCTTATTTTAGATGTATACATTGATTTAAACTCTAGATATGGGAAATATTTTCTACATAGAACAAAATGAAACTTTGCTCAAAAATGAAATCTTTTCTAATTTTGTTGCAGGCATATGAGAGTATGATCGAGATTCCTAGTGTGGGGAAGATGGCGATGATTGGCAAGAGTCATGTTCTAGAAGGAGCTTGTTATTGCTTCTTGATTCTACTTATTTGGTTGATGAGTACTACACCTAAAAAGACAAGGAGAAGGTACAGGAATAAGGTAGGAGTTTTGAAGTTTAGAGATGCTACTAGGTAGATGGAAAAGAAGGGTCACACAACAACATTATGCAAGGGTACAAAAGCATGGAGTTCAAGGAACTTAGAAGGCATGGAGTGTCAAGAAGACAAGTATGCAGTAGGGATGAAGTTGAGAGCTTTTCAAGCACATGAAAATGTTTTTCCTAATGTTTATTTTGTAGGTACACAGTTTCCCAGGGACTGGGAAACATTTGAAGTCAAGGAGTTTGGTGCAGGGGCACCCAATGGACACATGAACATACAGGGTACACCAGGACTCATGAAGGAGACCATGAAGGTACAAGGGCAATCAATGCCTAATGAAGACATGTCAAGTCATTTGATAAAGGATTATGGCTATTGAAGCCATCAAAATGTAAGGAACTTCATAAAGTTGTCAAATTGTAATGTATTGCCAAGAATGGGAAAAATGGCATAGGTGAGGTGTCAAGAGTCAATCAATATGACGTAATGAGTCATTTGAAATCCTAGAATGTCCTAGGAAGGGTTATAGGTTGCATAGGAATTTCTAGAAACACAATGTAATGGCAAAAGTTCAATATGTTGTAAAATTGTCAACATTGACAATGTAAGCCAAATATGGCACCCTAGAGGAAATTAAGGATAAAGGTGGAGTCTTTAGGTCACTTAGGTGTCATAAAGCCATTTAGATACAATAATACATGTTGCCAAAGTCTTAAGCCAAGACAGTGGCTAAGAGAAAACAAACAAGTCGTGATTAAAGGAAAAGAGTTACAAAAACTGTTGTTTACCATCATGTGATAGTTATAAGGGACTTTGGTCAATGGGAGTTAGTTTGTGGATAGTTAGAGAGCAAGAGGTCTTTAAAAAGAATGCATTTTGGATGTGCCCACTTCAAAATCCACTTGTACACATGGAATAATAGGGGAAGAAACTACAGTCTTGGTTTTTATATGAGCATAGATCACTCCAATTCCTTGGGCATTGTAGATACTAAGTGCTGTAGTAGTGCTTGGCTTTTGTGTTCTAGTTTGGAAGCATAGAAAAAATTTACCTTTTGCTAAAGTAGCATTAAGATAGTCTGTTTTGCAAGTCCTGCAAATTTATTACTTCCTATGAGAACCATTACTTCATTCAAGGTGAAAGTTAGCAATAAATGTTAGAAGTCATACCTAGTTTGTGAGGTAACAACATCCCTAGAAGCAATGTCTTCTGCATAAACAAGGCTATACGACTTCCTGATATGCTTTTTGGTATACAATGCTTGACCTTGTTGGACAAAATATGCCTTACAGTAATGCCATCAACCTTTAACTTACTAAATCAATAGAGAAAGAAAAATGGTTTAAAATTAAATTGTGTACAAGTTTTTTGTATCAATCTTTCAGATCAGATTTCATAATTCATCATCAACATATTATGAATCACAGAGTGGGGTACAAAAATTGTGTACACAATTTAATCCAGAGACAACTTTCTCTATACAATCTAGATTGTGGAAATATCTTATTATTGATACTAAGTATGAATGATCCAACTATATTAAACATCTTACACAATTTGCTAAATAGAGAAGAATGGGTTTTTAACCTTGAAGGTTCAATTATTTCCAAGAGTCAATGTAGTAAGGAAACTTCTATCAATTGTGTTTTTTGCTACTCTAACTAACTAGGGAGCTATATTTGTAACTGTATCCGAGTAAGGTCCAGACATGCTAACAAGAGTGAGCACTATTTTGAGCTATGACATTGCTCAATTATGGTAGAAAAAATAAACCTTTATCTATTCACAAACAAATTTTACTGTCTTCTCTTCCACATAAACCTTTGGATGCATCAATGACTTTTCATTAGTAGACTACTATTGTTTGTGGTTAAGGATCCTTTAGGTCAGTAGAATCACATGCAAACTGGATGTGACATTGCAGTAAGCAAACTATAATAAGAGCTAGGAGCTTGCCTAGTGATCAGGGCTTGAGACTAGACACTACATGAAGAATTTGTAGGCATTTGAGTCTCAAGCGTCACCAGCTCAAAATCAAATTGAAAAGGAAACTTGGTGAATAAAACTAAATAAAAATAGTCTTCTTGAGTAAACATCAAAATTGCACGAACAATACCATTACAATGCACTATACTTGGTAGAAGTATATTGTTGGCTGAGTATAAAGAATATTGGTGGTGAATTCAAGTCCAAGCTACAAAAGCAAAGACATTTATATAAAAACTAAGCAACCCTATCTGGCAAGAAAAGATATATAGAGATTTCTGACTGAAATTACAAATTGATGCTAAAAAACTTAAACCATAAGAATTGTTCTGTAGAATAATAAAGAAGAAAGATGAAGAATCAAACACCTGAAGGATACAATGTTGATGCAGCTTCAGAAAGATTGTCCGAAAGACATCATATGCTCAGGTTGAAGGAGCTTTGAGATTCATTACTACACTTGGAATGGGCTCACCTTCAATCTTCTCAAGATTGAAGATGAGCCCATTCCCAAGTGTAGTAATGAATCTCATATAATGCAATCTCATCTATGAAGCATATTAAAAGCTAACATAGCATCTTCGCTAGTTGATCTCCCTTACGAGCCATAGGAGAATGCCAAAGATAGTCATGATGCTAATAGGTACATCGTGACTATCTTCAACATTCTCCTATGGATCTTGTGGTTCTACTCTTATAACATGAGGCTTCCTCTTCTTTTTTCAAGCATAAGGATGATGCGGTCCTGTAATAAGAAATAAATGGGTTTAATTTGGATTATGTACAACACAAAGAAAACAAAAATGTAATAGCATTTTTTAACAGAGAAATGAACTGTATAAACTTATAAAGCTCATAATAATAATAGTCCATAAAGAAGAGCTAAATTCTGAGTAGACAAAGTCTAGACACATGAAGTGTACCTAATTGATCAAAATAAAATCATTGCCAAGCCTTTTAACCACTCCTTAATAGCACTTTCTCTATCACCAAGTTTGCAGTAGGGTTTCTGTTTATTTTTGGATCTAACGTTAATATGGCATCTCCATCCAAAAATTTCTTTAGAGCTTGAAAGATTTATACATGAAGTGATCAAAAACTCAAAATCTATCATGAGAAATAGAGCTCCAACACTGATAGTTTATACATCTGCTAAAATAATAACCTTGTTCAAGGAAAAACATCCTTTAATTCAATATGGTTCACAAGAAAAGACTTAGTTTATACAATTAGGATGAAAAACATTAGTAAGGGACATTGATTGCGAGCACAACAAATATATTGTTCACAGAAATGGTAGTGAAACTGACATTTGTATTTGTGCCAAGTACAATTAATTATGTTATGTATCACCACATGGGTACCATATGCAAAAGAAACATTTGTCAAATCATTTTCTTAGATTCAAGGAAACTTCTTTTGATAAGATAAATGAACAACCCTTTTCAAGTATGGTGCTTAAATGCATTACTAATGTTCAGGTCTTGTTGATCTGGAAGATATAACCATTTAGCTACTGCATAAGAATTGCTCTCTTTTAAAAATTCATTGTAGCAAATTTCAGGAACTCCATGCTGCCAGATTTTACACAATTTCTTTCTTATAGTATTTCTGGCTAATAAGCATGAAGATTAAGTCGATATTAAATGCACTTGAATTCAAAAAAATATGATATTACATAGAATAATAATAGCTTTTGAACAATGAATATTTGACTAAATTTCAGACTGGACTACATTGGAGTACAACTAAATGTTTCAACTAGTATAAAGCCAACCCCACTGAGATGAAGCAATTGAGTGTCATGACATTCTTGATAAGAAAATATAATTATCATAGTACATAGAATGAGGTAATTTACAAAATCATTATAATAATGAATAATAGAATGAAATGCTACTATCTTAATCTAGACTCCAATTTTTATCTAGCAAATGAACAGGAAAGGAGTTTGAATGAGAAGCCACAGTGATTTCTTTTCATTTGATTAACTTTGAGAGTTTCGGATTTTAGGTCACTTGGTGATATTTGCAAGGTCCAATAATGAAAAAAGGGGTTGAGGAATTGGTACATGTAATGATCTGTACATTTTTCTAACATTTTCATGAAGTGACCTGGGATGCTTGCAATGGCTATCAAAACTCAAGAAGCTCTCTTCCATCATGTAAATTTACATGCAACCTACTTGTTCACTATCACTTGCACCATATTTTTTAGGACTTGGATGGTCAGTATAGTCAAGCAGATGCTCACTCTCTTTTGAATGGCCACTTAATACATGTGGCTTCTTCACTTCCTCATTGATATGCAAAGCTATCCTTCCAGATGACTGTGTGCAATCCTCTGCATGATTTGTGGAGCTTCTAGATTCATCATCAAGCTTTTTAGCCCTTACTAAATCTATAAATTGAGATATTTTCTTTCCACCACATATAAAATGCTTAATATCTTGTGGCAAATGAGAAGGTGACAAAGGTCCTGCATCATTTATTGAAGTCTTGCACTTTGAAGAGCTAAAAGTATCATCCTCATCACTAAAAGACATAGGCGGAGATGGTGGAAGACTGTATCTTGTTATCCCAAAAAGAGGAATGGGTTTAAGTGGTGAAGAAAAGTGCACGTGTGTGTGAGAATGCTTCTCTTCTAAAGCTACTCTCAAATTTGAGTTTCTCTCTGATTCCGAAATAAATTTCAGTTGATTTGAAACATGAAATGCAGTTACATCATTAACCCTAACTTGTTTGATTCCTAATATTGAACTAGCTTGATAGAATGTATTTGTAGTTCTGGACTACAAACTTGAATCATTTTGAGACCATTTTTGAGTATTTCCAATTTTCTTACTAACATATTGCAGTTTAGTCACTTTGCAGTTGGAAGTGGTTGAAATGAATTTTTTGGGATTTAGAACCATTAATGCTTCCTCAAGTTCCTCTTTAGATGAGTGCATAGAAAAACAAACATGATAAACACCAAACTGGTCTCTTTCTACTCCTTTTAGTACTGATTTCGTTTGTCTTCTAGAAATAAATGGTACATGAATCAAAATAGAACCTATGCCTTCAAGCTTCTCTTCACATGCATACCATTGTGTAGAAGGACGAATAAAAAGTGGCTCTGGTTGATCACTTTTTTCAGCCTTGGAAAAAAATTATTTTGCTCTCAAATATAATTTGGGGAAGCCTTCACAGACCTACACATGAATATTCCAAGAAGGATAATATTTCCATAAAACAAGCATAATAGGAATTGGCTAGGCAACATCACATAAAGAGAAAAGACTGACAAAAATGATTTTGAGATAATGGGACATGAACATTGAAATAAGGGTTTAGCATTGTATTTCTGACGTGGCTTCTAGCTGGATGCAATATACCAATGTTGAAATAGTCATCTACATTGGCCGTCTCGTTATAAATTTCCTAGTGAGACACATAATTAATAATATAATAGATATCCCTTTGAATAATCATTGCTACATGATAATTCCACCAATAGGCATCATACAAATTGCTAACTAGTAAGATTACCACTACAAATGCACACTGAGACATTGATACACACAATAACCAAATAGTATGAATTACTATGATTACCCTTAGAAAATATTTGTTAAGAATCTAAGTAGCCATGATATTAGTAATATGGGACATTGTGATATCACTATCATAATTTAACTGTGTAATTTTTTTTTAGTCAAACTCATTGACTTGTGCTTCATGAGTTAAATCATGATAACAATATCACAATTTGAATTTCTGTGGAAAATATCTCCTACTTATCAATGCGAAACATGATTCATCATTCCATATTGACTAGATATAAAGCTTCTCAATCTCATTTTGGAGAGGATATGAGATTAGACCTTGGTCCCCTTTTATTCATTAGATCTGTGTATTTGAACAATTAGCCATTTGATTTTAATTGTTGAATATTTACTCAAGGAAGAAGTACAGAAAAAGGTCATAGATTCCAAGATATGTTCAGACATGAGGAGAAATCATGAAAAAATTAAAAAAAATTAAATCAATAGCAATCAAAGTCAACTATTGACAAAGACAGAAAAGAAGATAAGACACAAAACTTGTATAGTATTATATTATAGACATTTGAATATATCTAGCAATTTTATTTAGAAGAATATTCACTATTGGAGATCAAACAACCACCAACTAAAGGAGGTATTCTTTCAACCATAGCTAGAACAATACTATTCATAGTAGCGACAAAAATCAAGAACATTATTAAATATTGCATAAAGAGTGTTGAATCTCTAACATATTACCAAATTGATCTGCAAGATCCCTTCATGTTGATCAATATAGTTGGCATACACACAAGGGTATAAGAATCAATATAAAGGATAGAGATTTAGATGATTACATCAAATTCATACATCCTTCAAATACTTGTTGAGAGTAGACGAGAATTCCTAACATATTCAAAGCCATAGGGATGTTAGATTAGTCAGAAAAGAACCAATTTCAATGTGGCAGTAATGATGAAGGTATTAGATCAGTCAGAAAAGAATGCCACAATGAGATTAGAAATAAAATAATGGTTCCTTGCTTTTTTCTAAGAGTTTTTGAGTAAGAGATTATTTTTGATACATCAACCAATCATTATAATAAAAGCTTGAATCTTTGTGAGAATATTAAATGAATTAACCTTTGAATATGTTTATTGTGTTTCTCAAGATGGTGTTGCAATTATTGGTTTAATCATTGTTGCTCTATCCTTGGTTGCAGTTAATGTAATTGGAAATCCAATTGGATCTATTCTAGTGGGCCAGTTACCTCTGGGCAAAAGAGGATATACAGATAGACCATTTTGAGGCTTCAAGGTATCATTTGTTTGTTTGTGTATCCCAACTATAGCAGCTAGAGCAAGACCAATTTGAATCTTCTTCTCATGAACATGCTGAGGCCAGGAATGAAAATCTACCACTAGAAGTTCAGTAAATGGTTCATTCTCCACTGCAAAAAAGAGCAAGGAAAATGCTCTCTGCCTATCACAATAAATAACATGCATATGCATCTCCTCATTAACCACAAAAAGAGGTTATATCCTCATCAAATATATTACCCATAATGAATGAAGAAAGCTACAAATGGTTCTAATTGTTGAAGTTACTCTTTCCACGACTATTTTTTATAACACTCAAATTTATGTTTGAGATTACAGATTCTCTACCTGAAATCTGAATTTTTTGACAGGAAAATCAATAAAAACTAATTAACTGAGAGTCCAAGCTGTAGATCCCACCATGGCACAAGGAATTCCAGTTTATTTTTCTTCCTTCAATTGACTTTCCATTGGACCAATAGCATGTGTATTAAAGATAAATCACTTGAGCTAGAAACTGTATCCATCTTTATGAATCTAAAATATGACATAGCAAAAAGTGGAATAGTTCTGATGGAGAAATATTATGAATGAGCCAACTTTAGCATCAAATGCCTAAATAACAATCAAAGTATACCTCAAATTCATAATATTTGCAACAATATAGAGACCTTCCTCTTAGTTCACTATCTACATTAGCCATTTGATTAGATGTATTTTGACAATTAATGGAATGATTTTGAGATAGCAATGACCAAGAACCAACAAAGAAAAATCTAGCTAGGAAACAAACGACTGATAAAAATAATTTTGAAACTTGAAATAAAAAACAATCATTTTATCTTTGCCCCTAGATAAATAAATAACTCTAATATTAACAAAGATCAACATGCACTTTAGCTTAGAAAATTCAAATCCATAGAAATCAAATATTTAACAAGTTATAAAACCATAATAAGTTCAAGGCCATTCATCCACTGAATGATTATTTAAATGCTCAATGCATTGAATTAATAAGCCTAATTAGTCATTAGAAAACACACCAAATGCTGAGTGTGAATGTACTTGGTTGTGCTTCCATTATCATTGACCAAAAGGAGACCAAGTATTTGCATTAAAACTGAAATGGCAGTTAAAATCTTATAATTAAGAGAGCTCAAAATTTCAAAGGAAACCCTCATATTATTCCTAGAATTGGCATAAATTATGGCTAAATCTAACCTGCACAGCGTGTCGGTGAAGTTGAACTATGTGCAAAGGGAGTGTACCAATATTTTCCCCTTTTGCAACCATTTGAAATAAAAGTTGAAGTGAATCATCTTCAATTAGACTTTGTGCTGCTCCGGGGCAACTAGCCAATGCCTTCATTATATGCACCATATTTCCTTCTACCTAAAAATGTTTAAGCAATAACCACTATCATGAAGATCCACTTACAATTTTACATTAAAAAAGCATCTACATATAGTGGATGCATGCATTTTCATAAGCAAAGGACCTCCCATATACATTGTGGTGTCTATACATTTGTCCAAAAATAAATATAAATCTATTAAAAGATAATATAAAATTGTCTAGAAGTGCAAATTATTACCCAAAGAAGATCAGAACATGATAAAATTGGAAGTCGTGAGATAAAATGTCTAAATTACTTTTAAAGTTTAAACTTCAAAAACATGTGCTTAGTAGTTGAAGACATATAACATAATCATTGAGTAGAAAATAAACCTTCACAACTAGAACTCCTCATCCAACAAACACCCAAACTAAAGTTCTAATATTATGTTCTGCATTATGCTCTCCAAGAACATCAGAGCTAGATCAATTTTGCTTAGCAGTATGATTGTGAATCCCACGTGATGGACTCAACTATCCAAGATGAGTCTCTTGCTTCTTAGCTAATGATAACTGTCTAAATGCACCCTAGGAAACATCCAACTCAAGATGCTCTACATAATTAATGCTTCCATAGGCTCTACAAACACTTAAGAGTTAGAAAATTTTCATTCAGCATCATTTTCATTCCTACATGATGAACTCAATGAAGCAAAATGAGTCTCTTGAACTTCAGTTAATGACATCACAAAAAGTAAACCCAAATGCAATCTCACCCTATTTGCATTACTTCTAAAGTAATATAGACAAATAATTGCTCCATACATATTTATAAGCTTACATTAAAAAATTCACTATGCAAAAAAAATTGTAGGGTTGCATCAGAAGATAACCCAAAAAATGGGTCCCCAAAATAGAAAAAATATTTCATTTGTCATCCTCATTTGGTTCCGGTTTTGTTAGATAAGTTTAGGAAGGTTTATGTCAAAGTTTTACACAATATCCTGCACAGTCTAAAAATTAAGGTTTTTTGGGCTCGTGTGGGTATGTTATCTAATATGTATCGATATTGTATCCATACGGATAGGATACATGTGTCCAAGGAGGGGCAGATGTTTATCTAGCTACTGTATGTTTAGGAGAGAAAATAATGTGTACTTTGTAACTACAACCACCCCCAATTTGGCAGAAGAAATAGAAGCAATGGAAATGAATCTTTTAGGCTGTAGAGCTAAAAAACCAAAGAATAGCACCCAAAAAACCTTGTTTCCAAGCTTGAAACACTATTAGAGGAAAAACACTCAAGCATATGGTTCCAACAGAACACTTGTACTTATTTGTTGCATCCAACTTTCTTGAGGTGCCCTTAGGAACATGTGTAGATTGTGTAGAAGGGCGTCATATTTGGCATCAAAAAGTGTATTTGCATTTTATTATTTCACACCATGAGTTAGATTTGTGCAATAAATGTGACCATTCATGGGTGACTAGTGGTAGACAATACATGCTCCTATCCTCTTCTCTCCTTTCTCTTCAGGTAACAGTTGTAACTGCAAAAATGATTGTGGTAGTTGAGTTGCCATGCAAATGGGTCAATGGATCATATATAAGGTTTAGTTTAGGATTTGATAAGGGGAAGAAGCTTGTGGGAAAACCAAAGTATCCAACTTCCTTGGGGTGCCCTTGGGACCACTTGTAGATTTTGTATAAAATCTTCATATTTCGCATCAAGGAAGGTGTATTTTGAATTTCAAGATTTAAAGCCATGAGTTTCATTTGTGTGAGTAAAGTGAATACTTTAGAGTGACGTGTCATAAACTATACAAGTCTCCTTCCTCTTCTCCATACTCTCCAAGTTGAAAGCTGTAAATGCAAAAAGGATTACTGTAATTGTGAGTGGCATTGGAAATATGTGTGTAGGTTATATTTAAGGTGTGTTTAGCATTTCATAAGTATCACAAAAAAATATAGAAGTGCTTGAACTTTGGAGTTCATCTTCTAAATTTTTTTGTATTGGATTCATTTGGCTCCTGACTTTGGAACTTAATGAAATTCAATAATGAGCTAGAACTAGGATCACCGATTATCAAAGCTCCTTTTGAACCTAAGCTAGTAGAAATATGAAGAAAAGGGACATTACTGCTCAAAATGGCAGAACTAAAGATACTAATATTTGACTTTCCAAAAAATGGAACATCCACATGACATAACTCACTAATAGTATCTGAAATATGATTTTTAGAAATAAAAGTATCAACAATATGATGATCAGTACTCGAAGAGTCATAAAGAGGATGGTCACAGATGTTATTCTTTGTTTTAGATCCTTCATGTGTACTATCTGGAGTTATTTCAGTAATAAATGCACCAAAATTCAAAAGATCATGAGTGCAACTCAAAGACCTATTAATTTTCCATTCAAAAACTAGAAACCCTGTCACATTTTTGACGAAATTGGGAGAGACTGGATCATCACACATTTTGATTGTTCTCTCACTAAATTGAGGGATAAGATTCACTTCATCTTCCAGGGAGGTGACTTGATTCACATTATTTTCAGAGGAAAGACTGATTCCTTCACAGGAGCTGCCAGTATCTGAGTTGACATAATCTTGTAAAGCCTCCATACCTATTGTAGAAACCTAAATTTGATTACACTACTTTGGTAATCTAATTTAGCCATCTCTAAAGGCATCATTAATTAAATTCTTATTTAATTAATCCTTTGCCATCCCTAGTTGATTAATTTAATTAATCATCTATAGTCCTAATTGATAAATCAAATAATCTATTATTTATCAATTAAATCCTTTTCTCCTATCTAATTCCAAAAATCCCCATTTATTAAATAAATCTATTTGATAAATGAAATCCTCAAATTCAAAAACCCCTAACCTATCTCTAATCCACCATTTAGCCTAATCCACCCCATCCACCCATACTAACCAAGCTTAGCCACTAACTCACCCACCCTCATTAATGCCATCCACTTGCACATCTCTAACATCCCTAATCTAATCCTAAACCCAAGCCTAATCCACCCCCTAATGTTGTCACATTCCTTAAACAAGTTTAAGACTTTCCTAATCCAAACCAAAGTCTCCCCTCAAAAAACCCAACCACTAAGTCATGATTGCTCTTACAAAACATAAAAGACTCTTACAAGCCCACTCATGACTCTTACACCCATCTTCCACACTCTTCCCTCTTCCACACTCATTCCTCTTACATCCCTCTTACATACTCAACCCCACTCATCATGCCTTTAACCAATCCTTTACCCTACCCTCTCACACTCATCCTCCTTGTGACAAGTGTCACCTTCCCATTGGTGCTAAACAAGCACAATCCATGTGCTCTCCTTTGAGTGCATCCTAGCCCTCCTTAAGCCTTCATCCATCCTTGCATCTAAGCCCTCCATCCCTCTACCCCTTAGCCTATAAATTGAATCCCATCCCAAGCCATTTCATCAACAATCTTTGAGCTAAAGTTACCATGCTATTTTGAGAACCAAAGCCATCAATATTACCCTTATAATGCCAAATTGAGAGCTCACAAAGCTACCAATTTGCCATTTCCCATCTCCATTGAAGTAGCTTTTGAGCATCTTGAGCATACATCCACAGCAAAAGGACACATCTACAGAATCAAGAAAGCATGGAGTGTTTTCTCTTGTGAGGTTTGCACTTCTTGTTTTGCTTTCTTTGTCTAAGCATATATGTGAATTTAGTTTTTGGTTTGTGAATGTTTACTTTATTTGTTAATGTTCTTTGCATACTAATTCTTGTTCTACATTTTGGCACGCCCGGTGGGACCCCACTATGGGTCATTTAATCATCTATTTTCATCTATATGTCATTTTTTCTAACCATCTAATGTGTGGTGTTGTTTGAGTGTGTTGTGAGGGTGTTTTGCTTGTTTTTGCAGGTTAAAGAACGCACTTAGGAAGAAGAAATACCATCTAAAAAATAAAAAATTCGCGTTTTTCAACTTTTTTGGCGTAGTTTTGGCATCTGCAACCTGTTCTGTCTGCGAAAATCCGCGTCTGCGAAAATTGACATCTGTGCAAATCGACGTCTGCGAAAATCCGCGTCTGCGAAAATCGACATCTGCGAAAATCCGTGTCTGCGAAAATCATCGTCTGTGAAAATCCGCATCTGCGCAAATCGACGTCTCTGCTTGTCACCTGTGTTCTGTGCTGCAAATCTATTTTGTCCCATAGTTAAGCTCTCATTTTTGAAGATTTTGGCTAACTAACTAAATTTATTTTTTTTGTCTCATTGTAGGTTGGAGCACATATGGAACCACTAACCATGTTTCTTGCAGGTTTTCATGTTGCTAAAAAATGAACTTGAATGGTTAAACACATTTTCCATTGAATGAATGTTGCTCAAAACACACTCTTGAATGCCATGGATTAAAATCAACTTTCCTTGGAATGCATGCTTAAAACAACAAATCCAATCTTGAATGCCAAGGATCAATTAACCATTGCAATATCAAACACTTCATTTGGAGCTTCTAAAATTGGACAAAACAAATCTCTTTTCCACATGCAATCTAGGTAAAGTTTGATTTTTGGACATTTAAGAAACTTTGTTAAGTTAAAATACAAATTTACAAAAATCAATTTGAGTAGTTCCTTGGACTCACCTCTTTTCTAATCACCCATCAAATATTAACCATTGGTTGCAATCTCAGCGCCATTTATGGGGATGGGTCTACTTGAAAAAGGTGTTAAATGTTCCACAATCTAACTCACTCACTTGGTCTTTGAACATTTGCTTTAACTTTATCAAAATTCTTAAATGGCCAAAACTCTATATTAAATGGATCATACTTCAAGTTTGGGCACTAAAATTGAACAACAACTGACGTGGAGACCTTCCGGGTGCGCGCTTGAAATCGAATCTCACACACTTTTGTTTGGGCTTAAAAAAAACTCACACTCAATCTTGAATGCCTTAAAGAAAATTAATTGATACTTGACGTGGAGGGCCTCCGGGCGCGCGAGTTTGCTTTTTTTGACCCTAACTCTTCTTATTGTTTGCATTCTTCGATCAATTTACTTTTGTTGGCACTTTAAGTTGGAATTGAACATTGTCTCTTAAACATGAGTGCTTGCAAAGTCTAGATTAGCACACATAAGAGTCAGTTGGTAAAAGAACAAGCGCGTTTTTTAGCCCAAGGTCATCCAAGTCTTCTCTCCCCTTGTCGTCTTTCGAGGCCATCTTGGGTGCATAAGATTAGGATCCAAAACCTTGTTTCTTTTTAGGAGGCCTGCTTGGGGATTTCATCACCCCTTGGACGACCTCAACTCCAGCGTTCCGGCGGAGTATAAGAATCGGGAGGTGAATCGAAAGACACCTCTCTTGGGATCAAGATTTTGTCATTCGGGCTAAGCCTCAAGGAACTTTATACCCTTGAGAAGTGAAAGAGGAGAAGTGGGTTACCACTCCTCTCGGCTGTGTGACATCCTTTTGGTCTCATCTATGGATTTGGGCCTCATTTACCTTGCGTATATCAAGGACTCCCTAGCTAAACCAATTGTCAGCCTTGCAGAAAACCATCTAGGATGTTAATGTGTTTGGAGTGACTGATCGAAACATTTGTAGAACATACACACTCCTTGGCGCAAGTATCACATTCTTAGAACCACAAACTTCTATCTGGGTGTCCCTATCTATTGCTTGTTTTTATTTTACTTGTTGAATGAATGTTTGCCAAACTTGGTCAATCCTAGCTTAGGGCACACTTAGCGTAGTCACTGCCTATTTTGGAAGTTGAACAAGTTGAAGCAAAACAACTGAGATTTTTCCCAAAGCCAAGCAAATTCAGGAATTTATGTCAGAACAACCCAAACCCAAACAGAAGTTTCACAAGGTCAAACTCAAGCCATCTCTAGCATACCAAGAACTTTTAGCCAAGAGAAAAGAAATAACACCAAGCCCACGAATTGCCAAACTCCACAAAGCAGAGGACAAAGCTACCGACGAAGCACTTCAAGAGGCCTAGTTAGAGCATACCATCAAATTTAGCCAACATCTAGGAGTTAATCCTGCTTATGCCTTACCAACTAGGCATGATTTCTATGATTAGACACCCTTGTTTCTCCACATCTTCTTGGATAAGCTTCACTTTAGAGTCATCTTTGTAGAAAAGCCAACCATCTTAGGTTATCCCCTTAAGCATTATTAGCTCATCCATCTCATTTAGAATCATACCATCTAGCCAGTAATCGAAAATCTGCACATCTAAGCTTTCAAAATTGTTGTCACCTTGCTAAAAGTTTGCCATTCCTAAAATCTTCCAAATCCACCAATCTCACCAAGGTTATCCCTTTGATAGAGCTTTGTCTAGGGTAATCTAGCTTTTTCACTTATTATCCCTCATCACCTTGAGCTAAAGGTTGGGATCCACAAGTGGTCAATCTCATGTTCTTCCTAAAGGATCATCAGTCTATCCTTAAGTTGACACAATCACCACCAAGCTTGCACATAGGAAAGCAGACCTTTTGCACTTTGACAACATATCTTTGAAGTTAGAATCCCCAACCCAATCTTCCTTAGGTTTTTTCATATAGCTTTGCCTCAACCTAGGAAATCATTTGCATAGAAAAGCCTTCCCCCTTTTGCATCCATCAGCATTATTGCATCTCATCCCTAGGAGCATTTTTCATGCCACCCGTCACTCGCTTAGCCAAGAAGAAAGAAATAATGGAGCCTTATCATTTGGATCGAACAACCTCACCCCCCTTGAGCACTCAGCCATCCTTCAGCCTAGAGCCAGCTATGCCATCACCTACTGACATTGAAGCTTTCATGAACCAACCAGGAAATGCAGTATTGGTAAACGCCATTATAGACAAAAGCAAAGAGACAATCATGGCTAATTTTTGAAGGGACAATGTAGGAACCTTTGACTTTGGAAGACCCCCTCCATTATTAGATCCATCTCACCCGTTGTTTGGGCAACTGCCACCACCCATAGGCTCTTATGATCCAAATTATCCTCAATATATTCCAAAAGAAGAGCCTCCAGCCAATCCATATGACCCAACAGACCCAAACATACCATCATCCACCCAAGTTGAAATCTCCATACCACAAGCCAACCCAGCCACCACCACTCCATCCTTGGTTCATACCTCTCCGCTCCAAACCCCCTTTACTCAAAACACCTCATCGTTCACCCCCTTCACTATTGCTGCTGCTGCTCCCCAACCCAGCCTTCCAAATCCACCCATCTCCCAAATTAGTGCTAGCATCTTTGGCCAACCTCAGCAATATACAACAGGGATGCCACCCATGGGGCCAAGTAATCAACCTTTCATCGCCCCCAGCTTGTTCACCATAGCCCAAAGTACAATCCCATCATTTCCATTAAGTCTTGGGAGCTCAATACCACCAGCCACAAATCCACAAGCTACTACCTTCACTCCACAAAGCTACCAAAACCCACAAGCAACTGCCAATCTTCTACCAAGCTCCCAAGTGACCAAAGCTCCCACCACCACTCTACCAAGCTTCCAAATCCAGCCACAAAGCTATCAAACCCCATCAATTCCATTCCCAAGCTTTCAATTCCCACCACCTCCACCACCAACTATTCCATTACCTCCAATTACCAACTACTTTTCAATGCCACTTCTAGGAGGTAATCCACCACCCCAACCAACCACCAATTATTTGCAGATACCGTCCCAAATGGGGGCACAACCCACATATATTGGTCAAACCCCACAATCCCTCCAATCCTTTCCCCAAGCCTCACAACCATCTTATACCTTACCTCCACAAGGCAATCCATTTATCCCACAGCTGGCTTATGTTCCTCAATCCCAACCTCAAGTCCCATATCAACAGCAAGCCTCGCAGCACATGCAGAAATATGCGCCACCTCCCCCTCAACAACCCGTCATCCACCATGCAGCTACCCAAACAATGTACAATCCCTATCGGCAAATCCCTCACAGCCATCCATATTCAGTGGCCCCATCCAGCACATACCTACCTCAAGGCACTCCTACATTGGGGGCACCCCAACCATCACCTATCAATTCAGAGTGGGAGCAAATGAAGACAGCTCTAAAAGCCATCCAAGAAGGGAATGATCCAAAGACATTCAAGTTTGAGAATGTGTGTCCTTACCCATTTGATAGAGCCATTACCACGACACCATTTCCCAAACACTTTGAGGTACCTAAATTTGACAAATTCAGAGGAAAAGGAGATCCTGTCACACATATCAAAGAATTTTACATGCATTGCTAGGACGTGGCATACAATGATGTCTTCCTCTTGCGCATTTTTCCCAAAAGCTTGGCTGGACCAGCTCTTGAATGGTTTTATAGAATCCCCTATGGCACAATTAAAAACTTTGCTGAATTATTTGAGGCATTTGTAGCCCAATATGCCCATCTTGTCGAAACAGAGCTATCAATAGTTGATCTTGTCCACACCAAGCAAAAAGGTGGAGAAAGCCTTGCCGAATACCTGCAAAGATGGCAAACCCTTACCACCCGCATATCCTGCACCTTGCCAGAACGCCATGTGGTGAAAATGTTTATTGATAATGCACATCCCAGCTTGGCTCACCACATGACCATGAACTGTTTGCAGACCTATAAGGATATCAAAGAGAAAGGAATGATTCTTGAGCAAGGACTCATCAAAGATGGTGTGGTAAAGATTTACAAAGAGGCCAACCAAAATCAATCACATTCCAATGACAAGTCTAGGTATTGGAACAAAAACAAGCATGTTGCAACAGATGGGGTTACTGACACCAGACATGTGAATATCGTTGGTCCTTCTCAAAACCAGTCTAACCCACCATATAAAACAAACAACCAACAAGCTATCAATTACCAACAACGAAATAACCAAAGCTATCAAAACCAAAATACAAGACCCAACTTTCAAGAGTCTAATAATCAAGCTAATGCCATCAATGTAGTTGCAGGGCAAAAGCCCAGATTCCAACCTGCACCTAGAAACTATACACCCCTTGGTGAGCCATTGGATGTTATTTTTGAGAAATTGGCTAAGGAAAACCTCATCAAATTTCCTCCTACCCAGCAAATTGATCCAAGCCAATCCAAATCTACATGGTACAAGGACAATGAGTATTGCAAGTTCCATAGGGTAAACGGTCACACCACCCTCAGATGCATGAAACTGAAAGACTATGTGCAAGACCTCATTGATCGGAAGGAAATCACTATTGGTACCCAAACCTCTCCCAATGCAGGCTTACAGATTTATCAAAATGCTTTTCCTCCACACAACAACCAAAATCCTAGAAAAGCACCTATCCAAAATAACACCAACAACCGCCAGCCAAACCAACAGCATGGGAAGAACAATGACCACACTTCATCCTATATAGACTATGGTAGCCTTATAGGTTGTATATCTGAGAAAGAGCCTTTTGTCAATGTTATCAATATCCGAGGACCAAACAATGAGTGTGCGGTCACCACTCGAAGAGCGCGATTTAACATCGCAGGCCCACCAGTTTCATCAACACCATCAACTCCATCAAAAAGCTGGTACAATATCTTGGAACACCTTGGGAACATGCCAGCCCAAATATCCATTTTAGACCTTCTCCGCACTAGTCCTGTGTACAAAGACATCCTTGACAGTGCTCTCATAGAATCCCGTGTCCCTTCTGATATCAATGCTACTGATTTTCGTAATCTTGTTGGACACCTTTCATCCTCATGTGCCCTATCTTTCAAACCCACCGACATACCCGCGGTTGAGCCAAATCACACCCTTTCGCTTCGCATAGCCATCATGGTATCCAATTTTTCTGTGAAAAGAGTAATGATAGATAATGGATCAGCCTTGAACATTTGCACCCTAAAATTCATAAAACAAGCTGGGTATACTGAGGCAGATATGATCAGTGAGGTTATCACCATCAAAGCTTATGACAACTTGGAAAGGACCACAGAAGGGACTATTTTGCTACCAATCAAGGTTGGGCCAGTCATTCAAGAGACAGTTTGCCATGTTGTTGATCTAAACCTACCATTTAACATCATCCTCGGTCGCCCATGGATTCATGCTATGAAGGCCGTTCCATCCACCTACCATCAGTGCATCAAATTTCTGCATCAGGGCACTGAGGTAACCATCCATGCCGATCTAGAACCCTTTGCTTACTGCAATGCGGTTGAAGCTTCATATACAAACCATTGCCCTGGAATAGACATCGACACAACCATTGCCAGCTCATCCCACACTTGTAATGATGCAGAAACCATCCTTGCCTCCACCCTATCTACTGTAAAGATGAACAACAAAGGTTGTGGAGAATATAGTCTATCAGATGCATTTGCTGTCGAAGCAATCCCACTTGATCCACATACCCATGGACGGCCAACATATCACAAAGCTAAGGAGATTCCACCTCCTTGATACAAACAGTTTGGCCCAACCACCTTTGTGTCCTCAAAAACCCCTCTTCATGAGGAGCTCACTCCAGATATCAACAATTGGCTACATAAGGATGCACCTCCAAGAAATCAAGCACGCCTTGATCACTTCAGCCAAAAGTATCCCCAACAACATAAGCTCATCACTAAAAAATGGAACTATCAAGGAGGTGGACTAGGACCAGAAGAAAGGGGCATGCAATGTCCCATCGAAGCACATAATTGGGAAATAAAGTTAGGTCTTGGCTTTGGCATACCCACAACTAGGGACACCAACGAGAACGGTCACGCTTTTTCGAACATCCACTGCGACCTTGTCAAAATCGAAGACGTTCCTGAGGAAGTTGAAAAGAGAGCCTACGATGATATCCTAGACCAAATCTTCCTAGGAGACTCTGTTCTCCGAGAACTATCCATCCATCTCATTGACCTACCACTTGCTCATCCACAACTCATAGATTGGGATGCTACTTGGTAGATGGATATCTGAGTTGTTTACTTCAGGTTCAACAATAGAAACAACTGGTTCTCTAGATTTAGTTGCATTAGAAACCAAAATCTCTGAGATTTCTTCTGTTGCTTCAAAATTAGTCTTCTGCAAATCAGTCACTCTTGAAGCAGAGGTTTCAGAAACTTTAGCACTAATAGAAGAACCCAACATTTGAGATTCATAACTGAAATTTCTTGCCTCTTATATATTCACATCAAAATATTTAACTTCATCCGTCTTGAATGGAATTGGAAAATCAAATTTAGTGTTGCTATTTGGTGGCTGACATTCTTGCTTGTGACCTTTTCTCTAGTGAACTATCTGGCACTTTCCAGAGCTACAAATATAGAAAGAAACTGTAAGATTATGGTAAAAAGGAAGCAAGTATTTTTTTATTTTTTAGGCATTTAAAAACTGGAGGTAGGCCTCCACCTCATGATGGAGTGCTCACTAAAGCAGCGTTTTACCATTTTTTTCTGTAGAAGGTTGATATTCAATCATTTATAATCTTGTATAATTACATGGCCTATCACTCAAGGAGGCCAATGTTCTATTACCAAATGCCTAAGGGCTATCTTCCTTGACCAAATTAAGGCCACATTCTACTCCAACCATTACCAATTTATATTTTCTCTCTCTAAAGACAAATAATAATGGATTCTAATGAGGGAACTTGCATATAATAAAGACCAAGAAAAATAAAAGGGTGTTGTACCTTAGGATTATTAGAATTATTTTAATTGCTTTTTGTACACCAAAGTTCACTTTCAAGAAAAAAAATTGGTGTTCTAATAAACTATCAATGTTGCATGGGTACTTGTACCCACACCCTTGGAACTCATACCCATGTACCCAAGTACCAGGTACACATATCCCAAGTACCAGGTAATTGGTAGAGAGCGTGATAGCTAAGGACCTTGATTGAGATTTCTGATTTTTTTTCCGATTTTTTGTTTGTGTATCAGCTCGTTGTTTATCAAGCTTAATTCAATACCTAATCAGTTTGAAACTTTGATTAAATATTGATTAACAATAAACTTTATCATTGTTTAAGCATAAGTTTATCATTTCCAATATGTCATCATCATATGATTTATGATCTTGTTCATGTTTAAAGTTTTCCTTCTTTGTTCTACTATTATAATCTACTTGTTATCATCATACATATTAGGTAAGTCACTAATAGAACTAAGGATTATTATAAATTTATTTTGATGCAAATATTCCACAATTCCTTAGTACGGTGTGGGTATTTGAAGCGAGTGCACAAGATGAAATCATTAAAGCTTTAATATTACTACTTTTTTACTCTCCTCCACTGGTCTATTGTTTCGGTCAACTGGCTCTCATACTTCAATCAAAAACTATGCCTATTAAACTCTCTCCACTTGTGAGTCTATGACTGAGACATTACAGTGAGAGATTTATTAAAGGTGGCAACAACATATTACATAGTCTAATAAGTGAATCAATAGTAAGTAGAGGCAAGAAAATGTAAAAGTTTCTTATAAAGTCTCCTAACACAAATCTTTATCCCAGCTTGACGAAGCAAATATAGGATGCCTGCACTATAAGAGGTAGAAGAAACATTTCAATACTACCTATGAATAATCTCTTGAAATCCAGAACATGTCCCACTTTGCAAACATATTTGACTGAGGCCTATATAATTTTTGAAATTTCTTTTGTAGCAACCTTCAAAATGAAATGAAATTCACAACCTTCCACTAGGACATTATGAATTTTAAAGCACAAATGAAGGATATAGAACAACTTAAAAATCAGACACAGTTGACACAAGTAAAATATGATTAGCTTCCCACTACAACAAGAACTCGTGTTACAAAAAACTTATATACAATCTCTAGATTAATGCTAAATTGAAGGCTATAGCTTCTTTTCACAGGTTTACATATTTATAGCAATCTGTTATGTAAGTGATCTTATTCTCAAACTATCAATCCTGTCTTATATCAAGGTGTTTTATTCCTTTTAGTTTCTATTCCATATGCAACTCCATCAACATCAAAGTTTTTTATTAATCAAAGGAATCCCAATTGGTTATGTAGGTTGCTGACTATTACGTATGTGCAAATATCTGGAAAGTTAAAACAATCACTCTTGTTAGATCTACATCTCTAGAAGCTTTTACCATGGCTTGATATGAATAATTGATAGTCCCAAAAAAGATCACAAACTAATAATCTACACTTTTAAGTACAAAAGAGCTTTACACACAGACTTCACGAAACAAGGTCTGCAAGGTGTGACAGTAATATGGAACAATGGAGGAACTATAAAGAAATGCCACTGATACCTATAATCAAACACGAATTATATGTAGATATGTATTTGATGAATATGTTAGTTAATACCTACTTGTTGTAACTGGCAATATTTTTTCTATAACAGGAACACTAGAATAGGTCTATACAAACAAGAAAAATAATTTTATGTATGCTGTTACTGATTGTCATTGCTCACCATCTATTGTAGCTTAATTATTAGAGTTCCAAGTATCTCTTTGTATAAACCAAAGCAAAATAGAAAGATATCAACAACAAAAATGTGAATGAGTCGAAAGAGGTTATATCCATGCTTTAACTTTTACTCCATGGTTAATGCTATAGTGTCCGAAGTATACCTTATATTGTATCTACTAGAAAATGTAAATTCTAATAATAACATAAGTGAAAAGCCTACACTAGAATCCTAAACTAACAAATACATTTTTTTCCCTAAGATGACTCTATTCTTAAGAGAAGCAACCATTCCTTAGCATTATGGAAATTTCACAGCATTGTAAATATAATTATAAATAATAAACATAAAATATGCGAAAGATTGTACACTATACTCAACATGAGTAGAAATATAATCTGAATATATTGGACATAACAATTCACAATCCCTACAAAGAATAAATTGGGGGACAAGTTTTAGAAGTTGCATGTATCTGGTTGATGGAGAATTTTTTTAGAACAAATGAAAATTTGTAGTAAACGTGGGAATAGAACACAAGCATACAAGGCCAGTTATAAAAAAAGAGCAAGAATGAAAATAAGGATAGGAAAATAAGAAAGAACAGGCAAACCTAGAAATATAACCGTGCTTATTACACCCTCCATTCCTCCTTTTGAACATCATCTCTTGCTTCAGAAAACCTTGATCTACCTCCTCTGCTCGACTCCTGCACCTCTAGAATGGAGACTAGCAATAGGAAATCGAAAACATCAAATTGTGCAACCATTTTTGCCTCTTCACCAAACAAGCTCCTTCAATCTCAATCTCAGTTTCACGACAAATTTTGCAAATTAAAACTTAAACTCTGGCTCCTTCCCGCACTCAATGAAATGATTTAAAGTTAAAGCTCGTGTTGGTCAAAATTTTGACCAACACGGGTTAGATTTTTAAAAAAGAGAAAAATTTCCTTCTACAATCTGACCAACCTAAACCTTTTTAATTGATGGTCAAAATTTTTGGTCAAAAAATGGTGTCAAATATAGTAGTGGGTGTGCACCTGTGAAGGTGTGCCATTGCACCTAGTGTGCACAGTTAAACCTTTGCAAGCCCACATGGAAAACTAAGTGTAATGTGCACACCTACATAGGTGTGCCTAGTGCCCTAGTTGTTCTAGTGCACTAAATCTTGTTTTGGGGTTAATTTCATCAATTTATTCTCTTTTTTTGTCAGTTTTTGCTAGTCCATCTTAGTCATCAAGTGTCATAATGATATCCTAACATTGGTATAATGACACCTATCTCTTATGCAGGTTAAAATGGCATCTTCATCATCATCCATGATGATGAATATAACACACAAGCCAATGACATTTAGGTTTCAAGGTGTGCTGAAGAAGTCTTAATTTTTGGACAAGCACTTAGAAGTTTATGACATATAATTGGGATACAAAGATTGGAATTCATTCTTGATCTTATGCAATAAGCCCTACAAAAGATCAAAGATGATCTCATCCTTGATTCTGAGTGGGTTTGTGAATATGGCCTTGCACCCCATATCTATTCAATCCTCAGAGTTGATTATGGCACTAGCCCACTGCTATGTGTTCGAGGAGAAGGTAGTAAAGAGCATCACTAAGGAGATCATCCTAGACATTCACCCAACTAATATTGAGAAGGTATTTTACCTTCTAGTCATAGATCAATACCAAAAGATAACTTATGATATAACAAATAGGTGGTATCAGGAACATAGTGCAAGAGAAATACCTTCTCATCAGGCCCCCTCCTAACAAAAAAGTTGGGAAAGTGGATATGACATATGGGTATATGATAAATGACATTGGATACTACTAGTCCTTCTAAGAAGAGTCATGAGACTCTCCACAATGAGTCATTTGGAGACATGGATGGTCCATTTTATAGAAACCATTAAGAAGAGAGGCCTATAGATTGACTGGGGGACTCTTATCAACAAATCTCTATATGAACATGTCATTTTGGTGAAATCAAATTCGAGGTTCTACATGACCTCCTATATAGTCTACTTGTTGGTAGTCCGACCATTTAATTATCCTAGATTGGTGAAAAGCATGAGTATGTAGGATCCAAATGTGTGGCCTTACATAGTATACCCTCACCTAGTACAAAAGAATCTTCTAGAGAGGAGGCCATAATATATAAAGATAAATGATGCTTTTGTTTTCTCCATAATATAATTCCTAGAAGGAGATTATGTGAAGAGAATATTTGTGGAAGTGACCTCCTGAATAACACAAGTGGGAGCATATTGCATCCAATTCAATACATTCACATAAATTTGGGTTGCTGGGACCCTCATATTCCCTAAGAAGCTTCCTTACTATCCATCAGATATGTTTATACTATTAGAAATAGCTAGGTAATTGGCCTCAATGTATGACAAAGTATGGAAGTAGCGTAAGAAGACATGGGTGTGGCCAATCACTATTGGGGCATTCGAGGTAAAACAAAAGAAAGATATTGGCACCTATGAAATTGAATGGGACAAATACCCCTTGGATGATTATCCAGTGCCTCACCCCTACTTTGAAAATATTGGGATGGTCCATCATCTCATGGAAAGGTAGTTCATACCCGATACAAAAATTAAAGATCATTGGATGGACTATAGAGATGACTGTGATGTTTGAATCAAGAACTATTGACAGAAGAGTCTAAAAATTATAGAGAAGGCACTCTATACTAACTATACCCCTAAAGATATGGAGTAAGGATAGTCATGATGTGTTGGACCCCCTCTATAATAGGGGCAAGATCTTTGAGCAATCCACAATGAATGCAAAGATTGGCCATGAGGATTATGATGAGATTCAACATACAACAAGGCACGAAATTCAATCAACAAAGGATTAGGTTAAGAATCCTTTCTATTTAGATCTAATCCCTAATATGCCCACTTCATAGGCACTCATGAGGCCCAAGAAGGGGAAGGGAACTAAAGTCACAGTTCCAACATACCAAGAGAGGTTCTCGAAAAGACTAAACATTGTGCATAAGAACAAGTGGAAAGTGGCATACTTCTGTAACGATAGGGTAAAGGGGAAGAAGAAGAGGAAAGATACTTAGGAAGAAGAAGCTCAAATAGAAGAGACTCAACCTAAAGAATCTCCAGTGCAAATAGAGGTGTCCCCATTAGTGTTGAAGAAGGCTAGGACTGAAACAATGGTGATAGGGATAAAAAAGGAATAAATTGAAGAAGAAGAGCACTTTGTCTCCTTAGATTTCAGAAATCATACCTAAGGTAGAGGATAAAGAGTAAGAATAAAAGATTGAATATCTCCCTTTGAATAAGAGTAGCCAGTCAACAAGGGCTATAGAAGAGGAAAGATAAAGGATTTTGACACAAATGTACCTAGATACCCAAGGACAACCACTTTAGGTTGAAGATTTTAGGAACCAAGAATAGGAGGATGGTCTGAGTCTATGGAGGGAGCTAACTCATATATCTTTGATCTTTTAGAGTTTGATTTTATGCCCACATAGACTTATTTGGAAGGAGGGTGATAAAGGATACTCCATGTAGAGAATCATTGGGTGAGGATTGGAACCAACTATCTCCACTCTAGAAAGGCTTAGTGGACATAATTTTATCCACCACCACTCCCTCCTCCTCTACTAAAATAAGAAGCAACTCCATTTCCTCCTCCAATCATAGAGTTTGAAAGTTAGACAGTAGGAGGGGATGACTTTGTGTAACTGCACATAGATGAGGTCTCAAAAGAGGGAAAAATTTTCAGAGAGAGAGAGAACAAATGCCACTTGCAGAAGAGCGAGGATCCTCTCCCCCAAGAACCATAATGATTACCCTGGTAGTGGAGCCATTGCGAGTGGAGAAGAATTGAAGAGGAGTAATAGGGGCAAGGGGCCAACTTCAAAGATGATTTCATCATCAGGTCAATATATGTATCCTATGGGTACTACTCCTGCATGGTTGTAATAAGAAGTATTAAATTATCAAAGTATGTATGTGGAGTATTAAGAGGAAAAAGTATTGGAGACCTTGAAAAAGGCAAGAAGAACATAGACACCCATTTAGGGTAATCCTAAGCAAGTAGCCTTCATCATGAAGAACCAAAATTATGATCTAATAACACATATTTCTATTCCCCCTCCTCACATGGATATAGAGGACATCACCCCCAAGGATTATCAAATGAAGGAGGTAGTATTGGAGAAGTCCACATGAGATGTGATCAAAGTTTTGACTCCTATGGGCCTAAAGAAAGTGTTCCAACATTTGGATTAGGATGAGGCAGATATTTTGGAACTGAGGAAACAAAATGATATGTTGTGGGAGTATGTGAAGGAGATAGTAGGTCTATTGGACACTAATTATCTAGAAGTCACTTTAGCAGTTGCCCTTGGGAAATGAGCTTTAACAACCAAATAAACCAATTCATTTTTGGATGCAAGTAAGAGATGGTGTCAGAGTTTTGAGGATAAAGGGGTATATATAATTAAAGGAAACATGTACCTATTGCACCATATCCAAAATTGTTGGTGTAAATAAGTATTTACTATTTACACTTTACTTAAGTTTACTTAGGTTATTGCATTATTTTATTATTATTTAGGTGAGACACTTAGGAGTTTGTGTACTCTCATGAGTTGTCAGGTTGACAACACAAAAGTATGCAACTCTATTTTAGTACATGGTGTCTACAACACTGGAGTTTGCATCATTCAATGAGTTTTCATGTAGACAACATAGTTATTTGCACTCTCATTTTAGCACATGTTGTCTACAGCATTCATTTGCATGCTACACCATTGTAGGCTTATCCTCACATCATCACACTTACTCTTATGCTTAATGGAGGATAACCCATATCTGGTGGACATGTGCTTAGTTGTATGACTTATCATGTTGCTAACTTCTATGCATTCTAGAAGCTTTCCAGAGGCCTTTATATACAAGCACTCCTAGTGTACTTTCACATGGCATATTGAATGAATATATCATTATTTTGATCATACTCTCTTTTTGGTCCACTGTTGTGCTTGTGTTTGAGTTCCTTGGTCTTGGGTGAATTTTTTCCTAAGGCAAATTCTTACATGGTATCAGAGCTCTAGGAGATTCTCTACATATAGCCATTCGAGACCATTCATGCTTTAGCACCTCGACCTAAATCTAAAGTATTTGAAGAAATTGGGATTGCCTAGAGCCAAATCTAACCTCACCATTGCATCCAAAATGTTGATTTAGTGAAGATTAACTATAAATTTTCCTATGCTGGGCTAAAGTTGATCGTGAGGTAAACTTTTTTTGCAAACTGGCACTCGAAAGCACCGATTTGCAAACTAGGTATGATCTAATTCAATGTACAAATTTATTTCAGATCTAAATTTGATTTTCTCTCTGTAATTTATTTTTTGATTTGGATATTTTCAGATTTTTTTGCCCAGTCAGAGTTTTTTTTTTGTAGAACTGGGCAGTCACACCCTGACTTTGCAATTTTGAAGGAATATTCTATTATTTTAGGGAACATTAAATAATCGACTGGTATATACCTCTATTTATTTTGGCAAACCAGCAGACAATCCTACCATAATCAACTGGCAGCTAAGGCAAAAAATTTGATGGGCTAATCCACTGGCGATTGAAACAAATCCAACAAGGCTAACACTGGACCAATGACCTCATAACCACCGAAAGGCGAGCCTTTTATTTTTTTAACACATGGCAATAGACTTTTATATATTTTGGAAGTCTAAAAATACATGAATGTGGGAAAAAATTTGTCACACCGACAGCCCATAACCTATTTCTTGGCTAAACATGCATCACACATTCCGCTCGGTTGCACACAACCTGTTGACATGCAACATTCCCATATGCAGCCATGTTCAAAGCCAGTTCTTGTTGGACACATCGACATAGTGACATCACCCACCTCCACATGACAAAAATCTACCCTGACATGTGTAGAGCAGTGCCAAGTCAGGAACATGTGGGCAGCCTAGTCATCGTACTACCCACCAACACAACGCCCATGTCAGCATCTAGCTAGACAATCACATCACATTGCATATAGTACACAGCAACATACATGTCATCACTGACTATATGATTTTGCACCGCCATGCAAGCTTCTGACATCATCATGACATCATGCTAATGTCATTATAGGGCTTGGAGTTGCTAACATCATCCAATCCATGACTCTAAATTTGATGACCATCTGACTGGTATTCTAGGGAAAATTTGAACTACTACGATGGTCATATGACTAATAAATTTAACTCGATCTTTTGTTGATGTAACCCCTCTCCAAATTGATTTATGATTTTGCAGTCCGACTTTGGGAGGCCATATCTCAATCATCCAAAGTTCAAATTAGTTGCATTTTTTTTGAAATTGGGTATAATTTCCTAAAATTTTTAGTGGTGCAAATCTTTTCTAGTTTTGGTGCATGGATTTATCAAAAATTGCTTCTTTTGGTGACTATACCTATCTAATCTTGCATTTTGCAACTTTAATTTCTCTGTACGGGCACATCTAGACTTGAGACTAGGTTCCATTTTTTTTGAAAGTGTGTTATTTTTCATCTACTTTCTAGATCTCTAATTAGATTATAGGGTTGTGTGGACAAAAGTGTCACTTTCAAAAATAGGGCCTTTCTTTGCTTTGTATTACTTCAAATTGTTGTACATTGTAAAGTTCCAAATTTCTAATCTTTCAAGAGGTTGTAACAAGAAAAATTAGAAGTCCACAAAGGCCAAAATTGGCAAGTGGCCATTGTAATTGTACTACTTATAAAGTGCCAAAAGCATTTATTTTGAGGGAGTTTCTTGATTTAGTGAAAAGGGGGGGGGGGGGGTATTCTTGGTGTTGTGTTCCTTCTTGTCTTTCATTTTCTTTCATTTTCTACATTATGGTAAATTTTAAGTTTCCAAAATTAACTCCACATAACTATGGTACATGGTTCATCAAAATGTGGTATCATTTAATGGACAATGGAGTTTCTCAATATGTAGATGGTACCCTTCCTAAACCAGCAAGTGATATTTCAGCTTGGGTGGCAATGGATAGGAAAGCCCTAGGTGATATATGTTTGGGGGTTGATGAAAAGATCATGTATCAAATTAAGAAGTCTTGTACACCCAAGGAAGCTTGGGATAGCCTCGAAAATCTATATGGTAAAGTGTCTAAAGAGGATGTTTTCAAAATTGAAGATAAACTTGTCTCCTTAGATCCTAAGTCATTTGATTCTATATAGGATTTCATCATTAAGGTGAATGAACTAAGGACAAAGCTTACTAATTTTGGGAGTCCTATCAAAGATGACAGATTGATCTATCTTATTCATAATAAGCTACCATCAGAGTATTCCACATTTGTTTCTTCATATAACACCTTAAAGACTACATTAGGGTCTGCCTATAAGAAAGTCTCTTTTGATGAATATGCTGATTTGTTGGAAACAAAAGAAAAAGATGTTGATATCAATGAGGATTCTCAATTCACCTAAGTCTAAAGCATTGGTGGCCAACAATGAGGGTTCTCAAAATTTAGCTGGATAGTCTTCAAATAAAGAAAAGTGTAAAAATAAGAAGTGGAAGAAGAATAGTCAGAGGATGTAGAAAAGACAACACCACAATCCAATCAACAAGGAAAGTCTTCCTCAAATTCCAACAAGAAGGGGGACAACAATAAGGAGAAGAATAAGTGTGCCTATTGCAAGAAAATGGGTCACGGATAACATAAGTGTTATCATAGAAAGATTGATGAGTTGACCAATATCATGAAGAAACATAATGCTCCATTGCCTAATGCTTATAAGGATAAAGGGTCTTCTTCAGATTCAAAGGGCAAAAGGAAAGCACTCATGGCTAATTCAAACTCTTCAATGGAATAGATCCTTGACTTAGGTGCCTCATATCACATGGGTTCTTCAAAGGAGGATTTTTCATCAATGAAGTAGTCAAAGGTACCACATATCTTCACGGGAGATGATACCAAAATGGAAGTTGAAGGAAAAGGAAATGTGGAA
This sequence comes from Cupressus sempervirens, assembly GCA_028749045.1. NCBI lineage: Eukaryota > Viridiplantae > Streptophyta > Pinopsida > Cupressales > Cupressaceae > Cupressus > Cupressus sempervirens. The sequence goes on along the minus strand of CM053791.1, from coordinate 483,868,456 downwards.
ATGAAAAATGGAGAGATTCAAGATGTTCTCTATGTTCCAAACCTAAGTTCAAATCTCCTATCGATCTACCAAATCACTCACCTTGGAGATGGACATAGAGTTGAGTTCCTTCTTGACTCAGTATAGGTGCATAGTCTAAAAGATGACTCCTTGGTTGTAGTAGGGAAAGTGAATCATGACAAAAGGTTATACTCTTTCTCCCATTTTGTGCCCAAGTCTCCTTCAAAGGCCTTGTTATCTCAATCCAATTCAACAATAAAATTATGACATGAGTGGTTTGGTCATCTTGCCTTCCACTATCTTTAGCAACTTTGCACAAAGAAAATGGTCAATGGTGGACCCCAAATCAGCTTTTCCCATGGTGAATGTTCAACAGATTTAGTGGATATGCATCTAGAGGGGAAGTTACACAAAGAGAAGTTGTCAAGAGCACTAGTTGTTCTTTAGATGGTTCACATGGTATTAGTAGGTCCTTTTGTAGTGACATCAATAAGCCAGGGTTGCTACATACTTGCCTTCATTGATGACTTTTCAAGATACACTTGCGTCTACTTTCTTCATCATAAGAATGAAGTTTTGGACAAGTTTCTAGCCTTCAAGACTCATGTTGAACATAAATTGAGGAAAGACATCAAAGTTCTTAGGATGGAAAATGAAAGCAAATATGTGAACAATAGACTTAAAGAATTTTTCCAACTTGAGGGAATTGATCTTCAGAATCTACCAACATTCAGTCTGCATAAGAAAAATGTCATAGCATTGAGGATTCGAACTCTTAAGTCTGTGGCAAGTTGCATGAGAAAGGCCAAGCCTCTAAATCCATCATTAGAAGTTGAATCAATTAGTACTGTGACTCACATTCTTAACAGGTCTCCTCATCCAACCATAGATGGAAAGACTCCTTTTGAGGCATGGTGCGGTAGAAAACCTATTGTGACACACTTCAGAGTCTTTGGTTTTCTTGCATGGGAAAAGATATCTTCCAGGGGATGCAAGGCATAGTCACCTCAGCCTTGTACTTTCATCGATTATGAAGATGGTATGAAGGCATATAGACTATTGGATCCTGAGACACATCAAATTTTTTTGGAGATGGATGAACACTTTAAGGAAAGTTCACCCCACTTGTCCTCTAATCCTGTTTACACATCATATTGTGTGGAAACTAATAGTGACACCAGTGATAGTGCTTTAATAGATTTAGACATGTGGGGTTCTATCGACAGTTGTAGTGAGAGGTCACCACATCAGTATAGTCCACATGAATATATTGCCATAGTGATAGGTCCAACACAGTAGGGTACATCTAGTCTTATAGGTCCAACATAAGTGATAGATTTGAGAGATAGATTTGATGATCTACCTCTTCTTCTTGAGGTAGCAACACCTTCTCCAGTTGTCATGAGGGCTCCATCTGACCCTCTTGTTCATTCTCTACATGATTGATTGTTATTGGTTGAAGTGATTATGGATACTTATGATCAAAAATTGTAGAAGGGTTCTTCATTGGCTAAGGAGATAAACAGTTCTTTGAGATAGTTTCTTCAGCTAGTTGAGCAAGTTTTAGAGATGTCACTTACCTATGGGATTCTTTCCATGCACAGTGGAAGTGTCTCATTTGTACCCATGGCCTTATTTCTTCCCAAGGTGAGGAACACCATTCTGCAATCTTGGATCAGCTTCTTCATTAGAGCACTCACTAGTAGGCATTCTTCTTTGGGTGGGGGGGGGGATCCTATCCTATCTCTCTTCCTCTTCTCATTTTTCTCTTATGTATATACTAGATGTATGTTGTAATGGGGGGGTCTTGATTACTCCATCCATCCATACATTGTGTTTGTTTTTCATCTCTCTTTTTGGGGGATGGTTTTTTCCATGAGGTTTTCCCTCTTTCTCCACTTTATGAGAGATTTCATTTCATTATGTACATGGGTACCTAATATGGCCTAGTAGCCGAGACCCATCATGCACTTCATCCTAATTTTTGTAAGCTTAAGGGCATTCCCCTAAGTTGCACTTAAGGGAGGGGTGTTGGTGTAAATAAGTATTTACTATTTACACTTAAGTTTACTTAGGTTATTGCACTTAAGTTTGAGTTCCTTGGTCTTGGGTGAATTCTGCCCTAAGGAAAATTCTTACAAAAATGATGTTGACAAGTTGGTTATAGTGGTGGACCAAGATTTTGGGTTGATGGATGAACCAATGACTTGGAAGTGTTGAAGACCATTAAGGGTCAAAGATATTGAATGCTATTAGATATGTATTTTGTGGAGGAGTTGGATAACATAGAAAATTGGATAGAAAAGATAATAGTTGGTAAAAGGGTTATGATCAGATTGTATGAAGATATCCAAGATCTGAAGAAGAGGGCTTTCGATAAAATTTTGGAGGTTAATAAATATTATAGCGTGACCAGCATGGATATTTTGGAGATGACGCTAGGATGTAATTGTGCAACAATTTCAAGTATTATTTTAAATAACATCCTCTGAAGATGATGTCAGGCACATTTTTAGGATTGAGGAGGCATTCAAAGAGTTAGACTCAAAGCTGATTGATGTTGCAAGAATTAGACAAGAGGTCAGTGAATACCACTAAGAAATGAGAACTAAGGATGAGTCCCTAGAATTGATGGATACTCAAGAGATTTCGACCATCATCCAAAATTTTGAAGTGACATATCTAGACATCATTTTGGTAGAAAGGTTATAAAACCAAGATGTTGAAAATTAAAATTTTGGCACTTAGAATAATTTTTCCAATTTTTGTCTTGTCACCTCTGAAGGTGCACAAGTGTGATAGTGCAAAGGTGTGTTGTGTTAGAAATAGGGAATACTAGGAGGGGTGGGGATCAATATTCTACAAATTTTAGCCCTAAACTAGATATTATTAATTGCATTATAGCTTGTATATGAAAGTAAAGCAACAATGCCAGACATTAAAAATAACCATGTAGTAAGTGAACTCATAACACCATATTTTGTTAACTAGGGAAACCCTAGTTGGGATGGTACCCGCAAAATGATCCACTAAAAAAAAGTATTTGGTTAAGGATATTAACCCTATTAGGAGACTATTACATACATATAGTGTCTCGGTCCTTATTTAAGGACTAGGCCCTGTTAAAAGCCTCAACCTTATTAGGAGTTGTTATGTATGATTAAAAAATGTATGCTAGGTGAGCTCACTACCCAAACATGAAATATAGAATATAGTTTCTTGTTACAAAGATATATATACAAAAACCTCTTGTTGTTGATATCTTAAATATCTGATATAACACTTGCTACTCTTTGCATACCTTTGATTGCATATCAAAATTCACATCACACACACATTGCATATCATATATACAACTTTTACATAAGCTCCCATATCATTTACAACTTACACATAACTTCACAATTCACAATCTTCCTTTATACCTTTACAATTTACAAAAACTTGATTAGTCGACCTTCAAGCTTTCACACGATTGACAAAATGCAATACTAACTTTTTCCTAAATAGGGTTAACATATAGGATGTCATCCCTAATTAGTTATGTATTTATTTTGTAACTAAAATAATTTATGAACTCACAGTTATCCTTTTCCAATTATGCTTTGTTCTGTCCTGTACATTGTCTTTACTGGTAATTAATCTATAACTTGTTTTGTACTGATCATACTGACCCACAAGCTTTGACATATCATCCTAAAACTTTGTACTATCTTTACTCAATTACACATGTGTCAATAATGTCTTTTGTTAACTACGTAGACCAAAGCTATCTCTATTCTACTAGATAACTAAATTAGACAATTTTCCATGTCTAACTGCATAAAATTCATCTATATACAACACATTCTTTATACAAGATATATGTTTCCATAAATGAAAAATCTAATTCTATTCCAACTTGTCTTAGCCAAATTTCCAACAATCTACCCCTCTGGCATTGATGAGAATATATGGGAAAATTTTCTAAGTCCCAAAATGTTGTTAAAAAAAACTTTTACAAAATCTTGGCCTTTATAGAATTTACCAAATTCCAAAGTTGTGGATCATTACATTTATAGGGATATGTCCTTATATCTCCCATTGCATTACTATGACAATACATTATACTATTCTGATACTCCCTCTTTCATTATACAATTTTCCTATATTACTCCCCCTTTCACATTAATGACAAAGGTGTCAAAATCTATATAGAGGTAAAAATTTGAAATCTTATCGTTTATATCAGGCTGATGGACATGTAATATAGCCATCAAATCTTGTCTTCAAACTCTTAAAGTTATTCTCCCATATATCCTTGAATCCTTCTAATACGCCAAGTAGAGCACACAACCCATATGATGCTATTTCAACCACATTCAAGTTTGAATAAACAAACTTGTTAAAGAATGTCTTCACTTTGAGACATTCTTCTACTTTCTAATAAAGTGTATTGATCTTCAAAGACAAATATTCTATCAGAAGTGAGAACCTCTTTTCTATCCTTTCTCTATTCATCTCTAAAAGATTTATCTCATCATAAGTATTCCCTATTTGTGCCTCAATGTCTTCAATCTTCATACCTAGCTCTTGAAGTTGATCTGCTAGTGCCTGTATCTCATCACACATCCTCTTTAGCTCATCTTCACCATCCATGATGAATTTGAATGACATTGAACACTTGGCATATAATTCCTTACCTTCTTTCTTGCATCTTCTCAGCTCCTTGATGCATGCATCAAGAACTCCTAAGTCATTTATGATGTTTTGACAGACAATGTCAAATATCTGTGCATCATGCTTTTCTTGATCTTGTACTATTGATACATAAGATAGAATTATGAATTCAATAGAAAAAGCTTCAATCATAATTTTTCTCTATCTTTTGGATCAGGGTATGCCATTTTTATAGCTAGGGTGCTCTGCAATTTCTCTATGACATCCATTGGAGATTTCTACAAGCTCTTTACATTTGTGTTTTTATCAATTATTTTTCTTAGAGATGAGATTAGCTTAGTCTGATCATCATCATCAGATCCTATCAGGGCTTCAAGAGTAAGAGAAGTCCTATAAGAGCTAGGTACAGTTACCTTCTTATCTTCTTCTTCCTTTTTCTTCTTCTCCTCTTCTTCTCTTCTTTTCCTCTCTTCCTCTTCCTTTCCTTTCTTTTCTTTTTCTTTCTTTTTCTTTTCTTCTTCTTTCTTTTTCTTTTCATCTTCTTCCTTCTTCTTTCTTCTTCCTTATTTTCTTCTTCTTCTCCTCATCTTTTTTATTCTTTTTCTCCTCATCCTCTTTTCTCTTCCATTCTTCTTCCTTTTACTTTGCATCTTTTTCCTTTTTGTCTTCTTCTTCTTTCTGCCTTTCTCTTCCTCCTCTTTCTTCCTTTTCTCTTCTTCCTCATCTTCCTTTGATATGTTGTATCTGGTCAAATTTCCAACATTGGGGCCATAATCCTTAAATGGATCTTTTTTTCATCAACATTTATCTTTGTATTGTCCCCTTGCATGGTATCAATACCAATTATTATCTGTAGTGTTGATTTAGTCATCACAATGTCCTTTGTTGTCTCTAACACTGCTATATCTACTAGTACAATCTCTATAGTCCTTACTTCTTCCACTGTGGAGTCTGCTAGTACACTCTTTTCCTTTCTCATAGGGATTGATCCCCCTAAATCCTTGCTTCACTTAGAAAAAATAGGTGTAGAGATCATGAGTTTAATAATATCCAATTCAATCTTTTTATTTACCTCTTCATAGTTTCCACCCATCAACAAAATTTCTCTTCTTTTGTTTCTAAGAAAGGGTTCAATACCCTTCATTATACTTTCCATATCATCATCAATATTCACCTCACAGAGTTTTTTGATTTGATTCTCTTTAATTCCCCTATCTTCATCTACCACTCTTCTCTTTCTATTTATCAACCTATTATATAGATCTTGTGGTATATCCTTTTCAATATTCTTAAATTTCTTATTTTGCAAAATCATATGTCCAAATACGACATTCTCTAACTGCATTCTATCCATATTACTATATAAATGGTAAAAATTATTTAACTATACAAAACTATTATTATCAATTATTTGAACATTCAAGTTTTCCACTTTTAGTTTCCAAAGCTTCTTATCAAAAGTCTTCTTTACCTTTGTTTCAACCTTTTCAACTAGTTTGTCCTCTAAATTTTTTGATTCTTCCTTTGATTCATCGAACTCTATCATTTGTAGTTTTTTTCTCCTCTTGCCTAGTCCACTTGATAACTGCTTTTTTCTTTTCTTTGATGGTGATTTTGTAGCTTCTTGATTTACCTTTATAATCCTTTCTAACTTCCTTGTGTTGGGAGGAGTGACTATTTGTTCTCCCATTATGCTCACCTCCTCTTCATATTTCTCCTTTTGTATAGGTTGTACAATAGTAGGTTGTACCTAGGATACTATGGCATATGGTGCACTTAGGATTTGAGTGGATGGTCTTCGCACTGTGACTCCTTCTGCTATTCCTGCAACTACTAGTGGTGTAGCAACTAAAACCTATATCTATCCACTAGCCCTCATCTCCATGGCTATACCCATTTCCTCTTTGTATTCTTCTCTTGTTATGCCCGATTTCTTTAGTATAGCTTCTATTTTCTTTTCAACTTTCTTCTTTATATCCTTTTTGTGAAGTTCACTATGAAATTCCTTAATTTTCTCTTCATGTCCCCCATCTAGGACATTCCATATCTCTACTAGATTCTGAGATGATATTCACATAACCTTCAATCAATTCTACACTTATCTCATAACCCATAGGGTCTATAAACTTCACTCTTTGTTCTAATGCTTCCATACAAGTAACATCTATTTCAACAATAAAGCAAATGTCATTCTTATACTTCTCTACTAGAGTAGGTGGACTTCTAAATCTTTGTTTCATAGCTGACTGGAAAATCTTCATCATTCTTGAAATATCCTTTTTAATTCTTTCCTCAAATTACTTTCTATAATGATAAGGTATCAAACTCATTGTGCACTTATCACTGTCCCATTCTCAGGTTGACATACCATGAAACTATCTAACCACTTGGAAGAATAATTATGTCAATAGAGATTCAAATCTGAATATTACATTCTTGGTTTTCTTCAGTCTCTCAATGTTATCAAGCAATTATTGTTTCACAATCTTGCACATGCTAACTTTTTCTTTCTTTATTACCATAAGGTATGTTGCATGGATAAATCCAATAGGCACAAAGTTCACTCTAGAACTTTAGTTCATCTTGTAGCCAATGATCTTGCTAATAACTCTCATATCTATTTTAGTTATTAGGTCAATTCTTATGTTTCTCCGGCCAGACTTAGTTTTCAAATTTGTTTCAACAACTTCTTCACATTCTTCTCATTCAAAGGATTGCTTCCTTTATTTCTCAAACTAGTAAGTTTATGAATCATGTCATTATCAATCATCACAAGGATCTCTCCTACCTAAAATAGGCCTTCATGAATTCTTATGAAAATAAATTTTCTCCAAATATGATTGTCAAAATCTATGTTAAACATATGCTTAATGATGTTTAAGTCCCTCAAATGTGTAAACTCTTGTTTCAAAGATAGGTCACCATTGCATACTAGGCCTAAATCTTTATGAATATCAATGTCTCCAATGCTCTCAAACTTACAATGTCTATAGGTTCTTACATTTTCTACATGCAATACATTTTGCAAAACTTATGAAAATGCTCCTAGGGGATCATCCTCCAATGATAGATAAGGATATTTCTTGAACTTATATCTAGGTCTCTCACTTACATCACAAACTATAGGATTCTCCATTGCTACTGATTGAACGGTTCAAACTACAACTACAATTACAGAAAATACCTAGATTTTGCATAACTAGGGCTTATTTCTTCACATGAAAACACTTAAATTCTCCTTCAATTTGTTGTCAATTTTCTCTTAATTGATTCTAAACTCTTCACACAACCAAATGATACATACAATCTTGATCGCATATCTTATATCTTACCAAATCGATCTCCACATTAATAATGCAAGTACACAAGTCATAAAAAGTTATTTTTAATTCCTGAGAAACTTATTTTCTTTTGAACATACACATATGATCTCCAAATAACATGCACAATTAACCATAGCTTCAACTCATCATACACTATGCCATACTAACTTCACAACTCTTAACTCAATCTCCAACATTAGCTTTGTCTTTCTCATAATCGATCTTAAATAGAAAGGTGCTTAATTCAAATAGGATGAATAAAATACAATAGTTGACTTCAATATTTCATTAGGTGAATTAAAGTACTATTCTTCCAATACTACCTGTGAACATGATGGATCTTTTGCTTTGACAAATACCTCTTTTAATTCTTCCACATGTTCTCTCAATTTAGATTTATGTCTATTATTGCTACTGTCATTCCTTCTAACATTTCTATTATTGTTCCTTCTAAAAATTGGATTTCTGTTGATGTTCCACATGTCCATTCTACAAAATATTTCTATGTGACCAAAGTTGTTGCATAATTGACATATTGGTGTACTGCTTCTTTGATTAGGTCCAGATTGATTAACTAGTAATCTACAATTTTTGGCAATGTGTCCAAAGTTGTTACATTTTAAACATGCAATGTTGCTCCTTATTCCATCAGATCTTTCTCCTTCATTGGATCTACTAGATGTCCTTTCACTAGATCTTCTTCTTTCATTTCTTATAGGGTTAGTATCTCTAAAAATTCTACTTTTGCTATTACTACTATCAAATTTAGGTTTCTTACAATCAATTTCTTTATGATCAAAACCATGAAAATTACAACAGTAAAAATTGGTCATGGGCTTGAATGAATTACCTAGTTTCTCTTCATATGAAAAAAATTATTACATATAAAGCATCTACCTTTAATTTCATACCTCACTTTCTTAGGTGATTCAAGTTTCTCAGTTTTCTTAGGTTCATCAATTTTCTCAAGTTGACTTGCTTGCTCAACTTCTTTTGGTACATCTTTAGATTGACTTGATTCAATCTTATTTTTCTCATCTATCTAATGTTCATGATGTTCAACAACTAGATTAGGTTCTTTTATTGTTTCAAATTTCTTTGCTAACTTTTCTCCAATAAAATATCCAAGACCAGTCTTATCATAGGAAGGTCTCTTAAAATATAGTTGCTCATCGATTGTCTCACTAATGGAATATAACTTCTCCAATTTTTGCTTAGTCTGGGTTAACTCTCTTTTCACAATAATATTATACTTCTCAAGTTCTGCATGTTCCAACTTGAAGGATTCAAGTTCAAATGTTACTTTTGTAAGATGTGATCTTAAATTTGCATTCTCATATTTTAGATCTCACTCAACTTTTCTATCATCGTTTTTCAAACTTAGCTTCATCTCAATGATCTTCAACTCATGTTTTAGAATCTCATTTTCTTTCTTCAGTTTTGATACTTCATAACTATCTTTTGTTTGATCTTTAGGTTCCTTTTTAGATTTGAGATGATCAATCTTAGCTTTCAATTTCCTAATGTAGTCTTTTGCATCTTTATATCTCTCTTTCAGGTTGTCTCTTTCTTTAGTAAGAATATCAATCTTCTCAAGAGCTTCTTCTAGGTTCTTTTGCAACTGTTTCATATCCATAGGGATCTTACTCAAGCTGTTAAGCCTCTTCTAAGTAACTGAGCTCTGATACCAATTATTACAAATAGGGAATACTTTTTTTTGGGGGGGGGGGGAGGCGCACATGAATCAATATTCTACAAAATTTAGCCCAAAATTAAATATGAAAGTAAACTATCAATGCTAAATAGTAAACATAACCATGCAATAAGAGAACTCATAACACTATATTTTGTTAACTAGGGAAATGCCGGCCAAGTGAAAACCTTGGTGGGGATGGTACCCACCAAATGATCTACTAATCAAAAGTATCTAGTTAAGGATATTGACCTTGTTAGGAGTCTATTACATAAATATAGTGTCTCGGTCCTTGTGAGAGGACTAGACTTTGTTAAAAGCCTCAAATCTATTAGGAATTATTATGTACAATTACAAATTGTATGCAAGATGAGCCCATTTCCCAAACATGTAATATATAATAAATTTCCTTGATACAAAGAGATAGATACAAAAAACTCTTGCTTGTTGTTGATATCCTCAATATTTGATATAACACTTGCTTCTCTTCACATACTTTTGATCAAACATCAAAGTTTGCATCACACATAGCTCGCATATCGTATATAAAACTTTTACACAAGCTTGAATATCACTTACAACCTACACATAACTTCAAAAAGCATAATCTTCCTTTATACCTTTACAATTTACATAAACTTGTTCAGTCAGCCTTCAAGCTTTCACACGCTTGACAAAATGCAATACCAACTCTTGCCCTCTTAGGGTTAACATCTATGTAGTGCCTCACCTGGAGATCCTTGGAAATAAGGATAAATATAAGCCAAGATAACTTTAACAAAAACAATTATGAATGCACATGACAAAAACATACTAGGATCACAAAGATCACAATGGAAGACTAACCAAACATCCTAACACCAACAAATATCCAAATGCCACTACTGACCAAAATGACTAACAACAGAAGGTGCATAACTGAATGTAAATCAAAACATTCTGAATTCAAAATGCGACACCAAAGGATTGAAGAGCACCTAAGAGGGTAGCCAAAACACTTCCCAAAAAGTTTGGGTCTTACTAAAAAGTGCCTGCTATCTGCTCAGATAGGTTTTTGCAAATACCAGGTGATACTGTAAGTCAACACTAGGTGATACTTTCCAATAACGTGCAATATTACTCAATAAGGAGGGTGACACTTTCAAGGTTTTGGCAACACTTCTCTTAAGGGTATACAATACTTTATAAGTATTGTATGATAATTTATAAGTATCGTACAATACTTCTTCAATGGGGGCGCGATACTAGAAAGTATCCCATAACATTTCTATAAGAGGTGTGCAACACAATCAATGAATGCATGACATAATCCTAGTGGGCATGCGACGCAATATTTTTTCACCCCATGTTGACACATGGTCACTCAGGAAAAGAAAGAAAACTCCTAAGGACAAACAAAAGGGTAAAATAGAGTTCAGAACCTCCACATCGGGGAGTACTGGATCCACAATTCGAGGCATGAATAGTCAAACACACTATTGAAAGAAAAAAACTTCATCTAACCATCTAAAAAGTAGTAAAGTGAAAGTACTGAAGGAACATCATAGTGTATTGAAACAACATCGCAATAAATAGAAATAACATCACAATGAACAGTGCAACCAAACTAAGTACACAGTTCCTCCCAACCATAATGCCATCATAAGACCATCATGGGCCCTAGCCACCCCCCTCGTGTAACATCCTAAGCTACTGAATAGAATGTCAATAATATCATAAGAAGGATGCCACTACTAAAACATGCTACAACATAAGCATAAGGAAATCTAACATGCTAAAAGTAAAGCATAACACAAGGACTAGATGAGAACACAAAGCAAAAGGTCACTCCATCGAAAAAAATTCGGAAGGACAAATGTGACATGCATCCCAATCCAAAATAAAAGTTCAATAAAGGTCTGACCAACATCCAAACGGATAATCCAGGTCCATGACCAAACTTATGCCAAGAAAACAGGGCGGCATGCAAAACAAGGTAAAAACCTTGAAATTTGGAAAACATTGAAATTAAAATCCCATTTGGCCTTTGGGTACAAAAATCTCAAAAATCCAATAATAATTGAGTTCGCACACCGTATGCAAAAATGGACAGCATAATGGTTCAAAACCCCAAACCCCCATCACAAAAGCAGGGAAAATGTTCATACCCAACCAACAGGGAAAAAGTATCAAGTATAAATAGAGGGGAACACTAGTTCTCAGCCTCCTAATGAATGGCTACCAAAAATAGAAGTAGAAACAATAAAATAAGAAAGTCCTACCTGACAGAAAAAGTGGCAGAAGCTGAAACCCACACAATAAATAAATAACCTATCGATACTGTTGAAAATCATAGCAAAGCAAGGTCTCCCTAGGCCAGATCCAACAAGACCAATCTTGCAAAAATCCCATGCTCATAGCTCCTAGAATGAACAAATCTCCAATTGTTCAAAAGAGGATTTTAGAAAAGCTCTCCAAATTTCTATTTTCAAAAAGTGAATAATAAAATCACTTTTTCAATACTTATTCACTTTTTGAGTGAATAGTCAATTAGGGTAAATAGCCAATTAGACTAGCTAGACTCTGAATCGACCCAAATGAAAATAGGTTATTGCTCATAATGGGAATTCACCTAAGGCAAAATTGCTAGAAATTAAACTCAAGAATATTTAAAGCCCAAAAACCCAAAATCACAGAAATCACTAAACAACTATCGTGACAATACAAACATCTAAATACACAAATACACTCACTAGCCTAATCACATAATGCAAATGAGTCCAGATTTAATAATCATTGAAAGGTTTTCATTTAAACAATTAAAATAAGGATACGCTGACCATACAGGGACGACATTGGTAAAATATGAATAGTTGAATTACTAACTCCATGTACCACTACCAAGGATATAATTCCTGCACACTAAACCACATGATCAAGTGCAATTGCATATAAATCATAGCCAAAGGAAAATGCATTAAATACCTAATTAATCCATTTACATCACTCATGTTTGCATAAAGAAAAAAGAGACAAGAATGACATAAATCACCATAGCGTAAAATCCATCACATAACATAATTAGAAGGTATGTCCAAATACTAGATAATCAGATATCATCACAAATCTACTATCATCTCAAAATGGCATCACCATGCAAATATGATAAGCTAAACAACATAGTAGTAAAGAATCTATGGTACTAAATCAAAGTATAACATCTGACCCTTAGGTCATCTCAATGTACATATAAAAAAAGTATCAAGATTCTCTCAAATCAAAATAGACAAGGTATAGACTGCAAACATGAGAGGTACTACATCCTCCCCCACTAGCATAGGCTTACTCATAAAATTCAGCAAAAAGATAGGGGTATAGTCCCCTTAATCGTGTAGCATCCTCCCAAGTTGCAGAGGTCTCATCACTCGAGTCCCATTGGACCCTTACCTACTCTATGTCTCAACCTTGTAAGGTCAACCTCCTCTACTGTAGGATACGAATGGGCTCCAAAGTAAGCTGATTGTCTACTACCTATAAAGCATACCAATCAAGAACATGGGTCACGTCTGGAATATAATGTCTAAAAATAAAAACATGAAAAACATCATGGATGTGCGATAGGCTAGGTGGCAACACTAGTCAATGAGCAATAGGACCAATCCTCTTAAGGATCTCAAAAGGTCTAACAAAACATGGCACCAACTTAGAGCCTTTCCCATAATGGATGGGGCTCTTCCTTGGAAACACTTGCAAAATACCCTATCACCAATAGAAAAGTGACTATCTAACCTATGGGCATCTGCATACTTCTTCTGCCTATCCTGAGTAGTAACCAGATGCTCTCGAATGTGAACAACCTATTGATCCATATCCTAAAGCATCTCTGACCCAAAAGAACTCAGTCTTCTAAGAGATCCCAACTCAAAGGTGTACAACATGGTCTACTGTATAAGGCTTGAAAAGGTGACATGCTAAGAGGTATGATATTCGTTGTTGTATGCAAACTCAACAAGGTACAAGTAGTCCTCCCACTTCACCTACCTTTTTATAACATACATGCGAAGCATATCCTCTAGAACCTAATTTACTCTCTCAATTTGACCACTGATCTATGGGTGATGAGCCAAAATAAAATTGAGCTGTGTGCCCAAAGCATGCTGGAGAGACATCCATAGTGCAAAAGTAAACACTAGATCTCTATCCAAAATAATCCGATGAGGAATCCCATGCAAATGAACAATATCCTACAAGAAAATATGTGCTATAGAAGAAGCTGTCTAGGATGCTCTCATGGGTGAATAATGTGCTATCTTGGACAATTTGTCCACTATCACCATGATACAATCATGTCTCTATGATGACATAGGAAACTCTGTGATAAAATCCATGGATATCATATCCCTCTTCCACTCGAGAATGGTATGTGGCTACAAAATACCCACCAAATGCTAATGCTCTGCCTTCACTCTCTAGCACTCAAGACATCTAGCAACAAAATCAATGACATCACGTCTCATCCCTGCCTAGAAGTACAACTATTTGAGATTAGCATGCATCTTCTTAACACCAAGATGTGTGGAATATAGTGCATGATGTGCTTCTAGCAAGACCAAGGTACAAAGATCACCCAACATAGGCACATAGATATGACCAAATGTTGCAGTAGCCCATCAAACTCAAGAAAATAACCTAAAAATCTCTCTTCAAGGGTACATCTAGACTCGATCTCTACCCTCACCTCATGATACCAACTGTTATTAGGAAAAGCCTCCAAGATATGACCTCGCAAATCCAATCCTAATGACATCACTGATACCTCATGTTGCATCCTACTCAAAGCATCCGCGATGACATTCTCCTTCCCTTTAATGTAATGAACATCAAAGTTAGACTTGCATAAGAACTCCATCTAATGATGCAATCATGCATTTAGGTTTGGCTAAGTAAAGATATACTACAAGTTTCTATGATCGCTATGCAACTCAAACCTATGCCCCAAAAGAAAATACCTCCAATGGACAAGGGCATGCACTACAACCGTGTGTTCTAAATCATGAGTGGAGTAGTTAAGCTCATATTCCTTGAGTTTTCTAGACTCATATGCAATCACTCAACCATCCTACATCAACACTGCACCCATGCCTTCCAATGAAGCATCAGTGCAAACCATAAAATCACCTATAGGATTAGGCACTGCCAGGACTGGTGCATTGGTCAAACACTCCTTAAGAGCATTAAATGCTACCTTATGTCAGTTTGACCAAACGAACTTCTTCCCTTTCTGTTGAAGAGAAGTGATGGGATGAGCTACTTGTGAGAAATCCTTCACAAAGTGACAATAGTAACCTACCAATCCCATGAAACTATGAACTTCTAAGACATTAGTGGGTATTGACCAATCCATGATAGCACAAAACTTCTTTGGATCCACTAAAATTCCATCACTAGTGATGATGTACCCCAAATATTTCACCTTTGACTAGAAGAACCCACATTTACTCAAGTTTCCATACAATTGATGTTCTCTCAAGCACTGCAATACCTGATGTAAATGGACTTCATGCTCCTCCACAGTCTTCAAATAAATCAATATGTGATCCAAAAATATAATGACACACTGATTGAGGTAGGTGAAAAATAATCCATTCATCAAACTCATAAATACTGATGGCACATTAGTTAACCCAAAGGGTACAACTGTGAACTCATAATGCCCATACCATGTACAAAAAGTTGTTCCATGAATATTAGTCTCCTAGATATGAAGTTGATGGTATCCCGGCTTAAGATCAATCTTTGAGAACACTTGTGCTCCCTTCATCTGATCAAACAATTCATCTATCCTCAGAAAAGGATAACAGTTCTTCATTGTTACCTTATTCAACTGTCGGTAGTTAATGCACAACTACAAAGAACCATCCTTCTTCTTCACAAAGATGACTGGTGCACCCCATGGGGATACACTAGGAAAAATATGGCCCTTGCCCAAAAATTCCTCCAACTACAATTTGAGCTCACTCAACTCCTTAGTAGTCATGCAGTAAGGAGCTCATGAAATTGGTTCTACTCCTGGAACAAGATCAATTCAAAAATCAATGTCATGCTATGGTGGCATACTTGAAATCTCCTTAGGAAACACATATGCATAGTCACAAAAGAGAGGATGGTCATCAAGTGTCACTGTACAACTCTCAGCTTCCTTGAGATCACTGATAGAAATAAGAAACAACTAATAACCCTTTCACACACTCCACTTTAGCTAATTAGCTGAGATCAATCGAAGTGAGACTGGTCTCAGGACTCCCAAAAGTTCCACCTACCCACCTATTTCCTCAACACACTATACCATTTTATGATGGAAATCGATATTTTCCTAATGGGTGGCTAACCAATCCATGCCCAATACAATGTCATATGGTCATAGAGGTAGAATGTGTAGATCCACTATAGTGGTGAAGGTTACAAAATTCAAAACACAACTCCTAACCAATGAGTCAACAACCACTTTGGAACTTGTGGGTAACTCAACCTGCCACCTATCAACTTGATGCACTGCCACTAGCCCACATTGTTGAACAAAAGATGGTGAAATGAAAGAATCTAAAGCACTAGAGTTAAACAAAACTAAAGTTTAAATGCCATTCAATGTACATGTAGCCTCGACTACTGTACCTTGATGATCAACTTGATGGTTGTCAACCATTGCAAAGACTCTGTGATTCTAACCTGCATCTCCTATAGTAGGCTCAAATCTTGCCATGCCCTTAATAGGTCCTAAAGATAGTTTAATGGAACACTCAAAAGATCTATGGCCAGGCTAACCGCAAGAGTAACAATTCCCTATAAAGTTGGAACCTATTCTACAACCACCTTGGGTAGCACTAGGGTAAGGTGCACTACCCTTGCTAGAATTCTGCTGAGCGCTCTGAGGATGATGATCTTGTTGAGATTTTTGTCCCCAATTTTGGTTATCTCCTTTCTTACATGAGGTGCTAGAATCCTGTCCACCCTTGGTCCAAAAACTCTTCTTATTCTTACAATGATAGCCACTCTGAGAGGGTTCTAATTGGGCTTGGTGATTTCCATAAGACTGAGTGAACTATGTATCATGCCTTGAATTCCTTGCACTTTGGTTTTGAGAACCTAATTTTCTATTAAAACCTCTAGCCAAATTCTCCTCTACAATACGTGCCTTCTCAATAGCGAGAACAAGAGTCCTAGGCTAATGCATATAGACTTCTCCAATGAGGGAATCCTTAAGGCCTCGAATGAAATGATGAGCCAGGAGTAAATCATCATGGTTATAGCATGAATACTACCTAAGCTCAAAGAATCAGATTTTGTACTGATCCATAGTCATATTTCCTTGTTAGATTGCATAGAACTCACTAGCACGAGCCTCTTTGAACTGAGGAGATAGGAATCTCTCTCAGAACCTCTCCTCAAAGATCTCCCAGGTGAGATCTGCAACACTAATCTGGAGCTTTTGACTCTGAATATTATACAATATGAATGCGTGTTCCCTCAACTAGATGATTGCACAACATTCCCTCATATTGGTTGCATATGGATACATGGTGAAGTAGTTCTCCATGTCCAATAACCAAGTTTCAGCCTTGAGGTCACCTCCCTTGCCATCAAACAATGGTGGTTTAGATAGATGAAGAGACTTCATGATATCCAACATTATGGAATCTTCACTGTTGTAGTCCCTACCACCTTGGCGGTGCTTTCTACCACCTGTTGGAGTATGGGAATGTTCTCATTAATGTTCTTCTTCTCTATGCTCTAAATGATGGGAATTGCCATGATGAGGTCCCTCTTCCTGATTATGATCCTATTGGTGCTCCTCAACATGAGGGCCCAATTAAGCAAGAATCTCCTGGAGCACTAACAAAAATGCCCCCACACCATTCTATTCATTTATACCCTATTCTCCCTCTCCTTCCCAACGACCTTCTTCTAGGTGTTCTTCTCCATGATTACCACTACGGGTACCACCATGGCCACCCAATCTACGTGTAGGAGGCATCACTATGGGAACAACATGATAATGTTAGAACCATCGGATCACAAGCATAAGAGTCGAAACCATGAGCAAAAAAGATATCAAAATAACAACCATAATATAATAATATACAATGGTAAACAAAACCATAGTGGAAGCATAACACAAAGATCCCAATTTTGTGACATGGGCTCTAATACTAGATGTAATGCCCCATCTAGAGATCCTTGGAAAAAAAGATAAATATAAGCCAAGATATTTTTTATTTTAAAAAAATAAGTATGAATGCACATGATAAAAACATACGAGGATCACAAAGATCGCAATGGAAGACTAACAAAACATTCTGACACCGACAGATTTCCAAACACCACTATTGACCAAAACGACTGACAATGGAAGATGCATAATTCAATTTGAATCAAAACTTTTTGAAATCAAAATGTGACCAAAGGATCAAAGAGCACCTAAGATGATAGGCAAAACACTTCTCGAAAAGTTTGGGTCTTACCAAAAAGTCCCTGCTGTTCGCCCAGACTGGTTTTCACAACTATCTTTCGATACTTTAAATTAGCATTGGGCGATACTTTCTAGTATCACATGATATTACTCAAGAAGGAGGGTGACACTTTCAGGGTTTAGGAAACACTTCATTTAAGGGTGTATGATACTTCTTCAATGGGGGTGCGATACTAGAAAGTATTGCACAATATTTCTCTAAGAGGTGTATGTGTAGCATGATCAGGAAACAAATGAAAAAATCCTAATGGGCATGCGACACAATGTTGTATTTCCCCATGCTAATGCATGGTTATCTAGGAAAAGCAAGAAAACTCCTCAGGATGAACAAAAGGGTAAAATAGAGTTCAAAACCTCCACATTGGGGAGTACCAAATCCACAATTCGAGGCATGAATAGTCAAACACACTATTGAAAGACAAAAGCTTCATCTAACCATCTAACAAGTAGTAAAGGGAAAGTACAGAAGGAACATCATAGTGTATTGAAACAAAATCGCAATAAATAGAAATAAAATCAAAATGAATAGTGCAACCAAACTAAGTACATGGTTCCTCCCAACCATAATGGCATCATAAGACCATTGTGGGCCCTAGCCATTCCCCACATGTAACATCCTAAGCTACCAAATAGATCATCAATACTATCATAAGAAGGACATCACTACCAAAATATGCTACAACATAAGCATAAGAAAATCTAACATGCTAAAAGTAAAGCATAAGATAATCCTATGAAGATAGATAATATCATCTATCATATGCTAATCATCAAAATAAGGAAATGCATCGATAAGCAACATCATCTAAACCAGATATATAAGCATTCCAATGAAAGCATAAATCACAAGAAAACATACTCTGGAACCCGAAGCACCAAGTGAAGACATATAGCAATGGTCACACTAGGAAAAAAGACCATCTCTATACACCGGTCCCTACCAGTGGTATAGGTAGATATGCCTCCCAACCACATGGAACTCATAGGCCCACTCCTGCCATGTTGATGGAGAAAAGGATCCAACCACAAACACACACAAAACAACATCCATGGCTAGCACACAAGCCAAATAGTATGATGACTGAAACCAAGACATAGACAATGCATAAAATACAGGTCCTTGTCAAACACTCAATGGGCTACTAAGTAGGGACTGAAATCATGGAGAGTCACTTGGCATCCAAAAGCCCAAGCTCAGATCACATGTGACAACACTCTCAAGGGACTCCCTTGGAACCATCACACGAATGCAAAACTTTTCATTATCTTAAGTTTTATTACCATCTAGTATTTTATTTAGTTATCACTTAATTAAAAATTCTTTCACCAACCTTCTAGGCACAATGATCACCAAGCTACAAGATAGAAGCCCCCTCCATATGCTACCCTACCCTGCCCATGCTCATCTAATGATGCATACATGTAGGCATGTAAATTCCCAACCCAAACCCAATGATCATAACTTTAAAAAATACTACGAAATATTGGACTCACAAGTCACCCAAAAAATGTACGCACATGTACTCGTGTGTGGCGCATCGCCATCACAAAGATCATAACACAAGGCATGGATGAGAACACAAAGCAGAAAGTCACTCCACTAAAAATAGATTTGGGAGGACAGATGAGACACATCTCAATGTAACATAAAAGTGTAATAAAGGTCTGACTAACATCCAAATAGGTAATCCAAGGTCCATGACCAAACTCATGCCAAGAAAGCTTGAGAAAATAGGGTGGCATGGAAAAGGAGGTAAAAACCCCAAAATTTGGAAAACTTCAAAATTAAAACCCATTTGGCTTTTAGGTATAAAAACCCCAAAAACTAAATAATAATTGAGTTTAGACATCATATGCAAAAATAAATAGCATAACGGTGTAAAACCCCAAACCCCTATCACAAGAATAAGGAAAATGTTCATACCCAACCAACCGAGTAGAACCAACAAATATAAATAGAGGGGAACACTAGTTCTCATCCTCCTAACAAATGACTACCAAAAATAGAAGCAAAAATAGAGCAGAAACAATAAAATAGGAAAATCCTACTTGACAACAAAAGGGGAAAAATCTAAAATCCACACAATAAAATAAATAACTTGTTGATATTGTCAAAAATCATGGCAAAACAAGGTCTCCCCAAGCCAGATCCAATGAGACTGATTTGATGAAAATCCCATGCTCACAACTCCCAAAATGAACAAAACTCCAATCCTTTAGAAGAGGATTTTAGAAAAGCTCTCCAAATTTCTATTTTCAAAAAGTGAGAAGTGAATAATAAAATCCCCTTTTCAATACTTATTCTCTTTTTGAGTGAATAGTCAATTAGGGAAAATAGCCAGTTAGACTAGCTAGACTCCAAATTGACCCAAATGGAAACAAGTTATTCCTCATAATGATAATTCACCTAAGGCAAAGTTGCCATAAATTAAATTCAAGAAGATTTAAAGATTAAATACCCAAAATCACAGAAATCACTAAACAACTTTCATGATAATCTGAACCTCTAAATGCACATACATGCTCACTAGTTTAATCACATAATGCAGATGAGTTTAGATTTAATAATCACCAAAAGGTTTTAATTTAAACAATTAAAATAAGGATACCTTGACCATACACGGATGACATTGGTAAAATATGAATGGCTGAATCATTAACTCCATGTGCCACTGCCAGGGATATAATTCTTGCACACTAAACCACATAATCAAGTGCAATTGCATATAAATCATAGCTGAAGAAAAATGCATTAAATACCTAATTAATCCATTTACATCACTTACATTCACTTAAAGCAAAAAGAGACAAGAATGACGTAAATCACCATAGCATAAAATCCATCACATAACATAATTAGAAAGTATGTCCAAATACTAGATGATCAGATATCATCACAGATCTACTATCATTTCAAAATGACATCAACATGTAAATATGATAAACTAAATAGCATAGCACTAAATCATCTATAGTACTCAATCAAAGTATAACATTCGACCCTTAGGTCATCTCAAGGTACATATTAAAAGAGTATCAAGAATCTCTCGAATCAAAATAGACAAGGTATAGACTACAAATACAAGTGTCACTAATTTAGAACATCATCCCTAATTAGTTAAGTAATTATCTTGTAACCAAAATAATTCCTTAACTCATTATTATCCGTTTCCTGTTATGCTCTGTTTTGTCCTGTACATTTCCTTTACTGATAATTAATCTATAACTTGTTTCATACTAATTGTACTGACCTGCGAGATTAGACATGTCATCCTGACACTTTGTATTGTTTGTGCTCAACCACACATGTGCCAATAATATCTTTGTTAACCATAGATATCAAAATTGTCTCTATTTTGCTAGATAACCAACTTAGACAATTTTCCATGTCTAGTTGTAGAAACTTCATCTGTACACAATGCCTTCTTTATACAAGATATATGTTGCCATAAATGAAAACTCTAATTCTATTCCAACTTATCTTACTTAGCCAAATTTACAACACATTGTGCACATATAGTTTTAGGTCAGTTGCGATGGCACCGCTAATTAACTTCCAGTTCTAATTTTTTGAGTATTTCATGCACCAAAAATGTGTTTTGGTGATGGTAGAGACACACAATGGGGCTCAAGTTTGCATCTAAAGAAGTGTCAGAGACTCCCAAATCTTCCAAAGTCTTTTCTCTTCTTATCTTCTCCTTTTTTATGATTTTCTAGTCATCTAAAGGTGCATGCAACATGTAATTAATAAAATAAAGAGTGCAGGCCTATTTAACACCTAGTTAGGAATTTGTTTGTATATAATTTTCTTAAAATTAGTGATTTTAGCATGCTTTTTGCAAGGAAAACTCCCTAGATCCAAAAATTGCATTAAGGATGGGGTTTCCTATAAATAAAAAGATGTAATATGTATTCAACAATGGTATTTTGATGCAATAAAGTATGCTATTGGTGTTTTCATTCTATGTGTAGCATTTCTTGCTAGAATGTGTATTTCTTTCATGAATAGTGATGGAGCCATTGGTTTTATTGTATGTTAATTCTTGTGCAGTCAATTAGTTCTAGTGTTTGTCATTTGCTAACAAATTCCTTTATTGTGACGGATTGGAGAAAGGATCACCTTTGAGTTCTTGCATAACAATTTGTCCCGTGTGCACACACTTTCTATGGTTGCACAGTTTGATGAGTTGTGAAACATCATACAATTTTCATTGTTCCCCTTAATGATTGCATCGATGGAGTTGAGGAACATTGTTCCTAATTTTATTGGTTTCTACTTGATGTCTTTCAAAAATTTAATTCATTGATACATTGTGGCTATGACTTATGTCTATTAGGAATTTTGTTTTCAAAAATTTCCTTTACTTTCTTGTTACCCTAACTCTACTATTTGGTTTTGAATATGTGGTTAGAATAGAAATTCATATAGTTGCATTGTTATAATTTGCATTCATCATTAAAATTAGAAAATATAGATAATACATTGGTTTGTGGTTGTGTTTCTCTAGAGTTTTTGCAGATTCAAAGATACCAACAAAGGATTCCTTGTGAACATTCACATTTATCTTCAATTGAGCTCTCTAGCGGGTTGTAAAAAACCATCCATAACCTTGGAGTTGGTTACATTAATTGCTTTTCATGTGAGAAATTTGTAAGGATTTCTACCATTGTCACCATGCAAAATGATTGCTCAAAATAATTAACCTTGAATTGAAATATAATTGATAAAGGAAATGCTTGCATGTAGTAAGACTAAATCATATCAAATGAATGATACAATTACCTCCATAGATGAAATTACATTCAATATGTGATAAAGTATGTAAGTGTAATAGCCTTGAATCAAAGAAACCATAAAGAAATCAAATAAGCCAAAACCTCATGTATGGAAATATATGTGAAATGTCATGATAAATAATAGAATCACTTGAATGGATTGGAAAGATATATCTTCTCCTTAGAGCCAAACTCCACTACCACCTTGAAGGAAGAATCTTGATGCAATAAGGAGATGCTTAGACTTGAATGCTTGAAGATGCTTACTTGAAGAAGCATGGCTTGATTATTTCTTGTAGAATGATAGCTTGTGTAGATGAAATATGAAAATAAAGCCCCAAGATTCCTTTTATAATGGGTTTCTAGTGGGAAAATAATTTATATTGACTTCGGAAGTGAAGAGTTAACTTCATGCCAATTGGGAAGTAAAGAGTTATTTCAAGATGATTAGGAAGATAAGAGTTGACTTTAGGGTGACTAGGAAGTAGAGAGTTAACTTTAGGCTGAATAGGTAGTGGAGAGTTAACTAATTAAACCCCTCATACTTTTTGAGCTTTCGACCCTACACTCCTTGGGGTCAAGGTTGACCTAGACTATTCTAGGTTGACCTAGTTCTAGAGAAGGGGATAGAGGAGCCCCATAAATCATAGGTGGAAGGTGAAAAAATAATGGTGAAATATAGAGCCTACCAAAAGATATGGCCATAAACATAGAAATATAACATTTGAGGACCAAAGAAGAAGGCGAGAGATGAAAAAGAAGCACAAGATGGAAGGAGGGAGGAGAGAAGGAGACCAAAACCACACTAAGGAGGGATAGAATGTCTCAAATAGAGGTGTGTCCATTTAGCTCTCACTTTAGCGAGAGTACAAGGCATGTCATAGTCTCGGTAAAGGAAGAAGAGAAAGGAAAATATCATAACGAGGTAGAAAATCACTAAATTTAAGGACATAATCCCCTAAAATTAGGATCCTTACTCCATTACCATGCATAAGAGCATGAAAACAAAACAAAACAAAACGCAAAAATAAAAACAAAGGAAAATGAAAATGAAATCAAAAGACATAAACTAAAACCCAAATCAACTATTGAAAGAGACATTAGCTAAATAAATGCCCCACCCACTACTATAATTTTTGGAAGGCTATTACAAAGTAAAAGAGATAAAATAAGAAAGGAAAGAGCATCACAAAGGACTACATACTTCATGATTTTATCCCACCAACATGAAAGCATAAAGAGAGATAGAAATAGAATGATTATCTCATCTAGCAAGGTTTGTGTACCTTATTGTGAATCAAAAAGATGAAGGATTTAATGGTCTAGAAGGTTTATGTACTTGATATTCAATCCTAAAAAATGAAAAGACAAAAACCAATATCAAATGGTCTAACAGATTCGTTTTCCTAGGAGTCGATCCTTTACGCCCATCGATGGATTATGCGTGCATGCATATGTGTGCATTTGTCCACTCATGGATCAATTTCCTAGTATCACCACATAGTGTAAATGTGGGTGTGCTATTGTAGGAGGGATTTAGTAAAAAACAAAAAGTGTGTGTTTCTTCAAGATGGAGAAGTATTATTAATACCTATTGAGGATTTAACAAAAAAAGAAAAATTAAAAATGTGTATTTCCTCAAGATGGAGAAGTATCACTAATACCCATTGAGGATTTAGAAAATGTGCACGTGTTACCCATATGTATGAGTTTTAGTATATGAACTTGTGTGTGCAAAAGAGAGATAAATAACCAATGCATATATTTGAGGATGAACTATAAATCATACCAAGAGAACATGACTAAAGTACTCTAAGCCATACACAGAATATGTTTTTTCTGCCCATGGTTGTGACAAAAAATGAGGGCATATATATGCCCCCCTCCTTATGATGACTATGTAGCCATATACATCATAAGGAAGAAAGTTGAGGATAACTACTTCTAGCAACAAGGAGATATCCTTGACCAAAAATTTATACCATAAACTTAGCAAAGAGAACCAACTCTTATAAGCTAAGAATATATATAAATTATGAAAACACATGTCACTTATGAGAATAGGCCCTTGACAAGAAGAGATCTCATATACAAGAAATATACCTTCAAGAGGAGTGTCATGAACAAAGATAACAATGTCAAGGCAAAAGAGAGAAGAAGAACAAGAATGCACTAATTTAGCCCTTGTATATAGGTGGAATAACTATCCTTGGATGAAGGATCAAAAAATTTAAAGAACATAGTAAGGGAAAATACTTATAATGAACATGGGTAAAATGGAAGCACTTTAATGAGATGCAAGCTTCCACTTTATGCCACTAAGCCATTCAAATATGTATGTGAGGGAAAGAGGGAATTTCCAAATATGATTCATCTTTACAACCCAAATTAGATTAGCAAGGACCCAAAAGAGAATGGGTGCCAATTCTAGATTTAAATTATATAGGAGAATGCAATATAAGGAAATGCACTCTTTGGCCCTTATAGGATAATGTGTATGCAAATTTGAACTAATCAATTATATAATATAGAGCTAGGTGCTAAGTGTACACAATCAAATCAATTAAGATATAGTTCTAAGATAAAGATATGAAAGGAAAAAAAATATGAAAGACTCACCTTGAAGTATATAGTAGAAGATGTATTTTAGCTTTGATAATTATGGATCCAAGCCTATTTTTGAATATCTAATTGTGGATCTCTAATTAAAATGAAAAAAAATGACAAAACCCATAAGTCATTTTTCCAAAAAAGGAACAAGGTCTAGGTTGACCTAGAAGGTCACATTCTCATGAGGTTAACATGTACCAGGGCCATTGTAGTAGAGTTGAACCAACTTCTCCAAAAAGTTCCTAAAAATTAATTTCTAGATCTGCATGTGAAATCCTACTATCATGTTCCTAAACACATAAAATGAAGGGCTTTTGTTGTTTGGTTGATGAGGGATTGCCTTGGTCAAGCCCTTGATTGAGGAATAAGCTTGATGCAAGAAGGGAATGCTTAGACTTGAATTCTTGAAAATGCTTTCTTCAAGAACACCTTGATTTATTTATTTTAGAATAATGTATTTTGTAGATGAGATGTGAAAATGAAGCCCCAAGCCTCCTTTTATACTAGTTTTTTGGTGGGAAAACAATTTAAGTTGACTTGGGAAGTGGGGAGTTAACTTTTGGTTGACTAGGAAGCATAAAGTTAACTTTAGGCTTCTTGGGAAGTGTAGAGTTAACTTCAGGCTAACTAGGAAGAAGAGAGTTAACTTTAGGCCAATTAGGAGGTGAAGAGTTAACTAATTAAACCTTGAGACTTTTCGAACTCTCTGCCATGCAATCCCTAGGGTCAAGGTTGACTTGACTAATTAAACCTTGATAATTTTTGGGATTTGGGCCCTACAATTCCTAGGGTCAAGGTTGACCTCATCAACCTAGAATATTACATGTTGACCTAGTTCAATTGGGTCCTAGAGAAGGGGATAGGTAGCCCAAAAAAGATTATTTGGAAGGTGTAGAAATAATGGTGAAATAAAGAGCCCTCCAGAAGATGTGTACAAAAAGGTGGAAATGCAACACTTAGAGGACCATATTGAAAGGTGAGAGATGACAAAGAAGCATGATATGGAAGGAGGGAGGAGAGAAGGAGACCAAAACCACACTAAGAAGGGCTAAAAGGTCTAAAAATGAAGTGCATCCATTTTAAGATGGTACAGTAGACTCCATGTATTTTATGGTAGATACTAATAATACTTGTATGGAGGTAGTTGAACCAAGAATTCAATGGATCCCTCCCATGGGTTATGAAGTGGACCCTTCTATTTTGTGAAGCATGTAGATGTAATTATTTCATTTGATAGAGATCCTAATGTAGAGAGATGGGGAAGTCTATGAAGATAAATACAATGAAGTAAGATAAGATCTTATAAGAGGCTCTAAGAAGGGGAACAGTGAGAAGTTAGTGAGCAAGATTTTAAATAAAGAAGATATAACCAAAGAGAAGATAGTCTCTCTTTGATAAAAGAGGAAACAGGCAAAAAAATCCAAGATCAATGTTACTACTGCAGAGAGATTATTTGAAAAAGCTACTAATAATGTGAGATGACTAGATGCACTAGATATACCATCTGAGGTGGATGCTAAGAGTAAGGTTACCCCTATGTCTTAGAGAGAAACAAGGAAATCAATAAGGATTACGCCACCAAAAAAGGTAGAAAAGATATTTACACAACCTATAATGAGGACTTCTAGGAATTCAAAACCCAAGGCCAAGGATAAGGGGCCAATTCCAAAGAAGAAAAAAAAATTGAGACCAAGGAAGAAGAAAAAGAGAAGGAATTATCAACAACAAAAACACCACAATCAGAGGAAGATAAGGATGATGGAAAGAATAAGTGAAAATTTTACATGAGAAAGATAAATAAGAGAATTTAAAAGGAAGGCGGGATCAATTAATTAGAGAAGGATTATCATAGGTATGAGTCACATGATTATAAATTGTTAGAAATCTCTCTTATTACTTGTGGAATTCTAAAAGGAATTCGATAGGATTTCAAGGAAGTATTCTTGATGAACTATTTGAGAGATCAAATATCAAAAGACAGAGGGATTTAGAAGAATATCAAAGGACTAGAAAGAAAAACTTATTAATATGTGTTCTCTAATCAGTTATGATGAGATGAATCATGTTCAATAAGGCCAAGGAAAATCCAAGATGAGAATTGTTAGAATAATGACAAGGAAATATGAAGAGATTAGAGAGGAAACATAAGAAATATCTAAAGTTCTAATGGAAATTGACTATAAAGGTGTGTTAGAACCTCCACATAAGCCAAAGGGGATAAACATTAGATTAAAAACTATTACACCTACTAAGGAAGAAGAATAAGGAAACCAATATTTTAGTATTATTCAGTAACCTAATTTCTTTGTGTCAAGTATGCCTATTATTTTGGAGCCTTCTAAGAAGGAGAATGAGAAAGATAACTTCATAGGAAATTTAACTTCCAATTAAGAAATTAATGAAGTAATATTAGAAGCCCAAAATATGGAAAAAGAAGCACAAGAAGATGAGAAAGAGAAAGAGAAAGAAAAGAAAGAGAAAGAAGATGCTATGATAGAAGATGAGATCAAAGAGGTGATCAATGAAAATAAATCTTCAATGATCATAATTGATGAAGTTTATTAGAGTGAAGTTCAACTAGAATTATCTTCACCTCAGTGAGTTGAGAGTAGCATTGACCCTACTGATAAGGGTAATGTTAATGAAAGAACAAATATGACAATTGAAAAGTCTCATGGAGACTCCTACTACATTAGTTGAAACCTTATTTTTTCCAAGTGATCTTGGTAAAGCACTTGCAAGTATGGATAAGAAAGGAGAAATAAAAAGCTATGAAAAATATCAATTAATGAAGATATCGATGGTTAATTTTTCTAAGGAAAAATAAAGATCAGATAAGAAGACATAAAATAATGCAAGAATATATAGTAGAGAACTTGATAGATTTAACAATATTTTACCTATGCAAATGAATTATCAAGGCAATGTTGTTGTGGATAACATTTAAAATGTAATAAATGAGTTTGATGCTCATTTTTTAGTCATTATAGGAAAAAAACCAAGGATAGACAAAGAAATGAATACAAGGCTGGAAGTTTTAACAGGGTATGTGCCTCTTTCACTAGTGCAACAAAGCTAGTTGATGTGCATATTGATGAGATCAAGACATAAATTTTAGAAGGAAAAATATTTATATTCATTGCATTAGTTTAGATAGGCATGCCACTAATATAGAAAAGTCAATTAAGGAGAAAGGGAATAACTTAGAAAAATTGGCTACTATTTATCAGACTTTTAGTCAAGTAGTGACAAATTTTGATAATAACACTAGTAAAATAATGGATAAGATTAGTGTTCTTTAGAGAGAGAAGGAAAAAGTAGTGAAAACATTTTCCATTTTTAGAGCTTGACAACTCCTAAGATAGAAATAATATAAAATGATTTAGAAATTCTTGAGACTACCCAAAAGTCTTATTCACTTTTCAAACCTATAGATCTAGAGGTAACAAAGATGGTAGAATATGCACCATGTAGGGAGATTCAAGTTACATAAGGTATAAATAAAACATGAGATAAAAACAATTAGACTTTGAAAGTCAATTTCATATATCTTGAGGGTTATTTAGATAAGTTATTCCTTGATGCAAAAAAAATGTTCCTTTTATATATGTTATGTATCTTGCCCTTTCCATTGATGTCAAAGGCGTAGTTTTGGAGTAAAAAAAATACATATATAGTATATTCCAAGGGGGATTAAAATTAAGGATGAAATGACACTTAAGGCTATTAAGAGCAATTTTTTTTTTGGCATTGACACTTAGCCACTTTTCACTATGTGTTGGCATTAATTCAAAAGGGAGAGACTTGTAGCAAGTGAGTGTTGGACGAGAGCTCAGATGTAAAAATATATCATTGTCATGTTTGCTTGGATTAAAAACTATTTATGTTAAGTTTAGAACATGATAAATTCCCAAGTCTACAACAGGGATTTAGGATAAATACGAACAATTTTGGTTAGTGACAACGACAAAACATTCAAATGTCGCTACAACTTTGAAATAATGATATATATACTTTTGGTATGGTATCTTATGTTTATGTTACATTTTTCAAATGGTTTGATAGAGAGAAGTGTAACTAACACAATATAACATCGACACAGAATAATTGGTATGATTAGGCAATTTGGCCTAGCAAGCTGAATTGTTCGAAAAAGTTAGTCGTTTGGCAATGCAGGGATAAATTTGAAGATATTGACCTTTAGATAGAATGGTTCTATTTTTCATATTGGATTTTATGCTACACATTTTGTGAAGGTTTTCTAGGCTAACTGGATAATATGTATTGAAGGGTATAAAGGAAAGTTTTATTTCATATTCGAGTATGAGATAATGATGTTATGATATTGGTCTTATGATGGAAGTATGATATGCGTGATCCTTGATGTTGGATCATATTAGATGTGAGATTTATCAAGTTCTAATCGTACATTATGATGTCATGTATGGTTCTATTATTTTGTAATACTTTCATTGTACTTGCACATTGAGTCCAGAAGGTGGATTTAACTTTCATTCTTGATCTTGTATGCTCTTCTTTTGTTCTCAACTCCTAATAGGGTTTAAGTCTTTAAAAAATATCTATTCCTTAGTGACATATGTACTAATTATATGTAATGACTCCTAATAGGGCCATACCTCTTAATATAGACTTTTAGATTAGTGTATCATTCTTTAGGTACGATCCCTACCCGAATTTTCTCTTTGCCAAGGTTTCCTTTGGACCAAATAAGGTGTTATGAGTTATTTCTTGTTATATTTTTTACTTTTATGTATTTTTATTTGTGGATGTTTATTGTTGAGTTGAAAAGTAATAACTTGGTTTGAAAGTTTCGCAACATTGATTCACCCCCACTCCCAGTGTTTCTTAATCCTAATAATTATAACATATAGTCTCATAGTGATAGTTGAGTTCAACATGTATATATCTAATTGTAAATTATTCTTTTAATAATCCATTTATTACATAATTAAAATTACACCAATCTACTCATGGTGTGTCAAATTACAATATTAGATATACATAATAAATCATGCATGACATGATACAATATGAAATGAAGATCATCCAACTACATGAATAAAGATATCAAGAATATGATCCATCCTAGCCTCAAGAATAGTTCATCAAACCTCAATGGAGGAAGACAACAATAACCCAACCATGTGGAACCTTGATTCCCATCCCACCATGCTAAGGAGAGAGACACAATGCCACACACACAAGAAATCCAAGGAAAAGGACATGGTTATGAACAACCTCCAATGAGACAAAGGAAATTAAAGGACTACAAGAGATAAACCAACAATCTAATGGAGGGGAGAGTTGTTGGTATATCTAACTATTGTTGTCTATTAGTGTCAAACACTTAGTCATTTACAAGGCAAAGTTAGATAGTCATCACTACAACTGAGACACTCTATATAGGCCGAGTCATGTACATAAGGAAGTATGTACGGAGCTCTATAGGAGTCGAGTAAGTGTATGGTCACTAAGGATTTTCTATAAAAGTCAAGCTCAACATTGACCAAGCAATTTCAAGCATACAAGTGTGAAGTTACATCGTACATGCTGAACACAATACAAACCGAGCAACAACAATGTTGAGTATCAAAAAATAGTAAAGGCCGAGCAATGTAGAGTTTACACAAAATTAAAGAATGGAACATATTTTGAGGTAAATCATTTTTGAGCCAACATGGAAGGAACATTCAATATATGTAGAGGTTGTTACAAAGAGTTTTACACAATAATTACATGGATCATAGATCCCTATGTTTTGTGATCAATGATTCAGATGAAGAGGCTAATTATGGAAGCATATAGAAAACTCTTTATGAAACTCTTTAAATAGAGAAGATTTTAACATAGATCAGAGAGCATGAAGAGAATTAAGAGCATGAGGAGCATGGAGATGAGATGAGAAGAGGGTGCATGCGAACAAGGAGTAATATGCCAATATCGATTTGAAAGATCAAGATTAGATCATAAGTTAGTGAAAGTGTTCTATTATCTCTTAATATATTAGGTGGCCTAATAAGAGAAGTGAAAGGGGAAAGAAAATTATTATCAAATTAGAGGAGAGGATCAGTTAGCAAAGAGAAAACTCAAAATCAACTTATAGAGCATACCAAGAGTCAAGTACTAAATCAGTTCTAACCAACTTGAATTAGGATAAATCTCTTAACAAAGTGATCTTAACAGGTCTTTGTAAATCTCCTAACAAAGTCCTTACTTCATTGTAAGTGTTAAATCCTCTAACAAGGTGAGACCTAACAGTCTCTTAAGCTTTTAACAGGGCAGACCCCTCACAGGGTGGATCATATATTATGATCAAACATTGTAACCCTAATAGGTTAATTTTATTATTGCAATAGTGAAGATTTGTGGGTGTCATCCCCACCCCACTTTTACCTTCACCTTTGAGGGTTTTTGGGTAACAAATATCATGTTATGTGTTTATTTTCATGCATGCGATATATCATATTTACATATTACAACAAGTTTATTATTACAAGTTTTACATGAACAAGACAATTGATGGATGTGTGAATGAGTTATTGAAAAGTAAATGTGCTTAAGATTTTGATTCACCCCCCTCTCGGTATCATGTTGTCCTGTTTGTAACTCCATAAACCAACAAGAGTGTCACTACATATTCCTCCATCATGGGCTACCTTGGTAATCTCTTTAGACCCTATGACCCAAGTGAGAAATAATGTGAAACCAAACAATCCTTTTGTGAAGATTTGAAATTTCAATCATTCCATCTTGACACATCCCATGGATAGATAGGAATCATCTCATTCCCATCCTTAGTATACTAAGAGTTGTGGGATTGTAATTGGCATATTCATTTCAATTATTGAATTTCATGATGTAATGTTGATAATACTCATGGAAGGTGGAATGGGGATACATTGACATTTCATCTATCAACACAAGGGATGACAATGACATTTCATCTTTTTTTGGGTCTGTCATTCCTCATCCCATTCCAGGAATTGTCTAGCAGCAAGTTTACTATTAGGTGTGAGGATCACCTCCTCAATAACCACCTCATTGTGAGGGGATAATGTGGGGCTCTTGGATTTAGACACACTCAACTTATTAACTTTGATCAGGGTGTGATATTGCTATCATAATTTAACTATGTAGTTTTTGAGTCAAACTCATTAACCCATGTTTCATGTGTAGTGATTCAGATGAATCCATCTCTCATGAGAATAAATGGAACACTTAGCATTCATTGGATCTAGGTGATGCTCACAAAGGTGAAAATATCTCCTACTTATCATTTGATTAGGGTAGTCATTTCTTCTATCTTATTTTGAAGTCTAGGAACCTTAGTTTGGACATGCTCCCCATTAGTGGTGGGTTGGTGTTGCATTTGTTGATTACTCTTTCTCTTTTTCTGGCATTTGTCAGTCATTCATTCACCACCTCCATCATAGTCCAATGTCCAAGGTTGGGGAACAAACCCACGTTACCCAAGGCAAGGGGAGTTCCCCATCCTCAATCTCCCCAGGGGAGGAGGAATTCTTGTATTCATCAAACCTGCCTAAGGATCTCATCTATAAGTTATGAATAATGTTAATGCCAATTTTATCATCATCCTCCAAAATAGAAGATGCAGTTGAGCCTATACCTTGTGACGTTGGTGTTTCCATTGTATTTATTACCTTTTGAATCACCTACTTTTTCCTACACAAGATGTTTTTAGGCCCCTCATTAAAACAATATTTAGAAGTTGCGCAGAGCCAAAAAATAATATTCTCTTGTTAAGAAAACTTTATTATTTTCATTTATGTTCATTTAATTTGTAAGAAAATATTTAATTTAGATAAAAACTAGTATAATATATTTCCAAACTACTCTCAATTTAAAAAAAAAAAGGTCCAACAATGCTCAAGTTACATACTTCACTATAAAACATGATAATGAGACAGAACCTCTATAAGCTACACTTGTAAATAATTAGTCGCTCAATACTTTGAAAAGGGGATAGGCTAATCTCCATCCAAAATGCACTAAAGACAAAACAAAAATAAACTTTTTTTTGCCAAATTCACGAAAACGTAGTGATTTTTTTTTGTTATTTTCGACTACAAATTATGTAGATCATGAAGATCAAAAGCTGATTTTTTTTGAAAAAATCCATAATGTTTTCGATTTTTTGAAAATTGGTCAATTGTATAGTTTGAATGGAGGATAGCCACGTCCTTTGAAAGTGTATTAATAATTATAAGTTAAAAAAAAAATATTAAGAATTTTTTTATCAATATAAAAAGAATACAGTGTAATAAATACCAATTTAGTATGTAATAAATATCACAATATGCTACACACAAAGTAATGAAAATTACCAGAATAATAAATAGAGGAAAATGAGTTCACGATTCTAATGAATGTTACACCCTATCCTAAGATTAACTTAAAATATAAATACCTCAAACATAGCATGTGTAGATCATAAAAGACAAACATAACATGTATTGTTTTTTCCTATTATATATACAACATGAACAACCACCATTCAATGATAAGATATAATAGTCAATAAAATCTCACATCTCACACTACAAAGTCAAGCCAAATTTCAGTGTATTCCATCTTCTAAAAACCGGTAACTCAAGTTTGAAGTCAATTTTATATGGTCTCTTTTAATTTGATTCTATTTTAATAATAAACTTATGTTGAGTAGTGCATTTTATGAAGACTCTTTGCTGCCTAGGAATAATTATTAATATACATGTGCAATATTTCATTAAAATATTTTAATAAAAATTTGAATAAAGCTAAGGTTGAATGAATGAAAGATCAAAGTAGTTCAACAACAATTGTGTTAGAAACAACAAAAAAATCAACTATGAAGATTATTGCTCCCCATTGACTAAACACTAAAACTTTATATAAATACAAAACCTTTGCTTTAGTGTGTACACATTGACTAAACACTTTAATTGTTGTAAATGTTCTTTAATGAAGTGGCAAAAAGCTTCTAAGTTGTCAATCCTTGTCCATTGTGTACTAAATTTGTAAAATATTCCATGAAAAGAGTTTTTAAATATCCTCTTACTTTCCCTAGTAAAGTGAGGAATGCAATAAAGTGAAGAAAGCTCATTACATGTGAAGTGTACGTCCTCATCAAGGGATTTAAACATGCATTAAGGTTTTATATATTTCAATAAAATATTGAAATTCAAGTGTTGTATGCCATTAATATTTTATACCATGAAGCATCCCAAAATGATCAACTTTTTCAAAGCTACCATGCCTTATTCCTTGTACTTCTCAATTTATGTGTTTATGTACGATGACACAATTACACAAGGGACACAACAATAGACCATTCCTTCACCCATAAAAAACAATGGACCATTCTCTCTTATAAAAATAATAAAATTGGACAAGTAAAATGTAAAGAAATACAATAATAATAATTTGTATATTACATAGAGACCATGATAAAAGACAAAGATTTATGGTTATATGAATATAAATTATAATAATTTATTATATCTAAGGAGTAAATATAATCAACAATTGAATTTAAGTTTTGTTTATAATTTTTTTTTTTGTTTGCTTGTAGAACTTTTATTAAATGTCTTTTTTTCCAATTATTTTTATATGATAGTTTGCAATGTTCAATTGTGTAGGATCCAATTTTCTAAAATATGTTAATCTTGACTCATCAATACAAATTAGCTCACATCTAACTATGTGAAATATTGAACCTTAGCCTAATTAGTAAACATGTTGGATTCACTTGTGAAATTGTGCTCTTAAATGCACCTCATGCTTCAATTATCTTTATGATAGTTGTTTGGCACTGTATCACCACTGCTCCTACAAGGCAACTATCTAAGAGTTTCACCATGCCATTGGCACCTATGCTTCCACCCTATAATTGTGATTTGTCAAGATTTGCTAACTAAAGTCGAATTGTTGATAATCACCTCACTAAAGGAACTCAAAATAAATCTTGTCTCTATTGACTCAAAGTTGGTGATCGAGCTTCTAAATTTTTTGTCCAAGCTTAGTGTGCTCATCACACTTCTCAAGTCTTTACCAATATAAAATAAAAATAACCCTTAATTAAACATCTTGATATCCTCAAGAGTTTTGTTCATCATTATGGATTTTTTAATAACTTGTGAGTATTTTCTTGAATGAGATAATGCTTTGTAGCACCCTATCATGCTTATTCTCTATCAAGTCTTTCCTTCTTAACAATCTATATCGATAAAAATTTCACCATTTTGATATTTGTGTAGTTGCTTTTTCCTTAAAAAATGATAAGGCTTCTAGTTGTGATGGCTTTCCTTACAATATTTTAAAAGCTCTTAGGATAAAAAATGGAGACGATTTTCATAAAATATTAGTTAAAGGCATTTCTTCTAATTCTTGAAAGAATCTCATTAATAAATAACACATTATATTCATTTCCATTTCAAGAGACTTGGAAGGCATCTACAATTCAAGACTATTACCTTGCTCAAAGTATCATATAAAATTATTACAAAGGCTCTTTTTGGGACTTGTATCATCTTCTTAAAAATGTGCATACTTCCTAAAAGCTAGGTATAATATTTATAATGGTATTTATGTTTGACGTGGGATATAATGTAGGCACAATGCATAGGCTAGAGAAATTACATTAATTGAAATTAATTTGCTAAATTATATGAACACAATAAGTGACCATTCATTCTTGTTATTATTTAAGCCTTCAAAATTTCCTCTTAATTTACGCATTCAATAAAATTAGCTTTTTTTAATGCCTCTAGTTAAGTTAATAGTGACAATAATTTTTTACGTTGTTTTAGCGAAGCCACCAAATCTATCCTTCAGAATTTTTCTTCTATAGGATTGTTGTAAAAGGTTTTGGATATATCTTGAGTGAGGTTGCTTCTCACATTTTGGTTAAAGACATTTCTTCACATACTTCCAAAACTTTGTTGCTAAACAAGAATTTTACAAATGACTATTTCAATTATGCTTAAAGACAAAGGAAATGATATTAGTCAAGCCTTGCAATTGTATATTCTTTGTAAATATTTTGATTTAGGTATTCAATGAAGAATTTCAATGCTAAATGTAATATTTCTTTAACAAGATTTCTTGGATTGATGCTTATAGTTGGAAACTATTTGGTTCTCAGAAAAATTTCAAAATATCTTGGCATTTTATTTTCCTTCTAAGCTTTCTCATCCTCGCTATGGAAAATAATTACCTCTTGAATTGAAGAAATCAATATATTGTCAACCAAACCTCCTTAATTGGTAGGGATAATTTAGGTGCATTTTTAAATATTAACACTCAACATACTTATTCTTATTTGGTACTTTGCAAGGCTTTCTTCATGAAAATTTCAAAGCTTCTTATATACTTGATTTGGGATTATTCTAACACTAATAGAGGTTTCCATTTTGTTGTTTTAAAGTATTGTTGTCCCCCACATTATTTTTGAGGATTTGGGTTGATTTCTACTTAAAATAAAGATTTGTTATTGTATACCAAATAAATAATAAAATCAATTGAAGGTGATGTGGCTTAGAATACTTTTCTTTGTTTCTATCTTTGTTTGGGTTCCCCTTTATAGTAGACAAGCCTAGAAAGGTATCGGGGTTTAAACTTTTCTTACATGAAGTATCCTATTTGAAACTACAATTGAGACAATTATTATGTTGTCATTGATGTCAAACCTTATTGGTAAGACAATGCATTCTAATTTGAATGCCATATCTAGATGATTGATGAAGAGGATTTGAGAAGATGGACATAACAAAAGAACCTAGAGGAAAGGTTGAGTTATGAGGAAACTACAATGGGCACTTCTAGCATTATTTAAACAATCACTTTAAATCATGCTACAAGTGAAGAAGACAGTTGTACTGAAGCATTGAAGAAATGATCAAAGAATGACTAAATACGTAGGCTTGATTGAGAAAAAGAGCATAAGATTATGAAACTTGAAGTTTATGCTGAGTGATGCTAGTGTCTATCGAGCGCTAGTATAAGACGAGAAAAGATAGTGTCAATTGAGCAATAGCATCGACTGAGTGGCAATATATATGTAGAGTTGAATAGTTAGTGGTGATCGAGTAATCCAGTGATGACCAAGCATCAAAACACATTGTTGAGGGACAACATTTAATAGTTTATGAGGAAATCATGATTTCTAGCCGAAACAGTTGGTTTCTTGGAATATGTACAAAGCATGTTTAAGATAAGGATGGATGACTTGGAACATTTAATTCAAGGGAAATCTTGTTTGGGAATTCCTATGTAATAACTCAAGATGAAGTTTGGAGAAGTTTCTAGAAAAGAAAAGAGGAGACAAAATGTTGGAAGGATTCAATGAATCTAACCAAACCCTAAGATCTACAGTGAGGTTTAAGAGGCACAAGATCAGAATTATCTATTTAAGGAGGTGCAAGTGCTAACTTTAAAGTGTAGAGGTTAGAGTTGGTGAAGACCTAGTAAGGTTTGAGAATTTGTTGATGCTATTGATTGGCAAATTTGAGCAGGAGGTTGAGAAGTTTTGTGAAGAGTTGATGTGTGATTGCTTGGAGTGCCAAGAAGATTAGAGATAGATATGAAAATGGAGGCCAGTTAGTGGATCAACATGTGAACCAAACTGTGATCTGTATTTGCAAAGTGAGTTGTATTTGTTAGATCAAACCTGCTATTACTTTCTAACTATTGTATCAATATTGAAATCCTTTAATTAAGGTTGACCTAATAGTCATATTGAAATCCTTTAATCAAGGTGGCATTTTAATGGAATCTACTGAAGTTCTCTAACAAGGAAACTCATAATAGGGTGATTAAATCCTCTAACAGGGTTACATTTAATAGTGTATTTTGTAACCTGTAACAAGGTTGGCTCCTAATAGAGCTCACTTCCAAAGAGTGAAAAATTGGTGACATGTTATTGGTGGTTTTTTCCAAATTGAATTTCCATGTTAAATCCTAGTGTCATACTTGTGTGGATGTCATTTGAGATGTTTTATTGTTAATGTTTTACATTCTACATGTTTTACATTCTACATGTTTTATAAATATTAGGACATTACGCTACAAGTTTATGTTGGTGATTGTTTACTATAGAGACCAAGATATTGAATATTTAGATCTGTAGTATTTGAAGTGATTAAAAGTTCAATTGGTACATCAGGACCTTGGATAACCAATTCACCCCCCCACCCCCCCTCATAGTTATTCTAAATATTCTAACAATTGGTATCCAAGCTTTGGTTCTCATAGAGAAAAGTTTGAAAGTACTTGGAGCTAAAGATCAAGATGTACAAAAAGGAGGTGCCAAAGTTGAACAAAGAGAACTCCCCTACATAGAAGAGTTCAATGAAGTTAAATCTAGCATGAATTTGATATGGTACAATATACTATACATAAAATGCATATGTGGCAATAAGAACAATTCCTTTGATATCTTAGCAGATGAAGGAGTAGCAAGAACAAAACCAGGCTATGTTGGAAATTGCATTAACCCTTAGCTATATCGAGTTTGATGACATAAAGGATTGTACCAATGCAAAGAAAATGTGGGATAGACTACAAACCATCTATGCAGGAGACACAAATGTTTTGAGAGAAAAATCAGAAAGGTTGAGAGGTAAATTTGATGAAATGAGAATGATGGAAGGTGAGAATATTGTTTAGTATTGTTTAAGAATTGAAGAAGTGGTAATTATTATAAGATAAGCAAATGGAAAGATTGATGATGAGACTAATTAGCAAGGTATTGAGAACTATACTTCCTATTTATGTTATTAGATTTTCTGTAATACAATAATTGAGATGTACCCCTGGTAATAACCTAACTTTGGAAGGTGTAATTGGTAGTATTATGTTGGAAATATTCAAGATATGATATGTTACTGAGAGGGGAGGGGTGAATCAGTAACATCAAAACTTTAAACAATTCAACACTTTAACCATATACTATTCACCATTTATTCTTCTAAACTACTGCATATATGAGAAATTAAACATCCATAACACATGTACACAGAGATTTGGTAACCCAGAAACCTTCCAAATAGAAAATAAAATTGGGGTGGGGATGATACCCACAAAACTTCGTTATTGCAGTAGGAAGTTGGCCTGTTAAGGCTTACATTGACCACTTCTGGTGATCTGCCCTATTAGGAGCAAAAAGGACTGCTAGGTCCACCTTGTTAGAGGATTTACAAACATACACTGAATTATGCACTCTGTTAGGAGATTTATACAAAGACTGTTAAGTCTACCCTGTTAAAGGATTTACAAAACCGATTCACTTGTTAGGATGAAACAGTGGATCTACTTACAAACTTGATTTTCTGATTAGATCCTTGAAGTATAGATCACCTCTTGTGATTGATGAATTTTTACTGCTCCTTGTAGACCTTGCTGAATATTTTTCTCTTCTGTTGATTCACATTTACACTTCTCAAAACATTACATGTCTCTCTTGATACTCTCATCCATATACCATACATCTTCCAAATGATATAATACATTACATATATACCATTCCAATAATTACAATTGCAAGGTTAGCCAAAACACAAGTGAACAAAACATTACTGAGTCAGCCCAATAGTAAATAAGTCAGGTTCACTGAATTGACTCGGTGACCTTCTGATACTCGGCATCCACTGCATTACTCAACATCATCATGCACTCGGTAGAAGTGAAGGCTCGGTCCATACTAATCACTCGACGTAGTTCTGAACTCGGTAACCATAGGTGACTCAGTAGATGTAGTGTCACTCAGTAAAAATTGAATCCTTTGTTTACCTTGCTTTCACTCCGTAAACACTACACTTTCATTACTTGGTAAACACTATGCTTCCATCACTCGATAAACATTGCACTTTAATTACTTGGTAAATACTGTGATTCCATCACTCGGTAAACACTGCACTTTCATTACTCGATAAATATTGTGCTTCCATCACTTGGTAAACACTGCACTTTCATCACTCGGTAAACACTATGAAGCTCGGTGAACACTAGAATGCTTGGTGAGAACTGTGAAGCTCGATATGAACTACTTAAGTGATGAACCTATAAGGTAACCACTGAATGCTTGGTATACACTGTAGATGCTCGGTGTAAACTGTGAAGCTGGGTGAGTGTAGGAAATTGAGTGCTGAGCTCGGTAGCTATATTGATATAGATAAGTGTTGTCACTAATGGCAGTACAAACTTAATGCCAACAGTATTAGTGCTTTTGAGATGTCAAATTTCTATAATTTGACCCCTACTTCTGTTGAATCTTCTTTCAAATCACAATTGGTTATTAGTAAGAAAGGAAAAGGAAAATGTGTGAAAAGTGACAGTAATGTTTCTGATGATGAACTTGGTGAGTTTGAAGCACTGATGGCTAGAAGAATTTCAAGAGGGAAATGAAAATACAAAGGTAAACTTCCTATAATCTATTTTTCATGTAACAAAGTTGGTCATATTGTTGCAAGGTGTCCTGATAAAGAAGACAAGGATGAGAGAAGGGAAAGCCAGTACAGAGGAAGAAGAGATGACCAAGCCAATAGCAGAAACAAAGACTACAAAGACAAAGGTAAGAATCTTGTTACATTAGTGAAGAAGAAATTGATAATGAGTCTGAAAGTAATGATGAAGAAGTTGTCTATGTTGCTATGAAAGAAGATTTTGATGAAGATGAGAGAATTACATTAATTTCATATGTGAGTAAAGGTGATAGGTGGATAAATTATAGTTGTTGTTCACATCACATGACTAGCAATAAAAGTAAGTTTGAAACCATGGAACCATACAGAGGTAGTTGTATTGAGTTTGGCAGTGACATACCATGTCTTGTGAAAGGTAAAGGCTCAATACAATTAACTGAAAAGATCAAGTGTGAAAATGTTTATTGGGTTGAAGGACTTAACTATAGCTTGTTAAGTGTTTCACAATTGAACAAATCAGGATATACAGTTGAATTCCATCACATGAAGGCCAAGATATTTGATGCTACTGGTGAATAGACAAGAGGTAACTTGTTCTATCTAGACTTATCTGATGAGACATGTTTGCTTGCACCAAATGAAGATATATGGTTATGGTATAGAAGGTCATGTCATGTGAACGGTAAAATAAAAAGAGTAAGAGGATTACCAAGACCCCATTTTTTGTCATATTTTGCCCCAAAACCTTGATGGTCAAGAAAATATCTCCCTTTCTCCTTTTTTATTCATATACTTTTCCCTTCCTTCTTCCTTTTTGGAGAAAATTCCACAAATTTTTTTTTTTTTTTGGAGGGGAAATGACTTCTCATCATTTTCATGACTCTTATGGCTTCGCTTCTCTACAAACATCTTACTTTATTTGTGATGCCATGTTTTATGCTGCATCAAAGAGGGGAAAATGTAAATATCTAAAAATATCCCTTAGCACTCTTATTAATTAAATCTAATTTAATTAGTATCTCCTTGACACAATAGTTAATTTCAATTAATTAATTATATTAATTTCTTTTATCTACATATTAAATTAAATTAAATTTAGTTAAATTAGGTTCATTTTCTTAAGGCATTTATATTTGTTTAAATATATCCCTTGATATATTAAATTCTATTTAAATATTCCCCCCCATAAATCCCCTTTTGAATAATTTCCTTTATTATATCTTATTTCTTCTAAACCATTATTTAAATTAAATTAACTTAATCTAAATCAAATCCCTACATAAAAACTTTAGTACACCCATCATATCACCCACTAAACCTACATATTTGATTTAATTCTTGATTAACTCCTAATCTATGTGATTGAATAACCTATTAACCCTAATTCATTTCTCACACATGTGTTAACAACCTCTTTCCATGGTGTTAACCACCTTCCATAAATGACCAATCATATTCTAACATATTTTTTCCCTCTTCCATCATTGGGATATCCTCACATATCTATGAGCAACATTGACCCTCTCACACTCTTCCAATTTGTCCCCTTCATCCAATGACCCATCACTTTCCAAGTTTCTCATGCATGTGTGAGAAACTCATGCTTTTTGCATGGCCATCCACTTTCCCATGGGTTTCCTATGTTTTTGTTATGTGGATACCACACAGGTGCCATCTCATCCAATCCTCTCTACTCCCTCCAAAAATCTATAAATAGGAGGCTTTTCTCAAACGTTTCCATCCACTCTAGTTGAATTTTAATTGTATTAAATTCATTCAAGAACATTTAGCAATTACATGTTAGTTTAATTTTTATAGCTTAAATTCTCACATATTAATAACATATTAGAACATATTAGTTCTTGATCATGCTATTTTGAATCTTGTATTTGCATCTCTATCATCATCATTTGGATCATTTTTGCAAGATATTTTATCACATTAGTCTTGTAATCTTTTTTATCTCAATTAGATTGAACATTATCTCCACTTTTATCTTTAAGGTTGCATTCCTTGGGGATTAACATATTGTTTTTGGATAAAAATACCCACATTCATCCATAATGAACAAATCAATTGGAATATGGATGCTTCCATTTTAGTTCAATTAGAGATCATGTGTTTTTCTTAGTCTAGTTATGTTTAAATTATTTATATCTAACATTTTCTTTGTTTGATTTTGACTACATAGATAGGGAAAAGACATATACATAAAGATAGTGCCATTAACAATCTGAAATTGTATGTTGAATAAAATAAGAGAATAATACAAGTGACAAAATATGATTTGGAGTTCAAAACTATTTAGTGTTAGAAACTTGAAGTAGGAGTAGTTTCTTTGATTAAATAAGGTGAAAAATATAAATATTAGTCTAAAACATTTCAAATGTGTGAGAGTAGAAACATGTCAAATGATATGTTGAGTTAGGATGGACATTTCAAAGCCCCTATAATTTTAGGATATGAGGTAGGTAAAATATACAAAGTTGGAGAATGGTCTATAATCCATTAGATAGTTCTTTTATTTTCAAAGATAGATGTAAAGAGAAGTATTTCAAGGTCATAGAAATTCCAAGGAAGAAAATGAATTTAGTTCTCATGTGCTACCGTAAGAATGAAGATAAGAAGAAATTACAATATAAAGTTACTGATAGTGAACAACTTAGGGTCTTCCACTAAGAAAGAAGTAGAGTATGTCCATTGGATCTCCACCATCTTCAACTTCACCAAGAAAGAAACTCTCTTTGATATCACTAGGCACAAGGCAAGAGGTTCAAAAGATGCACATCCCAACTAACCTCACTTAGAGTCATACATGAAAGCTATCAAATAGGATAAACCACAAGAAACGTAGAGGAACTCATGCAATAAGGATAGATAATCTTCATTAAACGTTCCAGACATAAGGCCTACCTAGTTGTAGCCATATACAATCAAATTACAATAAACAAGATTAAGAGGTTAGGTTTACATAGATACTATTTTTGTATTTTCCTTCTATATAACTTTATTATACTTTTCCTAATCCTAGATCTCTACTTTTATAGCCAGCAAAACCACAAGTCAACATGCCAAGCAATTTATTACAAAATATAGATCCTACTTCAAATGATAATTTAGTGACCTTTTAAATAAGAAAATTAACTTTTGTGGGGACAAGGATAGG
Organism: Cupressus sempervirens; assembly: GCA_028749045.1. NCBI lineage: Eukaryota > Viridiplantae > Streptophyta > Pinopsida > Cupressales > Cupressaceae > Cupressus > Cupressus sempervirens. The sequence continues at coordinate 483,824,283 of CM053791.1, read as the reverse complement.
TTTAGACATAATTCAAGAAGAATTTCCCAAGTGCATAGAATGACATGATGTCACACAAAACCTCACTGAAGCTAAACTTGCATGTTACTTGAGCTGCCAAGAAATCAATATGTCTAAAACAAAGAGAAGGATAACTCCTGCCAATGATGGAATTGAGTTCTGCAGGCTTAGAAAAAGGATCCATAATAGGTCCACCTTAAGGAACTAACTACACATAAAGAGAAAACACAAACAACTGTTAGAATTATTTTAGAATAACTGGTGGAGGGGGGGGGGGGGGGGGGGGGGCGGGGGGGCTAAATTAGTTATCCTCAGGTCTCGATGTTCCAAATAAAATTTAATAGACTTCATTAAAAATCTTTCATTTCAATAAGAGTTTTGTCATTTTATAAATCTTCCATTTCACTATAAGTTTTGTCATTTTAGAAATGGCCTGCCCAAAATTTAAGTACAACCACAACAGAAATAGCCCCACACTATGAGTTTGGTCATACAAGAAATAGCCCCTCGGCCAATTACTATGACAAATCAAACAAACAAAAGTAGATTTATTGGAAGCCAAATGCATAAATCGTAAACTCCCGCCAAAGTACATTAAGATTGCACTTTTAAAAACTCAAATTTATTCATTAGTTCACTCGATCTCTATGTCAATTGGAGAGTAACATAACCTTGCAGTTTATTGTACCAGTAGTAACCTACTTGCAAAATGTAAACCAATAAGAAATAAAACACATCAAATAACATTCACACAAGGACAACCCCAGAATTTAACGTGGGAACGCAGTTTGGGAAATAACTACCAATAACATGCTACAAAATTTTCACTCTTCTAAAGTGAGCTCGGTTAAGAAGCAACCTTGTTAAAGGTTATAATACAAACTGTTACTTATGACCTTATTACAAGATGTAATCACCCTATTAGGAGTGGCTTGGTTAAAGGGCTTAAGAACATTCCATTCGAATGTCCCCTTGATTAAAGGATTTACAAATGGTTGTTAGGTCAACCTTGATTAAAGGATTTTAACTGATACAATGGTTAGAAAGAAACAACAAGTTGTTTTGACAAATAAAACTCACTTTGCAAATACAAATCATAGTGTAGCTCATCTTCTAATCCACTAACTGGCCATTATTCATATCCCCATCACTAATTTTCTTGGAAATCCTTCAAGAAATCACACTTTACCTCTACTTATCTCTTTACAACCTTCTACTCAATTTCATCAATTAATTAAATAAAAAACTAATCCAACCTCTCTAGGTTATCCTTATGCCTTCTTGAGTAGGTACCTTTGATCTTTTTCTAGTTAAACATCACCATTGGCCTTAGGGTTAGGTCATATTTATTGAATCCTTCCATCATTTCATTTGCTCCTTCTCCTTCAAAAAACTTCTCAAAACTTCTCTTTGAATCTATGCCTAAGAATGTTCAAACATGGTTTTTCATGCATTAAATTCTCCAACTCATCAATACTTATCCTTCACATAGTTTGACCAATCTAAAAATTCAACTATGTTAGTTGGGAATTAAAATTTCTTCACAAACTATCAAATGCTAACACTCGATCAATATTGTGTTCGTTGGACTCAATTATCACTAGATAACTCAGTCAATACTAACTGTCTTGCTTGGCATACTCTAACTTTGCTCAATCTAAATTTTTTGATACTCAGTCTTGGCTTATAATATTTGACACTATAGTTTCTTGGCTTATAATATTCACTCAGTTGATACTAGCATATCTCGTCTTCGACTATTAGTTCCTTAATATTTTTCTCTATTGCTTGGTTTAGCTTATGCATTTTTTCTTCCATTGATAATTTCAACTAAGGTTCAGGTCAACTATCTTCTCCACTTAGTGTAATAATTAAATAAAACATTATCTTGTCAATGTGCCAACTAATCAAGTGCCCATTGTAGTTCCACATAACTCAACCTTTCCAGTAGGTCATCTTATTATCTCTTCTTTTCAAATCCTCTTCATCAATAAAATGATATGGAAATCTAGTTAGATAGAAACTCTCTCACCAGTAAGGTTTGATATTAATGACAACATAACAATTGTTCCAATTGTAGTTTCCAACAATCTCCCTCTTTGGCATTGACGGAAACACCATAAGTTACCATGCAATCCAAAAGTTTTATTTTTCTTCTTTCAACTCCCTCTATTTTGTGTAATAAATCTTCATTAATATCCTTAGTTTCATTCTGATTCTCATCTCATGAGTTAACAATCTTCTTGATTTCATCATTTAGATTCTAATTCTCATCTCACGAGCCAAAAATCTTCTTGATTTTGTCTTTTAGATTTTGATTCTCATCTGTGTAGCTTTGATATGCAACACCTCTATACACCAAATGTAGAAACAATTGTAACAACTCCCTCTATCATATCAAAATATCATTTTTTTTTCTCATACTCTTCCTCTTTCATGTATAGATTATGAATTTTCCCTTTACTTATTCTTCTCATGGTAATAGTATAAACTCTCCCTCTTTGACAAGAATGCCAAAGAAACCTTAATATATCTCATTCATCTTTATAATGTAGATAATTCTATGTCATCTCTCTGAACTAGATTCTCCCTCTATCGTATTGCTTATGACTGATTCAAATCTTGTGCTTATCTCTTCACAGTTTTAGGAAGCATCTAAAGTGTGACCTCTTGCATCAAGTTGTAAGATATTATAATTAAAATATTTGATGCAAGATTCCATCTATAACTTAGGTAGAATCACCCCTAATTTACCGCTTATATATTCATGAGCATCCTTAGGTAAAGCTTTTGTGAAAATATCAGTTATTTGCTCCTTTGTATTCACATATTCCAATCTCACTTCTTTGTCTTGTACCAACTCTCTCAAGTAATAATATTTTATAGCAATGTGCTTGGTCTTGGTGTGCATCACATGATTATTAGATATGTTTATAGAACTTGTTTTATCACAAAATATGACAATAGGTTCAGTGATCTTTTCCTTTATTCCTTTAAACAATTGCTTGATCCATAATATGTTAGAACAATTAACTACTACTGCTACATATTCAATTTCTGCTATAGATTGTGAAATGTAGTTATGCTTCTTTGTTGTCCATGAAATAAAGGTCCACCACTTGTATTCTTTTTTTCATCAACATTTTCAGCCCAATCTGCATTAGTGTACACTTTTAGTTCAAACTTATAATTTTTCTTGTAATACATTCCATAGTCCTCTATTCCTTTTAGGTATCTTAGTATTCTTTTTACAACCATCATCTGATTCTCCTTAAGATTTGTAGAAAATCTAGCAACAATCCCAACAACTAGTGCAATATCTGATCTACTGTGAACAACATAGTGTAGTTGTCCTATAATTGATCTATACAAAGTTTGATTCACATGAGTAGAATCATCACTCTTTGAAAGTCTACATCCAATAGCCATAGGTGTACTAACTAGTCTTGAGTCTTCCATTCCAAAGGTCTTCAACATCTCCTTAATGTGCTTGGATTGTGTAATGTATATACACTTCTTCATATGATACGCTTACAAACTAACAAAGAATTTGATCTCTTCAAACATAGAAATCTAAAAATATTTCTTCATTTCATTAGAAAAGGAATTTCACAATGAATCTTGTGCTCCAAATATGATATCATCCACAAATATCTCAACTAACGGTATCCTTGTTCCAAATCCAGTCTTCATGTATGGATTACCATTATCATTTGTCCTTGCATAACCAGTCTTCACCAAATATGTGTGCAACCTTTCATACCATTCACCATGGGCTTGTTTATATCCATACAATTCTTTGTGTATCTTACATACCATATTTCTCTTTCTTGGATCAATAAATCCTTTAGGTTGTTCAATAAAGACTTCTTCCTCCAGAATTCTATTTAGAAATGTGGATTTAACATCCATTTGATACACTTTGAATCCTTTGTAAGCAACATATGCAAGAAAAGTTCTCACTTCTTCTAATATTTCAACTGAGGAAAATGTCTCCCCATAGTTAATTCCTTCTTCTTGTGCATATCCCTTACAAGCCAGTCTTGCTTTGTTTCTTGTGACTTCACCTTTCTCATTTAGATTGTCTCTAAACACACAATTTGTACCAATAAATTTCTTGTCCTTTGGTCTAGGTACCAATGTCCAGGTCTTGTTCTACTCTATTTTCTCAATCTCTATTAGAAATAAGGAATACTAAAATGGAAGGAGGGGGGTGAATCAACATTCTACAAACTTTAGCCCAATATTGGATATTACTAATTGCCTTGTAAATTCCATATGAAATCAAAGTAATTATACTAAATAGTAAACATAACCATGCAATAAGAGAACTCATAACACCATATTTTATTAACTAGGGAAACCTTAATCAAGGGAAAACCCTAGTGGGGATGGTACCCACAAAATGATCCACTAATCAAAAGTATCTGGTTAAAGATATTGACCCTGTTAAGAGTCTATTACATGCATAAAATCTCAATCCTTATTAGATGACTTAGGCCTTGTTATAAGTGTCAACCCTATTAGGAGTTTCTTCAATATTGGTAGGAGTTTGTAAATATACATATACAAAATGTTGTACAAGTTGAGCCCACTACCCAAACATGTAACTTACAAATGAAGTTTTTCAATACTAGATATAATTACAAAATCTCTTTACAATGTTGATATCTTCAATATTTCATCTTTTCATTTGATGCTCATAAAAAAATCTCAATCCTATGGTCATATATCAAAATTTAAATCACATAAAGTTCACATGGTCTTCCTTAGAGGCACACTTAACTTCACATTGCAAACTTTCCTTCTATACCTTTGCAATTAACAAAACATTATCCAGTCGATCTTCAAGCTTTTACACACTTGAAATAAATATAAAATTAACTCTTTCTCTCGTAGGGTTAACATCTAGGATGTCATCCCTAATTATTCAAGTAATTATTTCATTAAAAAAATCCTTAACTCATAATCACCTTTTCTCTATGCTTTGTTCTTGTCTGTATATTGCCTTAACTGGTAAAATTGTCATATCTTCTTCCATACTGACCATACTAACTCACACTCTAGATTATGTCATCTTGACACTCTATACTCTCCATACCCAACTATGCACATACGAATAATTCCTTTGTCAAATGCACACATAAAAGCTGTATCTTCTCTACCATATAACTTAGTTAAGACTTAGACACTTTTCTAAGTCTGTTCGGTGAATCCTCATCTTCTAGATCTGCCTTCTTAATACAAGATATATGTTTCCATAATGACAACTCCAACTTATCTACTTAGCCAAATTGCAGCCAATCTAACCCTTTGGCATTGATGGCAACATATGGGAAAATTGGCTAAGTCCCAAAATATTAATCAAAACTTTACAAAAACTTGGCCTTAAAAAAATTTCACAAAAAACTTCAAATTTTGTGGATTATCATATTTTATAACTATCTATCCTTATATCTCCTACTATATTTTAACTCCCCTTTTGACTTTAATACTTCACATAATTACCGGTCACCCTTTCTACATACATCATACAACTTTTCTATATTACTCCCCCTTTGACGTCAATGAAAAAGGTGTCAAAACTTGTATACAAGTCAAAACGTTGGATCTATACTTTTATACTAAGGTGGATAAACATGAAATGCAATCATCAAAACTTTTCTTTAGGCTGTTTAAGTTCTTTTTCCACGAGTCTCTGATTCCCTTTAATATGCTGAGAAGGGTGCAAATTCCATATGATGCTAATTCAACTGCATTTAGGTCTAAATATAAAGACTTCTCAAAATATGTCTTTAACTTAAGACATTCCTCAATCTATCTCTCTAAAGTAACTATCTTCAAAGATAAATGTTCTCTTAGAAGTGAGAACCTCTTGGTTATTATTTCTTTGATAAGTAGGAGATGATTTCCATAGCTAGTCAAATTGTGATGTGAATATCAGGATTTAACTGTGTGACTCAAATATCACACAGTTAAATCCTAATATTCACATCACTATTATTTCTTTGTTAATTTCAGTAAGACTTATTTCATCATAAGCCTTTCCTATCTGAGCTTCAATATCTTCAATCAAATAAGGAAACTAAAATCTACTCTTGCACATAGAAAAGCTCTGATACCATGTTAGAATCTGAAAAGATTAATAACCCAGAAAACTAGTGCAAAGAGTAAATATCTAAACTATGAATGCAAATGATACAAAATCAAAATAGCATCATAGAGTTAGTCTCCAAGAGAGTAATGCAAATGCTGGAAGCAAAATAACATTAAGAAGATGGAGAATCTAGAGGAGAATCATCAACCTGTAAATGATGACTAGGAGAGGAAGGAAGTGAGTCCTCTGAATCACTCTCTGCATCAAAAGTGGAGATAGAAGACTGCTCAAGTGAATCTGACCCATCAGAAGATCTATCATGTATTCTAAGTGACTCCAATGTCAAAGTAGAAGGCAACCCTGTGACCATGCTCTCCTGGTTAAGCTGATGCAAGTAGTGGAAGTTAAGATGGCCAAACTGCTCATGCCATAATCTGCTCACATCATTAAAGTGAGTGAGTGAAACAGTCAAAGGAGGATTAGGAACAAAGTGAGAAAACATATAGAGTCATGACTGATGATCTACTCTCCCAACTGCAACTGTAGAATCATTGTGCAACTCACATATCTCCACTGAATCAGGAGTGAACTCAACCCGCTTGCCTAAACCTGTGTGAGTGATCTGGTGTATCGATTGGAGATTAGTTGACAATGAGGGTACATAAGGAACATCATGGAATGTACCATCCCCCACATCAACAAGCCCTCTTCCACACACCTCAACAAGAGTGTTATCACCCATCAAAATAGAAGGCATAGTACACAGCTCCAAGGATGCAAGTTCTTCCTTAGATGAAGTCATTTGGTGTGAAGCACCCGAATCAAGAACCCAAGTGGATGGTGAGGAAGAAACTGCAAAAAGGGCCTTGCCCTTTCCTTTCCCCTTGCTGTTTTCTTTTTCCTTGTTAGACCTTTCATTAGAACTTTGTTTGATAGACTCAAGAACACTGATATTATTCTTCTCAAGAATGTATGTCAAGTGATCAAGTTGTTTCTGCAAACATTTATGTTCATTATGACTAGGTCTTTTACAATAAGCACATTTGACCTTTTCTTTCTTAGGCTTATCGCCCTTGGAAGATGGTGTATCAATAGTTGCTTTTGAAGAAACTGGCATCTGATCCTTCTTCTCCTCACTATTCTTTTGTTTCTTGTCTTTACTATTGTTGTTACTACTTTGTCCTTGTTGTTCTTTTGTGCCTTGATTGGCAGCCAAGGCATGTGACTTAGAGGACTTAAGAATGCCCATCTGGATTAGCTTTTCTTGTTCTCGAGTGAGATTGACAACAAAATCATCTAAAGATGGCATGGTGAATTGAGTACCAAGTGCACCCTTAGTAGCATAGAAGGTAGAGACAAACACAGAATATTATGAACTTAGCTTAGAGAGAATACTAAGAATCAGTTGTTCATCTTTCTTTTCAATTCCACATTGTTTTAATTGCAGCCTTAGTGATTTCAATTTGGTGAAGAAATCTTGGATTGTGTTGAAATTGCTTGGACTCAAACTAATTAATTCATTTTCCAACATATGACCCCTCATTGAATCTTGTGTGCCAAATAGTGTTTCTAGCTTTGTCCATACTTCATTTGGTGTATCCAAAGACTCAATGTGAAATAGCAAGTCAGGAGAAACATACAAACACAATGTTCCAAATGCCTCATCACATTTGTTAAACCACTTAGGCTTATCTTCATCTTTAGCAGGTTCAGTTTCAAGTCCCATAGTTATCCTATTTAATCCAGCTTTCCTTAAGTGAATTGTCATGCGTGATTTCCACTCAAAGTAATTGTATGGAGTTAGGATGGGCATATTTGTTTGATCCATGATGAAGAAATGCAGAGAAGAAATGCTAGAAAGAAGAGAACCCAGCCACGACAATGCCCCCCCCTTTTTACTCAATCAAAGAACCCCCCTCCAAAGAAATATGATTTGGCACTTTATTCTAGTGCGTTTACAACTACCATTAGAAATAAATACTTAGTGGTCTTGATTTTAATGCATTACAAACCCTCATGAAGAGCATATGCTAGAAGTGAAACTTGGGCACAATAATCAAGGAAAAAATAGCACCACTGCGATCTACTCAAAAAATATGCACTTTCAAAAAAAGAATCGCCTTGATACGAGGTCGTATGAGAAAGTTATGATCCTCCAAAGTTTCCAAAACGAGAACTGTGCACAGTCACGGCTGAGAATCTGCAATGTTTGAAGAATTCATGCATGAAAATCAAAAAACAACTCCACTAGTGTATAGAGCACAAAAAAATAGCCAAGTTCATAACAAGAATCATCAAAATCGGAGTCTGTATGAGCAAGAACGAGACATTTGAAAACTGTGTTCAAATCTGCGACTGCCAATGGAGAGGGGTATGGCTGTAGCTTTGCATGCTCAATTTTGCAAAATATATAGCTTGCATGCAAAATTTAAAAGATACCCAGATGGTTTTCCGAGGCTGCGAACAAAACCCAGAAAGCATTTTTCTTGCTGATGTACAAAAGATGTTGCTATAGTGTAAATCAGACGCCTTTAACAGTAAAAAATGGCTCCAAAAATTAAAAAATGACTCCAGCAACCAGAATATGACATGCAAATGCTGGATCAGCTTCCTAAGTCCATCAATGGCATGCTAGAACCTGCAAAACTGATTGAAAACTCCAAATATGCAAGTTGGTTGTCAGATTTGAGATTGAAACCCCAGAGAAAAATCGTTTTTGTCAAAACTTTTCTGATTCTCAGGATCATCCAAAGATGCAAGAGAAGAGCATACTTCGTTTTTCAAAAAACTACAATAAAGTTTATTTGCCCCCCCCGAATCTCTCAAATAAGGAAACTAAAATCTACTCTTGCACATAGAAAAGCTCTGATACCATGTTAGAATCTGAAAAGATTAATAACCCAGAAAACTAGTGCAAAGAGTAAATATCTAAACTATGAATGCAAATGATACAAAATCAAAATAGCATCATAGAGTTAGTCTCCAAGAGAGTAATGCAAATGCTGGAAGCAAAATAGCATTAAGAGGATGCAAAACAAGAGATATAAATACAAGCCAAGTAGCATGCTTATATAGGCTAGGAAGAGGGAGGAGGTGGCAACACCAACCAATGAGGAGCAACCATCTATTTGACTAAAGATAGCAAAGTATCTTCCCAAGATAGCTAATGGATGCTCACATGTAGGAAGGTGACACCTCACAACCATTCACCTAATAAGACATGCTTTATTAACCTAAGCGAGATTATTAAAAGTGTAGGAAAAATATAGCAAAATAGGAAAAATAAAAAACTACACTAACACTCTTAGAAGTGAGAACCTCTTGGTTATTATTTCTTTGATAAGTAGGAGATGATTTCCATAGCTAGTCAAATTGTGATGTGAATATCAGGATTTAACTGTGTGACTCAAATATCACACAGTTAAATCCTGATATTCACATCACTATTATTTCTTTGTTAATTTCAGTAAGACTTATTTCATCATAAGTCTTTCCTATCTGAGCTTCAATATCTTCAATCATTTGGCCTAGCTGCTAAAGCTGATCTACCAGTTCTTACATGCCTTCATGTTTATTCCTTAGCTCATAATTACTATTCTTAGTGAACTTGAATGATAATGTAGACTTATCATATAGTGCCTTTCCTTCCTGTTCACATTTTATTAGCTCTTATATACATGCATCAAGAGCTCCCAAGTCATTTTTTATATTTCGACAAATAATGTCAAACATTTGTGCATCATGCTTGGCTTCTTCTTGAACTATTTGAATGTCAAAAAGGTTATTGAACTTCACATCAAAGGATTTTACTAACTCCTTGGTTCTCAGTTGCAAATCCTATTGTCACTTGTGATGGAACAATATTTTGCATTCTGTCCAACACTTTAGTTAGAGTCTTGTCAAGACTGCACAATTTCGTATTCTTCTCTAGTAGCTTACTCAAAGATGACATGAGTCCTTTTATATCATCATCATCATCCAAAGCTATTGCTACTTCTTTTTCTTTCTTTTCTTGAATTTTCTTATCCTCTTCTTCTTCACTTGTTCTTGAATTGTTTCAATGTCAAAAATGTTAGTGAAATCTACATCAAAAGATTTCACTAATTCCTTGGCTCTTAGCTGCAAGTCCTATTGTCACTTGTGATGGAACTGCATTCTACATCCTATCCAACACTTTAGTTAGAGTCTTGCGAAGAATGTGCACTCTCTTCCTCTTCATTCTTTCTCCTCTCTTATTCTTCTTTCCTCTTCTTCTCTTCCTCTTGTTTCTTTTTCTTCTCTTCCTCTTGTTTCTTCTTCTTCTCTTGCTCTTCTTTCTTTTTCTTATCTTCTTCTCCTTTATTTTTCTTCTCTTCCTTTCCTTTCTTTTACTTTTTTCTTTTCTCATATTCTTCCATCTTTTTCTTTTTATCTTCTTCTTTCTTTCTTTTCTCTTCTTCTTCCTTTTTCTTTTCTTCTTCTTCTTCTTCATCCTCAGAGCTAGTGTAAGTAGTCAAATTACCAAAAATATTTGTACCATAATCCTTAAAAGGGTCTCATGATGTGTCAACTATTACCTTGGTGCTATTAATATGCATAATATCTATAGAAATTATTATCTATGGAGTAAGAGATACCTCTGTCATGACTATATTCTTCTCCTTTTCTTGACCTGTCATCATTTTTACAATTGTTGCATGTTAGTATTTTAAAATTATAGGTTCCAACAACCATACCAGGATACAGAATGAAGATGGATGCCTAGGGGTTACCTATTTCCAATTTTCAGCATGAACTCACTCAGATCTAGATCAACTTCAACAAAGCACACCAGGGCTCTAGGGATTAGATTGCTTATTCTTTGATTCTCCCCTTCAATACCTACTCACTAATATTATTCATCTTATATCTATCCCTTATAGCAGAAAAATGATCAACAATCTTCTTGGATTTGTAATTAACTTCTTGGTTTACAATGGCTAACTATAACTCATAGGAAAGCTATTACAAATAAGCGAATGAATAACAATATAGCTCTTTGTTAAAAAAATTAAACAATTGATTTAGATTAAAATAAAACCTTTTGTGCAACCAAATGACAGTATCATTTTGCATCTAAATTAATGACCAATGCCTTATCCATTATTACACAGAGTCAAACTAGTAATCCTTGAGCTATTTTAATTGACTTGCAATTAAACTTATCAGATGTTAACCCTAAATTCCATTCTTATGATATCCCTACCATATACTTAGAAATTATATTAGTTCATGGAAGCATTTACTTAATTGCTTGAATGAAAAGAAACAATAAATTAACATACAACCTATCCCAGTTGCATTAAATTGAAAATACTTTGCTCATTCAATCTCAAAGTAACAAGCATATAATAACGGAGATAGAAATCAGAGACACAAATATTTAGAACTCTACCTTTGTATTAATCTTCCTTGAAAATAATACATTACTGATATGAAACTCAAAACATAACTCAAAATATGACAAACTTTGTCATTCAATAATCACTATATTCTTAGATGTGCAAATTTGAAAAGACATAAAATTGACACAAAAATTGGATTGACTGCAATGGCATAAACACTAAAATTCTATAGGACTTGGACCCTCATTCTATAGGACTTGGACCCTCACTCCACATCTTGGAAATCCTTTTATAGATAAGGAGTGCAACAAGCTTTAGATGGGAGGACACATGTCAAAAATTGATTTGAAAGTAGATACAAAGATATTTTCTACATTCCTACTTTAGAAAACATTCTCTGTATCTAGACAAAATTGGGGAAATAGTTGCAAAATTGGCTGCTGGCACTTTCTTTAGGTATTTCTATCATGAATCTATTTGCATTTTAACAACCTATTGCTTTCATTGCCTTTTCTTCACTTTTCCTTTTTTCCCTTTAACTATGACTTTAACTGCTTAGTCACTGTCCTTGGATGGCAAGACATTTATTCCTACTATAACCTCCCAAATGGCTATGTCTATTTCCACATCTGGCCAAGTGGCATCTCTAATTCCATTTAACTCTTTAAGGTATTTATCCATTTAGCATTTGTTATAGCTTTGACCTCAGCAGTCACTTTACCCATTTCTAATTCTAATTTATATAGCATATCAATTAAATCATACACTACTACAATGTCTAGCTCACCATTGCAATATGCCATAAATTTGGAGTGATTCAAAATGTCATGAAAAGAGGATGACCATTCCTACCATTCCTTGACTCCTCCATTACTATTCAATATGTTGGGTACAAAATTTGGCATTCCTATAGTAATTAACTTCATCTTATTTTGAATTATCTATAATTTTCCTACAAAGAAACCATTTAATTCCTTTACCCTATGAATTAATTTTCTGACATAAATAATTAACCCTTTTGGTAATCTTTCTTTTCTGTAAGAATGGGTACACAACTCTCAAAAATTTGGGTACAAGGACCCCATATAGTGAATAACAGAGATAATAAAGGAATTGCCTAAGAACATTCATACTCTACCCCTTGTAGAACAAGATAATTACTATGCACATTATATGAAACAAATTTTTAGGAATTTATCTTGTGAATTAGCAAATTCTCGATGGTTTTGATTTCTATCTCTTTGGTAGACACCAATTCCTCTTCACCAGCCATCACTTGACCCATCACATATTCTATTTTAGGTGCATAGTGCTCTATTTGTACACCCATGTCTTCAATCTCAGTGGTAGATCTGATAGTGTTCTTCAAAACCACTATCTAATTTTCTAGTTGGAGATTTTTTTGTTCTAAAACACAAGTCTTCTTCATCTCTTCCTCATAATGCCTCCTAGTTTTAATGTATCTCTCATAGGCTCCTAACTATTGTTCCAATACATCAATTTTGTTCTTGCCTAAGAGTGATACTAAAGTTGAAAACCCATATATCTAGTTGCTTGAGGTAGAATGGACATTCCAAAATATCACATTTCCTTTACGGGATTCCTTGACCTCCATGAGGGTTGGTTTCTAGTTTTCTGGAGCTAAACTCCACATTGCCATAGTTTGGGCATTAATGTTGTATCCAAACCCTCTTAATTACCCCTACTAATTCTTATCTTCAAATGAGATAGTTCTTTCCCACCTCCTCATTTGATCTAATAAGAATGAGGACCTAATATCCCATCCTGGGAATACAATCATGCTACTCCTTTGTATTAGCTCTCTTGCCTCTTCTATAGTGAGAGTTTCACTTGCAAGATCATACTCTTGTAGTTTGTAGACCATCTCAATTACTACATGATTAGAGTCACTTGACTTCATCTACAATGATAGTTCATTTTGCTTCAACTTAAACAAAAAAACTTTTAAGTTCTTATGTTTTGATGAAATTTTTCATCCTTCATGAACTCATTTGCTTCAATGATTCTATCATCAATCATCCAAGCTTGAAGCTCCAACTTTTTGGCTCTCTTCTCATCTTCAATGGTTTGAGAAATCAAGTAGCTTCTTCTTGCAATGTCAAAATATTTACTGCTCCTTGGTAGTATCTACAAGGCTTTTTCTTTGGCCTTCTATGGAATCTTGACCATTTTTTGTTTCTTTATCTTCTAATGAGCCCACTCTGAGCTCATCAGTTAGTCTTCATCATCACTGACTTCAACAATAATGTTTTGATCAATAGACTTTGGATCTATTCTCTTTCTAATCTTGTCAGGAACTTGATCAAAATTTTTGATACATTTATTGAATCTAGACTAGTAATCTACCTCACGATAGAACCCTTTGAATGATGGATCAACCTTTTTTATCTCTTGTTCAAATATCATTACATCACTAAATTTGATCATCCTTTCTCTATACACATTGTCATCTAAAAAATCAGCAATTACATCCTCCTCCCACAAACCCTTGGTAATTGGAAGCAAATTGTATCCCTCATTTGTTTCAATGCAATTCTAACCACACCATAAGGGTCATATGTTCTAGCAGGGGTAGTTGGCAATTTATAATCCCTTAAAAAGGCATCAATCTCCTCAATTTCCTTTTTTCCAATATCAAAATCCCCAACTTCGGAGCATCTACACAAAAAGGTGCCTTTCCTGACATTACAACCTAAATATTTTGTATTCAATGAAATTAACTGCTAGAAAAACTCCACAATCCCTAATCTTTCTAGAACATATTTTGGGAGAAGATGGGATGGCTGAGGGCATCCATAAACCCTAATGACTATATATTCTTCAAAAGGAAATACACTTCCCTAGTCATGCCCTAATTACTTTCCCTAATCATAACACAGATTTGGTTAAACCAATTTCCTAACACTCCTAGGTACTCTTTCTACTATAGCCCCTAACATGTTCATAACAAGGTATACAAAATCATTGTAGAAAGAAATAGTGTTGGAATAAGGGGAGAATCTTTGCCATACCCTTGTCCATCATTGCACAGGTAGTCTTTCTCCTCATTCCTTTATTCTCTCAAAAAAACTTTGATCAATTAATTGTACAGTCTTGTATATAATCAGGTGCATGAGCAACGAGTAGTGATGGAATTTGAAAATTTCCATCCTTCCATCCTATGCTGCAACAATATCATCATGAATTCTACTTTTCATGTATGTAACATAATCGTACCCTACATTAGTGTATGGGTCCTGAATGTTCAATGCTATAATGTAGTGTGCACCAGTAGCATTCATGGTTCCATCTAAATCTAGGGATTTTTTTAATCCAAACATTGTGTTCTAAAGATACATCTAAAAATATTCAAGAGGCATAAAGTATCCCACCTCCTTCTTCTTTGGTATCTCTTCTTTTTCCTTCTTTGACATTGGGATATGTTGGGTCATAGCTCTACCCATTTAGAAATTCTTATGACTGCTAAAATTATCTTTGAATTTGTCAATGTTAATTAGTAAATACATAGGTCCTCCCAAGTCAAAAGCTTCAATGAATGTTTCTTTGTCCAGTGCACATAGTATAGTTTTATCCGTTGTGTGAAATGACTTGTTGATAGGGTTGTGTGACTTTATCAATGCCTTTACTAAATCTACATCAACAAACACTTCATGTATGATTAATTTCCCCAAATTCCTAGTCCAAGGGTTGCATATTGGAACCTTTTCCATCCTGTTCTTATAGAATTAATAGAAGAGCTTGTTTCCATTTTTGTCAAGTATCTCTGCATCTCTGTAAAACTAGTAGGGATCTCCAAATGCACGATCATTAGCTGATTGGAGATTAGATGATCTTGGTAAAATCTATAACCACTTATCTATGAAAGGGCTAATGATTTTTTCTTTGAGTAGACTCCTCAATTTGTGCTAGTGCTATAAATTATCCTTCTTTTTGTGCCATAGCTCCAAAGTATAACAACAATTTTGAATTCTGTATGCTGAAATTTTCTTTGCAACTCAAAATTCACTCTAACACTTCCAAACACTATGTAATTGGTAATGAAAATCCTCATTCTTATTAGAATTTATCTGTTTCTACAATGGGAGCATGACATTAATGTGATTAAAACTAGCATGCTTAAAATGCTTTCAGTCCTTGAAAATATGGCAATGTCTTCACTTTTTTACTATTCATACTTCTAGCTCACATTTCTTTTTGTAGCTCATACATGACCATTGTAATTCTATTTTATTCTTTTAAAATTGAAGGTTTCAAAGTAACGATCCCCTTTTATCTCCACTTCTCCACAGTTTCTTACTCTTCTTTGTTTCTAGCTATGACCATGCAAAAATGGCTACTTTAACTGTTTCACAACTTCTCGACTTGAATCTCGAATTATTATGTTAACGTTGCAATGCTGCGATGACAAGTCAATCTCCACTTCACAACTCTATTTTTTTATTCACTACATGGACCTATGAAACAATGAAACCTTCATTCATGCCTTTACCGCAACCTCACAACTATTTATTGTTTAATTTCACTGACAATAGAGATGTCTTGGTAATAGTACTGTGAACCATGTTTACATCTTCTCAACTATTTAATCCTTTACTTTATTAACTATGGTGATCAAGTTGAACTACTACTTAATAGCTCTTCACAACATCGCTGCCTTAAAACCAATCTATGATTTAACCCTTGCAATGGTGCAAAATTGCTTATCTCCACTTCATTGTTTACTTTCTTAACTATTATTTTAAATTAGCAAAGTGGCAATAACTTTCTGGCTGACCCCCTCACAACTTCTCCACAATTTATGGTTTAATGCTTTTATCACCTGCGATGCTGCAATGACCATAACTTCTAACCTCACTTCCAGTTCACAACCACCAAACACTTAACATCTTTAAATCCTATGATGTTGTGATGACTGCCTTGATTGACTAATATCCTTTTTCATAGGTTCTATGATGCGATGACTTTATATCTCTATTTTGCTACCTTAACCATGGATTATCTTCAACTACAGGTGATGAAATAATAGCTTTCATCTTGACTTCCTGTGTTAATTTTCACTACATCACAAATCAAATATTATTTAGTGAAGCATAAGCCACGATGTCACAATTGCTAGCTTATCTCCACTTCACAACTTAAAATTTATTATCTGCTTTGCTGCTTGTGATGTTGTGAAAACCCTTTAGGGTTAACTATTACCTTGCTCATGACTTTGCAACTTAAATCATTAACTCACCTATTAACCCCACAATGCTATGATTATAAGACATCTCTTCTTTGCTACTATAATCCTAGGTTAGCTTTAACTTACCATGATGCTGCGATGACTTTTAGACTTGACCATCATGGTTATCTTTCAAACCTTTGCAACTTAAAAAATCTTAGGCCAAATACAAGCTATGATCAAATGATCTTCACTTAATCTATTCTTCGCAGCCCAAACTTGAAAGTGAACACTAACACCTATGATGCTGCGATGACTGTGTTGATGACTATTTCGTGACTTCACAGTCACAAAAATAGTTAGGAAGGAAAACAAAGAGATGAAGAGATTAACAACACTTTGTGACATCACAACTTAAAATCCATCTAGGGACATGACTTATAATAAATGAAAATAATTAATGGGCTTAGGGATATAAAAATCAATGTATAACCAAAGTTTTTAATGTACCCTTATTTATACTTTCATGTAAATTTATGAATAATTCATCAAAATGTAAGATATGGTACTAGTTCTTTGGTTTTTTCTTAAGGACAACAACATTTTCAGAAACCCTAAGCAATTTAAAACTAGTTTCTTCCTAATTGTCACAAGGTATCACAATTTTTTTTGGCTAGGAGAAAATTCTGGCCGTCACTGCCTCTATTTCCTTTTTCACTTCTTCATAATTTCCTCCCATGATTTGTATGGGCCTTGTCTTATTTCTTAATTAAGGTGCAAGGTTACTCATCAAGACTTGCAAATTATTTTCATTTTTAACTTCACAAAGTTTTCTAAGATGCTTCTCTCTTATCTTTTTGTCTTCTTCTATAACTCTTCATTTTCTGTTAACATGTATTTTATATATGTCTATTGGAATAATATCCAAAAAGTTTTTATCATTAATAATCAAATTCCTTATTTCAACATTTTCTAACTCAAATATTTCAAAACTACTATACAAATCATAAAACTTGTTAAGTAATGAAAAATATTCTTTGTTGATGATTGCATCATTTAGGGTCTCAATTCTTGGCTTCCATGCCTTTCTACCTATGGGTGTCTTGGTTTCTACCCTTTTTACTTCAACTGCCTTCTCCTCTATTTTCTCATCTAATGATTCTGATTAAGATTCAACTACCTATTTTTTTTTCTTAGAACAAGAGTTTTCCTTCTCTTTTTTGATCCTCTCGCCATCTGTTTGACTCTCTTCTACTATTTTGGAGGTTCTATTTGCTCCTTTTTAACCTCTGTAACTCTTGTGGATTTTCTTTTGCTAGGAGAAGTGGTTTTTTGTACCTTAACAATATTGACATCCTCTTCATTCTTCTTCTTTACAATGGTGGGTTGCATTTGTGAGACTAGGACATATGGTGCACTAAGAATCTATGAATGCTGCTCCTACTACTGTCAATGGTGTGGCAACTAGAATGTCTAATCAACCCATTTCCTTTAGTTCTTTGGAAATTTCCATAGCTCCTTTGAGTTCCTCTTTTGTCATACCTATTTCTTTTAGTATGGTTTCAATTTTCTTGTCAACTCTCTCTTTTTTATATCAATGCTATAAAACTCACTTTGCACTTTTTTCATCTTTCATTCATAGGTCCCCCATCTAGGAAACTCTTCATCTCTTTTAGATTCAAGGATTATCTGCGCATATCCTTCTATCATATCTTTCATCATCTCATAGCCCTTAGGGTCAATGAATTTGACTCTAGGATCTACTGCCTCCATGCATGTTACATCTATTTCTACCATAAAAAAGATATCATTTTTGTACTTTTCTACTAATGAGGGTGGGATTCCATATCACTATTTCATCTTAGATTGAAAAATCCTCATCATTCTTGTAATATCTTGAGTTATTCTCTCTTCAAAATGTCTTCTCTAATGATGTGTTATTAGGTTCATTGTGCACTTTTTTTCCATTCCATTTTCTATCAGGCATTCTTGGAAATTTTCTCATGACTTGGAAGAATAGATGTGAGATAAGAGATTCAAATCATATCACTAGATTCTTGTTCTTCTTAATCCTCTTAATGTTATCCAAAATTTTCTATCTTTGAATCTCACACATGTTCACTTTCTATTTCTTTACAAAAATTAGATATGTTGCATAAATAAATATTCCAGTAGGCACAAAGCTTATACTAGAATTGCAATTAATTTTATGTCCAATGATTTTTCTCAACAATATGATATTTGTTTCCTTAATAATATCTAATCTCATGTTCATGTTATCTGATTTGGTTTTCAGAGTTGTCTCCACTATATTTTTGACATTTTTCTCATTGATAGGGTTGCATCCTACATTACTCAGACCTGCCAATTTATAAATCATATAATTAGCTATCATGACAGAGATATCTCCTACCCAAAACATATCCTCATGGATTCGGCTCAAAATTATCCTAGTCCACTCATGATTGTCAAATTCAATATAAAATATCTGTGTAATGATGTTCAGCTCATCTAGATGTTCAAAGCCTTATTTCAAGGATAGGTCATTGTTTCATACTAAGTTCATCTCTTTATGAAAGTCCTCATGACCAATTCTCTCAAACTTATAATGAATGTAGGCTCTAATATCATCTATGTACAATACTTCCGAGAGAACTTGTAAAAATGCTCCTAATGGGTCATCGTCCAAAGACACATAAGGGTGTTTCTTAAACTTGTATCTAGGGTGTTCATTCACATCACAAATAGTTGGTGTAGCCATTATTTCAGATTAAAACCTTAGAATTTCAAATACACAGATGATAAATACCTTGATTTTATATAGTTAGGGCTCTCTACACTTCACACTTCGAATAGCCTTCAATTTGGATTTAATTGTTGTCAATTCACTAGTTATTGCTCCTTAAATCTTAACACAATCGAATGATGCATATGATTCTCTTTCATATCCCTTAAATATCACTAAATTGATCTCCACATTAATTGTGCAAGTATGCAATTTGTAAAAAGTTGTTCCTAGTTACCAATAAACTTGTTTTCTTTTGCGCACTCACATGCAATCTCCAAATGACATGCACTCTTAACCGTAGCTTCAACTCATCATGACCTATCTCATATTAATTGTACAAACCTTAACTCTTCATCTGCTCTCTCTTCTACTTCTCTGCTACTTATTTTAGTTATAAAAGATGCTCAATTCAAATATGAAGAATCATAAAGAATTTCCAACTTTTATCTTCCTTAAGGTACATCAAATGTTTGTTCTTCTAGCACTATATGTGAGCTTGATGGATCTTTTTCTTTGACAAATACCTCTTAGAATTATTCCACATTTCTCTCAACTCATCTTTCTAACTATTATTATTTCTATCTTTCCTTTTGATATATCTCTTGTTTTTCCTTTTGAAATTTGGACTCCTATTGATGTTCCTTATATCCATTCTACAAAATCTTGGTATATGACCAAAATTGTTGCATAACTAACATATTGGTGCATTGTTTCTTTGAATAGGTCTAGATTGGTTAACTAGTGCTCTACAATTTTTGGCAATATATCCAAAGTTGTTACATTTATAACACACAATATTGTCCCTTGTTCCATTAGTTACTTCATTTGATCTCCTTCTTTCACTTGTAGGGTTAGTACCTCTAAACATTCTTCTATTGCTACTATTACTATCAAATTTAGGTTTCTTACAATCAATTGCTCTATGATCAAAACTATGACAATTATAATAGTAAAAATTAGTAATAGGTTTGAATTAATTACCTATACAATCTCTCTTCATATGACCAACTTCAATACATATAAATAATCTACCTTTAAATTCATACCTAACTTCCTTAGATGATTCAACTTGCTCAGTTGCCTTTGGTTCATTAACTTTCTTAGGTTGACTTGCTTGCTCAACTTCTTTTGATGCATCTTTAGATTGACTTAATTCAATCTTTTTCTGATCATCTTACTTAATTTTAGGATGCTCAATAACTAGATCTGGTTCCTTCTCACTTCAAATTTCTTGGCTGAATTTTCTCCAATAAAATATCCAAGGCTAGTCTTATCATAGGAAGGTCTTTGAAAGTATACCTCTTCATTAATTTTCTCCCTATTGGAATATAGATTTTCTAATTGTTGCTTAGCCTAGGTTAACTCTCCTTTCATAATAGTGTTATATTTTTCAAGTTTTGCATGTTCTAGCTTAATGGATTCAAGATCAAATGTAACTTTTGTAAGATGGGACTTAGATTTGCATTCTTAGTTTCAGATCTGACTCAACTTTGCTATTATCTTTCTTCAAACTTAACTCCAATTCAATGATCTTCAACTCATGTTTTAGAATCTCATTTTCTTTCTTTAATCTTGATACTTCATCACTATCTTTTTTCTGATCTTTAGATTCCTTTCTAGATTTGAGATGATCAAACTTATCTTTCAATTTCCCAATGTAGTATTTTGCATCTTCATATCTTCCTTTCAAGTTATCACTTTCTTCATTAAGAATATTAATCTACTCAAGAACTTCTTCTTGATTCTTCTGTAACTATTCCATATCCATAGGGATCTTACTCAAGCTGTTAAGCCTCTTCTAAGTAAGTATGCTCTAATACCAATTTTTAGAAATAAGGAATATTGAGGGGTTGGGGGGGGTGGTTGAATCAATATTTTATAAACTTTACCCCAAAATTGGATATTATTTATTGCCTTGTAACTTGCATATGAAATCAAACTGATCATACTAAATAGTAAACATAAACATGCAATAAGAGAATTCATAACACCATATTTTGTTAACTAGGGAAACCATGGCCAAGGGAAAACCTTGATGGGGATGGTACCTGCAAAATCATCCACTAATCAAAAGTATCTGGTTAAAGATATTGACCCTATTAGGAGTCTATTACATGCATATCATGTCTTGGTCCTTATCAAAAGCCTCAACCCTATTAGGAAATGCTACATATACATATACAAAATGTTGTACAAGTTGGGCCCATTATCCAAACATGCAACTTACACATGAGGTTCTTCAATACAAGAGCTAATTAGAAAACCTCTTTACAATGCTTATATCTTCAATATATGACATTTACCTTTTCTTATCATCACAAAACTCAAAATACTTTGATCATACATCATAATTTGCATCACATAAAGTTCACATGGTCTTCCTTAGAATCACACTTAACTTCACATTTTAAACTTTCCTTTTATACATTTGTAAATAACAAAACATTGTCTAGTTGACCTTCAAGCTTTCAGACGTTTGGAAAAATAAAAAAATAACTCTTTTTCTCTTAGGGTTAAAATATAGGATGTCATCCCTACTTATTCAAGTAATTATTTCATAAACAAAATAATTCCTTAATTCATAATTACCCATTCTTTGTTATGCTCTATTCTTGTCTGTATACTATCATAATTGGTGAAACTATCATATCTTCTTCCATACTAACTGTACTAACTTGCACTCTTGCATATGTCATCATGAAACTATTTACTATCCATCCCTAGCCACACATGTTCCAATAATTCCTTTTTCAACTACACACATCAAAATCGTATCCACTCTACCAGATAACTTAGTTGATACTTAGACAACTTTCTAAGTCTCACTAGCGAATCTTCATCTATAAGATCTGCCTTCTTAATACAAGATATATGTTGCGATAAATGAAAAATCAAACCTATTTACAGAGCCAAATTTCAAAAAATCTCCCCCTTTGGCATTGATAGAAACATATGGGAAAATTGGCTAAGTCCCAAAATGTTGATCAAAACTTTACAAAAACTTGGCCTTTACAAAATTTGACAAAAACTTCAAAATTTGTGGATCATCATAATTTCTAAACATCTTTCCTTATATACCCTACTACATTTTAAATCCCCTTTTGACTATGATAATATTCACAATTATTGCTCCCCTTTACTACATACATAATATAATTTTTCTATATTTCTCCCCTTTTGACATCAATGACAAAGGTGTCAAAAATTATATACAAGTCAAAAATTTGGATCTATACTTCTATACTCATATGGATAGGTGTGAAATACATTCATCAAAACTTGTCTTAAGGCTCTCAAATTTATTTTTCCACAAGTATCTGACTGCCCTTTATATGCTGAGAAGGGAACAAAGTCCATAGGATGCTACTTCCACTACATTTAGGTCTAAATAGGAAAACTTTTCAAAATATGTCTTTACCTTAAGACAATCCTCAATCTTCCACTCTAAAGTAGCTATCTTCAAAGATAAATGTTCTCTTAGAAGTGAGAAACTATTGGTTATTCTTTCCTTGTTCATTTCAATAAGACTTATTTCATGATAAGTCTTTCCTCTTTGAGCCTCAATATCTTCGATCATTTGGTTTGGCTATTGAAGTTGTTCTACTAGTTCTTGGATGTCTTCATGCTTCTTCCTCAGCTCGTTAGCACTATCCTTAGTGAACTTGAATGATAATGCACACTTAGCATATAGTGCCTTTCCTTCCTATTCATATTTTCTTAACTCTTTTATATATGCATCAAGAGCTCCCAAGTTATTTTTAATATTTTGACAAATAGTGTCAAACATTTGTTCATAATGCTTGGCTTGTGTTTGAACTGTTGTAATGTCAAAAAGGTTAGTTAACTTTGCATCAAAGGATTTCACTAATTCCTGGGCTCTCAACTATAAATCTTGTTCTATCACTTATGATGTAATTGTATTTTGCATTCTGTCCAACACTTCAGTTAGAGTCTTCTCAAGATTGCACATTGTCTTATTCTTCTCTAGTAGGTTACTCAAGGATGAAATGAGTTCTTTTTGATCATCGTCAATATCCAATGCTATTGCTACTTCTTTTTCTTTCTTTTCTTGACTTATCTTCTCCTCTTCTTCTTTCTCTTTCCACTTCTTCTCTTCCTCTTCCTTCTTCCTTTTCTCTTCCTCTTCTTTCCTCTTCTTCTCTACCTCTTATTTACTCTTCTTATCCTTATCTTGTTTCCTCTTCTTCTCTTCCTCTTCTCTCTTTTTCTTCTCTTCGTGTTTTTTCTTCTTCTTCTCTTCCTCTTCTTTCCTTTTCTTCTCTTCTTCTTCTTTCTTTTTCTTCTCTTCTTTTTCCTTCTTTTTCTTTTCTTATTCTTTCTTTCTTTTCTCCTCTTCTTCCTCCTTTTTCTTTTTCTCATCTTCTTTCTTTCTTTTCTCCTCTTCTTCCTTTTTCTTTTCTTCTTCTTCTTCTTCCTTATCCTAAGAGCTAGTGTAACTTGTCAAATTGCAAAATAATATTTGTAC
Organism: Cupressus sempervirens; assembly: GCA_028749045.1. Lineage (NCBI taxonomy): Eukaryota > Viridiplantae > Streptophyta > Pinopsida > Cupressales > Cupressaceae > Cupressus > Cupressus sempervirens. The sequence goes on along the minus strand of CM053791.1, from coordinate 483,800,364 downwards.
TATAATCCTTAAAAGGATCTTCTCATGTGTCAATTGTTACCTTGGTGCTATCAATATGCATAATATCTATATAAATTGTTATCTAGAGAGTAAGATATACCTCTATCATGACTGCATCCTTCTCCTTTTCTTGACTTGTCATCATTTTTACAATTGTTGCCTATGTTTCCTTCTTTACTTCTTCATAATTTCCTCCCATGATTAGTACGAGCCTCGTCTTATTTCTCAAGTAAGGTGCCAAGTTACTAATCAAGACTTGCAAATGATTATCATCTTTAACTTTGAAATTTTTTCTAAGATGATTCTCTTATCTTTTTGTCTTCTTCCACAACTCTATGTTTTCTATTAACAAGTCTTTTATATAGGTCTATTAGAATAAGATCTTGTATATCCACAAATTTCTTATCATTAATATTCAAATGTCTTATTACAACATTTCTAACTCAAATATTTCAAAACTGCTATACAAATGATAAAACTTGTTAAGTTGTGCAAAATTTCCTTTGTTGATGATTGCATCATTTATGGTCTCAATTCTTGGCTTCCATGCCTTGCTTCCTACGGTGTCTTGGTAGTTTTCTTCACAATTAAAAAAATTCAAAATATCCGAATCATCTTGAAAAAGTTGCTAGTTTTCCACATTATCAGGGATGGATGGCCTAGTTTGCACCTTAACTTTTGAAACTCCTGCAAAAGTAATGTCATCTAGCTTGACTTCTACATTGGCCAATAATTCTGCCATCTTATTGATAGTTCTATCAATCCACGTTCTTCCAAATGCATCAAACGCTTCAATTTCATCCCAAACAGCATTCCTATATTGCTTCAACTTCTTATTCTTAGATGCATAAGATTGTCTAATTTGTGATACAACCAATTTTGAGTCACCTCTCACAAACAAATTATTTATACCATGTTTGGTAGCTAATTTAAGACCCAAAATAAGTGCTTCATATTTTGCAATGTTATTTACAAATGTGAAACTTATAGTGAAGGAATACCTAAAACTCTATTTCTCTGGTAAACTTAACACCACTCCAGCTCTAGCTCCTTCTTTTGAACAAGCACCATCAAAATACATACACCATAGCTCACCATCCTTTGAACACCTCTCAACTTCTTGTAATATCAATGTAGGTGCCTTCTCTTTATCTAGAACAATCACCTCATCTCTAAAATAATTTATGTCAGTATCCAAAAACTATGTAGCATCATTATTTATGTTTTCTTCAATTATATGAGTAACCATGGGCTCTCTATTGACCTTAATAGTCATATCACCAATGTGTAAAGTAGCAAAGGATAAATCACACTACAAACTTCCCCATGGTAGCACCCCACTTTCTTGACAACAACATATTGTATTAAGGAGGAATATCCACTACTAGCGCACTCATGATAAGATCACTATCAAGATATGTAGCTAACTTGTATGGTAATTCACTGATGATTCCAATAACAGGGACTTCTCAAGAATATAAGGCACATCATCTTACCTATTTGGTATCTACCTTTAAACTAAGAGATTCCATGATTTTAAAAGGCATAACAATATTCAAAGCACCATAGCCTATCATACAATTATCTATAGTTTTACCATTTATAGTCAAACTCGGGAAGAAAGGGTCAATCTTCTCAATATAGGTTGCTACATAATTTTCAAGATACAAGGGTGCAATATGGGATACTACTCTTTCTCCATCATCATTTTCTTTGGGTAGGACTTGGCCCTTTTCTCCTATTGATAAATTATTCTTAATAGTATTACCCTTTTCAATTCCTCCAAACCATGCTAAGGCTTTTTATTATGTTCATCTATTCTAAACATCTCAGATAAAGGGACTTTTATAGTAATCTATGATAACATAAAAATCATATCAACAAGAGTGTAAGCAGTAACTTCAACAAGCATACATTTATTTTCTTATTGTTGATTAGTGATGTCTTCAACTTGCTTACTGAAATTTGGCCCAAACTTCTTGACTTATACAACCTCTTTCTTTTTGTTTGTGTCTTAGATATGCACATTTCTCTTAGGCTTCCATTTCTTGGTTTTAAGTTCTTTTAATTTGACAACCAATGGGTCTTTTTCCTTATGAGCCTCAACCATTTATAAGCAACATCTTTAAGGAAAATACTAGCATTTTCAATTACTGTCTTATTTCTCAAGTTGTAACTACTTTGAACTTGAGAAACCATTTCAACATTTATCTTATCAATTTCTTCTCTTGATTCTTTCCTCAAATTTATATGGCCCACATCTGGTGTCATATTACATATTTTGTTGTCCACTTCTTCTTCATCATTTGAAAATATTTGTTGATGGTAACTTCCATATAGATTTCTTTGATTATTTTCATCTCATTCTGATTCTTCCAAATTTGACTTCTTTCCATAATCATAACAAGAACTTACCAAATCGCAAGCCACATCACCATGACTTTATTCATCAATAATCTCTCCTAGTTCTGATTGTTGGGATGCTAAGATTGACTAAGCTATTGCATAGTGATTGAAAGAATGCAGAGATTGATAAGCCATACACCATGGCACTTCTTCTACAATATTTATAGAACTCCTTTGTAATGGATCTGCTATAATTTTTTGATTAGTACATTTTATAGGGTTATTAATAGGTTTTCCATCCCTTTGTTGCATGTTATAAGGAAAATCTTGCAATCTATTCTATCTAATGAAATAATTGTTTAATTAAGTCATATCACTAGTATGAGTCCTATTGGAACCTCCAGATATAGGCTTCATATTCTTTAATAGATTTAACATCTGGTCATTTTTTTCCTCCTCAGTTTTCTTATTAGCAAAAAAATTGTCACCTTCCTTCTTATTACTGTGAGAATTAAACAATTTTGGATCATCTCTTCTTCTTAACTTGTCTGAAGCTCTTCTAGTATTTTCAATGTTCATAGCTACTTTGAAAGCAACTCTCAATGTTTTAGGATCCCTATCCCTTAGTATATAGGCCATTTTTCTATCAAAAGCATTAAAATAAGTTGTCAAACATACATTCTCATCTAATATCCTAACTTGGAATGACTTATGCATCCCCATTTGGAACCTAATATTAAAATCAAATGTAGATTCATTTGAATTTTCCTTTATGTTGTTAAATTCATTCAAAACAAAACCAAAATTAGTGTTGTCTCCATATTGCTTTTTGAAACACTTTTCAAGATCATACCATGAACCAATACTCTTATTAGGAAATCTTCTAAACCAACCCCTACTATCCTTAGTAAGATAATGCACAAACAACTTCATGACCACAACTTCATATTCAACTTCAGAATCATTCAAAATATCTATAAAATGTATGATATGTTGTTCCCCACTAACTGCATTATTTCTAGTGAACTTAGTGACCTTATCTCTCAACTTATTTGGAATAGGGTTGGCATGAACAAAGATTCCTCTGAATGATATTTTCTTATACCTTTCCATATAAGAAGTCCTTTTTTGAAACCCTAATTAGGCACTAGTGGAGCTAGGTCCAATATTTTGAGAAGATGCACTGATATTTCCTTGCTGCCCTATAATTTTTTGACCTATTGTAGTAGAAGAAGAAGCTGGACCTAATTGAAAAATCCCTACATTACTTACTAGGGGACCATAAGAAATACTAGAGGGCATCCCTTGTGAAGGTTGATCTTTTCCTGTGGTTAATCTTGAAGTAGGTCTTAGGAACTGAATTTTCTTCTTCATTTCAATAGTTTGGGCTTCATTTTCAACCTTCTCCAACTCTTTGGAAAGGTTCTCACATTCCTTCCTAGCCTTTTCCAACTCTATATCAAATTGTGAAATGACAGGAACCAATTATTCTAGATCTAACATATGCAACATATGAGACTATCTTATCTTCAGATATTCCTTCTCCATAAAAAGGAGAGTCAAAAAAATTACCCAAGATACCAGTATTATCAGAGTCAACTTTTAAAGGAGGAATGCTTTCTCTTCTATAGTTTGAGATTTCAAATTTGCTTCTATATTATTTCTAGTCTTCCAAGCATGACTAGACCATTCCCTTCTTTTAGGCCATATTTTCTATGGACCTTGGGTAATTTAGTTTGTATGAGGACATTAGGGTATGCCTTTATGTAGGCTCTCACTTTTTTTTTTCTTGTTAGCCATTAAGATGTCAATGAGATGAAAATTTTAGAACACTAGACATGAAACCTTGACCAAGTTACTACCCACCTAGGAAAATGATTTTTTCTTAATGTCAAACCTTGAGAATCTACAAGAAGATGGACCAATTAGAGAAAGACGTAAAACTTGGTTGGATAAAAAGAAAAGAAACATGACTGGCCCACTTACCCTATAAAGTAAGGCATAATATTCTAGTAGAAGTACTTGAGATATCAACTCCAACTCAACACCAACTCTTCTAGTGTAGAAAGATCTAACTCTATACACATGCAAGGGAAATGTTTTGACAAATGTAACACTTTTCATATATAACCCACATCGTAGCTCCCCAATAGAGTCACCATTTTGTTGGCTCCTAATTTGATACAAATTTAAATACCTTTTGAGAATGTAGTAAATACCTAGGAATTAGCTAAATACCATGACAAATATTCCCATGCAAGCCAATACGACCAACTAACAAGACTTTACATTCTTCTTCCCTTTGAATTCTACATGATTCAGGTGGGTGTACCCTGCAATTTATGATAACTTCACTTTATGACAATATTCACCATAAATTAATATATAGAAGACATTTGCCTTTGATTCTTCTAATTTAGATACTAGATGAAGGATGCAAAATAGCTAGTTCCCCATACCTTACACCTCTCTAAATCAAGCATAGGCTAACTTTCTAGATCTACAAATAAGACATAAGATACTAAAGATTTGATTTATAAATTTGGATATTATGTAACCTTGCAAGATGTCCAACATCAATTCATGATCAACGCTTTATCCATTTGGGTTGATTACTAAAAAAATATGACACATTACAATAGATCTATATTCTCACTTTGTGAAAATAAAATCAATACTTAATTCAAAATCTAATACTTATCAAAATATTCCTATGATACCTTCAATTCTCTTAAGTCATATCAAGCATTTACATAATCATTTTGATTAGCAAAAAAATATGAGACAAGATATAATTCAAAATGAATTGCAAATAAAATTCAAAGTGCTTGTCATTGAATTTCATAAAATTGAAAGATAACATGAAAAGAGAAAAGATCTAAATCAGGTAACCAAGTTTTTCTTCATTTGTATTAATTTTCTTGAAATAACATAATCCAAGTGTCAAATTTGGTGAAAATAAGTTGACTCCAAATAATAAGAACTAACTCCAACTCTTAAAAATTCATTCAAAATGAACCAAACCAGATGTACTTTGCTAAATAAGTTGACTCCAAATAATAAGAACACACTCCAACTCTTAAAAATTCATTCAAAATGAACCAAACTAGATGTACTCTGCTACATAATATTGGACCAACCTAAAATATGAATACAACATACTTACCTCTTCAAAAAATTTAGACCCTTTCTCTAGCCTTGGGAACTCAAATATAAAGATGAGTTGCAAAAAAAATCATGCATATAGAGAAAATACACATGTCATTTTTTCATTTGACATTTATAGCTTGTTACATAAAAGACAAAATAATAAAAAGACAACAGATGGAGATAGTTTCAAAAGTGAACAACTAATAGCCTTTGCATTCAAGATCAACTCTCTATTTTCAATGTAGGTGTACCCATAGCAAGTGAACTACAAAAGTAAGGCACCCTACTCTAATGGTTGTCTTCTGTCTATTTTCTCTTAAATATTTTATTCCAACTCTATTCAATCAATATATCTATTGGGCAATTTTTTGATCTCTGCAACAACTTCCCAGATGGCAATATCAATTTCAATATCTAGCCATGTGGAATCTCTAACCATATTCAGTTTATTTAGACTTTTGACCCACCTTGCATCTATTATTTCTCTTTCCTTTGCAACTACTTTGTTTGTGTCCATCTCAAATTTGTATAAAATATCAACAACTTCATAAAAGATGGACACATCGGCCTCACTGTTACAATAGGATGTGCCTCTTTCATGATTCAAAATATCCTCAAATGATATGGTCCACTCCTACCATTATTTCAAATTTTCACCATTATCAATAATGGGGAGAATAAAACCATGTGCACCATAAAAAAATCTTTCGAAAGAAAAATCCATCAAGCTCCTTTACATTTCCAATCATTTTCCTTGTAGGAACAATATTTTCCATTGACTATTCTTTCATTTGGGTTAAATCTAGAATAATTTTCTCAAAGAATTGGGTATAAGGATCCCAGCTTTTAAATAATGGAGACAATAATGAAAGTGCTTCTGAACATTGATGTTCTATTCCTTGCAAAGAAATACACATACTATGAACACTTTGAGACATATTTTGCAACACATTTATCCTATGAGATAACATTCCTTTCATTACTCTGGTCTCCATCTCCTTTTCTATATCTCCTCCGTTTATATCCATAATTGATGCTTATTCAATTGTCATAGTGGGTATTGACCCTTCCTCATATGTTTGAGCTTTTTTCTCACCAACCTATGTGATAGCTCTGGTAGCACTTTTCAATGTTCTTATTTCAGTCTTGAGTTCTATGATCTTTTGCTCCTTCAGACATGTTTCATTAATTTCTTCCTCATACAATTTTGTAGTGGCAACATAGTATTTGAAAGTTTGATCTACTTGATCCTCAATTTGGATAATTTTATTAGAGCTCATTGCTGACACTGCTTGCAACAACCTAGACATCTCCTTACCATGAGTAGATTGTACACTCCAAAAAATTACATTTCCTTGAGGTGTGTCCTTTACCTCCATCAATTTTTTTTTGTTTGAATCTAGAGATATACTCCTGACATCCATGGTTTGAGCATCTATGTTGTACCATGACCCTCTGTATAAACCATTTGGGCCCAAAAATTCAACATAAATGTACTTTTCTTGCCTTCTTATATGATCTAACATAAGAGAGGAACTTAATTCCTAGCCAAGAAATAATAATGTCCCACTTCTCTTCACCAAATCCCTAACATCTTTAACAGTTAGGGTTTCACTATTGGAATCATAGGCTTGCAAATTTTCAACTAACTCAACAACCTTTTCATTTGAGTCTCCTGGTTGTAATGTTAGAGATAATTTATTTTTCTTCAATCTAAATAAAAAACTCTTAAATTTATCACTCCTCACAAAATCATCATCTTCAAAAAATTCTTGGGGTTGGATGATTCTATCATTCAATCATCCAATCTCCTTGCTATAAGCTCCATATCATTAGAGGCCTTTTCACTTTCACTTTCCTAGTTAATAAGAAAACTTTGCCTCTTTTCACCAACATATTGACTTCTTCCTAGAAGAATTCACAAGGCTTTTTCCCTCGCCTTTTGGGGAATATCAATTAATTTTTTCTTCTTTCTTCCTCCTGTTAGTTTTTGGTGACTGATAGGGAAGTATTGTAAATACTTCATGATTCTTTGGGGTTTGAGGCCTATTTTATAGAGGACTATTTTATTGTGAGTTTTTTTTGGGCCCTATTTTATCGTGAATATTTTATTAGTAATTTTTGGCTAACATATTGTAATTAACTATAACCCTAGAGTGGAAAAAATAAATTTATAAAATAGCTTAGGGTTAGGGATTTTTCCATAAGGTGTGATGCGAAAATTGCTTCTTGCGGTGGTATTGAGTTGTAAGGGATTATAGATTGTAATCGGGTTGTAATCACTAGATTGTAATAATATTGGACTTGTTTAGTGGGTGTAGACAAGGGTTTGGGTGAACCATGCTAAATCTTGGTGTCTTGTGTTCTCTTCTATGTGACCTATTATTTTCTAATATTGTTTATATTTTCATGTAATTTTTATTTCTATCTGAGGTTAATCCTAACAAGTGGTATCAGAGCGAGGTTGTTGTTTTTCAGCTATCCTATACAAGAAAGTCTCATAGTTGAGTGGGAGCAATGGGAGATGAGGGTAAGTTGAAGACTGACAAGTTTAATGGGTAGAACTTTCAATTATGGAAAATGCAAATTGAGGACTATCTTTATTAGAAGGATTTATGAAAGTCGTTGGAAGGAAAAACTAAGAACCAAAGAACTATGATAAATGAGGACTGGGATCTTTTAGATAGAAAGGCACTTGGAAGCATTTAATTATGCCTAGCACAATCGATGATATTTAACATTACCAAAGCAAAGATGATGGAAGAGTTGATAGAAAACCTAGCAAAATATTATGACAAGCCCTCCACTTCAAATAAGGCATTTCTTATGAAGAATTTATTTAATATGAAAATGGTAGAAGGTGGATCTGTTATAGATCATTTAAATGAGTTTAATATTGTTACAAGTCAGTTATCTTCTATGGGTATTAATTTTGATGAAGAAATTAGGGCTCTCTTGATTTTGTGTTCTTTGCTTGAAAGCTGGAATGGCTTGGTAATGGCTATGAGTAATTTCATTTTTGGATCTAATACCCTAAAATATGATAATGTGATTAGTGTTATTTTTAGTGAGGAAACTCATAGGAAAATCTTAGGTGGATCTACATTAGGAAGTGCTTTGAACACACAAAGAAGATGTAGAACAATTGAGAGAGAAAATAATTTTGGAAACATGGGAAATCAAGAGGAAAGTCAAAGTGGAAGAGGTCTCAATCCAAAGGACTGAGAGATTGTTGGTACTATGGGAAACCAAGGCATAAGAAGAAAGATTACTGGACTTGAAAGAACAATGATGGGGATAAATCAAAAGGGAATAAGGATGCAAATGTGGTAAGTAAAAAATTTGAAGAGGATGATTTACTTCTATCTTTAGAAATTATTGATGATTCATGGGTTTCAGATTCTGGTGCTTCATTTCATGCTACACCTCATAGTGGTTATTTCATTAATTATGTCCAAGGGGATTTTGGGCTTGTTTATTTGGGGGATAATGAACCCTGTCAGATTTTTGAAAAGGAAAAATTTAAGATTAAGTTGTAGAATGGGAATCATTGGCTACTACATGAGGTAAGACATGTTCTAAGGCTAAGTAGGAATTTAATTTCGGCAAGAAAACTTAGTGATGAGGGTTGTATAGTTACTTTAATGATAAAAATTGGAATATTTCAAAAGGTTCCCTTGTAGTAGCAAAAGGTGTGAAAGTAGGCATCTTATATCTTTGTATAGATCATATTGTTCCTTCTACTTTGATTGCTTAAGAGAAAAATGAATGTTTAGGAATAGTTGTTGTAATTGAGCAAGGAGAACAAATAGCTATTGTGGATTTTGATACAATACAATGGCACAAAAAACTTGGGCACATGAGTGAGAAAGGTATGAAATTAATTCAGTCAAATCAAGTTTTACTAGGTCTGAAATGTGTTAATATGGATTTTTGTGAAAGTTGTGTGTATGGAAAATAAAAGAGAGTGAGTTTTTTCAAGAGTGGGAAGGAAAAGAAAAGTGAGAGATGAGAGCTTGTGCATACATATGTATGGGGACTAGCTCAGGTATCTTCCCGTAGTGGCTCTCATTATGATGTTACATTTATTGATGATGCAACTAGAAAATTATGGATTTATTTCCTTAGACATAAATTTGATGTATTTCAAACTTTTAAGAAATGGAAATGCTTGGTTGAAAATGAGACTTGTAAGAAATTAAAATGCCATAGATATGATAATGATGGTGAGTATTACAGTCATGAATTTGAAGATTATTGCTCCACTAATGGTATTCATAGAAAGAAAACTATTCCAAGGACTCCATAGGAAAATGGAGTGGCTAAATTCATGAACAAGACTATAATGGAGTGTGCAAGGAGCATGAGGTTACATGTTGGGTTGCCCTTAAACATGTGGGCAAAGGTTGCCAATACTAATATATATTTGATTAATAGAGTTCCCTCTACTCCTTTGTGCTATGGTATTCTAGAGGAAGCATGGACTGGTAAGAAGGTGACTTATTCTTTTCTCAAAATCTTTAGTTGTGAAGTATTTTCTCATATAGATTCTAAAAATAGAATCAAGCTGGAAGCTAAGTCAAGAAATGTATATTTTTTGGATATAGTATTGATGAATTTGGTTATAGGTTTTGGGAATTTTAAAATCATAAATTGTAAGAAGCATGGATGCCATATTCAATGACAAAGTGTTGTACAAAGATCTATTGCAGCAACATGAGAAGAAAGAAGATAACTATATAGTTCTAGATGATACTCCAAAAGATGATGTTCCAAAAATTCCTCATGATCTACAAAAACCACAACAACAAATACCACACACCCCCATGAATGTTAGATGGTCAACAAGGCTAAGTAGACCTCCAAAAACATTTTCACCCTCTTTGTACTCTAATTTACTAATAGATGTTGGTGAACTTGAATGTTATGATGAAGCTAAGTAGGTGGATACTAAGATTTAGTGGGAGTTTGCAATGATAGACAAAATGGACTCCTTGCTGAAAAATAGGGCTTGAGATTTATGCAAATTGCCTACAGGTAAACAAGTTTTACAAAATAAATGGGTTTATAGGTTGAAAGAAGAGGATGGAGGTAAGAAAATAACCAGGTTAGTTGTAAAAGGAATTGCATAGGAAAAGGGCATTGTTTTTGATGAGATATTCTCTCCTATTGTTAAAATGACTTCTATTCATATTGTTTTAAATATTGTGGCTACTAGAGATTTTCATTTGGAGAAGCTTGATGTTAAAACAACCTTTCTTGATGGTGATTTGGATGAAGAGATTAATATGGTACAACCATTGGGATTTGAGGTCAAAGGTAAGGAAAACTTAGTGTGCAGATGGAAAAAAAATTTGTATTGTTCGAAGCAAGCACCTCAACAATGGTATTTGAAATTTGATAGTTTTATGCATGAGCATGGATATAGTAGGTGTCATTTAGATCATTGTATTTATTTTTAGAGGTTGGATGATGACAACTACATTATTTTATGTTTATATGTTGATGATATGCTTGTAGCTAGGTCTAACATCGATCACATTAAGAGGTTAAAAGAACAATTAGCATGATCATTTGCTATGAAGGATTTGGGGGCAAAAAAAAAAATCCTTGGTATGAAGATTTGTAGAGATAGGAAGAACATGAAATTGGCATTATCTCAGGATGATTATATTATGAAGGTGTTGCAATGTTTCTCTATGGAGAATGCTAAAGCTGTTAGCACAACTTTACCTAGTCATTTGAAGTTGACTAAGGAGATGTGTCCAAAGACACAAAAAGAAGAGGATAAGATGTCCAAGGTACCTTATACTTCACCTATAGAAGATTTGATGTATGCTATGGTATGTACAAGGCCAAATATTGCACATGCAATGGGAGTCATTAGTAGGTGCATGAGTCATCCAGGGATTGATTATTGGAATGATATAAAATGGATTCTTAGATATTTGAGAGGAACATCCAATAAATGTTTATATTTTGGGGGCTCTACTACTGATTTACAGGGATATGCTAACTTAGATTTCTTAGGGGATATTGACATCAGGAGGAGTACTACATGTTAGATTTTTGCTATTGGTGGGGCGATAGTGAGCTAGGTTCCTAGGTTACAGAAGGTGAACTCTTTATCCACTATAGAGGTAGAGTATGTTGCTACTACAGAGGAAGACATGGAGATGATATGGCTTTAGTTCTTCCTAGAAGAATTGGGACACCCTTTGAAGGATAATTATTTGTTTACAGATAGTCAGAGTGCCATTCATCTTGCAAAGAATTTTGGTCTGCATTCAAAGAAAAAACACATATAGTTGTGGTACCATTTCATTCTGTTAGTTTTGGATGATGAAAAGTTAAATCTAGATAAGATACATATAGATGACAATCCACCAAATATATTTACAAATATAGTAACAAGGGAGAAGCTAAACTCCTCTTCAGCTTTGGTTAGTCTTCTAGATTGAACACAATAAAAGAACACTAAAGTCCATGGTGGTTTGATCTAGTGGGAGCCCTAGGTGGTAGTAGTATTGCTACAAGATTAGTCTCCATGTGAGAGATTGTTGTCTAGTGTGGAGCTTGATTAGTCCCCAAGTGAGATATTGTAAGTTTGTGGTGATTGATTAGAAAATTTATGGGTCCTATTTTATCATGAATATTTTATCAGTAACTTTGGGCTGACATATTGTAATAAACTATAAATTTAAAGTGGAAAAGCTACTTGTATAAAAGGGGTTAGGGTTAGGGATTTTTTCATAAGGTGTGATACAAAAATTGCTTCTTGCAGTGGTATCGAGTTGTAAGGAATGATGGATTGTAATCAGGATGTAATCATTGGGTCATAATAATTGTTGAAGATATTATGACAAGCTAAGTTACTGAGAGGGGAGGGGTGAATCAATAACTTCTAAAACTTTTACCCTAATTAGTAATTAATCCTTTATATGTATTCTGATCTAATTGCATACATGATAAACTAAAAACATGAAAGCATACACAACACTTTAACACAAGATTTGGTGACTCAAAAACTTTATAAATAGAAAGTAAAACTAGGGTGGGGATGATACCCACAAGATTTGGTACTGTAGTATAAAGTTGGCCTATTCAGGCTTTATCACTTTTGATGATCTACTCTATTAGGAGCAATAAGGACTACTAGGTTCACCTTGCAAAAGGATTTACAAGCATACAATGAAGTATGCACTTGGTAAAGAGATTTACATAAGACTGTTAGGTCTACCTTGTTAATGGATTTGATTGATCCACCTATTAGGATAAAATAGTAGCTAATCTCTGATCTACAACTTGGTTTGCTGAATGAGATTCCTCCAAGTGTACAAATCACCTTGCTATGATAGATGAATCTTTGTTGCTCCTTATACTACTGTAGCCTTTGTAATTTACTCTTCCACTCTTCTTTTATGATTACATTACTTATCCATATATATTTGGATGTGATATAATACATTACATATATATCAATCCAATTACATAATTACAAAGACATCAACAATAGAAGTTTACACAAATATTACAAAGTTTGCCAAAGTGTAGAAACTTGGGCTCTAAAGACTGACTTGGTGAGGTTCTGATACTTGACATCCACTATCAATGCTTAACATTGTCATGCACTTAGTAGACATAGAAGCTCGGTCCATACCAATCACTTCCAAGTAGTCTTGAACTTTGTCTGCATTGGTGACTCAATGAATACTGTGAAACTTGACAAATAAACTGAATCACTTGATTCAAACTACATAGCTCAGTAAACACTATCACCTTGAGCTTGGTATAAACTAAGTCTCTTGATTAACACTAAGTAGCTTGGTCAACACTAGACTCACATCAAATCATTTTCAAACTCTATAAGCACTGCACAATTTGGTTTGCATTGGTAAACTCGACATACACTGAGATGCTCAGTTTACACTTCTGTTCATCAACTTTGTAGTAACTGCTCGGTTCAAACTAGAATTTGTCTGTAGGACTTGATAGAAACTATAGGACTTAGTAACAACTAAAATTCTTGGTTAACACTGTTAACTGTACAATATGCTTGGTATGAACTCACAATTTGAATAAGTGTATGTCACTAATAACAAACATGACTTGAATGTCAACAATCTCCCCCTTTGGCATTACTGACAAAAACACTTATCAATCAATATTGAATTATCCATAACCTTATGTCTCCAACTCAGTAGAGTATACTATTTTCAATATTTTTCAATATTGATTTTGTAATGCTTGTCCATAGTATAATATATAGTATATTATACATACAATATACATTTGCTTTATACTTTTCTTACAATCTTCTCCCCCTATCTTTTTACATCTTTCTCCTCCTTTATAGCTTAGCTTCTTCTATAGTTTCTCCCCCTTTTTGACATTAATGCCAAATATTTATGCTTATATATATAGTAATGTCAAAATGAGACAAATCTGAATGTACCTTCAATATGAGTGCCAATTCTTGTCCCAATTCTCTTGCAAGACCCTGCATGTGTGCAATGCAACTTGAACTTTTGTTGATAGTTCAATCATGTGGTCTACAATGAAAAAATTATTATCATGGATGAGGGTTTTTGAATATGTAATATGCTTCTATAGTGCATCCATGTTAGGGAGAATATAATTATGGATATCTATCAAAGTAGATCTGATTCTGGGCTCTTCTCTGAGTAGTTCTGCCTGCATATCTATCAGAAATATTATTTCATTGAAGTGAGCAGAGCTAGAACTTGGGTCAAGCTGCAACTGTTGTGTACTTGCCTTCATATCTTCATCAATTTTAGACAATTTTTCCTTTATTTCTTTCATGAAAATTGATGTGTCACACAACTTACCAAAAAGTAATGATACATTAATACAAGAAGTTTCTAGAGAACTCAAAATAGTAGATAGCTCTACTTGGTGAATGGCAATCTATTGAGCAATAAATTCTAAGACCTTATTATCAAACTTTTTCTCTACTCTCTATAATAATTTATCCAGTCCATTCATATCTTCATTGTATTTCTAGACCGCCTCTTCCTACTGATACAAAATTTGTTGAGAAGAATCAACCTCTATACCTATAGCCTCTGCTAGAATGTTCTTTACATCCTTAGTGATCTTGAACTCCTTAGCCTTTGCTACGTAGCTTTCTTTTGAAGAATTTCACCAAAGGTTTGCATATGATCTGGAGTTAGATTGGAGATGTCCCAATTTGGAATGACAATCTCCTCCTCAAGATTGTCATATCCCCATTTAAAGATAGAATTTTAATAATTATTAGATAATAATATGTTATTAAATAAATAATAAAGTTATATTAAAACTAATACTAAAATATAAAACAAGAAAATAATCTTTATTATAAATAAAATAATATTTAGTATGATATTTTAAATAATTAAAAAATAATAAAATTTCATCGAGTAAAGAAATAAATAAAATTAAATACAAGAGACAATATTGTAGAAAGTATGTTAACTTTCTAAATATAATTTAATAATAAATAAAATAAACATAAATAAGTAAGTAGATAAATAATATAACATAGAACAATATAAATTAACTAAATCTAATAAAAAGTCAAGAGATGTTTAACAAATAGACATGACTCCTTAAAATTAAGATATAAAAGGGAGGAGAGTTTATTTTAGAGAGGAGAAAAAAGGAAGAGAAGAAGAGAGGAGCTTAAAGAGGAAAAATGGAAGAGGAAAGTAATATGAAGAAAATAAGGAAGTGACATTCTAAAGAGGTATCAATGGTATTGAAAGGATGTGAATCTTTGAAAGGGTCATAATTATGAATAGTTGTGACTCTTCAAAAATGTTTTGGTTATAAAGTATTTGGACTTTTCCAAAGGATTTTAGTTATGAAGTGTCATGGCTTTTCGAAAGGATTATAATTATGAAGTGTTGTGACTTTTCAAAGGATTTGTATTATGAAAGGATGTGACTCTTGGAAAAGAAGGTAAGAAAGGTATGTTTGTGAATTATATTTGTTTAATTATATTCATGAATTTATTTATATTAATGAATCATACTTGTGAATAATACTATGTTAACCTATGAGGTTAATACCATGGTTACCAATGTTACTCATAGCATGGAGCATTCAAGATATTTAAGATCTCCATTGTTTGCCATGGCTGAGTGTCGATATCATAGCATGGAGCATGTAAGATATTTAAGATCTACATAGTCTGCCATGGCTGATAATTGACCTACCAAAATATTATGAAGTTGTCAACATATGCATATTTGAGTAGCCTTGGATAGAGGATGCCCATCCAAGAAGAATCTTAAGGGGTGTGCTCCCGAAAAGATGAAAAGGTAGCTATGAGCTAGGAAGCCTAACTTAGAGATGTCCTTAAGATTGAGGATAAATTAGAGGGTAGAGTAATATAATTAGTTTTGTTATTATTATGATTCTAACATTTATTTTGCAAGTATTACTTGTCCCTAACTAACCCTATTAGTGGGGACATTGCAAAGATCTATGTCCTCCTCCTTTTCTTTTCCTTTGCCCAAAAATTTTGTGATTGGTTAAGGCTTGGTCTCAACCATCCTTGCACTTATTGCATGTGTACTCAAAATGGAAACAATAGTAGAAATAGTAGGACTGGTTGTAAAAATTGATACTGGACTCATTGTAGAAATACTAGTGGAAATAATACCTGTTGTAGCCAAAATTGATGTAGAGGGTAGAGCTTGCAGCTTAGTAGATGAAGTACTTGGTACTTTAGTGAATGATGTGTTGAACTAAACTGGTGCAAAGATTGATTGAATGCTTCAGCTTGCAGTGCTAGAAACAATCAATCCTACTGAGACTATCTCCGTGCTTGGTGTTATCAATGTGTTGCTTGGAGAGTGAGGAAGCGAGGCAATAACTGCTACAACAATGTTAACTAGGTCAGTTTCCTTGACATCTTGTATACCTTCTTTAGTAGCCTCTTGGTCCTGTTCCTCTTCATCATCAATATTGTCAAAATGAGTTACTTCATCATCATCTTTCTCTTCATCTTTTTCTCGATCATCTTGATCATCTTTGTCACTTATACTAACTGGAAAATCACTTAGTTTGTGAAGAAGATAGATATTCTTCCATGTATTTGTTGCATTCTTCACCACATGCTCTATTTCATTCAACAAAATAAGACAAGTATTGAATCTTAAAGTTAATTTTTCTTCATTTTTCTTTAACGATTCTTTCACTTCTTTGTCATTTAGATTTGGCATAAGTTGCCTAAAGGTTTGTTCAAGAAAATCCTTTGTAATTTTCATTGCTTGTTCCCATCTTGGCTTGATCTTATCCATTAAAGTATTGGGAATTTGCTGAATGAGATGATCAAGTGAGTACTTCCACTTACCAATCTTAGATATCAACATGTCTTCAATCTACTTTTGCTCATCAGTTGTTCTAGTTTCATATTTTAATGTCTTGAAGTTTTTTATTTTAGAACTTGATTCCAATACTTTCATCCTCTCTTCAAATGTGGGTGGAGACCTCTTGAAGATTATGTCACCTCCTTCATTGTCTACTTTCTTCCTGGAGGATCTTTTGGTGAATATTGTAATGGTTGTATTGGCAGGCCTAGTAATGATTAACTTTCCCTTTTTCTTTAGTGATTCCTCTTCCTCTGATTCTTCATCCTCTACTTCTTGATCTTCACCTTTTCCCTCAGTCAACAGGAGACTAGAACTTTTTTTCAACTTGGCAATCCTTTTATTGCATTTGTTAACTACTTGAGGGAGCTTAATCTCTAGTTTTATGCTGTCCTCAGCCTCATCACATGTGCCAAAATATGCAGCCTTGGGGTCAACTAGTTCATTTATCAGTGCCTCATTTATATATTTTGTTTCAACAATATTTACCTCATATCCTAGAGGTTTCACTCATGCAATTCTAGGCCTAACTGGTTGAATGTATACCTTATCACTATCAACCATAAAACAAACATCATCCTTATAGTCCTCAACTAGTTTCTTGGGGATCCAGTATTTGTTATTAATTTTCTCCTTGAATGCATCAAAATAATTGTCTATGATACTAGTATAATTTTCTCCCATCTTAGCAACGTATTCATTAATCTGATAGAGTACTGGCACATCTTTCCTCCAAACAATAGTACCTTTTGATGGAAAGAATTTCTAAACATAAAAGAATAAACATCAAAAGTGAGCCAAACTTACATGGGTTGTTCTTTGATGTCCTGATGCTTTCCATGTTCTTGTTGAATTGATTCAACAATAGCTAAGCAAGGTCAAGTGAAAGGTTGTTCTTGATTACCTTGTATGGTAGGTCAACTTCTTCACACGACACACTATTCAACTTGCTCAAATTGTAGATTTTGTGTGCAATAACATGAATACCAAACTTTAATTCCTTGTTAGTGACACTACTAATCTTCATTCCCCTACCATCCCACTTGGGTAGGGTTTTCTTCTCTAGTTCTACTCGATCTAGGGTTTTAGTTGTTTTAGCTTTTGCCAACATTGGGAGACTAGTGATACTGTGGATCATCTTCTTGGTAATCAAAATTAGTTGCTCCAACCACAACTAACCATTGTGCACACAACTGAGGATAAACCTAATCCATTTCACTTGGAAGTCTCATGGCATTTGAGGAATATGGGTTAAACCTTCTTCCTCAAGATGTTGATGCTTAGGTTTCAAAACACCATCAACTCATAACTCCTTTAAACATTCATCCATTTCTAATGTACCAATATCCTAAATTTCACATTTAAAATAAGAATGGATATTGTTGATCAACAATACCTTAGGAGGGATTTGTGACTGCACTCCACTTGGATCTAGGGTTTCAGCAATTACAGGAGTAAGCTTAAAATTTGGTGCCTTCCATTCTACACCACAAACCAACATGTTTGATCCTCATTTCACATTGTTTCTGGTAGCTACCATCTTCACTTGGTAGGGTTTGATAGAATTAGAAAAAAATTGGTAACAATTCACTCAAATCATTTGAATGCTCTTGAAGATCACTCTACACAATTTTGCTCAAAAATTCATGGTGGTAAAATAACTTTGATTTCATTCCTTTTATAAAATTTTGCCATAAATGCTTGATAAAAATGTTAGATAAAATTGACAGACTATCATCCACTTTCCTTACATTGATTACTCAGTAGAGTCTTCCATCATTAGGTAACCATTTAAAACTTAGTTACTCCTAACCTTGCTCGGTAGAGTTTATGACCGGATCTCACTTGGTAAAGAAGGTAACTTGGTAGTAACTAGTACCTCTTACTCGGTGATCCCTTTGCATCTTGAATGCTGATATGGATATTTTGTCTTGTCAACTAGAACTTATTTAGATGACTTCTTTAGTAGCCTAGTTCCAGTTCACCTTTGAGAAATCAAGTGGAAATGGTGGAGTCACCCAATTCTTGAGTGACTTGATCATCATTGCTCGAACTTGCATTCTTGGTAGACTTTGGAACCTATTATTGTCTCATTTGTTTTCTAATGTTATAAGCTTTTGTCTTGTTTTCATCTTCTATTCTTTTAGTATTCATACATTTCTTGGCAAGATGACCAAGTTCTATACAAATGAAACATCTTTTAGTAGTATCTCTTTTCCTCATGTGATGTTTTACACAATTCATTCCAATGTGTCCAAATTCTGTATAGTAATGACATCTATACCAAGTGTTATAGTCCTAACCAAATATATCTTTTACAATTTGTTCTGTTGGATTCAATATCTTGGTTTTTCATTCTAATGATTTGTGCCCATGCTTCTTACATTTGTGACATTTGCCTTCAAATTTTGGTTTCTCTTTGCATTCATTTTCTCTATGACCATGCTGATTACAATTGTAGCATTTTCCATTGAATTTTTCTTTCCCATTGCTCCAACATTTATTTTAAATATGACCTATCTTACCATAGTGACTAGAAGTAGGTTTGCCTTTTTGAGCTCCTTTCTTGGATGTTTCATCTTCTTCTGTATATCTAGTTCCTTCTTTTCCTTTTTGTCTAAAGTGACCTTGCTCATTCAATTGATTCATTTTTGCTTGGAATTTCATCATTCTTTCATTGGTTTGTCTTTCAATGTTTAGATCATTATTAAATATTTCATTCTCTGTTCTCAAGTTCATGATTTCTTCATTTGCATTGGTGAGCTGATCAATGAAGTTTTCTTGCTGAAGGGATATGTGTTGAATTTCATTATTCTTTCCTTCTATCTCTTCTCTTATCTTGTTTTTCTCTTCCATGACTTCACACAATCTTATTTACTGAATTTCTTTCTCTCTTCTTAGTTTTCTTACTTCTTGAAGAGTACTATTTTTTTCCAATAGTTCTTTGATTGCTTGATCAACTTCATTTGAATTGCTTGAATAGATGTCTTCAATTCTTTCTTCAATGTAGAGTGAATCATTCATCTAGGTTGCAAGAGTACCATTCTTTTCCAATAGTTCTTTGATTGCTTGATCAACTTCATTTGAATTGCTTGAATAGATGTCTTCAATTATTTCTTCAATGTAGAGTGAATCATTCATCTAGGTTGCAAGATCTTTTTTTCTTTTCAAGGACTGAGAGAGTTTCTCTTTTTCTTTCTTGAGTTGTCCAATGGGCAATTCCAAATCTAGCTTCTCATTATCAATAGCCTTGTCAAGTATGAATACCACCATTGCCTTTGATCTTTGCTCAAGATGTTAAACTTTTCATTGAGAACCACAATGCTCTAATACCAATTGTTGGAAATATTATGACAAGCTAAGTTACTGAGAGGGGAGGGGTGAATCAATAACTTGTAAAACTTTTATCCCAATTAGCAATTATTCCGTTATATGAATTTTGATCTCATTGCATGCATGATAAACTGAAAACATGAAAGCATACACAACACATTAACAAAAGATTTAGTGACCTAGAAACATTCCAAATAAAAAGTAAAACTAGGGTGGGGATGATACCCACAAGCTTTAGTATTGTAGTATAAATTTGGCCTATTAAGGCTTACAATGATCACTTCTAATGATCTACCCTGTTAGGAGCATAAGGACTACTAAGTCCACCTTGCAAAAGGATTTACAAACATACAATGAAGTATGAACTCAGTAAAGAGATTTACATAAGATTGTTAGATCTACCTTGTTAAAGGATTTCACTGATCCACCTATTAGGATGAAACAATAGCTAATCTCTAATCTGCAACTTGGTTTGCTGAATGAGATTCCTCTGAGTGTAAAAATCGCCTTTTTGTGATAGATGAATCTTTGTTGCTCCTCATACTATTGTAGCCTTTGTAATTAACTATTCCACTCTTCTTTTATGATTACATTACTTATCCATATATATTTGGATGCGATACAATAAATTATATATATATCAATCCAATTACATAATTACAAAGTCGGCCACAATACAAGTTTACACAAATATTACAAAGTCAGCCAAAGTGTAGAAACTCGAGCTCTAAAGATTGACTCAGTGAGGTTTTGATACTCAACATCCACTATTAATGCTCTACATCGTCATGTACTCAATAGACATAGAAGCTCAATCCATATTGAACACTTCCAAGTAGTCTTGAACCCGGTCTGCACTGGTAACTTGGTGAATACTATAAAACTTTGCATATAAACTGAATCACTTGATTCACACTGCATAGCTCAGTAAACACTATCACCTCAAGCTGGGTATAAACCGAGTATCTTGGTTAACATTGAGTAGCTTGATCAACACTAGACTCACATCACATCATTTGTGAACTTGGTAAGCACTACACAACTTAGTTTACATTGGTAAACTCAACATATGTTGAGATGCTTGGTTTACACTGTTCTTGATCGAATATGTAGCAACTACTTTGTTCAAACTAAAATTTGTCCATAGGACTTGGTAGTAACTAGAGGACTTGGTAACAACTAAAATGGTTGAATAACATTGTTAAATGTAAAATATGCTCAATATGAACTCACATTCTGAATAAGTGTATGTCACTAATAACAAACATGATTGAAATTTTAACAAATAATATTGGACTTGTTGTCTAGTGGACATAGCCTAGTGTTTGAGTGAACCATGTTAAATCTTGGACTCGTTTGTTCTCTTTTGTGTGATCTATTATTTTATGATATTGTTTATATTTGCATTTAATTGTTATTTTGTTTTGAGCTTAATCTTGACACCTCCCTTTGCCCAGGATAAATTTCTAGGTTGTTTTTCTTCTTCATCTATCTCCAAAAAAAATTAGGCTCAGTGGAATTTGGGTTCACCCTTTCCTCTTCTTGATCCCCTACTTTAGTTGGCATATGTGCCATTATTACTTGATAATTTTGAATGCATTTATTGATTATATCAAAATAGTTCTCTTCATGATAAAGACCTAAGAAAGAGGAGTCACTTATTCTCATTTTCTCTTCTACCCTCATAATGTCTTTCTAATTCATCTTCCTATCCCTATAAACATCCTCATATAAGCAGTTTTGATAGCACCCTCCTCGCATAAGAGTTTACTAGGAGGTAAATTATATCCTTTCATCTATCTTAGTGTAGTCCTGGTCACATGGTTAGGGTCATAAATCCTAGTGACCAAGGATGGAAATTTATAATGCCTAAGGAAAGTGTCGCTCAAATCTATTGCATCTTTTCCAATACTAAAATCCCCAATTTTAAAGTTTCTACAAAGGAAAGTACCCTTTCTCCTTGCAGTGCCTAAGTATTCTTTGTTTATCAAAATCAACTACTAAAAGAATTCCATGATTCCTAATCTCTTTGGAACAAACCTAGGCAGTACATGTGGTGGTTGTGGGAATGCATAAATTCTCATAACAGTAAAATTCTCAAATATGAAAAGGTCTCCCCAATCATGTTCTAGCTTACAGTCATCATGAAAACACCTAGATGTTTTAATGAGTTTTTAAAGATTTTGTGGGACTCTTTATAAACCATCACTTGTCATATTCAAAATAGGGAACAAAATGTCATTGTAAAATTAAATAGAATTTGCATAGGGCTAAAATCTATTCCATACCCTTGTCCATAGTTACACTGGTAAAGTCTCTCCCATATCCTCAATTTTCTCAATAAAACTTTGACTGATATGACCAATGTTTTTGTAAAGGATCAAATGCATTAGCAATGAGTAATGATGGAACTTGAAATTTCCTAATTATCCTTGCTGTGCATACATGATCTCATTATGTACAACTGTAATTATGTGTTTGACATAGTCATACCCAACATTCATGAATTGATCCTTGATGAGCATTAGTTAATACATCTTTTATTCCTATTTTTAGTAACCCAAAAAACATCTTTTGAATAATCAATATGTGTAAATAATAAGACTTATATGCATTTATACTTAGATTATTGACTTTTAAAGTTAATTTTGAATTAAAGAACTAAGGTTGATATTTTAGTGATAATGCATTTTTTTTCTTATTGATTGAAATAGATTTTGTGAATCCATGGCATTATTATGCATTTTACCATTTATGAGATACTCATAGATTCAAAGACAAGATATTTGGAAAGGTGCCAAACTTTATGCACAAAGAAGTTCCACATAAGTGAAGATTGAATGAGAGAACTAGAAGTTGACTAAAGAAAAATTGTGCATTTCATGCATATTTGACATGCATTTGATAAGCTCGGTCCTCCTGTTCTTCTACTTCACTGTTGTAAATAACATAACTCATAGTTTTCTTTTCTTTTCTTTTGGTTAATCCTGAACATTCAGATTGTTATTTTATTTTTCAAATAAGGAATACTATATATGTTCTATCGCTACTATGTTTTGAGTATGCATGTATATAATAGTCTATTTAGTAATAGGGAACTAGTTAAAAGTATGATAGTTTAGGAAGCTAGTTGATAGTTTTGTTAGTATTTTACAGTCAGTAAGTTGTTTTTAGACTCAACATTAAAGCTTGGATAATTAAAGGAATTACTTGGATCTTATTATTGTTTTGAATTAATTGAATATGGAAGTCATTATGTTCATATAGATCTGGATGTCAAGGTAGATTCTATCACTATAATTTTTAGAAAGCTTTTATTTTCAGCTATAGAAATCAACCCAATTCTGGTTAGTTCAAGACATGTTAAAAGTAGGGATATTATTTGTTTGAACAATTTTCAGTAGATAAAGACGTAGTTATGAGTTAAAAGAAATTGTTTAGATTAGATTATTTGTTGCATTTGTTTAATTAAAAGTATTTTCCTTATTAACTGGTTAAGTTATACCATCTTAAGTAAAACATCATTTTAGATAGATTAAATTGAATTCCTATTGTTACCCTTTAATTTCTAAATAGGAAGTGAACATGTTATAAATTTATTCTAGGATCAGAATTAAGAGAAAGTAAAAACTTTAAATTTTTTGTGAAATTAGATTAGATCAGGAGAGTTCCAAATTGCTCCAAATAACTTGAAAATAACAAGTCAATCACTAGTCATAGTGAACCCTGCCCCCCAAATCATTGAGTCTCTTTGAATGATCCTTATAGAAGACAACCTTGTACACACCCTAGTCAATATTTGAATTAAAAACTAAATGATGCGAATTAACAATGCAATGATTTTTTGTATCATTTTTGGTGCCATTTTTGGGGAACACATGAATAGTTTGAGGTTCTTAGTCCATCTAAGCTATCATTGTTTATAGGGATCTTGTGTTTAAAAAGTTTGATGAGACAAAATGAACAACCTAGAGATCATTTTACATGATATTTTCCCCTTAGAAAAAATTTGGGGGAAAGAAACAATCAACCATTGAACAAAGAATATCAGGAAGAAAATATATCTGGTAATACCATTGAAGATGATATTCATGAAGAAATAGAAGAACAAATTGAACATAATCATGAAGCAAACATGGGCAATCACAATGGAGATAATAAACCTCATGATAGAACATTTCAATATCCAATAAACATAAATGGGGGGGTGATGAACCTCTTATGAAAAATATCTCACCAACCAATTTGCCAAATTTTCAAGGGAAAACTCTTGAGGATCTCGATCAATTTCTTTTTGAATTCAAATTCCCTTGTCAAACTTATGATTACACTACTGATAATCAAAAGTTAAAACTTTTCCCTTCAACATTAAAGGAAACTTCTTCAAGATGGTCAATGGATCTTCAACCTAATTCCATCTCAACTTGGGAAGAGATGGAAAATGTATTTTGGATAAATATTAAGATTATTGTAGGGTTAGGGATAGAAAGGAAGAACTATTCAAAATGAGGCAAATGGAAGATAAAAGTGTTGGAGTTGATGAAATCCAACTCCGAAGATGCCCAAGATCACTTGCATGCAAAAACCTATCAAAGGGAAGCCAAGGAAGGAAGAGCGTGGAGCAAGGCAAAAACCCTAAATGGACATGAGAGAGAAGAAGATATTGCAACATAAGAAAATATGTATTTACAATATGCAAGAAGTGATGTTGTTGTTGTGAAATAAAATGAGGGAGATACCGCTTATAAAGGCCTCAAGGAATCTCCTAGAATAAGCTAGAAGAAGCTAGAAGATAAGTGTGACAACTAAGTGTACATCCACATAAGGTGGAAAGTCCTCAAACAATGTGAGAGGATAAGTATGACTTAGGAGAGAAAAAACTCCCATATTGTCAACAACTTATAACTGACTCCTAGACTACAACTAATAAATGAAATGCATTTATCTAAGTAAGCTTAAGTAAATAGAATAAATAATTAATAATTAATTATTTACTCTAACAGAAAGTTTGGTAGATTATGCTGATAGGTTTTAGGTTGTCCATAGGAGATGTGGGAATGGTTTAATAGATGATATCATAATTTTTTTTTCTCAAAGGAATTAATGATGACTCAAGAGATTCTTTTAATCTCATGGGTAGGGGAGTTATTAACAAATTAAATCTATAGGAGATTATTGATATTTGTCATAATTACTTTAGAGCTAGAAATATAGTAAGAAATTATAGGAAAAAGAGAGGAAAGCTTGATGTTAGTCAAGTGATGGATGAAATAAAAAATCTTAAAATATATATTCTTATTCATCTGAATGGTCAATCAAATAGGAAGAATTCAAAACTATTGGCTATTTACTGTTTAAAATGCAGAGGGAAACATTTTTTAAGGGAATGGTCATTGAATATCATTGAAGTTTGTGCCATATGAGATGGTTCACATGGTATAAAAACTTGTAAAATTCCCTCTGACATTAAAAAATGAAATAATGGATACTGAAAAAGATTTAAACTATGTTGGAAAAAGGAGTCAAAACCAAGGACCATATATAGGGAGAAATAATTGGAATACTCAAAACCAATGGAAGAATCCAAATCTATGGAACAATGCTAACTGGCATAATCAGAATAATCTACCCTCAAGCATGCCTTGGGGACAACCTCCTTGGCAAAAAAATCCTTGGGAGAAGAGTCAATGGTAGCAAAGCCTATTGCAAGAAAGTCAACCTCCTTAGCGGTAACCAAATAATCAATGACAACCTACCTAGCATCAAATTCCACAATGGAAAAATAACTAGAACATTAATAAATAGTGGACACCAAATCTAAATCCTTTGACAAATCAATCAAATGAGAAAGTGAATCAACCTTTAATACCTACCCAACCAGTGCCTAATCCAAGGAATAGACAAACCAGTGTTGTTGATAACAACCCCTTGGTCTTAACTTCATAGAGGTTCATGACATACATTTAAGGAATAAAACTATTCCTATACCAACTTATGTCAAACCTCAAGAAAGGGAAAAATCGGAAGTAACCAACAAACCCATGATGACTAAGCCTCAAAAGGATCAAATTGAGTCAAAAATGATTCCACATACTAAAAGGTTTAAAGATTAGGATGCATTGGATAATTCCAACAAAGATGAAGATGATATGTTGGATTCTCAATTGTTGAAGGAATTAAAGAAAATTAATACTGAGATCCCACTTTTGCAAGCTATCAAAGATATTCCAAAAATCAATAAGTTGATTAAAAAACTATGCATAAAGACTCTTGGAAAAAAGAAAAAAATGCCTCTTGTAGTTTAGGTTGGGGCTAATATCATAGATGTTCTGGCTGGGAGACTTCTACCACAAAAAATTAGTGATCCAGGGACAGCTGTAATTACTTTGAAGATTGGACAAACATAAATTGCTAATGTCTTAATTGACTTGGAAGCAACAATCAACATAATATCAACTAATACAACAAAGTCCTTAGGACTTAAAAATATAGAACCCACATCCATTGTATTAATGTTGGCTGATAATTCTACTAATCAACTAGAGGGGAGTTGAGAAGATGTAATAGTAACTATAGAAACATGGGATTATCCTATTGACTTTATAGTTCAAAAAGCTAGAAGAAAAGATGTGGGATATCCCATAATTTTGGGACGACCTTAGCTTTCAATAATAGCAGCCTTGATTGATTGTCAACCAGGAAGCATGAAAATATCAAATGGGTTAAAACAAAAAGAATTATCACTATTTCCACCAGTAAAGGATATAGTGACACAAGATCCTTTGTGGGTGGAAGATGAGATCGAGAATAATGGAGATGAAGTAGTACATTTGGAAATGATAAAATTGAAATAACATTTCAAAGAATTTGTTAACAATGCTCTAGTGAAAGAAGAGGGAATAGATGTTAAACAACAAGAAACTAAACAAGAAAACATATTTTTACATTATCCTCATCATGACAAATGCTCTCTAAACTCATTGGTAAAATAAGTTCAAAATAAGAGTAATGGAACAAAACATATTTACTTACAAAAAGACAAACCTCTCATCACAAATGCACATTTGATATGGAATCAGGATAATAAAATCAAATAGGTACTGACAAAATATACTTAAGAATTTTCTTGGGATTACAAGGATATGCATAACATACATCCTAAGGTTTGCATGCACCACATTTACACTTAAAATGTTAAGCCAACTAGACAAGGAAAACATAGGATAAGTCCAACTTTAAGAGAGTTTCTCAAAGAAGATATTGAAAGTTACTACAAGTAGGGTTTATCTATCCAATATCAGATAGCCAATGGGTATCTCCACTAGTTATTGTTCCTAAAAAATGGAAAATGGAGAGTATGTGTTGATTATAGAGAACTCAATAAGGATACAAAAAAAGACTAGTTTGCATTACCCCTTATTGATCAAGTTTTGGATAATTTTATAGAAGCAATTACTTTTAATTTTTGGATGGGTTTAGTGGATAATTTTGCTACAAGAAATAACCCCTTCTACAACAACTCATGAATTTGTATGTTCAACTCTTCACTTTATGCTAGTGCCATTATGTGTGTTGCCTTGTTTGGCAAATTGGCTCCTAGAATCAAATCCATATGGTGACTAATCTTTCTCACTAGGGGTAATCCATCAACTACATTATTTGATAGAATATAAGAAAAATCTCCCAACATGAGGGTAATCCATTAGCTATATTATTTAACACAATATCTTAAAAACAAATGTATAACTCTACAAAAAATCAATCAACTTCAAATGCCTTTGGTTTAATTTTCCTTGACTATTCCAATATTGCAAAGCTTGATAACTAGTATACAAAACAAAATCCTTAGGAAGAAGATAGTGTCTCCACTTCTTGAATACTTGAACTATAGCATAAAACTCCTAATCATAAACAAAATATTTTCTTTTGGAATTATTCAACTTCTCACTAAAATAAGAAAAATTTCGACCTTCTTGGCTCAAAATAGCTCCTATTGCAGTACCACTAGCATCAAACACGTTGTTAAAATTTGGAAGTGCTAAAATAGGCTGCTCTATAACTTTCTATTTTAATAGATTAATAGTCTTATATACTCCAACAATCCACTTAAATTCTTTCCTATCCCCTCTCATTATTTTAGTCAAGGGCCCACAAATATTGCTAAAACCTCTTATGAATTTTTTTACAAAAACTAGCCAATCCATTAAAAGATCTTACCTTTGTAGCACTCTTTGGAGAAGGTCATTCAAGGATAGCCTTCACTTTCTCTAGGTCCATTTTTAGATCTTCTATTCAGAATACAAATCCCAGGTACACCAATTCCTTCTTTACAAAACTACACTTCTTTAGGTTTATCAACTTTTCTTCCCTCAACTTATCAAACACTTTTCAGATATGCATCAAATGCTTCTCCAATGTATTACTAAAGATCAAAATATCATTTAGGTAAAAAATGACAAAATAACCCAAAAAATCCTTTAGTACCTCATTCATGAGCCTCATGAAAGTGTTTGATGCATCGGTTAGCCCAAAAGGCATGATTAACCACTCATACAGTCCTTCCCTTCTCTTGAAGGTAGTCTTCCACTCATCACCTTCTCTAATGTGAACATGAAAATATCCACCCTTAAGATCTATCTTTGTGAAATAAAGAACTCTACTCAAACAATCCATAATATCATCCATCCTTGGCAATGGAATCTGTACTTGATTGTGATCTTGTTAATACTATGAGAATCTATGCACATCCTCCATTCTCCATTCATCTTTTGTGCTAATACTACTACTACAACACATGGAATCATACTCTCTTAAATCAACACCTTCTACAAAACTCATGAATTTTTTTGTTCAACTCTTCACTTTTTGCTAGTGTCAATTTGTGTGTTGCCTTGTTTGAAAAACTAGCTCTTGGAATCAAATCCATTTGGTGACTGATCTTCCTCATTAGGGGTAATCCATTGGCTACATTATCTAACATAATATAAGAAAAATCTCCCAACACGGGAGTAGTCCATTAGCTACATTATTTGACACAATATCTTTAAAACAAATATATATAACTCTACAAAAACTCAACCCACTTCAAATGCCTTTGGTTTAATTTTCCTTGACTATTCAAATATTACAAAGCTTGATGATCAGTATACAAAAGAAACTTCTTAGGAAGAACATAGTGTCTCCACTTCTTCAATGCTTGAACTCTAGCATAAAATTCCTAATCATAAATAGAATATTTTCTTCATTCAACTTCTCAGTAAATGAGAAACATGTCTACCTTCTTGGCTCAAAACAATTCCTATTAGAGTACCACTAGCATCAAAATCTACTTTAAACACCTTGTTAAAATTTGGAAGTGCTAAAATGGGCTGCTCTATAACTTTTTGATTCAACAGATTAAAACTCTTATTTGCTCCTATAGTCCACTTAAATTCTTTCCTATCCCCTCTCATTTTTTTAGTCAAGGGTCTATAAATACTGCTAAAACTTCTTATGGAATTTCTATTAAAAATAGCCAATCCATGAAAAGATCTTACCTTTGTAGCACTCTTTAGAGTAGGCCATTCAAGGATAGCCTTCACTTTCTCTAGCTCCATTTTTAGACCTTCTACTAAGACTACAAATCCCTGGTTCACAACTTCCTTCTTCACAAAATTACACTTCTCCAGGTTTATTGGAAACTTTTCTTCTCTTAACTTATCAAACACCTTTTGGATATGCATCAAATGCCCCCCCAATGTCTTACTAAGGATCAAAATATCATCTAGGTAAAAAATGAAAAACTTTCCTAGATACTCCTTCATTACCTTATTCATGAGCCTCATGAAAGTTATTGGTGCATTGGTTAGCCCAAAAGGCATGACTAAACAATCATATAGTCCTTCCCTTTTCTTGAAGGCAGTC
Source organism: Cupressus sempervirens (assembly GCA_028749045.1). Classification (NCBI taxonomy): domain Eukaryota; kingdom Viridiplantae; phylum Streptophyta; class Pinopsida; order Cupressales; family Cupressaceae; genus Cupressus; species Cupressus sempervirens. The sequence continues at coordinate 483,770,254 of CM053791.1, read as the reverse complement.
TTCCAACTATCACCTTCTTTGATGCAAATTTGATGGTATCCACTCTTCAGATCTATCTTTGTGAAATACACAGCTCAACTCAAATAGTTGATAATATCATCCATCTTTGGTAATGAAAATCTATACTTGATTGTGATATTGTTAATAGCATGAGAACCTATGCACAACCTCCATTCTCCATTCATCTTTTGGGCTAATACTGTTTGTACAACACATGGACTCAAACTCTCTTGAATCAACCCCTTTTGTAACAACTCACAAACTTATTTCTTCAAGTCTTCACTTCTTGTTGGTCTCATTTTGTGTGCTCCCTTGTCTGGTAAATTGGCTCCTCAAATCAAATCTATTCAATGATTGATCTTCCCCACTAGGGGTAATCCATCAACTACATTATCTGACACAATATCAGAAAACTCTCCCAACATATCTACAACTTCTGTAGGTACCTCCTCTACTTCTTTACCATCTTTTGGAATTATAGAAAAACACAGATGCTCATACTTCATACTTTGGCGAAACTCCTTTCCATCACCAAAACATATTTTGGTAGAACTACATACCTTTAATTATTTCTCCTTCAATGACTTCAACTTATGTTTCACTCCATCCTTTATCAAAGTGTAGGTATTTTCACACCCATCATGTACAACATGCTTGTCAGATTGCCATGGCCTACCCATCAACATATGACATATGTCCATAGGTATTATATCAAAAAAGTGCCTCATTATGGTAGCTTCCAATCTTGAACTTCATTGAGAATTTCTCACTGACCATGACCTTGTGGTCATCTTGCACCCAAGGAATACGACATGGATGTGGGTGTTTCTGCCTCTTCAACTTCAAATTTGTGACCTTTTTTTTTGACACCAAATTTTGGTATTTCCACCATCAATGATCACTTCACAACACTTATATTCACATTTTCACCTTGTGTCAAACAAGTTCCTTCCTTGATTAGTTTCATTCTACCCACTTATCAAAATTCTTCTATTAACTAGGACTTCTCTTATAGCATCTTCAGAATGTAATGATCTAGCATTTGTAAGGAAACTTGCAATAAAGAATATAACCATTTCCATATAACCCATAATAGATATGAAATAAACACAAAATTAAAATCCACATGCAAGAGAATAGACAACATACCCACAAAATTGTGACACAAGATATACCCTGGGAAACCCTCATTGAGGGAAAAACCCAGCCTCTAAAAGCATCCATCACCATGTATTATTTAGCAAAAATACTATTGCCATACAACCATGGAAGCCTTCATGGCCATAGCCACAACCGAGAAAACTATGTGAACAAGCATGAATCCACACATCCCATGCCATGCTTTCAACCTTCACAAATGCTCCCTTGGCTAACCTGTCAAGCCTTGTCCCGCTCAACTCTTGCCTTTCTCACTCTTACTCTACAACAACTACCCTTATGGCTGCTTATATAGTAGCAAGTCCCACAAAACCACTAAGTGGTATTACATAAACCATGTGCTAAAACCATGTGCTACCTAACCCACTGACCCCACATTTAATATTGGGCATTTAATTATTTTCCCCAATATTAAATAATTACATGAAATATTATCACAATGTTACAATAAAACTCATCAAGAATATTCCATGGAAATCTTTACATGTTGCACGTCCATCTAGATGCAACATTACATAATAAAATAAAATAATAAAATATAACAATATTATGCAATGTGTGCAACACCCATTATCTCAACAACATCTTCATCAACATGTACAACTTTGGCCTAGCCTTTTGTTCTTTGATTGGCCCTTCCTTGGCATTGGGAACATTTAAATTATCTATGCCCTTCTTCTTCACAATGAAATCATTTTCAACAAAAACCTCCTCTTCTAGATCCTTTCACTCTTCCTCTTCCTCTTTGATCTCTATTATTCTCATCATGGAAATGATTGGAATTATTTTCCCTCTAGTTCTGACTACTACTTCTAGGCTCATCCTTGTTCTTCTGATCATCATTGTTCCCTCTATAAGACTGTTTGCCAAAGCTTCCACCATGACCTCTACCACTATTTGTGTTATCAAAATTTTTTCTTAGCTTCTCCTCAACTCTTAGGGAAAATTGGTACACCTCCTCAATACTGGTCACTCAAACAAGACTCAAGTCCTCTTGAATAGTTGGCCTTAACCCATTATTATAACATACCACTTTCTCCTTATCAACTTCTACATGGCTAGTTCTAATGAGAACTCAGAAGAACTCTTCAGTATACTCTTGAACATATTTTCCCACTTACATCAAGCCTTGCATTTTCTTCAATAGATCAAGCTTATAATCCATGAGAATGAACTATTGTGTCATTTTAGCTACCATTTGATCCCATCTAGTGACTTTATACACTTGACCCTATCTGGATCTTCAATATCTTCATATGCAAAGTACTCTCCTAATTCATTGATCCAGTCAATCAATTCCTCTAGGTTCGGATTTCTTGAAAATGCGAGAACATCAAACTTAGGTTTTTTTCCAATACTAGAAATAGCCTTAAAAATCTTCACCTCCTCTAGTTTAAAAACTTTCTCTACTACAACTTGGTCTATATTTTCTTCTTCTTCTCTTTCATCCTCACTTTCATCATCTACTATGAAAAAATTCATTCCTCTACACATTTGTTCTTGCAATTCTTTCATTTTCCTCTCAAGTGTTCTAAAATCCTTAGGTGTAACACCTTTGACTCTTCCACCACACTCTCTTCGTGGAGGTATTTTTATGCTTTTGCTAAAACCTTAATGTAAACTATCTCACAATCCGTGATCTCTCTACACACATAACCCAAATCACAATCCTCGTGTGAACTACGTCACAATAGGCAATCTATCCACACAGTTAGGAACTCCAGCTTTGATACCACTTGATGAAAGGTGCTCCCTTTAATACCATAAACACATAACAAAAACAAATAAAGAACAATAATTTGTGAGAACAAAATATGGGCTTCTTATTATTGCTGCAAATGTGGAATTAGAGTATTTAAAATTTAGAATTACAATACATTGTCCTAGACAATGTTTGAGCATTTCTTAGATAGGTAGTTTTATGCTGCCCAAAAAGGTTCTAGATACTCAAACTTAATACCTAGGGCCAACAGACCCTAACAATACATATAGAGTCAACCAAATACACTTTTGACATCTATTTTGGAAGTTCTAGTTGGCCCAACTTCAGAAGGCCATAACTCTCAAACCGTTGCTCTGATTGGTTGTTATAACCACTTTTTGGAAACCTTAGCTCATGATCTACATGCTTGGATTGGTGCAAGCACCCATCCATTCAGTTTTTGGGCCTCGTCTGGGCACATTTAGGCCTTCAATGTTGAGCTTGAAGTTTATATACCAAAATTACAAACCAAAAATCTGTAATAAATCTATAAACACACATGATACGGTACTAAGCCTCAATTGGTAGGTTGATATATCCAAGATGAATATCCACCTCTGAAATTAGGACATTTTGAGCATGTATGACTACTTTACTATGTAGCTAGCCTCCATAGCCTATAACTTTACAATTGAAATGAAATATTTTTGGTTGATGCAAGATTGCTCTTACACCTAGGATTCCCCTGTATTAGAAGGAAAAAGTCATTTTCAAAAACTATTCCGGATTTAATAAACAAAGATCCCAATGACATTTGTGAATTTTTTTCTACCAAGTGTAGTACATGCTAAGAAAAGACAAGTTCAACCAGGATTCAAAGAAGATATGGATTTATTCTATCAATTTACTCATTACTCATTACTAATTATTATCTTTTATGGCAATAATATAAGGAACATGTATATTCGTACTATTATTTATGCATAATCAATTATTCTTAGATAAGTTGAGAGGGGAATTTATTCTTAGAAAAAAGTCACATCAAAAAGTACTTCAAAAACTCAACCAATTCCAAGGGAAAAAGATTTGAATGAGTTATTAGGATTTGCTTTGTGTGGATTAAAAAGGAAATACTCTATTAATTAAAGCATTCATCATTACAAGTAATGGTATTAAACCCAAAATAACAACGGTTCTCTAGCTTGTTGAAAATTGATATTCAACATTTTGCTACTTTTAGGTTCTTCTGTCATGTTTTGTTTTTGGGGAAGTTGTTGTGGAAGTTGATCAAATGGGTAGGAAAAGGAAATCAGAGCGGAAAAGATTGGAATTGAGCAAAGAATTGGAACGGTGGTTGCAATGAGTAGGATGGCTGAAATTTCTCCAAATGTATGAGGATTTTGATGAAGAATTGGTAAATAAATTTGTGCTAAACTTTAATGTTAATGTTACCAAAGTCTGTGGTCAAATCATTCATGTTACTACATAAATTATAAGTGAACTCTCTGGTATTCTAGCTAAAGGAAAAATAATTACCAAGCGGACCACATATTTGGAAGAGCTGGTTGACCAATTCTACAATGCTTAGGAGCATGATAAAATGATGAAATTAATCAAGAGTAATGGTAATACTAAAGGGGTCAATAGAGTATCATTGTTTGAATCATGGAAAGCTCTAGTAATGGTGCTAATGAAATACTTCACTTATGAAGGCTAGTATGCAATGGTGCTTGGACCTAGTTTAAAAATGTTGTACCATATATGGTATGGTGAATAGAGGTTTGAATTGAGGGTAAACCTACCAAAATTTCTCTTTCATCAATTGTTAACTATAAATCCTAAAGCCAAGATAAAATAGAAAGAGGGAAGATATCAATCCCTCATTCATTTGACTGTAAAGTATCAATTTATAAAAAATGGTGTGGGAGAAGAATCTTGGTATAATTTCTTAATAGGATAAGGTAGTAGTAGTATTCCCAAGGTTAAGAAAGTAAAATGGGAACCCAAAGTTTAGTTGAAACTAAAGTCTAGGGTTCAATCAATGAAAAAACCTAAAAACTAGGAAAAATGTAAATCTAGGGCTGAAGGATTGAAGAAGCCTAAACATAAGAAAAAATGAAGAAAGAAATATCTATTGTAACTTGATGTTATCCTAGGTTTCTTTGTACTAAAGCAAAGGCCATAAAGGTAGATACCCAGTCTGAAAGGAAGTCAAAAACTCTTGGTAAAAAGAAGAAACCTATTCAGAATAGAGCTGAGCTAGAACAAAAAGAAATAATTTTTTTTTAGCAAAACAATCCAACTACAATGAAATTCAATGAAAAAATATGAGACACACAAGAACCTCCTATTAAGGGAAATATTCTCTAAATAGAGTATTCAAAAAAATAAATAGAAGAGTCTTTTCAAGAATCCCCACATGTAGTTGAAAGTCTTCAAATGAATCCATAAGAACCGTCTCAAGACAAAAAAAAATGAAATGCAAATAGATGATCAGGAACCTTCTAGCTCTATCCTTGATTTCCTAGTTCACGATAATTTAAAAGAGGATGAAATTCAAGTTGATGAAAATTTGAGTTCTAAAGAAGAAAGGGTAGAGGAAAAATTTGAAGCACCAGATGAAGTTGAGGATAAGGAGTTGTTTCAGAGAAGAGAGGGTAAAGAGATATTATAAGATGAGGAAACATTGCAAATGTTAGTAAGAAAATTTCTAAATGAGGAAGAAATGTAGTTAAGGGAAGCCATTCTTCTCTCCCAAAAAGAGAAAGAAATTGAGGAAGAAAGAACAATGAGAGATATGATGCATGCATATATGCTTGAAAAAGAAGAACAACCTCAACAAAAAATTTAAAACCAAAATAAATTGAAGGATGAATAATTGACCACATTGAAAGAAGGGGTTTCTTTTGTTAAACATGTACTTGCAGATGTTGAATTAGGATATGAGGACCAAATAAAAATTTTGAGATATGAATTGCCAACTTCTAGGGAATTGATTGATCAACAACCATCTACCTCTACAATACTACCCAGAGATAGGCACCAAAATGAGGAATTACAAAAATAATTGGAGCAGGCCATTAAAGAAAGAGATGAAGCTAAAAATATGGTAGAATAGGTAATACAAATTGCTTTACAACTGAACTATTTAAAAAGCCTTTGGGAATGTATTCTATTTTTTTTAAAGAACAATTTTTTCTTTGGCAAATTAATCAGATCAATCTAAAAAGGAAACTAGACTATGAAGATTATTTTGAGTTCATGGCTAACTATACTAATGGTGTTCTAATGGTTCATAATTCTATGTGCGAATTTTATTTGCATGGGTTTTTGATGGGTCATCATTGGGTTTCTTTTCTCAATTTATATGTTGGTGAGTTACAACTTTGGACATTCATTTCTTTTATGCAAAATTAGAAAGAATGAGATCATGGAAATGATAGATTTCATGAAATATAAGCAAGGATGAGCCTTCCTGTACCACATGAATACCAAAAACACTTCCTTTATAAATGGACTTTAATGAAATTGCACAAATTGGTGATATAACTAAAGTGTATAAGCATACTATACAATAGTCTTTTTGGGATTATAGAGATGTAATCAATCACCTCACATTCCAAGCTCATAGTGGCATAAGAGAAAGGTGTAACTCTATTCCACCTAGAATTAGTTGAAGAGAACCAATGTCCCCTCATAATTTCATTTGGCCACAAACAAGAACAAGGGATATTTGTAATATAATTGAAGTACAATAAACTAGATGAGTTGGAATGTAGTTCAAACTTCCTTTGATCTTTTGTCTTGCTCCTAGATTTAATTCACCAAACATGTTAGATGTAGACAACTTGAGAGACTGGAGACATAATATTATCATAACCAATGGTTATCAACATGAAAGAGCATATCTTGCATATAATTTTAGGGAAATGTGTTTGAGTGTCTATATGGAAGAGGAGAATAGGAACCTACCAGATCCACCATGACGAGGACATCATTTAGCTCAAGGAGAGAAAAAAATGATGAGCATTAGTTAATACATCTTTTATTCTTGTTTTCAATAACCCAAAGGACATCTTTTGAATATTAATATGTGTAAATAATAAGACTTATATGCATTTATACTTAAATTATTGAATTTTAAAGTTAATTTTGAATTAATGAACTAATATTGATATTCGAGTGATAATGCATATTATTTTCTTATCGATTTAAATAGATTTGGTGAATTTGCAACATTATTATGCATTTTACCTTTTATGAGATACTCACAGATTCGAAGACAAGATATTTGGTAAGGTGCCAAACTTTATGTACAAAGAAGTTCCACATAAGTGAAGTAAGAATGATAGAACTAGAAGTTGACTAAAGAATAATTGCACATTTCATGTGTAATTGGCACATATTTGATAAACTTAGTCCACTTGTTCTTCTACTTCACTGTTGCAAATAACAAAACTCGCAGTTCTATTTTCTTTTCTTTTGGTAAATCCTAAACATTTAGATTGTTGTTTTGTTTTTCAAATAAGAAATACTATATATATTCCATCCCTGCTCTATTTTGCATATGTACATCTGTAATAGTATATTTAGTAATAGAGAGCTAGTCAATAGTATGATAGTTTAGGAAGCTAGTTGATAGTTTTGTTAGTATTTTACAGTTAGTAAGTTGTTTTTAGACTCAACATCAAAACTTGGATAATTGAAGAAATTTCTTGGATCTTATTTTTGTTTTAAATTCATTGAATATGGAAGTCATTAAGTTCAAATGGATCTAGATGTTGAGGTAGATTCTATAACTATAACTTTTAGAAAGATGTTATTTTCAATTCTGGTTAGTTCAAGATATGTTAAAAGTAGGGATACTATTTGTTTGAATAGTTCTCAGTAGATAAAGACATAGTTAAGAGTTAAAAGAAATTATTTAGATTAGATTGTTTTTTTGCATTTGTTAAAGTAAAAGTATTTTCCTTATTAACTAGTTAAGTTATAGCATATTTAGTAAATTTTTGTTTCAAGTAGATTAAATTGAATCCTTGTTATTACTCTCTAATTGCTAAATAAGAAGTGAACATGTTATAAATTTATTCTAGGATTTGAATTAAAAGAAAGTAAGAACTTTAGAAATTCCCGTTAAATTAGATTAGACTAGGAGAGTTCTGGATTGCTCTAGATAACTTTAAAATAACAAGTCAGTCACTATTCATAGTACAAAAACCCCCCAATTATTGAGCTTGTTTGAATGATCCTTATAGGAGACAACCTTGTACACACCTTGGTTCACATTTGAATTTAAAACTAAATGATGCAAATTGACAATGCAACAATTTTACAAATTGATCTTGAATGTTGATGGCCAGCACATATATCACACTAGTATCATTCATGGTCTCCTCCACTCCTAATACTAAGTCCAAACAAAAAAAAAAACATTTTTAGGAAATACCTTCTGAAATATTCAAGAGGCATAAATTCTCCCACTTTCTTTGGAATTTCTTGTCATGTCCCCTTTTCAAATAATTAAAAATAATAATCTTTGCTAAGGCAGGCAAGCCCAAAAAGGTGAAGTTTCGGAAAAAGAGGATAAATTTTGGAAGATAATGGGCTAATAAATGAAAATTATTATTAAAATATGTTTTAATAACCCCTCTTGGATGTGAGTTAGGGTTATGCCCTCTTTTAAGGGGTTTGGAGGCATTTTGGGCTGATTCTAGAACTTGATTTTTGCGCATTGCTTTGTTGTTCTTCAGAGGCTGCCAAACCTGTGGAGAAGGAGACCCAAGAATGGGAGTTTGCAAGTTTCTAGGAAGGCTAAGGACAATATTTTGAAGCCATTCCATGTGCATGCTCATGCAGAGTTTTCCTTTGTGCTGAACAGTGCAGATTTGTGGGTTTTCGGGTGTGTTTTTGTAAGAGTTTGGTGTTTTCAGTTGAGTATTTCATATCAGTTTGGGTTGCTGCTGTATTTCAGAATTTTAAATGTTAAAATAGAGCTGAATATATTTATTTGGATATGATTATACTTCTGTGATAGATTATTAAGTTTTTGTGGTGATTTCGAGCTATTCTATGCTATTTTCGGGAGCTCGATGAGCATTGTTTTGTTCTTCATTTTGGAGCTATTGTGTGCATGTTATACAGATTTGGAAATGTAATTTTAAGGCTTTTATGCTGCTCAAATTTTTGTGAAAATGTCCACTTTCAAATTTATTAATAATAGGTGAAGCTGTGAAGCTTTTGGTACTATTTCTGGCATACCCGATTTGGGGTTTATTGAGAAATTGGTGGAACTTTGAAATATTGGTTGTTTGATTTTAAAGATCTGATTTGAGGCTTGAAATATCATATAAAATCAGAGAAAGGGACATTTTAGTGGTATCAGATCTATGATCTTGCCAGCCTGAGGGTTTGTAGAAGTTTGCATGTCAGTTTTGACAACTACCCAAATCTTGCATGTCAAAATTTATGGTTGCATGCTACTTTTAATCATTTGCATGTTAGTTCTTGGTGAATTTGGTGGTTGCATGTTGCTTCTAATTATTTGCATGTAAAAATCTATGGTTGCACGCTACTTCTAATCATTTGCATGTTAGTTCTTGGTGAATTTGGTGGTTGCATGTTGCTTCTAATCAGCTGCATGTCGAAATCTATGGTTGCATGCTACTTCTAATCAATTGCATGTTAGTTCTTGGTGTTTGAAGAAGTTATAACCTATTGGGGTTACACTCTACTTTATCTAGAATGGAAAGGTATAGTATAGAGTCTCAGAGGACATGATCTTGGACAATTGATTTCTAGAGTCAGAACAGTAGAAAGGATGGTTATTTAGACATTCGAGATAAACTTAGGAAAATAAGCCATGACATGTCTGAATAGTTGGTTGAGCACCACCGTATAATGAATGACATGTTGTCTAACCTAGCTAAGGTGGATAAGTTGACTAAATTTCTATTTGGAAGATTTTCTCATAGGGCAGATGACACAATTACCAAGAACTTGCATGAGGAGTTTGAGAAACTAGCTTATAGCCAGGCAGAGGTCTCAGATTGTACTTCGCCATAGGAGGTGGTGGGAAAGGATATTACACAGATTGATAGTAACGGTCAACTTGATACTCAAATTGAGACAATTATATACAGGTCATCAAAGGGTGATGTCACAGGTATTCAGGATGGTATAGTTACAACAGGCAGTGACTACAGCGTAGTGGGTTCAAATGATGATTATGAGGATGTTGTTGTGCAAGATGGTGAGATACCTGGTAGAGATGAGAAGACATTGAGCATTCATGACATTGCCTAGAAAGAGTACCAAGCACAGTTAGATGCTTCGTCACATGAGGTTGAGGCTGGTAGTACTTCACATGATTTGTCCAGCCAACTGAAGGTGAACAAAGATAGTATTGTGACTTCATTATCTCATCATGACAAGTATGTGGAGTTAGTTGGTATTGGTCATATTACTCAGGTGAGGAGTTTTCTTGAGTTACCAGTTGATTCTAGTTTATGGATATGAACTCGAGATTGTTATATTGGCGTTTGGGATTCAATTGCTTGGAGATCTTTAACACTTTTTGGTAGCAGTGTTTGTTTGGGTGCTATCATGGATTTGATTAGAAAATTACATGGTGTTATCTTTTCTTGTGCCATCAGCTTGTCTGATGTTGGTATTATTTTTTATACACCGATGTGGGGCTTTGTTCATATATCCAATCGACCATACTTGCTGGAATGTGTTGATGATCTTTCATATTTGGCAGTGTGTACAGATGAGTCCTAGGATCATATTGGCATTGATGACATCCAAGAGGATGCAGTGGGTAGTTTTGAAGACTTAGTTTCCTTGGCAGTTTCTTTTGGTACAGTGGAGTTAGACATCAGTGCTACAATTTTTGATACTCCATATGTTGATATGAGCTTTGGAGTTGATTCATAGGATATGGATGGTAATACTCTAGAGAATAGTAACTTTGAGGATACTCCTTTAGACAGTGCATCAGAGGAGGTTTGTAGGAGACAATCTAGCCAGTGCCATCATGTGTCTAATCAGTTGAGAGTTAGTGAGCAAGACATTGCTATTTCTTGCCAGCATTTTGATGCTGCTCGTTAGTTGTTAGCAGTTTATGGATGGGGTTCTCCTACTAGTGATGAGCAAGGAGGTAGTTATCTTTCCTTGACAGAGTTCCACTTTTTATGGGAGGCTATCCAAATTTTGAGAAAGGATTATATATAGTTGGTAGCCGATAGAGATTATCTTATGGAGTGGGGCAGTACATCATACGATGCATTGTTGGCCAAGGAAGATGAGGTGAGTGAGCTTACTTAGCAGCTTGAGGTGACTTTTGAGATTCTTGAGAGTACACAATTGCCTTTCAAGGAGTCACAGTTTCATTTGGCTAAGGCGACCATGGAGTTAGAGCAACTACAGTCTTTACTAGATTCTATACAGTCACAAGCTATGGTGTCTAGTGATCCGAGGATGTCCATGGTTGAGATTGTCAAAGATAGTGGAGATAGGGATGCATCCATCTTTGATACTAACATTGGCATATCAGGTTTGTCCCCACTAGAGTCAGGTTTAGTTGAGTAGGGTGCTGCAACAGATTGTTGTGGTATGCTTGACATGGTGGTGACCTCTAGTACTAATGGCACGAAGACTAGAGATGATGTATCAAAGACCATGTGTGATGTTGGTGAGCCGACAGTTGGCATGGTTCCTGCTAGTAATACTACTCCCTTGGCGATGTCTTCAGAGGTAGTAGTCAGTTCCAACTTGGTTAGTGATCAATTGCAGTTAGTTACATCTGGATTGCAGTCTGAGCCATTGACTGAGATTGGCACATTCTATCGACATTACATTGTGAGATATGCTCATCAATTCACCTTTGATGACCATGTTGATGAGATGATGATACAGAGATGTACTTTGGTTCCTAGTGCTTATCATCAGTTATGGCATAGTTTGATGCCTCAGGATGAGAGTTGTGATGGGCATGACATGGCGATAGGTCCTGCAGTTGACAACTTGATAATACATGACTTAGAGTAGGAGTTTTGGAGTGATGCTTCAGCGGGTGTGGTTATTGATTCTACTCCTTTGGCTATGACATCTCCTGACTTAGCTGGTGATCAGTCATAGTGGGTTGTATCACTTGTTCATGGTGATCTATTGACTGAGGTTGGTTTTTTTTATCAACATTATATTGCAGGGTATGTACATCAGTTAGCATTTGATCCTTGTGCTGAGGAGTTGATGGCGGACAAACTTGGTTTGGGTTCCATTTCTTGCTGTTTATCTTGTGATGGCTTTTCACCATTAGGGGTGCATGGGAATTATGGTTATGAGATAGTGGCTGATGATCTGCAGAGTTGTGTTGACTGCAAGAGTTGTACAGCGTGTGGATTCTCCATACTTGGTACAATTTTATTTGGGAGCATTCACCATTATTGTAGAGTTGGATTGTACATTCCGTATAGGCCAATGGGATGCATTGATGGTATTTACTATGTTGGCAATTTGATTTGTCGACTCTACTTGAGTTTTGATGTTCTAAGAGTTTGTGTCTCATGGGTTTTTGACTGTGGAAGTTGTGACTTTGGAGTTTGGTTGAGCAGTAATTGTAAGTTTGATTATGGATTCCTCTTGGTTATATTGCAGAGGATATTGCAGGAGCCTATGTTAATTGACAATAGTATAGTTCATGACTACATTTGGGATCCAGGCGGATTGATTGGTCTATTGTTTAGCCATTTCTTGAGGACAAGCAATATTTGAAAGGGGAGGACTTGTCATGTCCCCTTTTCAAATAATTGAAAATAATAATCTTTGCTAAGGTAGGCAGGCCCAAAAAGGTGAAGTTTCAGAAAAAGAGGATAAACTTTGGAAGCTAATGGGCTAATAAATGAAAATTATTATTAAAATATGTATTATTAACCCCTCTTGGACATGATTTAGGGTTATTCCCTATTTTAAGGGGTTTGGAGGCATTTTGGGCTAATTCCAGAACTTGATTTTTGCGCATTGCTTTGTTGTTCTTCAGAGGCTGCCAAACCTGTGGAGAACGAAACCCAAGAATGGGAGTTTTCAAGTTTCTAGGAAGGCTAAGGATGGGATTTTGAAGCCATTCCATGTGCATGCTCATGCAGAGTTTGCCTTTGTGCTGAACAGTGTAGATTTGTGGGTTTTCGGGTGTGTTTTTGTAAGAGTTTGGTGTTTTCAGTTGAGTATTTCATATCAGTTTGGGTTGCTTCTGTATTTCAGACTTTTAAATATTAAAATAGATCTGAATATATGTATTTGGATATGATTATACTTCTGTGATAGATTATTAAGTTTTTGTGGTGATTTCGGGCTATTCTATGCTATTTTCGGGAGCCTGATGGGCATTGTTTTGTCCTCCGTTTGGGAGCTATTGTGTGCATGTTATACAGATTTGGAAATGTCATTTTATAGGCTGTTATGCTGCTCAAATTTCTTTAAAAATTTCCACTTTTAGATTTATTAATAATAGGTGAAGCTGTGAAGCTTTTGGTACTATTTCTGGCATACCCGATTTGGGGTTTATTGAGAAATTGGCGGATCTTTGAAATATTGGTTGTTTGATTTTAAAGATCTAATTTGAGGCTTGAAATATCATATAAAATCAGAGAAAGGGACATTTCATTTCTCCCTTCGACTTCTTCTCCATAGGGATGTGATGTCTCATGACTCATCTACTGAAAAATTTATTTTCTAACTTGAAGGTATTTTCAAGTTTTTCTAACTTAATTTCTAAACGCACTGGTTCTTCCAGACTAAATTCCTCTATGAATGATTCTCTATCCAATGAATAAATTATACTCCTAACTTTCTTGTGAAATGAGTGAGTGGTTGGATTGTAAGTTTTGATCAAAGATTTCACTAGGTCCATATCAAAAAATAATTTAGGCATAATTAGCTTACTTAGATTTTGGTACCAAGGGTTCAAAGTCAAGGGATTCTTTAGCCTATTTTCATAAAAGATTTTTTTTTTTGGTTCCATTGGTATCCGATACAGTCACATCTCTTCAGAAGCTATAAAGATCCATTACCACATGTGAATTAGCACCTTGTGCATTTGAGGATCTGGGGAGGAAATATACCCACTCATCTATGTAAGGGCTCTAACTTTTGGCTTTACACTATGCTAAAAATTGTGAAATCAATGCACCTTCTTCTTCTAACATATCTGAATTATGTTGATAAACAAATCTTTGTGAATTCTTTATTTCTACAACCCTCTAAACTTTGGAACTATAGTAATGAATTTGTTATGATAGTTTTTATAGCTTTTGAGAATTAGAAATGCATTAATTTCATTAAGACTTTACATGCATGAAACATTCAATATTTTAGAAACTCTTCAATTCATATTTTTCAGCATTCATAGTGCACTGTCATCAATTCTTATTTGTTATATCTTACATAAATATTTTCATCACACTTTAAATTTATGTCTTTACAACTATTAGAAGACATTAAAAATGGGAAGCTGTAATGTTGCGATTAATTCATTGTTAACCCTAGTCACATCTTTACAATTATTAATTCCATCGTCTTCCTACCTTTTGTGAAACTATACCTTCCTTTATCTCATGTCCATCTCCTCTTTGCACTTAATTCATGATCATAACCACTAACTGTTGCAATGTCATCCAAAACTACTAGCCTTAGCAATTTGTGACTGCTTAGAACTTCACACCTCTAAACAACAATGCTTCTCAGAACCCTACAAAGTCACGCTTTTAGTTTATCTCTACTTCTCCACTATTAGTAGAAGACCACATAATGAGGCTGAGATGGTGGGCTTAACTATTCTTTCTTTCTATGCAACAACACAATCTACTTCCTTGACTATTTAACTTAAGTCACAATCTTCCTCATCACAAGATCTCAACCATATCTTACTATCTAAAATTCACATTTTCAAAATCACACATAGTCATCTTACAAGTCATGATTGCAACATTGCAGGGGTCAAGAGGTTAAAATACTCTAGATAAGAGATGTTGTATTTAACACCTATTCATTAAGACATCACAACCCTTATTTTAACCTATGAGACAGATTTGGCAATATTGCACTCTTACACAATTAATCACTTACTCGCCACTTCACAACTCAAAATCATTAGCCTTGAGGAATTGTAGAGATGCAATGTACAAACCATCTTATGAACATTTCATTATCGTGAATTAAATCCTTACAAAGTGTTTAAATTGGAAATTTTTTCCCTTACACTTCATTTAATCCTACTGCCACTTTGTGGCTTCAATGTTATTATTAGGCTTGACTATAGAGAGGTTGTGACATTAAGAAAATACAATGGATTGCAACATCAAAACTTGAAAGGTATATGTTAGGAAGACTATGGAGATGTAGTGTCCTAGTCAAACTCTCTAGGTCATAGATTCGTAACTTGAAGAAAATTGTGAAAATAGGCCAAAGTTATAGTACTTGACTGCCACTCACCACTTTGCAACTTAAACTTTTAAACATAAAATTGAGATTTCATATTTACACAATTAGCATATCTCTAGGTCACAACCTTAATGTTAAACCTTGCAAATAAACTAGAGATGCCATGACCCACAACACATCCTTCTTTGCAACTTAAAATCCTGGAGACTTTAAACCTCTTGCAAAGCGATGAACCATTTAAAAAAAAAACATAAACATGGGATAGAGCATTGAACAAAATCAATGATTAATACTAGGTATAAGGGGACCTAAGGATTTGAAATTTAGGGTAAAAAAATAACAATAATAAACTCAAGAAAAACCCTTTTGTAAAATAACAAACCTTTATCCTTAGGTCAAGAAATTTCAGCCTATCACAAAATAAGGCTAACAAATTCTATGTACTAATTATATTTTATTGACTCCTAATAGGGTCTATCCTTTTACAATGAACTTTTAT
This sequence comes from Cupressus sempervirens, assembly GCA_028749045.1. Classification (NCBI taxonomy): domain Eukaryota; kingdom Viridiplantae; phylum Streptophyta; class Pinopsida; order Cupressales; family Cupressaceae; genus Cupressus; species Cupressus sempervirens. Next base: position 483,754,457 of record CM053791.1, on the reverse strand, counting down.
ATTAGTATACCATCTTATGGGCATCATTCCCACCAGGGTTTTCTCTCTAATCAAGGGTTTCCCTTGTTAACATATTTTTTCTTATTGTGTATGGCTATCTTTCTATAGTTGTTGCATCTACTATTTAATTATTTTATAATTAATAAAGACTATAAGATTTTTTTTAAATGCATAAATAATCCCTCCTCTCAATTATCTTGGTGGACTTTACTTTCTAGCTATTTGAAGTTAATTGGGAAACTAAGATGCTGAGAGGGGTGGGGGTGAATCAAGATCTATAAAACTTTAATCCTTCCAAATAACTTTACTCCATTCACCATATTGACTATGTCATATCTAATTTATGCATAAGATAACTCGAAAAATCAAATATTGAAATAAATCTAACTATCAATCATATTCATGAAATGAACACATAACACAAAAGATTTGGTTACCCAGAAGCACACATGTTGAAGATAAAACTAGGGTGGAGATGACATCCACAAATCTTCAATACTACAGTAACAAAGTTAAACTATTAGGGTTACAATTTTAATCATGTTTGATGATCTACCCTATTAAGGATCTTCCCTATTAAAGACTTTTAAGACTGTTAGGTCTTACATTTATTAAAGGATTTTACACTTACAATGAAGTAAGGACTCTATTAGGAGATTTAAAAAGGTTTGTTAAATCCACTCTATTAATATATTTTCCTTGATTCAATCTATCGAAATTGACTCGGTACTTAATGCTTTAGTCTATCCTTATAATTGATAATTAAGCATCTCCTCCTTCCAATCTCTGATATGATCTCCAATTTGATATAGCTTTTCTTAGTCCTTCACTACTTCATTACTTTGCTAAACTCTGTTCTTCACAAATTTCACATGCAACATCAAAAAATTAACACCTTCACACAATGCTTCACTTCCTTCACACACTTCACAATCTCTTTTGTGATAGCTCACTCCACTTATAAAAAATAAGGTTTGGATCTTCTGATTTAAAGACTTTTGTAGAGTCTTCTAGATGCTTCCCTTTTGGCCTCTTCATCTGATTGGTTGTTCTTGCCTTATAGGCATTAGTGATCCATGTCAAAATACATAACAACCTTTGTAACAAACTCTACAATCATTAAAATTTGTGTTCATGTCAACTTTAAATGGTTTACCTCAAAGTTTGTATCATTCTAGACTTTCATGTTCTCTTTGTGTTATCCAACACTCACTATTTCTGATGCTTAGTCATAACTGATCTTTCTATTATTGCTCAACCTTAACTCTAATTAGCTCCTTTTATATAATTCAGCATCAATGTGCTCTGTCTTCTTGACATTCACTAGGCTTGTCTTATATTGAAAATACTTGGTGACTAAAGAATTTCTTGGCTCCTATAGAGCTCGACATATACATGATTATTTACAAGTCTTTACATGACTCAACCTATATATAGTAGCTCATTTGCGGTGATGAACGACTAACTCTGCCTTATATATGACTAAGTGTTTTGACATTAATAGACAACAAGACTTAGAGATATCAACAATCCCCCCTTGATATTAGTGGAAAAAACACTTTTTCATGATTACATCATTACAATACAAAGATAAGAGTACTCAACCTAAGCCTATGACTTGGTTCCTATAGAAATTCAAAACTTTTGCTTTGACAATACAATATACAATACACACTTTACATGAGTTAAATTAGTTTGATTGTAGCTTTGTCATACCTTGTCTTCCTTCTATCAATATGATCTTAGAAGCTCATCATTCCCCCTATATCATTTCACTTCTTATATATCAGTCATTTTCCCTTTATTCTTTCATCATTCCCCCTTTTTTTTGACACTTATGTCTACTGCTTTTTTTGTTGGGTTTGTGAGGGTTGAATCAAACCAAATTTATCAATGAATGGTTTGTGAATTTGATTGATCATGGCAAGAGTGTGATCCCATGTGGTCAAATTTGATAAAAAACATGAATCTTCAATTCCAAATTCGCTACTAAGTCAATTAGGTTGTCAGCAATTGAAGGATTATGATCTCTTTGCACTAGATCTTTTCCTCAAATGAGTTCTTGTTGCATATCCTCCAAATGAGTATCAACATTGACTATATAGAGATAAATTTGGCCCTCTCTCTACTATTTTCTATTTTTATCTTGGCCAACCTCCCTTGTGCAAACAATAATCTATTATAGTGCATTGAGCTTGATTCAAATGACTGAGAGATAGAAATAATTGATTGCTTCATGTCAGCTTGAATCCTCTGAATGTTTTCCTAAAATTCATCTGTAAACCTTGGCACATAACAAAGTATTTTGTACAGATCTTGTACCTTTTTAAAAAGTTCTTCTATATTTTGTACAAGTTCCTACAACTAAACTTTTCTAACTGTAATGACAGTAGAAACTTTCTCCAATACTCTTTTCTCAAATTTCTTCTTAGACTAGGCCATTAGGTTTTCATTTTTCTTAATATCTTTAGTGTTGACCTTTTAAACAATTTGTACTAGCTACTTCTCATCGATGGTCTGAATATCAAAAGTATCAACAAATATGTCTTTGATGTCATGCAACACCTATTTCTATTGTTTCTCTCACCTCATATCTTTGCACTTCTTCTTCCTTGCTAATATGTCCCATAAGATGACAGTTTTCTCAAAAATGAGATTGGCTAGATCCCATTTTGGCATATCAATTACTTCATCTAAACTAACAATTTTTTCTAGAGAACTTTCCTTAACCTTTTTTCCTTTACTTTTCTTTGGAGAGTTGTTACTTGACACTACTAGAGTAAGAGTAGGTGATGGGGTGTCACCACTCAATCTTTCTTGTACTTCAATGCTTGGAACAACAATGGTAGCACTTGGTAATGCTTGAGAATTTACATTCTCTTATTCTTTAACTTCTCCTTATTGTTTAGTCTGCTTATTTCCCTCATTCCGAGGTCCTGAGATATTTGGTCCTTCTTGACTTGTAGTAGAAACTTCTATGTTTGTTTCCTTGATTGATTTCTCTTTCTTTCTTTGCTTTCTTGATTGATGTTAGCTTCTCTACTAGTTGTGACTATTGAAACTTGACAAGATCATATTCATGATCCTTCATCATGATATTCCACACCTGATAAATTGTCGTACATGGCACACCATTCATTTGGCTTGACTGATAAAACGTATGAGAGATTACTCTCACTGAAAATTTGATTAATGGATTAGTGATGGTAGAAATAGACAACCCACATCCATTCCACTCAGCTTTGGTATTTTCTTTGGTTAGTTCCTTGGTTTGGCATCACATATTTGTCTTATTTTTGTCAAATGTAAGGTAACTAGTATCAACATGAATTACCTTCTTTGTAATCTTTATTGATCCATTCCCTAACCACAGTTCCATGTCACAAATTCTGCTTAGCACAACTTTAATCCATTCAATTTTTAAATTCCTCAAAAAATTTAGGGCTTGAGTTAACTCTTTACTTTCAATAATTTTAAACTCATCCTTTAATATTCCTTCATCACACAATTTCTCATACACCACACAAATCTCATAATCACCTACTTTGCCAATTTTGCACATGTAACAACTCGTTAGATCGTGAATTATAATGACTTTAGGTGGTACCAATCATAAAACACACATTGGATTTCCTTTCATGGAAATCTCAGGTATAGCATGGAACTTAGGTGGAGGAAAAGTGTCATGCTTCACCAATTGAATATTTTTTTACCTCTTCACCTTGATTCTTAACTGCAGATGATGATGATGCCATTTTCTCGTGTTAAGGTTCTGAAACTCTTACTTTGTGAACAACTCAACAAAACTAAAAATTAATACTCAATCACTCTTTCACTACTAGTTCACTTCTGATTGCTTTTCAAATTGCTTCAGTAAATACTTAAATCGCTCAATTTTCTCAAAATCTAAATGCAAGGTGTGTAAAATTCCTTCAAACTATCAATATATACCTTCATTCATTTAAGTTAGGGTCTCTATTAATATTGTATCCTCTATTAGGTTGAATCTAAATGTCTCAATTGATATAGACACTTTTGAACTTGGTCTCCATTATACAACTCAGTCAATTCCATCTAACTCAATCTATACATCAATTTGACATTTGGGGGTACTTAGTCAATATAGACAATTTTATTGATGCTTGAATCTCAAAATGCAAATGATTCTTTTGTACTATTCTTTCCAAAGATCCATTCCAATGCATCTTTTCTCTTGCTGATATGAAATTTTGCAGATTTTATTTTAGGAAATGATGTAAGATAAATAATAAAGTATATAGTTCCTTACATACCTTGATAAGTTTGAGGTGGTGTGATCACCTTCTCTATTGAAATAGGTGACCTTAACTTCATTTGCTCCACTGCCTTCAGCTTCCACCCTTTTCTTCCAGGTTTGATTCATTTCCTTCTTTTTTTTTGTTTAGAATCCACTTTCCCTTTACCCTTGTTGTGTTCATTATTTGGTGCTGGTGCTCAGATCCTGTAGTTCTTTATCACATGACCAACTTTGTGACAATTAGAAACAAATTTCTTCGGTGCATTCTTATTTGTCCAGTTAGGTTTTGCCTATATCTTCATTCATATACTCTATGTAAAAACTTTTGAAAATTGCAACAATATCTGCCAAATCTAGGTGCAGTAGTTATATTGTTCATTCTTGATCTACACTCATGTATTTGATGACCTTGCTTCTTGTAGTAAAAACAATAACCAATAAACTTAGGTTTAGGGTTTTTAATATCCTTCTTGCTTTTGTAAATTTTTGCAATATGTCCAAGTTTAACACAATGATAGCATGTAGGTTTGCCTTTTGATTTTTCATACCTTAGCTCTCCACTCTTGGAAGATTCTCCTTTTTAAGTAGATGAATGTTTCTTTTTATGTCCTAGTCTAGAAGTGTTTCCAGATGACCTAGGTAATTTCATCAGTTCTTCAAAGTATCTTAATGCTTCACTAAGCTTGTTCATCCTTTCCATAAGTACTTTCTCTCATATTAACTCATTTCTTAGTAGGTCACTATGTGTAATACCCCAAAATTGGCTCATTGCCATCTCAACCAATTTTGGTCTATTTCTAATCAATCCTAAAGTCCTATTCCATTAGGCAAATTCTTATCCTACTACTCGCTACTTGACTTAATTGTCAGATGCAAAACACCCTAATTTGCATTCATCATGCTTATTATTTACTCATATTAGTCACATTAAATCTATTGATTAATATTTAATTTAATTATTTTGTACACCTATGCCACCATTTCTTCCTCAAGGGAGAAATATCATTGAGTTTTCATGGTGTAGCTTCTACATTGATCTAGGAGCATATTTCATGTGTGCAAATTCTACATAGAGGGGGGACTTCTTGGTTTCTCTTCCTACTTTTGTTGAGGAGGCATCTTGGTCTTTGGAGTTTGATCCACATTCCTGTATGGAGCAGTTGCCATTAGTTCCTTGTCTATCACCATCTTCTATTGGACTTGATCTTGATTGTTTCATGACATCTTCATTATTCAAGGGCATAGTGACACATCTTCAGACTTCAGAGATAACATACTTCATTTGGATTCCCCTTCCATCTTCCTATCCATAGTGGGAAGCCTTCTTGCATTTATATTTGGTGTATCTTCTTCCTAAAGGGAGAAATGTTATTTGTAGGCATTGAATTTTTTTTTGTCTTCAAGCACTCATCATTCTTGTAGGAGATCATTCACTATGGGGAAATTTCATTTCTTTGTATTTCCTTCTTATGGAGGGATTCTCTATTTTATATGCATGATGTATGTCATAATAGGGGGGTCTTGATTACTCCATCCATACATGCATCTTACTTTATTTTTCTTCTCTCTTTTTGGGGGTGGGTTTTTCCCATGTGGTTTTCCCTCTTTCTCCACTTTATGAGAGATTGCAATGCATATAATTTGCACTTGCATATTGTACATGGGTACCTAACATGGCCTAGTAGCTAGGACCCATCTTGCATTATTAGCTAGCTTTTGTGAGCTTAAGTAGATTTCCCTAAGTTGCACTTAAGGGGGGGTGTTAGTGTAAATAATTAATTATTATTAAACTTTACTTAGGAATATGCATAGACATATGAGTTGTCTTGTTGACAACACCGGAGTTAGCAACTTATTTGAGCACATAGTGTCTGCAACATCTCTTTATGAGATACACCTATGTAAACTTATCCTCTCATCATCGCACAAACTTCCATGCTGAATGGAGGATAATCCACTCTTGGTGGACATGTGCTTAGTTATGATGTTTATCTCTTTGCTGACTCCTAGTCATTCTAGTTGCCTTTATATAGAGGCACTTCTAGTGTGTATTCATCTTGTATCCAAATATCTAATATCCAATTATCTGATATCCAATCATCTGATATCCATTCTCATTTGATCACTATTTGTCTCTCTTTTGCTATCTACTGAGCTTCTTGATCTTAGCATTGAATTATTACCTTAGGCAAATTCTTACATTCTCTGATCTAAGATTTCTAGAATTGGCTTTATGTTGGTTTGTGGCTGGTTGTGTCTTTTTTATTATTGTTTTAGTCCTATGTTTACTTTGGTCTATTTTTTCTAGTGGAGCTTAATTGTTATATCTTTTATAAAAGCTTTGTAAAGAGTTTTGGGTGTCTTCAAAACTTGTTTTTGCCATAATAAAAAACATCCCCAATTACTAATGTGGGAAACACTAGTCTTCCATTTCAAATAGTGACCATATAGTCTTTGGGAAAATAATGGTTAGGTCAACACTCATATTTTTCAAAACTCTAGATCTAAATCTCAATGTAAATCCTCCATTATTTTTTTGAAAATATTCTTAGTGTAATATGAAATAATATTATTCACATATGTTTTAAACCTATTTATTTAAAATATTTTTATTTTATTTAGATTATTTTGAAGATATATAAGTAATATATTATTTACTCTTTTATTTTATTTTTGAAATATAGTTATTTTTATTTAGTTTCAATTTTATGGGAAAGTAATAGTATTAGTGTTATGTTTATTGTGAAATATTAATTTTAATATTATTAATTTTTAAATGAAAATTTGAAATTTTTGTCATTACATAATATTTATGTTAAATAGCTTTTGAGTTAAAAATATTTTTGAAAAAATAGTATTAATTATAGTAATAATATTTAATTTAATTTAGTATAATAACATATAGTTTTATTAAAAGATATTAATCTAATATAAAAGAAAGTTGTTAAAATGCAAGTATAAATGCTAACTTTAATAATTTAGAGCACTTATATAAAATTATAGAGAAAATGCCATTTGGTTTAAAATTAGAATAACTATTTATAGAACAATTTTACTAAATTAATTATATTTTATTAATAATAATATTTAATATCAAATTTATATAAACTTGTACAAATAATTTCAATCAATTTGAATATGTTTAAAATAATTTTTAATAAATATTTGAAAACTTTAAAACATTATTTTTTTAATTTAAATTTTATGAATTTAATTTTTTTCTTTTTTATTATATGATATAATATTAAAAAAGTTGACATGTGCAAGTTTTAAAATATCTAAAAAATATTAAAAAATAAATTGTAATTGGTTGAAACAATTTTTTAAGAAAAACAATTTTAATAACTTTGAACTTAAAAATCTTAAAGTAAAATTTAAAATAAAAATACATATTTATAATTAATTAAAATAAAATAATTTAATACTCATTATTGGAATAGTAGATGTCTATTCTCAAAAATTAACAAGTGTCACTTATAAGTTATAATGATAATAGAAAGTTAAGAGTTATTTCATTAATTTTATATTAATTTGTTTTACTATAAGACAATGTTTAAAAATTTAGATCTTTATAGAAAAAAATTCTCAAAAAAAGGTACAATATAGCTTACTAGAGAGTAATATTCCCATCTCATGATTATATGAATTGTCATAAAATCTCAAATAAGTTTGAATAACTTCAAACAAATTATTATTTAAATAAAAATAAAAATTCTAAGCATAGAAAAAATAAAATATAAATGCTTTCCATAGTTCAATTTAAAATTAATACTATTTTATTACTAGTTAAGACTTTAAAATATAATTACTGGTCTCATTTATTTAAAATTCTTACATCTATTTCAAATCCATTGTACCAATTGGAGATTGTCTCTTCTTTGAAATACATATTATATATGCACTCATAATTGATATATTTAGATTTTCAATATTGAATATCACAACATTAATACTCCAACCAAAATATAAAAGATATCTATGTACAATAAACAAATCATATAATATTATTGAATGAAAAGTTTATAGAATTTAAATATTTCATTTAAATATTATATATCTACACTTTAATTACAAATTATAAAATGCTACAAAATAGTTATTAAAGATCTAATAGACAAAGAACTACATATATTATAATTATTTTTATAAAATTAAAATTATTAGAGGCAAAAGATTTGAAGAAGTACAGACAATGGTATATTTGCATGTTTATTTTAATTTTAAAATCTAAATTTTATTTGAAACAACATATTATTTAAAGCATAAGCACTCCAAGGAGTCCATTGACATGATCTTAATTGACAACTATGATACTTTAGACCCTATTATCATTAACCAAGCCTTTACCGACTACTATAGGAGTCTCTTCACTTCTGAGGACTCTAAAGAGGCTACCAAGCTGAGGAATACATGTAAATTTCTTATCCCCAATAAGTTGGACAATGCTGATATTGCTATCTTATCTAAGGATATATCTCCGGATGAGGTGGAAAAAAGCTATCAAGTCTCTCAATAATGACAAGACCCCTAGCTCTGATGGTCTCCCTATGGAATTTTATAAAGCCAACATTAGTTGGATTTGTAACGATTTACAAGACATCTACTTGGAAGCTCTTGCTAATGGCTCCCTTGGCCCTGATATAAATAGTGGCATCATTGAAATTCTTCCCAAGGATGAGGATAAAGCTCTTATAAAAAATTGGAGGCCTATCACTCTCCTCAATGTCTCCTATAAGATTTTGGCCAAGATCCTAGCCCTCAGGCTTGTGAATATCTTGCCTAAATTTATTTGTGCTACTCAGACTGGATTCATCAAAGGTAGATATATTTTGGAAAACTTAATCACTAGTTTGGAAGCCATGGATTGGATAAATTTCTCTCACCAAAACTCTATGATGTTGCTCCTTGACTTTGAAAAAGCCTATGATAGGGTTGAATGGGAATTTATCCTCATGATGCTTGAGGCCTTTGGTTTCCTTGCTACCTTCTATAACTCAATTCGTACTCTTCTTAATGAAGCCTTTGCTCAAGTGGAGGTCAATGGATCTCTTTCCAATCCCTTCCCCCTTAGTCAATCCATCAAACAAGGTTGTCCTTTGGCTCTTGCTCTTTTTTTCATAGCTTTAGAAGCCCTCTACTATATCCTTAGAGACAATTCACTATCCCTTGTTGTTAGAGGCCTTTATCTCCCCAACAATGACGAGCTTATCAACCGTCAGTTTGTTGATGATACTACCATATTTTTTGAAATTAGTGCCAGTGACTTTGAAACCTTACAAACCAAGCTCAATTTGTTATGTTCTATCTCTGGTGCTCGTATATCCCAGTCCAAATCCATTTTCCTTGGATGGGAAGAACAACCTTTGGTTTGGTTCAATTAGTACAACTTCCAATGGGGTGGACCTCATAAAATTGTTAAATACTTAGGCATCCCCTTCCTTGTTGAGCCTTCCCTCAAAGACATGTGGTTTTGTATCAAAGATAAAAATAATAAGAAGTTGAATAAGTGGCATAATAGATCTTTATCTCTGGATGGATGAATTCAAGTCTGCCAAAAGATGTTGTCCTCATATAGCATATAATATTCCTCTTCTTGGATGTTTAGTAATTGCCAAATTTTGGAAATCCAAAAGGCCATCAGGAATTTTCTTTGGTCTAATGGGAAAGGCAAAAAAAATGCATGTGGTCAAATGGGATTGGTGTCATACTAATAAACTCCTTGGGGGGCTGGGGCTTAAAGACCTTAAAACTCAAGGTATTTCTTTATCTACCCAATGGATCTTTCACTCTATGGATGGGAACTATCCATGGAAAGTGATGGTTAGGCATAATATTGAAAGAGGTTTTCCAAAAAAACCTAAAACTTGGAGAAATATCCCTTTTTGTGATTTAATTGTTGGCAATTTCTTGGTTAATGTTCAAGGCTCTATTGTTTTCAAATCCATATGGAGAGCTTGGGACCATGTCAAGAAATTTGTCACCAACAAAGAATTCCATGATGCTAAGAATCTATATGGTGAAAGATCCATTTGGTGGAACCTACACCTAGCTGGTAAACTGTTAGCACTCTCCCAAGGATGTTTTGCTAGGCTGTGGTCTAAAATGGGGATCTCCTAGTGAGCTAATCTTTTTGAACATGATAAGCTCATCAATTGGGATGAGCTTAGGAACAAATTTAACATTTCAATTTCCCATACAAAAAATTATAACATGATTGTCAAGGCTACCAAGGATCTACCCATTGACTATCATGTGGACTCTCATAGATACTTAAAATGCAAATGGCCAGATGGGGTGATTATGGCTAATCTCAAAGCCACAAATATCTATAAAATCATTGGGCATAATGAAAATATCATTGATCATGTCAACACTGTCTGGTATTCCTCCCTTGATGCTATGTCTTGGAATAAGTATTTTGATATTCTCTAGAAAGGTGTTGTTGAACCTAAAATCAAATGTTATGTCTTGGAAGAAGTATTTCAATATTCTCTAGAAAGGTGTTGTTGAACCTAAAATCAAATGTTTCAAGTGGTTGGCTCTTCTTGACAAACTCCCTATTAGAAAAGATGGCCATATGAATGACATTTGCAGCCTTTGCAAGTTTCCTGAAACTAGTAGACATTTTATTATTATTGTATTTTTGCTAAAGAATTCTGGAACATGTTTGGTATTACTTATCCTTTAAATGTGAATATTTTGGAAATTATTACTAGTCATATTGATGGGCTAAAAAAGGATTCAAATTTATTTTGGAATATGTTGTCTTCTAACATTCTTAGGCAGATCTGGAAGTACAAGAACGAGGAAAGGTATCAAAGCAACCCTAGGATTCTTACTGAGTTTTTTTCAAAAACTCACATTTAAATTTTTTTTCTTCAGGTTCACACACCGATGATGATGGAGAAGGAAAAGCTAAGAAGATTCTTGAAAGACAGGCATGCCACCTTCTTCATCTATGAGCTAAAGCATGGCTATGAGAGGCTAAACCAAGAAATCAGAAAGAATATCAACTCCAGAAAGGATAAGATCTTCATGCTTACACAGATCTAGGAGTGAAAGAACATTGTTTGGATGGAGGGCCCTCTGGGATGGACTGTTTGGGTTGACACTCATTATGATGTTTTACATTAGTTTCATCTTTTCTCTAAACTATTGACTCTCTGCATTATTCTCTGAGATCGTGGTGAGATTAGGCCTCCTTTTTGTACTCTTGTTTGATACAGTTGTATCTCTCCTTTTTTGATCTACCTATATATAATTAAAAAAAATTGTAATAAAAAATTCATGTAATGGAAATTTTTTTTTTAAAGCTATATGAAATAATGTTTCAAAATGTAAATTTAGAAATGTACATGTTCTCAATGTCATTACAATTTTCATAATCGATAAGATGAAAGTTCTTTTTTTCTTATTTATAGCAAAAAGTTTGCCAAAAATATGAGTACCCTCTGAAAAAAGGGCTCCTATTACACAAAATCAATTCATCCAATTATATAATTTAGAGTATATTTAAAAGTTATAAATAAATTACAAAACATTAGAAACTAATTAGTACTCACACAAAATAAATGTAATAGTACAATAATAACAAAGAAAACAATATAATATTACACATTCGTTTATATTAAAAATAATTAGAAAAAACACTTTCATCCAATTTATTTAATATGACAATCAAGAAATAGACATTTTTCTCAATTGTGCTAAATACATCTCTCTTCGTTTTTATTACAATCACTTTCTTTCTAGCAATATAAAATAATTTATTTTAATACTATTTTTTCCCTATCCACACAAGTATACTCCACGACCAATAGCCAAGAATTTAACAATATTTAACGTTTCAAGAAATCAAACAAAAGATGTAAACAATTATTATAATTATAACTTTTTTTAGTTTTGTTTTATACAATTAATTATACTTTCAATCATGTTACAAATCCTATACGACAATAAAATAATTACAATATGTAATATTTAGCTATTTATTGTAAACTTTCAAACATATTATAATAATAATAAAGTTAATGTGTGTCAACTAAAACATATCTAATTAGAATTTTTTAAAAATATTTTGGATAAAGCTTCTAAATAACAAATGAAAAAAATCAATGCACGTTACACAATTTGCAAAAAGGCTTAAGTAGCACGGCGTATAATAGGAGAATGATAATAAATTTTATATTAAAATAAAAATAAATAATTAAATATAGTAGATCCGAATCTTCTTTGCCTTTTAATGGTATGCATATGAAAACAATAGGTGAACACATTGTATGTTGTCTTGCTTTATCTATCATCCATTTAATTTTTTTTAATGATTATTTATTTTATTATTATTATTTTGATATTTAAAAATTATAAATCAATGTAATAGTGTATTATAAACATTGTTGGATGTTGAAGTTGTCCTTATCTTTATTTCATACTAATAAAATAAAATAAAAATATATACTTCTTAAAAAGTTGGCGTGCTTTTTTTGAACACATTAAGAAAATATGAATATGAAATAAGAATAATAATATTGAATGGCTTTAAAAATTGGAAAATTGTACAAATGGAAAAAAAAACCATTTGATGGAAACAACCAAACAATAAGGTGTGTCCTAAAATAGAAAAGGACAATAAGGTTGCATTGTAATTGAAGGTGAATATATCACATTAAAGTGTTATAAGTTGTCTTTTGATAGGCCCCATAAGCAACACGACAAGAGTAACAACAATATTATATTTGTTTATTTATTTTGCACATTTTGTAAATGAGTGTAGTGGTTGGTATTATTAGGTTACATCAAAGAACAAGTTAACTGAGTTTTGTAGGATTGGTTTTATTTTGGTTTATTAAGATTCTATTGGTTATATTTTGGTTCAATCCAAAAATAAGAAATAAAGTTTAATTTTTGTTTTGTTTCGTATATAATTCTTTTAATATTTTATTAATTAATGTCATTTTAGGGTTAGTATTACTAGATAAAATCAAAGGAAGAATTTAAAGTTTTATACGATTGGTTATATTTTGTCTCAATCAAGAAATAAGAAAGGAAAAGTTTAGTTTTATGGTACTTTATATTGTTTATTTATTTTTATTTTTTTAATATTGAAACAATAAAAAATGAGGACATTGACTCATATGAACAATGTATAGAGACAAATAAAGAGCGAAGAACCAATGTAAACATATTGACAATAACTTTCAGATAGACATCAAACTACTTAATACCAAAAACAATAGAACCATAAAACATGTGTTAGCCACGAAAAAGTATTCATAGCTAACAACACCATATCAACAATTTGCACAATCATATAGCTAAACTATTGTCTACGAGCATTCGCCATAGTAGAATTAAACTTGTTAAAGTAGGCATAAGATTTTTTATTCATTTGTCACATATAACCGATAAATTTCTATAAATCTAAAAAGGCTCAACAGGGAACCATTGTTGATTTGTGGTGACTAATCAAGAAAGTACTATATATTTTTCACAAGTTGCAGGTTAGGGTTAACTAATTAAGCCGACATGGTTTTTATAAATTGAATATATAGTTCTTGCAACAATATTGAGTTGTAAGGGAGATTGAAGTTTGTAATAGGTTGAAGTTGTTAGGTACTAATATTAGACTCTCTGTTTGGTGGGCGCAGCCTAGGATCGGGTGAACCACGTTAAATCTATGTGTCTTCTATTCGTTTATGCGTGCTTCATTCCTTTGTGATATTGGTTTTATTTGCATGTGATTGCTATTTTTTGTCTAAATAATCCTAACACTAGTAACTAACATTACTATAATTACTCTAAGCATAAAACCATTAAGTAACATTAAAAAAGCATAAAAGGCATAGGACTACCAAAGCCAAGAGCACCATCAAAATTGGGACTAATCATGAAAATAGATTAATTATCCTATTTTTTTCACTGTCCTTTGAGAGAATTATCTGAGTGCACTTTTTGATGAGAATTTTGAATAGCTCCTTGGAGGATCTGCTATCTTCCAAATTTTCAAAATCCTCTTTTTAAAATTTTTTAATTTCTCCCTAGGTAGCTATATAGGAACCAAATTCACCACTTGCATAGTATTGTCATTGATAACAACAGTTTGAATATAGGAGGTGGTGTCAAAAGGGGAATCAACTTTCCCTTCCACCTTAGGTTTTCCAATAATATCCAAGGATTTAGTTTTAGCACTCATAGAGACATGAGTAGTGTTTGTAGTGTTTTTTGAGGTCTCTTTCTCAAACCTTTTATTTTCAAGGCTTTCAAACCCACTAGAGGCTTTCTCTTCAACCAATCCTTAATTTATAATTTTACCCTTACCTCAGGGTTAATATTCTCACCTCAAGTGCTTCTATGCATGATTTCTAACAATTCTTGTAAGAGAAAATCAACAAAATCAAAATATATCAAAAAAGCCAAAAAAATCAAAAATAGTATAGAAAGTTCCTAAAAAAGGTTTTAAAAGAATTAAAAAAATCATGAAAAATGCATCACTTTGGCAAAAACCTAGTAAATAGGTGTCAGCATTATATCAAAATAAAAATAAAAATACAAGAAATAAAAACACAAGAAAAGAAAAGAAAAGGTCAATAGAAATAAACCATCTATTAGCGAAAGCAATGAAGAACTCTAGATAAAAAGTATGGTAAAATATTTTCTCAGATGCCATGTGTAGCAAACTTGAAGCCATTATCTATCAAGTAAACACATCCTTTTCACTGATCGCTCAACTTATCCTATATTTGTGTAGGAGTCTTATCTAATTCACCCATTTATGCATCACTTGTTCTTAAAGACCTCTAGTCTGCAAGGAAATCACTTTCAAATTTTTTAAATATATCTATTTTATAAGGAAATCAATCCATCATACTTCCATAACAAGGATCCCACATTTATCCATGATAATGAGATTAGCCCCATTAAACTGAGCTTTTTATAGTGACTATATAAGTGCTAAACAAAACCAACACTAAGATAAAATGTTCAAGACATTGTTCCTTTCACAAAAATTGGCAACAGATACCCACATTGACACAAGAAAAAAAAATCTTTTCCCTTCAAGATGCTTCCTTCCTAAGTCATCTTATCCTAAACATCATCACTATTAGATTTCTTAGGATCTGTTGCAAATGTAATAGCACTGCCTTCTTTGGGATGTATTTTCCAAATGCATTGATCTCTTTGTATGATGAATAAATCAAGAAGAGACATGTCCCTTCATGGGACATGAATAGAGGGAATTGCCTATTCATTAATATAATTAATATAGTAGGAAAATTTTGTGTGTGTGTGTGTGTGTGTGATTTTAATTATATTAACTTGATCTCACAGGTTTATCCTACTAAAGCTACCAAAACATCAACACTCCCTCTTAGCAAGGGAGGATAAACATATGATGATATATTAACTCAATGTAATATATGAATAACTTTGATAAGAAGATATTTAACATTTTGATATCTCATTTGATATCATGAGTCTTGGTCTCTCAGAATATTAATGATATTCACCAAATACTCTAAGTAATGGTCTTCACAGTATCAACACTTGAAACTCACCATGTACTCAATAAGGTAATGGTCTACAGAATATCAAGATATGATATTCACCATTTTGATATCATATTTGAGTATTGGTCTACAGAATATCAACATAAGATATTCACCAAATACTCTTTGAGTAGTGGTCTCCAGAATAAGATGCAAGATATTCACCAAGTACTGTGAGTAATGACCTCTAGAATATCAAGTCGTATGATATTCACCATGTACTCTATGTAATAGCCACTAGAACATCAAATTTGAATAACATTCACCATATACTCAAAATTATTTATAAGGTATTTGCAAACACATTCTCATAATGCTTCCCATATAAACATCCACAATGAAAAAGTATAATCTATTACGATCTACATAGACATCGTAAGATATCCAATATAATAGAAAAAATAAGTTATTGTAAGATCATCACTTTTCAATAACTTTTACAAATACAAGTGATAATCATTTTGAAGATGTCACTTCCTCATGATGTACATAGGAGGTAGGCCCATTAAAATCACATAGTCACGAGGTATACTCATGAATTGCAGTCCTCTTGATTGCTACAATTTATTGATCACTGGAGAATCCATCTCAATGTGGTTTACTCCCTCTGAATCAATATGTTTCAGATCATAGAAGGTTGACTGAACCATATCCTCTATCTACTCCCTCTCTTTCAAGGTTGCCTCTAATGAAATGTCAGGTTCCCTCCAAATCTCAATCTCCCTCTTCCTATAGTAACATTCTCAGAGGAAAAAATCAAGGCACATAGCTCATATAGAAATATGAATAAGAGATTATATTCAAGGATAATAATTCTGCATAACAATATAAGATCATCTCAATATATATATAGATAAATGTATATTCTTTGAACATATAAACATATCTTCCATTTTCTATATGTTTATACTATGATCTATATTTTCAATATAATATTTCTTTTATTAATATCTGATATAAAAATCTAAGATAACCAATTTCATTTATATTCATAACAAATTGTTTAGAAAATATATTTTACTTTATTTACAAATATAGTCACCATATATTTTCCATTATACTATCTCATATAATCTAACTAAGAAATAATTATTTATACAAAACAAATAAGGAAAATTTTAATACTTATCTTATTGAGTTGATGCCCAAGGCCTTTACCCCTTATTTTCGTATCCCTTTGCAGATAATTGTAAAGTGACTCTCTTGTAATATATTTAGTGGGCCTAGTCATTAAGTCAAGTAATTTCCACCAAATCAACAAGCAAGTCAAGTTGTCCAAATTAGGCATTGTATGACAAATCAACAACATGGTACAAGTGGGGATTATTCACCATCAACATTTTCCTTAATACATGAGCTCTTAATACACATGTTCAACAATAGATAAATGTAAGCCTGTCCAACTCATGATTTGAAACATGACAAGAATTTCCTCGTTGTCTATAGGTGACAAGTACTTATGAATCCACTATTTACATCAACTCAAACTGGTAGTTGAAAAGTTTCAATAGTGATGATGTTTATTGTCTAACTACTCACAAATGCAACTTGTGTGATCAACACCCAATCACAATATTATGTGGCTTAATAGGTGGTGGCACAATGATCGCGATTCAATTTTCCTTTACCAATTTTGGATTTGCTATAGGTAGACTTGCACAATCCTATGTTGATTGTATAGCCCACACTTTAAAGCCGACTATATTTAGTGTCAGACACTTTTGTGTATATCCATTAGTTTAAGAGTCATTGCTTTTAATAAAGTTTAGATATTGGCAAATTAAATGCATCCAAACCACTAACTCAAGTGTTATGTTTTTTTTAAAATATATTTTCGTGCCAACTGTAAGTAACAATTTATCCTCCATCGACCATTATCTTTTGATCATGTTTGGAGAAGGTAATATATTAATTTGTAACTTCCTTCATTACTTTGAATCACTTCTATATACAAGAAAACCTAACCTTTCAATAGCACACATAAACAAGCAAATGTTAGTTGCACATGTATATCAAATCTTCAAAAGAAAGAAAAATACAACTAACACTATGCTTGAGTTTACAACTCAATGCAATCGAAAAGAAATGTCCTCATGCAATCTCAAAGCAACTCAACGAGGGTGCCCATAAGAGGCCTTGTTGGTGTACGTTAGATTGGAGGGATGTGAATGTGCTCTCACCAAACACAACTATTGAATCCCAATATGTCCAAGAATGAAATGCAAAGTGTATGAACTAACTAGATATGAAGAGAGTGTTTCTAACAATGGCTATGGATAAAACCATGTTCAAAACACGCAAGGAAGGTCAATGTGGATGCAAGAAATAAACTAAGTTAACAATGCAAATACAAATGAACTAGCAACTACCAAAGGTTAGTAACAATGCATAAAATCTCTAAAAGCTCTAGAACTATACTAGCATGATAATAATGCAAATGAGGGAGATGATCAATGCTTGAGGCATTGGCTCTATTTATAGGTTTGAGAGATGCCTTGGGGAGGTGGAATCTATGTGGCATCCACATAGGTGCCACAAGGGAGACACATGGGCTAAATGAAGAGCCATGCAAAAGTAAAAAATAGCCTTTATGGTTGAGAGGCTCAAGGTGTGCTCACACATGTGTGAGCAACCTTGGAGAAAGGAGTGGGGGACAAAGGTGTAAGAGTACCTTTTGGAGAAGTTAATGAAGGGAGGCTCCTTGAGCCTTGTGTTGCTCACACATGTGTGAGCAACCACTTAGTTGCTAAAGAGGTAATTAAAAGAGATTTAGGATAATAAAGTGAGATTAAGTAGTGGGTAGGCTTAGAAGGATGAGAGTGATGGGTGTAGACTAGGTTTTAGGGTGAGATTAGGATCAAACTAAATAAGATTTAACTTAATCACAGGATTAGATAATTTAATAAAGTGGAGGGAATTAAATAAATTAGAATTTATTTAAAAGGGGATTTATGGAGCACTATGCATTAAATAAATTTAATACATTAGAGGGGATGTATTCAAATTAAATTTAAATACATTAGAGAAATCAACATATTTAATTAAATAAGTAGAAGAATATGATAAATATAATTAATTAATAATTATTTATTTATAATATCAAAGGAAATATTAAATGAATTAATATAGTGTTTGGGACAATTTTAAGTGTCTACAACTTCTTTTCTTTATCTCCTTAAATTTGCAGTTTCACTTTGATACCATGTTAGATTTCTTTGCATCTGCTACAAATGTAATAGCACTACCTTCTTCGGTATGTATTTTCCAAATGAGGAATAAATCAAGAAGAGACATGTCCTTCATGGGACATAAATAGAGGGAGATGCCTTTCATTAAGATAATTAATATAATAGCAAACAAGAGAGAGAGAGAGAGAGAGAGAGAGAGAGAGAGAGAGAGAGAGAGAGAGAGAGAGAGAGAGAGAGAGAGAGAGTGCAATCAACATCCTACTGAAGCTACCAAAACATCAACAATCACAAATAATTGTTTATGGAAAGAAGTGTTAATTTAATTAATTCTTGGTTAGGAGGGCTTCGTTTTCTATTTTATCTTATGTGTTTCAGTAGAAACCTCCTTATGATTGCCTCAATCATCAATATCTTGGTATATTTTGAATGGTCTATATGATACATGTGTCATTTGTGGTATGATCTATTTGCTTGATACTTAAGTGCATTCTTTTCATTTTCTAGTTATGGTTATGCATTGCTCATTGGGGGAAATGGGTTAGCATACTTCCATCAACATCATTAAAATATTTAGGTGTTCCAAGACTTCTTCAATGAGTATAATTTTTTTTATACCATCATGAATATGTCATCTACACATATATTCCTAAAGCTATCTATTATGTCTAAGAGTCTAGTCCATGCAAAGGAAATTCACCATTTGTTCGTTTATAGCATGATGCATAACTACTCTTGAAAAATCAAACTAGGGTGTGTTATTCAACATAAATAAAAGAAAATACCACTCAAATCATGTAGCTAGGGTGCATATAGTTAATGATTCATTTTGCATTTTTTTTTTGAGACAAGGGTTTTTTTTTTTCTCCCTCTTGGTTTGCCAGATGATCCTATCAACTATGATTAATACACACAAAAATAAGGTCTCGTTTAGAAATACTATTTTCATTGATTACATTGTACTTCATCCCAATTTACTTTCATTCATTTTCAAGTCCGTGATAAGATTCAGTCTTTACATTGTGTGGACTTAAAAATTTGATGTCAACATTTCATCTTGATTATATTAGTGGCATAGTTAATCAATTAGCTTCATTTAGTTAATATGTGTTACTAATAGTTATGAGTTTATGTTTTGACTTTAACTTCTTATTAAAGATGTATTAAGTTGCATTAGGTTCATTTAGTTGTTATCATTAGGTTCATTCATCATTTAGTAATCAATCATTATATTAATGCATCCATTCATTACATAATAGCTAATAATTAAACATTGAACATAAATTGCATTTCAAATATACCTAAAATCCTTCCATCCATAAACGTCATGCATATTCATTGCATAGCTACATCACATATATATTATAAATAAATCATATATATATCATATCATCACATGTCATATACTTCATGTAGTTCCTGCATTTTAAACATGTTAGAATATCATATACTATAAAGTCGCAAAATCACACACATCCTACATAAAAAATGTTAGTATAATGAACACATAAATATAATCATGCACACATATCACATCAAGTAAATGACACCAAATAGAACCATCATCATAATCACCATGCATATATCAACAAATAATAAAAGTTCATCAAAGTTCATAAGTATCCTTAGTCCATCATATATAAATAACCTCATATAAGTACATCATGGAAAAAAACAAAATATACATTAGAGTGCACCTAGGTGTCACTATACATGTAGTTTCACTAATCATCTATACAAAAATGAATCAATTTGGTCGTGGAAACTTAGGTGGTCAGTTGTGAGGATATTCTATCTTCTCCATCTCTCCCTTATCTTTCCCCCTTTCTTGCAGCTGTCTAGGGATGGTCAACTATACTAGTCTATGAGCTTCCCACCACTATGTGTAGGCTAGTATCAAACTTATGTCATTGAAAATGTCTTGACCTCTCACTCATGCCACTGTAATCATACCTAGCCATGAATACCATGCAATACAGATGGTAAACCTCTAACCCATAACATACACACTGCTCATGAAACCACTATATGTGAAAATCCATTAATGAATGCATCTTTTACTAGGCTAAATTATCATTAGACCCTTAGAAACATGTGCCTAGTGATCATATAGGTGTTATATATGATCAACTAGAAATAACTCTATACATACCAGAGGCAGTAGAAGTTTTTCCTCATAATAATCCTATTATGTGGGGTCCTCATGCCCTAGTGCTTGCATCCTATGTATATAGTCTAGTTAAAGATAATCATATCACCTAAATAAAATCTCTAGAATCCAACTAAGTTAGTAGAGGTACTGTGGATCATTGGTTTGTACTAGTTGGCATAAGGCTCATGTATTTTCCATGTCTCCTAGTGCCTTAAAGGTGTGCAAATCCTATGTACTCTCATAATCATACAATTAATCGTGTAACACCAATTCCTAATATCCTAGCCATTTGGTAGGCCCACATATGAAAATCATAATACAATTGATCTAAGATGGTATAGGCTCACCAATACCTCTCTCCTCTAACCTACAACATAGTGTTGAGGAATTGCACTAGCTAATGTGGAATCCCTTCCTTGTATGATATGGCATCATCTTGCCTTTAATAAATCCTACCAATAAAAGTGTCAACCTTGATAGTTGAGGTCTCTTTGAAATTATTGTATATCATGGTAACCAATGTCAGTCTATAGAGATATGATTCATTTCTCTCCAAAAATTAGCCTCCATGTATGGCTTAGCACCCTCATGGATGTACTCTAGAATGAGTACCCAAATAGGTATCCTATAGATGTACCACAAATTATATAAGGTAATGGTCACCTCCCCTATTAGAAAATATAAGATAGATGTGTAATTGTACCATCTCTATACTAACACAGTCATCAAATCACTATGCAGTGGTAATATGGGTCACTTGTGTACATGCTTTAGTCTACAGTATTGGGCCTATGCCCACTCTACATTCATCAACTAATTATCCAGTGCCATTGTCTCTAGATAGACCTCACATGACAAAAAATCTTGAATGGCCACCTACGGTCAAAATAAAGTAATATTAATTTATAGTCTAAGTCATAAACCCTCCCAATTTGGGGCATCATAACCCCTAACTCTCCTAGTCAATTCTCAACCACATCATTTGTCAGTTAACTAAAGTCTTTTGTCAAATTGAAATAGATGCTAATATTCCTAGTTAGAAATGCCAAACTATGAAGAAAAAAAGCTTCTGTGTCTCACATCTCCTATCATCTATGCAAATGATCTAATCATCCATGCTCCCTCCTCAATTGCATCAAAGATGATGATTTGATGATTTTCAAATGTGAGGATGACATGCTTTAGAATGTCATCTACATAGATGAAAGTCATCTGAATATTAGTTTTTCCTAGTTTTGACCCCAATTTACGCTAAAAACTAGTCAAAACAAAAAATTGAGAAAAGAGATTTTTGGTACTTATAGGTGGTCCCATGTTTACTAGTCTCTGTTATGTCCAAATATGCTCTCTCAACTATAATTTTTCTCGAGGGCCTATTCTTCTCCACTTTCTTTTTTTGCACTATGGGTGTATGAAAATAACCACTCCTTGGGCCCTATAAAGGCTTATATAGACCCCTTGGGGCTCATTTTCATCTTTGTCACTATTTTCATATCAACCCCCCTATTGCTTCCCATTTCTTCTTGTCTACCTCGTAATTCATGCAAATGTCTAGAACATTGGTTTTCTTACTAATTTTCCTCCTAGTGATATTTTTGAGAAAATTGATCAAAATTTCATTTTCCCCTAATTTTTTGAGGGGGTGCCCTCCTCTACTATTGTTGCTACAACATGGCTCTTAGGATTTCCTCTCCCCTCTAGGTATCTTGCATTTTCTTTCCTTTGACACAATACTAGTTTTGACACTCATTAAAGAAGGATAAAATGTAGACAACCAAAATTGTTCAATAACACTTATATTAATATATTTAATATTTCATGTAACATTATAATTAATTAACAAATAATTAATTATATCTATTATGCTCAACTAATTTAATTAAATGCATTCATCTCCTAAGATATTTAAATATAATTTAAATATTTTTCCCTAAAGATGTTAAATTTAATTTAATACATTTTTCTTCATAAATCCCTTTTGAATTAATTATATTTATTTGATTCCTCCACACTCTTAATTCTTCCTAAACTATTAGTAAATTAAATCTCTTCTAATTTAATCCTTGTTTAGCTCTAGATCCTGCCATTCTAATATCACTTTATAGCTAATTGACCTACCCACTAATTAATTAAGGTTAATTAGACTAATTTCCTACTTCCTACAACCATTAGTCCTAACTATTTACTTACACATGTGTGAGAGAATTCCCTAATATAGACCTTTTTAAATAATGCTAAAATAACCTAAACAAGGCTCTCTTACATTTTTTTATGACATCTCTTATACTTTCTAAAAGTGTTTTATTGACTTTTTCCTCTTACACACAATTATGCATGTACTTCAAGTACACATTGACCCATCACATCCTAAGTTTCTCACTCATGCATGAGAAAACTTAGACTTTTCATGGATTATGTGTCTCTTTTATAGCACATATGTGGATGGAACATTGATGTCATCTCCTCAAGGTCCCCTAAAATCCTATAAATACAACCCTTGTCTCAAGAATTATTTATCTCACTTGTATTAGTGTTATGCTAGTATTTTCATTCTAGAGAATCTAGTATTTTTTCATAATTTAGAGATATGCATACCAACCTTGTTTGGTAGTTATATTACATTCATTTGGTAGTTAACTCTTCATCTAGATTCTAGTTTTCATCTACTGATTTTAGTTTATATTAATCCATCTAGATCCTAGTTGCATTAACTCTTCATCCATATTGCATTGAATGATTTGAGAGAAGTTGATTCCATAATTATCTCTTGAATAATTAAATCATCATCATAGAAGGTTCTTTCATCTAGTTTTATTATCATCTTGCATTTAATATCCATTATTTTTCATTGTGGGATAAAATATACTTGTGGTTGGAGATAACACCCACAATCCTCATAATGAGAAAACCAAGGTTGTGATAAGATGTTAGTTGTAGATTAAAATTATTCAATTCTTATTTTTGAATGATTATATATAATTGAATATTGTTTCCACTAATGTTTTCTTGTCTAATCTAGATCCCAAAAAGTCACATTTTATCACATACAAGATAATGATATGAAAACACATAATAGGGTTGGTCACATTTATAAGAACATAGAAAAATGTACCAATGACCTTTGTGAATTGTGAAACACCATCACAAGAGAACCCAATTCAACCTAGTCATTAAAACATGAAGAATAGAATAGGATTAGACTAATCATAAGATAACTTTATTTTAAAAACATTAGAATAAGATGCTAAGATAGACATATGATCTCCATGATGCATAGACCATGCCATAAGGATTATGTGAGAATATTAATGATCCAATACTAAACACCTAAGTTTGAATAAGTCATTACTTCTATTGGGGGTTAGTAGAAAATGAAGTAAATGATGATAAATAACTAAAAACCAAGAGAAATTAGTCTATTACTTTCTAGTTAGAGACAACAATGGTTTTGTGAGTTTAGATCTTAGATTTGACGATTGTAGCCATTTTTAGTCACTCTAAAATGGAAGATTTTATTAGGTTTGGATGCATTTATTACATTCACTTCACAAAGATCTTGATTGGCATGCATTTACACTACAATGATAAGAACAAATTAACTATGAGAAAATGAAAAGTAGATACAAGTGAGAAGTGAGCTAAGATAAGCATAAATGATCATGCACAATAAAATTCTAAAACCAAACCAAAATTATTACATTAGTATGCAAGAGAGAAATCATTTGAGCTATTGTAACATTCCTTTTATAGGGTTTGGAAGCTAGTAAGTGGTCAAGATGCAAGATTCATGAGTGGTTGAGATTCTCCTAGTCATGATCCATATGATTGCACTATATAGGTCAAAACAAGTTTCTTTTTCCTTTTTGGATGGAACTATCTTTTACTTTTTTGTTTTTATTCCATTTTTTTTGTAATTATGTGTGCACATAGGAATAGGTTATTTTTATTTAAAAGGGAATAAATTCAACTAAGGGAATAATTGAAAATAACCTTTTACACTTAGGATTTGATGTTTGATTTGATAAAGCTTGATTATAGATAAATTATGCACCTTGAGGGTGCACAATCAGGTAATGTCTAGTATTTTGAATAATCAATTGAGATTAGGGCCCCGATCTTTACTAGATCATTTTAGGTGATTATATTTTCCATTCTTTGAGTCATTGTATGAGAAACATTTTGAGTCAAAGAAAATTGTGAAGTTCAAATATTTTCGGATGGAAAGTAATAATTTTTTCTTTGATTAGGAGCTGATTCTAAACTTGATCAAATGAAGGTAAACTAAATCAAATCTAAGATTGATAAAATGATGACTAATAGGGTTACTTTATTAGGAACTGATTTTGATCATGATATGATGATAAGTATCCACATCAACTCAGGGCTTGATGGAGAAAAGATCAATGACTGGACATAAGTACCCAACTTGATGTGAAGCAATGAAGCTAAATTTCATTTGAAGATTGATCTAAGTAACCAAGTTGATGTGAAGTGATGAGACCACTCTTATAAATAGATCAAAGGGTCTTGATTATGGTTTTTTCCTAGCAATGAGGTATCTCAAAAATGGACTTAGGACATCAAAAAATGGTAGGCACAAAAAATGTGTGAGAATATTAGTGCTTCAATATTAAACATACACACTTCAATAAATAATTAATTTTGTTGGGGTTTAGTAGAAAATGAAAGAAAGTATGAAAAACAACTAAAACCCAAGAGAAAATGATCTATTGCTTCCTAGTTAGAGAGAACAATAGTTTTGCAAGCTTAACTCTTAGATTAGATGATCTTGTCCATTGTTAGTCACTCTAAAATGGAAGATTCTATTGAGTTTGGATTCATTGATTGCATTCATCTCTCAAAGATCTTGTTTTGTATGAATATACACTATAATGATAAAAAAAACATTTAACTACAAGAAATGCAAAGTAGATACAAATGATAAATGAAGTAAGATAAGAATTAAAGAGCATGTACAATGAAAGCCTAAAACCAAACCAACATTATTACATCACTATGAAAGAGAGGGACCCTTTGAGTTAGGGTAAGCATTCATTTTATATATTTTAGAAGGTAATGCATGGTCAAGATGCAAAATTCATGAGTGGTTAAGATTATCCCATTCTTGATCCATGTGATTGCACTTTATAAATAAAAAAAGTTTAGTCTTTTTGGATTAAAATGTCTTTTACCTTTTTGTTATTAAATTCCCTCTTTTGCAATTATACCATCTTAAAATAGAAACATCCATCATTTAAGAAATTTTACCCCCTTTATTTAGTGACCTTATGGACCATGGATGGACTTGTGTTCAATCATCTCTTTCTCTCATTTAGTTTCCTCTTTCCTAGTTTTGTCACCATAGTTTCTGAGACCCTTAGGCTCTCTTTATTTAAGATAACCCTAGAATAGGTTAAATGGGGAGGTATAGGTCAAAATTGGATGCTGAATTGGTTGACCCTAGTCAACTTACTCTAGAATAGGTCAACCAGGTCAACCTATTCCTTGAATATTTTGGGTCTCCGGGCTATCTTTGTCTCAGAGAGTTCATTCTTAAAATTGAATGAATCCATCAACTTGATTTATTTTTGTGCTAAAAACCTGTATAAAAGGAGACCTAGGCACCTAATTTTCACATTATCATGAGACATACATAAAAGCATTATATAAATTCCACATGTAAGTTCAAGAAAAGTAGATTTTTATCAAGCATTCAAGGCATTCAAATATTCAAGGATCCTTTGTGAGTGAAATTCCTCTTCAAGTTCTAACATTTTTTTGGCCATGAAGGGAGGAGTTTTACATTGAGGCATTCATCATCTTCTTCATTTATGTAAATTTACACCTATGTCTCTATGATGTCATTTTGATAGATCCATACATTTGTGGGGATTTTATATATCCTTCATTACAAATTCAACATTGAAAACACACAACCATTACAATATCCTTATTGACAAGGGTTTCTACAAGGTGAATATTTACATCTATCTTGATTTCTTTCACATTTTACATTTCAATTTGAAGGTTGATTCCTCAATCTAGGGCTTGACCAAGGAAATACCTCATCAAACCAAAACAAAACCCAAACATTGTATTTTGAGATTCAATTGAGGAATTTTGGGCCTTCAACATTCCGAGTCTTCTTAGAAATAAAATAAAAATGTGTTGATAAAATTGCAACAATTGGTTCTCATTATGATATGCTATCACATGATATTGGTGTAAAAGAACAACATGTTAATATCAAGGTGATGACTTTTTGCCTACATAACCAAATAAATTTTCAAATTATTTAACTCAAATCTTCAAATTTTAACTTTTTAACAAAATTTAGTAGAATTCTCTACTTTAAGTTAGTATTTTCTACAAAAAGAATATAGAGATTAGATTACACACCTCAATTCCAATAATCAACCTAAAGTCCTAGTCACCTTGGAAGACATCGTAAACTCTAATGATCAAACAAGGAGAAAAGGTTTGATCCTAGCTATAATGAAGGGTGATTATAATTAAAATACCATTGCTAATGGAGAGAAAATCAACTTAGGAAAGGTATGCTTAAAAAATGAAGAGATTGTTTTTAGTAGTCTTTGTCAAGAATATAATGATGTAAATGCTAGGACTTGTAAATATCTAGAAGGGCTTGATGCTAATTTAGAATAACATGTTATAGCTCTATACCATGATGCAAATATTGTTAGGAAAAAATAGAGACCAATCAGCTATAAGATTGTACCCTTAAGAAAAAAAGAGTTGTCCAAAATCATAGAAGTCAATTTTTTTTCTTTATTAAAAACTCCTCATGGGTAGCTAATATTGTTACTTTTAGAAAGAATAATAGAGATATCATATTATGTGTTCATTTTAAGGACCTTAATAAGGATTCTCTTAAATATCAACATCCCCTCCCTTATATGGAACAATATTGTTCAATGTCAGTGGCTAAGAATGGTTTTATTTCATAGATGATCTTGTAGGTTATAATCAAATTTTAGTCCAATAATTATACCAATACAATACCACATTTACTACTAAAAAGGGAATGTATACCTACTGTAAAATATCATTCAGACTACCCAATGTAGGTTATACATTTTAAAAGGCAATAGAAATGACATTTAAGGGTTTATTATATTTGTTTTTGCTAATATATCTTGATGACATAATTATTTACTCAAATCATCCAATCAAGCACTTTGATCATTTGAAACAAGTATCTATCAAATGTAGAGAATATGATGTACCACTATATCTAATAAAATATTTATTTTCTACTAATCAAGGTGTTGAAGATGGTAGCTCTAATAGAGATCTTTATCTTTGGAAAAATGGATGTTATTATCATTATTGTTACCTTCAATTAAAAATGACACTTATATTTAATTCGTAATATTAAATATAATGGTGTGTCATTCAACATGTATTGAGGTATGGAAAATTGTAGAGTTGTAATTGTAATTATAATAAAGAGTCACATTTTGGGAATTTGGAGAGACCTTCGGTTGGAATGTGAAGAGTCTCTCCTTGAGTGATATATATCACATCAAGCGATAGTCATTGCACACTTGAACTTTTAAAATCAGTAAAATAATATTTTTGTTGTGTGGCTGGTTTTTCCCTTCATTCTAGAAGATTTTTCCAAGATATTTCTAGTGTTCTTTGTTTTGTTTTAGACTCCTTATTGTTGTTTATCTTCATTGATTTCTAGATTAAAAACTTAACATGGTATCAGAGCCAGGTTGGATAATAGCAAATAAGGTAATTTATTTTGTTCATTAGTTATGCCGAGAGGCGTTCTATACAATGGCAGCACAAATGCCCAGCACGGGAATATGCCAAGATTTTTTGTCAATAAAAAAGAATTGGGAGTGGTTACAAACTTCCAAATTAAAATTAAAAAAGAATTTCCGAAATAATAGCTGGCCGAAATAATAGGATGCCAAATGGAGGCCGAAATAATAGGAAGCCAAATGGAGGCCGAAATAATAGGCCCGAAATAATAGGGCCCGAAAAAGTAGGGCCTGAAAAAGTAGGACCCAAAAAAATAGGGCCCGAAAAAATAGGGGCGAAATAATTTCAATATGATTTTTTTTTTTGTTAAATATAATTTTGCATGCACATTCATGCTTATTTTTTGCGGGGAGTGGAGGAATTTGAAACAAATTTGTGGAATGTGAAGAGACGTCTGTTGGGGGATATGAAGAGCCTCTCAGAAGTTATAAAACCAAGGCTCCTCATTTCATTTTCATTTTATGTTTTTGCAGGAAGAGGTGGAGGTTATTGAAGGATTAGATTGGAGTTTTTGAATAGGAGTAGATTGAAGTATTGGAGTAACATTTTTGCAGGTAAGATTTCTATTTTTTATTTACATTTTCATTTAGATTTAGATGTAGATGTAAATTGAAATTCAAAATTAGTTATAATATTCTACTTTGATTTAGATTTTAATTTTAATTAATTTCATTTAGATTTAGAATTATGTTCATAACTATTTAGGCTTGCATTTAATAGTTTAGTCTTGCATGTTTGATTTAGATTTAGATTTGTATTCAAAATCTATTTGATTTATATATTTTATAATACTTTTCATTGTTAATGGTGCTTGATGGGAGTGTTTTAGGGGTGTCTTCTTTTCTATTTTTGAAATATTTTGGTCCAATATGTACTTTCCTAACCAAATCTATCCATTTTCTTCTGATTCATGCATGGAGCTTCCTGACGCTATTAGCGCGTTGCTGGGATTGAATGGGAATGGATTAAAGGTAAACGACTGAATTTGGATCTAGATATGCATTTGGAATTGGCTCTGCTGCGGCCTCAATTTATAGGTTCCTTCCTGCTACCTATTCTTTCGGTGGCTTAATCTGGTTAAGTGCAGATTGAGAGGTTCTAGCTCATTCCCACCAGTTTGTAATTTTGTCACGATGTTTAGCGTGTGGCATTCTGATGGGATTCTTCATTGGAAAATGGCGCAGATAATTATGTCAATGCTGAACGACTTGTCCAATGTGATAATTGCTCTAGATATAGAGTGCGGCCATGGTGATTTTCTTAGCAATACAATTGAAAAAAAAGAAAAATTCGGTATTAACACTGTTATAGGAAATCTCTAAGCAGAAATGCTTATAAATAAATTCAAATTTCTTTTGTAACTCATAATATCAATCTCACTTTTTCTTGTGCTCCTTTAGTCTAAGAAAGATAACAGATTGGAGGAACAAATTGCTTCTGTAATGACAGTTGCAAGTGAAATTATTTTAGCAATTTTGGGCATTCTAACTATTCTTGTGATGGGTACTTATGTTTTAGTTCTTAGATTATGTGATTTGGTTGTATTTAGAGTCTTTTTAATAATGTTTGAAACTACTGTTAAATATAACATGCTACAACACTTATCAAAAATATCAAAAACACAATTGCTACAACAAAATGAGAATGGAGAAAAAACTTTAGTTTTTGTATTAATTCGTCTGCTTAAAATAGATTACAATTGCCATATTTTATATTGAGAAATGCCTCATATGGACTTTCACATGCTTATTTAACTACACTACAATCAAGACTAACTTTGTACTTAATCTAATTTTATCGAATGAGACTGGCCCAAGATTCCTATGTAACTGCTGTTATAACAAACATAGACAGCTGTAGAACTTGTCATTAATAATTTATAATTGCTTGATTCTCTGTATTTCATCATAAATTCATGATTCTAAAAACTCAAAGTTCAAACTGAATGTTACATTCTCTTCCTTATTTGGTGAATTGGTGCATGACTATTAGATTTAACGGTGCATGGAAGAGACAAAACACTGAAAGAAATTACTCTTTTCTTATTATTATTGTTGCTGCTATTTTTAATTTTTTTATAATTATTGTTAGTCTTGATGTTGTTTTTAATTTTATTATTACAAATATTGATTATTAATATCTTTGAGTTCATCTAGAGAATAGTACTAAATCTAGAAAAACTTAGTAATAATAGTTTGCGATAACTGTAGAAAGTTTTTATTTTCACAAATATTCTCTTTCTTTTGAAAATTTGCTATTATTTTGGTAATGAATTGTAAAGTAGAAAGGAAAAACTTTCTGTAAATCTTTTTTGGCTACTGTTTCACTTGCAGTTTTCATTCTATATGAAAGTTTATTATTTTTTCAAATCTTAAAAGTAAAGATTTTTATATATGTAATTTTATTTTATTATTAAAATAATAAGATTTTGGAGGTTGTAAAATATTGAAGTTTAGAAATTATTTTAGATTTTACAAATGAATTTTAACATAATATTTATATTAAAGAAAGAAAAGATAATAAAATTGTTACCTAAATCAAATATAAAAATTATAAAATTTTACCTAAATTTATTAATTGTATAAAAAACTATTAACGATAATTAAGTTCTATTAAATGTACTTGATTTTATATTATAGAAATACAAACAAAAATTATAAATTGGGATAAACTTTAGAAATGAAGTCAAATTTAAAGAGAGACAAATAACATGAGGTGATGTGTGTGTGTGTGTGTGTGTGTGTGTGTGAGAGAGAGAGAGAGAGAGAGAGAGAGAGAGAGAGAGGATAATCTTAGAGGGGGTAGAAGGAAAAGGGGAGAGGGGGAGAGATGATCCATGGAGAGAAAAAGCATAAGAAGGGTCCAAAAGAGATGGAAATGGAGATGGTGGAGAGAGAGAGGACGAGAGAGAGAGAGAGAGAGAGAGAGAGAGAGAGAGAGAGAGAGAGAGAGAGAGAGAGAGAGAGAGAGAGATGAGGTAGACATACATAGAGCATTTTAGAGATATATAAACATGAAGATGGTGTGTGTGTGTGTGTGTGTGTGTGTGTGTGTGTGAGTGATCGAGTGAGTGAGTGAGTGAGAGAGAGAGAGAGAGAGAGAGAGAGAGAGAGAGAGAGAGAGAGAGAGAGAGAGAGAGAGAGAGAGAGAGAGAGAGAGAGAGAGAGATCACATGAGGTGATGTGGTAGAGAGAAAGAGTGAGACAAGGGGGGGGGGAGTGAGAGACATGAGGTAGACATAGATAGATGTAGTGAAAAATAAGGAGGGAGAAAGAGCGGGGCAAGGGAGGGAGGGAGAGAGAGAGAGAGAGAGAGAGAGAGAGAGAGAGAGAGAGAGAGAGAGAGAGAGAGAGAGAGAGAGAGAGAGAGAGAGAGAGAGAGAGAGATGATTAGAGGGGGCAGGTGATGTAGATATATAGAAGGGGAGTAGGGGGAGATGAGCTAAATAAGAAAAATAATATATAAGGCCCAAAAGAGATGTAGACAATGATGGGAGATGAAGAGTATGACGGATAGTGATAGACAATGACAATAATTATGGAGGGAGAGATGTATATATGTAGAGAAAGAGATGGACAAAGAGAACAACATAGGGGGAGTGGGGGGGGGGGGGTATACATTATTTGGGGCCGGGTGGGGGGTAATTATAGAATGGGACATGTGAGAGAGAGTGTGATTACAATTAACCCTAACTCTAAATTATAATTATAATTTAGAGTAATAATATTTATTAATTATAATTTTATTAGCTATAATATGATTAGTAACCCAAAAATTATCTTAACAACAATAATAACACAAACCCTAACTCTAACTCTAACTCTAACTAGATAATTCTAATTTTAACCCTAACCCTAACCCTAACCCTAACTCTAACTCTAACTCTAACTCTATCTCTAAATTTAATTCTCCCCCTAACCCTAACCTTAACCCTTTATAATCCTAAATCTAATGCTAATTCTAACCCTAACCCTAATTCTAATCCTAATCCTAGCCTTAACTCTTACCCTAACCCTAAATCTAATCAGGTAACTTTAATCTTAACCCTAATCTAACCTTGATCACAACTCTATCTCTAACTTTAACTCTAACTCTAACTTGAACCCTAAATCTAACTCTAATTCTAACTCTAACTCTTATATGAACACTAACACTAACCCTACCTCTAATTTTAACTCTAACTCTAATTGTAACCCTAACCCTAATGCTAATCCTAACCATAACCCTAACACTAACCCTAACCCTAACCCTAATGCTAACCCTAACCATAACCCTAACACTAACCGTAACTCTAACTCTAACACTAATTCTAATCCTAACCTTAATTCTAACCCTAACTCTAACTCTAACTCTAACTCCAACCCTTATTCGAACTCTAATTCTAACTTTATCTCTAACCCTAACCCTAACTCTTATTCTAACCCTAAAACTAACCCTAACTATATTTGTAACCCTAATTCTTACCCTTACCCTAACCCTAACTCTATCTCTAATCCTAACTATATTTCTAACCCTAATTCTAACCCTAACCCTAATCCCAACTCTAACTCTAATTTTAAAACTAACCCTAACCCTAACTCTAACTCTAACCCTAATTGTAACTCTAACCCTATCAAGAACCCTAATTCTAATTCAAACCCTATCCCTTACCCTAATTTTCATCCTAATGCTAACCCTAACTTTAACTCTAACCCTAACCCTAACCTTAACACTAACCCTAACCTTAATTCTAACCTTAACCCTAACCTTAACTCCAACACTAACCCTAACCCTAACTTTAACACTAACCTTAACCATAAACATTAATTTGTCCCTAACTCTAACCCTAAATCTAACTCTACCATAATTGGACTCTAACCATAACCCTAACCCTAACTTTAATCTTGGCTCAAAACTTTTCCCTAACCATAACTCTAGAACCTTAACCCTTACTCAAGCCCTAACCCTAACCCTAACCTTGGCCCTACTATAACCCTAACCCTAACCATAACCATAACTCTAACCCTAACCTTAACCATGAGCATAACTCTAACCCTAAACTTAACCATAAACATAACTCTATCCCTAACTCTAACCCTAAATCTAACTCTACCATAACTAGACTCTAACCCTAACCCTAACCCTAACTTTAATCCTAACTAAAACCCTAACCCTAATCCTAAACCTAACCTTAACCCTGACTCAAACCCTAACCCTATCCCTACAATAACCCTAACTCGAGCCCTATAATAACCCTAATCCTAACCCTAACCTTAACCATGAGCATAACTCTAACCCTAAATCTAACACTACCATAATTGGACTCTAACTCTAACCCTAACCCTTACTTTAATCTTGACTCAAACCCTAACCTTCACTCTAACCTTAACCTTGACTCAAACCCTAACCCTGGCCTTACTATAACACTAACCCTAACCATAACCATAACTCTAACCCTAACCTTAACTATGACCATAACTCCAACCCTAACCCTAACCCTAATGCTAACTCTAACCCTTATTCTATCCCTAAGGTTAACATTAATTGTAATGGTAACTTTGTCCCTAACCATATATCTATGTTTGACTATAACATTTTACATTACAATATGCCAAAAAGAAAATTACTTTTTTAAAACCATAATCCTACCCCTAACTCTAACCCTAAATATAACCCTAATTGTAAATCTAACTCTACCATAATTAGACTCTAATCCTTACTTTACCCTTCACTAAAATCGTAACCTAACCCTAACTCTAACCTTAACCCTAACTCAAAACTCTACCTCTAACCTTAACCCTTACTTTAATCTAGATGAAAACCATAGCCCTAACCCTAACCTTAACCCCAACTCAAACCCTTACCCTAACCTTAACCTTGATGTAACTCTATATACAACCCTAACTCTAAATATAAACCTAACCTTAACCATCACCCTAAAACTAACCCTTTCCCTACCCCTTTCTCTAACTCTAACCATAAATCTAATTTTAACCCTAACCCTAAGCCTAATTTTAACCCTAATTATAACTCTAATTTAAACTCTAACGCTAGCCCTTATTCGAGCTCCAATTCTAACTCTACCTCTAACTCAAACCCTAACTCTAATTCTAATCCTAACCCTAACTATATGTTTAACCTAAACCCTTATTCTTACCCTTGCCCTTTCCTTAACCCTAACCCTAACTCTAATTCTAACCCTAACTATATTTGTAACCCAAATTCTAACCCTAATCCTAACATTAACTCTAACTCTAATTCTAAACCTAACCTTAACTATAACCCTAACAAGATTCATAATCCTAAAAATAACCCTAGCCGTAACCCTAATGCTAATCCTAACTCTAATTGTAACTCTATTCCTAACCATAACTCTAACCCTATCCATAACTCAAACCCTAACAATAGCCCCAACCCTAACACTAACCCTAACCCTAACTATAACTCTACTTTTCAATATAACATTTTACGTAACAATATGCTTAAAATAAAACTGAATTAAAGTGATGCAAATAAACACCATATATAGAATTTAAAAATAAAATATTCAAGAATAATTTTATAGTAAGTTTACACTATTACATTTTTATAGTAAGTTTATACAATTGTATTTAAAAAGAAATAAATAATTCAGCACTTACCTTAAAAAGAAAGAAATTTTTTTAAAAATACTTTTCCTATTGGGCCGCGATTGCCACTAGCTTATATATACCTCTATATATATTACGCTGAGAGTAATCGTTCTCGAGGCGCCTATTTTCATTTTCATAAATCCCAACTATGATTAAAATAACCTTGGGATTAAATGAAAATAGGCGCCTCGAGAACGATTACTCTCGGCGTAATATATATAGAGGTATATATAAGCTAGTTTGTATATCTATTACAATTTGAAAGAATTATTGGTAGCAGCAAGAGCTATCATTCATATCTGTCCCGTTAGCTACAACAATATCACCCTTACCTGTGATGTTTCTAGCATTGCATACCATCAGCTTAAGGAAAATTATGCTGCTTCTCTACCCAAGAAGTATACAAGATAGAGCATTCAAGATTGATCTCTGACAGCTATTGGTAACTCTTCATTTTCATTTGGTTGTATTCAGCAATCAATGTAAGTTTCTCTATATTTTCTGGAGTTATTTTTCGTCTTCTTACCGTAATAATCTTCAATCATCTGCCAACGGTTCTTGGAATCTATTTCAAGGTGTAACGGCTCACTCCTTATCATCACTATCTAATTTAAAGTGCACAACTATTGGCATGCATCGATAGTTTTTTTTTGCAACTGTCGATAAGTATAATGATGCTTGATGCATTTTTGATCTTGTTAAGAGGTGTCGTGTATTCATAAACTTTGTTTGTGCAGTAGCATCTACAACATTTTGGTGGTAGAATAAGAGTCGTTCTTAAGTTTGGCTTTGATCTTTTGATAATCACTCAAGTTTAGCGATACATATTATTGTGAATAGGAGGCAAATTGCACGAGTCTAGTGCATTTGTGAGTAGCACACAAGTTTTTTTTCTTCAGTTTGATGCATTTACATCAGAAGTTTTCTCATTCGTGGAGTATGAAGAAGATGGTGTATGAGCTTGCTGTCGTTGATGGGTCGCTTTTAAGAGCATAAGCCCAAGTTCGATCAAGTTCTTCAATTTTATTGCAATTCACCTCTCCTTAGTCTTCATTTTTTTGGTTTCTCATAGGTGGGTTGGCTTGATTCCTTTTCGACTTTGTTATGGAGGTAAATCATTAATAAATAAAAATTGCCTACACCATTTATCTTCATTGGATTGAATTTTTTGGAACCACTTTAAGTTAAGTCTTTGGATCTCACATGCACTCTTGGTATCTACCATCAATTGGCATTCTAGCAACGTATTTTATTTTTATCTTTTTTTTTTTTAATGGGCAAATAATTTAGTGTAAGCTTTTGGCAGATGAAAGGTTTGTGTCCCTATTCATTTTGAATGCTTATCAGATTTTCTGTATCATAGACTATCTAGGTTTGTTGTAAACTTATAATAGAGTCTCAATTTTTTCAATCTATTTTATGGTGATATTCTGGTCAAATATCAAGTTTTTTTTCAGACTTATCTGTGAAATAATTGTTTATAGAGTTCATTCTCTTTGCCCTTGTTTTGTGATCAAAATTCTTGTGTGGAGTTTAGAGCACTTAGTTTAGTGTATTCATAGAAAAGGAGAGACGATTGACATCTCCCTTGATAAGGATGGGTACAATCTTTGGACTTTCCTTTGCATATGGTTAAGGCTAGCCATCATTGATGGATCTTACCCAAATTTTATTTTAAATCTTGTGGTAAGTTATCTTGCAATAAGTATGGCTTGTTGGTCTATAAAGTATGTTTCACAACCTTTGTGGCCAGAAGAGATTTGAAGGTATATTTACTGATATGCTATTGTATTCACATTTCAATAAGTGTTTGATTATGTTCAGTCTTAAATAAATTTGTAGATATTAGACTTCTATTGTGTTGGTTGAAATCTGTTGCATGGTTGTGATTGTTATAGTTGAACCATTTTGCATCAGAATCTTTATTCATGTATAAGGAAAATGTCAAAATTGAATTAGATTTGAACATAGGGATATTTTTGTCTTTGACATTATTTGTAGTTGAGTTTGAGTTGGAATACACACGGTGTAATAGACAATATTGTTTAATAGGGAAAAATATGGAGATCAAAATCTCTAAAGTCAATAAAGAAATAAGTTTTTCACATCCTTGAATGTTGATTTATATTGTAACTCTAGGAGGAATAGTGTATGCTTTTAGCATTGATTTGTGTATATCTTTTCATGAATAGTTTGATTTGGGAACTAATTCTTGCTTCCAAGATAAATCAAGAAGCAATGGGGTGATAAGAGAATGCATGCAAATGCATGGAAAAATCCCCTACAATCATGGAACTGAATTTATGATACAGATAAAGTATATCAATCTCCAGAGGGAGGATGCAACAAGATAAGGATTTTAGCTTCAGAGGAAGGATCTATAATTAAGTGGGAGTGTTTATGGAATTCCCTTCATTCTCATATATGCTTTTAATGCTTGTGATATTTGTAAAATTTGAGACTTAAATGGAACTAAGTCTTGTTTTTTTATGTATATTTCCATTCATGTGAAATTAACAATAAGATTGTAAGAATCAACAATGATAACTCTTTCACTATGCGATAGTGAACATCATGTTGAGAGAGTCCATGATGTCATCACGTTGAGAGATTCCATGATTGGAGTTGGATGTCATGTTGAGAGATTCCATGACAAGTCATGTTGAGAAAGTTCATGATTAAAGGCTTAGTTGTGAGTCTTATAAATCTTTTCATGTTGAATGATTCCATGAATATGAGTATCTGTTACATGTTTTCATGTTGAGTGATTCTATGAATATGAGTAATTGTTACATGTTTTCATGTTGAGTGATTCCATGAATACGAGTAGTTGTTATAGGTTTTCATGAATCTTATAGCATATATGGGATGAGATTTTATCATTGACATTTTGGTTGTAGTCTTGTATGATTGTTAAGCTAAAGATCTCTCTCTCTCTCTCTCTCTCTCTAAGAGGGAGTGTTGAAAGATGGTAGCTATGATAGAGATCTTTATCTCCGAAAATACGGATGTTATTATCATCATTGTTACCTTCAACTGAGAATGACACTTGTATTTAATTCATAATATTAAATATAATGGTGTGTCATTCAACATGCGTTGAGGCTTGGAAAATTGTAGAGTTGTAGTTGTAATTATAATAAAGAGTCACATTTTGGGAATTTGGAGAGACCTTCAACTGGAATGTGAAGAGTCTCTCCTTGAGTGATATATGTCGCATCAAGCAATAGGCATTGTACACTTGAACTTTTAAGATCAATAAAATAATATTTTTGCTATGTGGCTGGGTTTTTCCCTTCATTCTAGAAGGGTTTTTCCAGGATATTTCTGGTGTTCTTTATTTCTGTTTAGACTCCTTATTGTTTTTTATCTTCATTGATTTTTGGCTTAAAAACTTAACACAAGGAACATATTGGGACACATCATATCTAAGGATGGTATATCCATGAACACAAAAAGAGTGAAGGAAATTATTTCTCTTCCACTCCTTACACATAAGAAATGATTACAAAGTTTCATTGGTGGTAACAATTTTGTAAGAAGGCTCATTCCTAACCTTACTACTATTTTCAAACCTTGTACAACCATTCAAACAAAACAAAAAAATTGTCATACCTTTGTTATCAAACTATGATAATTTTCTCTAGTTTACAAATTCCTTGATTGAGTTTCTCCTTTGAATTATTTGTCTTCTCAAAGGCTTCTTGACACATAAAAATACTCTCATCACACTTCCCTCATATGCTTCATACCATCCTTTAACTACTAATTCAATGGACAGATGCATGCTCGCTTTTATCTCTTCTTAAAATAAGAAATTGTTGGTCTTTGTGATAGGCCCGTACACACAAAAAATTAACTCTTGAATCAGACCTTATTTCCTTAATCCAACCATTTATTTTTGGCGCAATTGCCCCCCAAAAACATATTAAAAAATGAGAAAAATCCAATGTTGGGTTTTTGAGATATGACCCTCGTAGCATCACCCTATTTTTTGTGATAGAAAACTCTCTTTGTGATTATCCCAATCCTCTTACACATTCAATCCTCATGCCAATGACATGTTCTTTCCCTAAAACAACTTTAGATAGGTAGTATAAATTTTATTTACACCATCCTTGTCAATGATAGGACCTATTATGCATTGGAATGAAGATAAACTACATTATATCAGTCTCTAGTAACCCTAGATCAAGTGTTGTTTGGTTATGCAAATACTCAAATTTTTGGATCGTTTTAAATGAGAGGGAACAAAAACAAAGACTAAAATATGAATGGAATAAATACTCACGCATAGTAGATCCAATAATTCCTCAAATTGATAATACAATCATAGGAAACAAATGTTGCAACATTGTTATAGTTATCCAAATATGAAGAATATGTAGAAAACATTAAAGTTTGGTAATCTCAAACTTGGTACATCGACTTCATCTCCAACCCACTTCTTGGCTTTGGATTCCATGTCATTATAAGGTTATTCAAAATGGTTATTTCAACAAAGTTAATTCCTTAACTATCAAAAAATTCCAAACACTAAACTACTTATAAGCTTTTAATTTGATTTTGTTTGTATTTGAGTTGCAAAGTTGACAAGTTGTCAACTTTTGTAACTTTACATCATTTATGCCTAATGTTTATCTTTTTGTATAAATAAGGTCATCTAGTGACCTTTACACCCTATTTTAACTACTAAATCCATCAACCCTTACAATTATCCTTTTAGGCCCCATCTTGCCCATATGGAAACATTACATATTTTTCATCTTTATTGTACATCATATTACATTTTGGGGATCTATTGGCCCAAGTTTCATTGACTAATGACCTTTTAGGTCTCATTTGACTCCATTATATATGAAATTCCCTTATTCTTAACTAGGTTCTACTAGTGTACCTCATGCCTTTTATCATGCCATGGTGCTCTTTCACTAGAGGGAAAGCGAAATTTAAAGATATCAATAAATAAATTTCATTAGCTCCCACTCTTTTCAATCCTAATTTTGATAAGGATTTAATCATCTACACTCTTAGAGGATAATCAAGTATATCACTTTTTTAAACATAACCAAATAAATAAAATTTAGAGAAGCCTGACACTTTATTTAATGAGAGGCTAAATGACTATGAAAGTATGCACAACTATGTGGAGACACAAGTCCTTGTTATTATAAGAGCTCTAAAAAACACAAAGTTTTGTTTTCTCCATCAATCAGAATCATCTATTAGTTCCACATGCAAGTGTCATAGATTCATTTTTAAATAAGGATGTCAATAAGAAGAGAGCTATATGGATCACTAAGGTAATGAAATATGACATTAACATCAAGATCACCAAACTAGTAAGAGGCAAGTGCATGTGTGAGAAGATGGATTCATCATTTGAGACACCATTTGATGTTGCCCTTGTATTATAAGATGAGCTACTAGAAGATAATGAAAATAGAAAAAGAGGATGCTTTGAATGGTCACTTTCTTAGAGGAGGGAAATTATACCCAAGGTATTGATAGAGATAAAAGGAGCAATTTCAAATTACACTATATTTTACACTATATTCCCTATACTTTGGTGGATGATATAATCATTAGAAAAGATTGTAGCAAAGTAATACTAAGGTGCATCAATAAAAATTAAGTCAACAAATTTCTAGAGAAATTTCATGATGGCCACTTAGGTGGGCATTTGTCTACAAGGGCTACATCTATGAAGATATTGGGGGTTGGATATTATTTTCCAAATCTATTTAAGGATTCACATTAATTAGTAAGAGAGAATCTACATTTCTCCTTATTCTCAAGAAAATAGAGGTTGGCTTCCCTTCCTCTCCATTCCAATTAGTTAGACAATCATTTTTCATGATGGGGCTTGGGTATCTTTTTTCCAATAAACCCATCTTATATCAGTGATCACAAATGGATTTTTGTATTAAAGGATTACTTCACTATATCGAAAGGGGAAGGATCTTTGAAGGATGCCAAATAAGTTTTAGAATTAGAACTCCTTGATTGAATTGTGACTAGGTTTGGTATTCCCTCTACCATTATAGTAGATAATGATAAATCATTTAGTAGGGCTCAAATAAGCTCTTGGGAAATTATGTGCGGTATATAATTGAAGAAGTCCTCAAATTATTATCCCCAGGGAAATAGTCTAGATGATTTGTCCAA
Organism: Cupressus sempervirens; assembly: GCA_028749045.1. Taxonomy (NCBI): domain Eukaryota; kingdom Viridiplantae; phylum Streptophyta; class Pinopsida; order Cupressales; family Cupressaceae; genus Cupressus; species Cupressus sempervirens. The sequence continues at coordinate 483,712,725 of CM053791.1, read as the reverse complement.
ATAGAACCTTGTAAAAAGAAAATTGAAGACTTGTCAAAGGTCCTAACATGTTAAATTAAGAACCTTATGGGATGATGGGATCACACCTAAAAAATAATTTTGAAACTCACCATTCATGGTAGTGTTTAGAAGAGAAGAAAGAGGTCCACTATTACTTGAGTTTCCCTCTCTTGAGCTAGAACATAAGCTATAGATAATATAGGATGATTTTATGATGGTCAAACTAGTTGAGATAATGGAGATAAAAGAAACTAGATTTCAAGTTATGCATATAATTGAGTCTCATAAAAAATATGTCAATAGAATTTTGACAAGAAGGCTATTGATAGAGTCTTTAAATAAAGTGGTATTGTTCTCAAGTGGGATGTAGACATGTATAAACTAGGAAAGCACTCCAAATTTGATGTCATGTAGAGTGGTCCTTTTGTTGTAACTAGATTCAAGGAGGACAATGATTTTAGCTATCTAGGCCTAGAATTGAAATCTTTCCCATTAAAAGCAATGGGATTCATCTTAATATTTTCTTCTAAAGGAAGATTAATCTTTTGTATAAGATAAAGTAGATGTTTTAGCTTTCTAAAAAGTACTTAAGAATAACTATATCCCATTTGGAGATAAAAACAATTTTTGAAGTTGTATGGTTACAATTTTTTCATAATGTTATAGGTGGGATAATGTGTCATTCCATGACTAGTGCCTCCAATGGATTTCTTAAGGCACTAGTCATATGCTTAGTAGGAAAACATCTTGCTAAGTTGCCAAAAAATTTGTTTATTTTTATTATAGTGGGTTGATGCATCATGTTTTGTTCAAGGTGGGAAAATCTTTGTTTAATCCATATTTAATGATTTTTTAGGGTTCTATTTTGCCTCTTGTGAAATAATGAAACCTGTTAGGATTTTCCCTATGGGTATAGTTAATTTGGTGATGTGGGAAAGTTTTATTCCATGTTTTCTTAAGTTTTAAGGCCAATGCATATTTATCATCATCAATATTTATGGTTTATTTTTTCATTTCACTATTATATTTAGGGTTCCTTGTGATATGGTGATGGTCAATAGGTCAATGCTACATGGTGGGTTAATACATAATGTTATCCCCATTTCATGGTTTCATAAGAGGTGAGATGACATCTTTTTATTTTTTTATTTTTTTCATTTAACAATTTTTCTATTGTTTATTGGAAAGACAAACCAGTTCCATCTGATTAAGAATCTTCTTTTTTTATCAATGGTTGTGTTTTAATCTTGTACTAGGATATTTTATGTTGCAATTAGGCTACTGATTTAGATCAAATATTTATCAATTGCTCATAATTTAACTAACGGATCAAATATAATTTCCTTGTATGTCAATTTTTCATATGGGAGTATGAGATTGGTTAACACTTTGTTTTGTTCCATTTTAATAGGTTTTTAATGGCATGATTTGACTATTTGTGGTTTGGGCACATTACTAAAACTGACCATTCAATGTTAAGTGACTTCCTTTAGCCTTTTAAACATGACACAGTGCATCCCCATGCCTATTTATTTATTTAGGGATAATTTTGTCCCTTCCATCTAATGAATACATTTATTTGTCCCACTTTGTCACTTTCATGAATCAAGTGGCTACAAAGATAAGATTTTGGTTTTCTATTTATTTATTTCTATCCTTTGTAACTCAACTCCACTTTAGCTAGGATTTGAAATCAAATCAAAATTTAAGTTATGCTTGACCTATAAATACCTTTTTAAAATATTTTGAGGATCTTCTTTTTTTTTTTTTTTTTTTTTAATAAGTTGTGTATTTTTTTGTAGCAATAACTTGCTTTCCCTTACTTTAACAAAATTATTGTCCTCCTAATTTTTAGCCTTGATGTTTATGCTAGACTTGTCCTCTTATTTGGATGTGTTTGATTTGTCCTTAATCTATATGATTATGTTATCATGTTGAATATACCTTGTTTGTGAATTTCTAGTTCCTCTCTGATTTTATTGAGCTCCAAATTTCATATTGTTATAAGATCTAATGGACACGAGAAATTATGTATTGTGGAAAAATTTATTGAAGTTTTGCAAAAGCATAGGAAAAAAGAGATAAAAATTTCAATAAAGTATACCACCTCCCCTTTTACATTTCTATATTCCTTATTCCTCTTTTCTTTGCAAGTTATTAGAATATGATCGAAGTAGTTCCAAGTGTTGTGATGGTTCAAAATTGCACTCAAATTAAAAAGGAAACATCTTCCTCTCGAGACTCTACCTTATAAGAATAAGTCCCACACAAGTGGAGAATGTTTACATTTTACACAAGATTTCCTAATGATAACACATCATGCAAGGATGCAACTTTTGTGTTAACAGTGAGCATGAAACTGATGTCCTAGTTGGATATAGCTCATAATTGGTTAAGTATCATCTAGGCACGGTTATTTCCTTTTCTATTTTTACTTCACATAAAGATATTATAGTCAAAATTTTCAATATCATGAAGCCCATTTCTATTACTGAATTCAAAAAAATAAGGCATGCTTTCTATGTGGCCCACAATTCCTCCTTTTTTTTAGAATGAAAAGAGAGAGTGTTAAAGTCCTCTACCATCATGTAAGGGACATGAACAATTTGGACAAGATTAGAAATACCCCCCAACCAATCTTCCTTTCTAACCAAAAATTAGGGGCATAGAGATTGATCAAATGCTAGGTTACATTTGTAAGAAATCGAGAAAAATGAAAACTAACAAAATAATCCAAGAGAGCTTGATGTGAAGAATTTTACCATAAACCAAATGAGCTTCCCATTGGAGCAACAAAAATGGAGACTGAAAGGGGAAAGCAAAGAAAACCCCTTGTGTAATATTATGAATGGAAAGCAAAAGCCCTAAGAAAGGAGAGAGAAAGAAGGTGGAGAAAATAGCTCATTACAATAACATCAAGATGATGTGTAGAAGAAGTATGTTAGAATGTGAGAGAGACATCTCTTTTATAGAGATGAGAAAGGAGTTACATGTGTAACTCCCATTTCTATGAATGCCACCATTCATAATAAGTGTGTGCAAAGTGTCAAGATCCTCTTAAGGAAGAATTATAACTATTATCCTTAATAAAAGAATTACAAAAAATGAGTTGTCCTTATAATAGGACAAGAAAATGACATGTCCTCCACATGTGGATTAGAGGACAAACAATATAAGGATACCATGGTTTATCCCATATGATAAATAAATACAACCAAGGAAAGATTACTAATTCTAACATCCCCCTTTAATCTTTACTTGGGGAGATTTTATTAAAGGGTGTCAAACCTAATTTATGATATTACAAATTGATTTTTTTTTGAAATATCTTCATTGTGCAAGAGGTCTCTTATTAGCATGGGTACATCGTTGGAGAGCCAAGAGAAGTAGATAGTCCTTCAAGAGTGTTACATCTTCAAGTGGATTCATGTGGCATAGGATTTGTACAACAAATAATGATGTCTTGTATGTGCCTTGATGGATTACATGAAACATAGAAACAAGAAACAAGGCAACTATCCACAAGGATAATTTCATCTTATACTCAAGTTAGAAACTTTTTAAGTATAAGTAAACTCTCATAGAGTAAATTGAAATAGAGTGATAAATATAAGTGTAACTTGGTACCACAAAAAAATCAAGATATATCATATTCTGCAAAGAAAAATATGTTATCAAAACTCTCAAGAAAGGACCATAGAAAAGGCTAGCTAATGAATCCAACATCAAAAATGCATCAATCACATGGATATTGATAGTCCACTATTAAGTCATCTCACTGCAAATTAATGGGTGATCAATCCATAACATGCATAACCCAATTTAAGTAATAAAGTATGCGAAACATTATACATTATGATTTAAAAGATACTGTTGTGGTATTCACAACACACGCCCCATTCCTCACCAGGAATGGGAACCCCCTACTTTTTTTGACTCCCAAACTCACAATTCGAGAGTCGGAAGAAATTTTTTTGGTTATAGTTGCATCAAAATTCCAAGAAAATCACAAAAAAATCAAAAGGCTTGAAAAAATCACAAGGCATAAATAAAGAAATAAATAAAATAATAATAACAAAAAATAATAATAATAATAAATCATCATCACACACACCCCTACACGCACATCGAGGCATGTCATGCACAATGAGGCAAGGGCTATAAAGCCCTTTTTTCCCACCCCCCATCCTCATTCTTCTCTCAAGTTTCACGTTAGAGGAGCTAGGGTGAGTTTCCCCTCGCCCCCCCTTGCACTAGTCGAAGGTGCGCATGTAGTGCACCGCCCACAAACTCGTATGTCGCATCACCCTCGAGTGCACGTAGAGCGTGCTGCCCTTGGACTTGCATGCATGGCTGCTCTTGGGCGGGCATTGTAGTGCTACCCTCGGGTGTGTATTGAAGTGCCTCCCTCGAGTGTGCGTAGAGAGTGCTACCCTTGAGTACGCGTGCCATGCCACCATTGAACATGCACTATAGCACCTCCCTCAGGCGCGCGCCCTATGCCACCCTTAGGCGAGCATTGTAGCACCAGCCTTGGGTGTGCACTGCAGTGCCTCCCTCTAGCGTGTGCTATACTGCTTCCCTCAAGCGTGCACACCACGCCACCCTCGGGTGTGCATCGCAGCGCCACCCTTAGGCGCGCGCGGAGCCGCCCTTCTTTATGTTTTAAATTTTTGAAAAAAAAATAAAAAAATAAATAAAAAAATAAAATAAAATAAAATAATAATAATAATAATAATAAAAGGAATAGGTCCCCAAAGGGGACATTTTTTTTTCTCTCACTCTATTTTTCTCGCTGTCCAATTACTGATCATATTTTCTTTCTTGTGATGCGCAGGTAACACAATCAAATGGCGTCCACATCCAGATCAGTAGCAAAACTAGTTGTTTACAAATTTCAAGGCGTGACCACAAAATCAAGATTACATGATGACTATGCTGAGATCAAAGACACAGACCTTGGACACACAGACTTGAAGGAATTTTTGAGAGTTTGCAACAATCCAACAAAAACGTCATCCTTGAGGTCCGCATTAATCCGATTTGTATTAGTGAATGTAGCATCACATCCTATGTCAGTATAGATAGCTAAGTTGATCATGACCCTATCTTGACATTTTGTTCCTGATGAGAGGGTAGTTAAGAGCCTCACCGATGAAGTGGTTTTGGATCTGCAACCTAACAATATCAAGAGAGTTTTTCATCTGCCTAGAACCAATTAGTTCATCCAACTCTCGTATGAAGCAGCTGAGAGATGGTATAAAGATCACCACCAGGAGGCCATCGACATCATACATTCCTTATACTTCATTGAGAATCCACCTTAGGGAAAGACAATCAACAAAGTGGATATGACTCAAGGATACATGAAGGATGGCATCAGATATTCAATCATTCTCCTGAGTAGAGTCATGGGTTTGCCTGTAGCGGGTCATCTTGCTCCATTCATGGTCAACTTCATCGAGACCATCAGACATACAAAGATACCACTGGATTGGGCTACCACACTTAGCGAGAAGTTGTGTGATCAGTTGTGGGTGGTAAAAGATAAGAAGAAGTTCTATATGACTTCTTACATGGTGTATCAACTTGCGGCAAGGGCAACCAATTATCCTAGGTTGTACAAGAAGGGCAGTATGAAGAACCTCAATGTACGACCATATATAGTTTATCCTCAGTTGGTAAAGAAGAAGCTCTTGCCACAAAGAAAAGAGTACAAGATTGTAAATGACACCTTCATCTTTTCCATCATTCGATTCATAGAAGGGGACTATGGGAAGACATTGTTTGAGGAAGCTAAGGCATAGATCAAAACTCTTGGAGCATATTTCATCTAGTTCCAGACATTTACATACATTCGGGTAGGTGGTGCATCTATCAATCTGAAGAAACTCCCAAGGTACCCAAGTGACAAGTTGGTCCTAAATGAAATATCTTGGCAAATTGAGTTAGCTTATGAGAGGATCACAAGACAATGGAGACCTTGTTGGGATTGGACTTTTGTAATAGGAGCATATCAGGTGAAGAGAAAGCGGGATATCCTGACTTTCGAGTGGGAATGGGAGAACTACTCTCTTGAAGAATATAACTCTCCTCAACCATTCTTTGACAATGTTGGTAAAGTGGAAAAACTAGCAGGAAAGGAGTTCTATCATGAGGATGCCATTGAAAATCATTGGATGAATGCCACAAACGACTATGATGTCTGCATCAAAGACTATTGTAGGATGACTTTGTATCTAGCCAAAAAGGCTCTCTATTTGACCATCCCTGATGAGATAAGGCTACTGGACTCGAAGGAACTACTGGATCCTCTATTTAATACATATAAAGTTGGTGAGAGACTCATTCTGAATGCAGAAGTTAATAGAGAGGAAGGAGATGATATTAATCATCGAGTGAGACATGTCATTCGAATGACAAAGAGTTGGATTAAGAAACCCTTTCCTCTTGATCCAATTCTAGATACAGTGATCTTCCATGCACATACTTGCCTAGAAAGGGGTAAGGGAAGGAAAGTCGCAGTTCCTATCTTTACGCTCCAGTCTCCTATCAAGCTTGAAATAGTCTACTAGCTTGATCATCCAGTGGGATACTACCACCCTTCGGAGAGGAAGGAAAAAAGGAAGAGAGCCTCTCCTCAAAGGATTCACACGAAGCATGTTGAAGAACAGGTCCCCTCCCAGCAACAAGAATTGACTCTGCAAGAACCCCAGGATGGTGGAGCTTCTCATATCTAGGTTGAATTTCCATTACCTCCTATTTTGTCAAGTCAATGAGAAGACAGAGAAATTACAGAGACCTCCTTTCCTCCAGTGCACAAAGAGCCCACTTCTCCTGTGGTTCTGCAGAAACAAAAGAGGATCAAGGTTAGAATGAACAAGAGGCAAAGAGTTTGTAAACGATTAGTACCTAATCCATTTATTCTTGAGACCATTCTAGAGGAAGAATTAGATAAAGAGGAAATGAAATCAGATGAGGAGAAGGAACAAGTACCCTTACAAAGGAGAACTCGACTGGCAAAAGCCACAAAATTGGAGAAAAGGAAGAGTGCCATGAATACCCCACCACCCACCTAAGCAGAACCTATAAAACTCTCTTCTTTGAAAGATGAAGTGCAGTGATGGGTGAATGAGCAAAGGGAGAAAGGTGAAGATATTCTCTCCATCCTAGATTTTGATTTCATGTTTGAGGGTACGAAGTAAGTTGGAGATAAGATTAGAGACACCCCTACAAGTGAACTTCAACAGCAATATTGGACGCATATGCCACCAGAAACACAAGGTGCTCATCTCACTCCATCTCCACCACAGGTCACGATGGTAGATAAGGGTTCAGTCACTCCTCCACCTCCAAGTTCAGAGGAGGAACATGTTCAAAAGGAACCATCATTACAAGAGCAACCAAAACCAAGGGTTACTGATGACCCATCAAAAGAGGCACAAATAGTAGAATGTGTACAACAACCTTCTCAGGAATTTGAGGATCAAACTATAGGATCTACAGAGACTGAGACTATAGAAGAAGAGTCCTCATAGTAGGAGACTTTGAGAAAGAGTGATAAAGGGAAGGAGGTAGTTGAGCACATCCCTTCATCATGTAGAGCTAAGGTTGTGGAGAGACATATCCCAAGATGGTTTTAGAAAGAAATAATGAGAAGTGTCAAGCATCAATTTCATGCTTTAGAGGATGAAATTTATGATATTGTAGAGATTTTGAACAAGCCTGAGTCTCCATTACAAAACCAGGACTTATTTGCACAAGTGGCTCACCCTCCCGAAGGTACCGATATAGAAGCTGTTAGTCTTGAGGACTATGAAGTGAAAGATATTATGTTGGGAAAGCCTACACGAGATACATCCTGACAGATGATGACTATGGGAGTCAAAGAGGTTCTTAGACACATGGAACAAGATGAGATTGAAATCAGAACAGTTCATAGGCAAGTTGAGATCCTAAAGGGATATCTAGCCGAAGTTATTGGTCCTCTTGATCCTGAATGCCCTGAGAAGACTTTGAATACTATTCTTAGAGAAGGGGAAGGTGTATGGCTCAATCCATTTTTGAAAGCTTCTCAGGAATAGAGGGGATAGCCTTGAGAATAAGGGTGTCACTATAATCACAAGAAGTTTGAAGTTTTTGCATGCTACGAAAGAGAATGTTGATAAGATATTGGCAATTTTGAGGTAGGACTTCAGTATCATGGATGAGGTACATGCATGAAGCAAATATTTGCAAACTCTACAAGCCATAAAAGGGAAAAGGTACCACATTCTGATTGATGTATATACCAGAGAAGAGTTAGACATGATAGATGATTGAATAGAGAAGATTGCCGATGGGAATAAGGTGATGGAAACATTGCATGATGAGATACATAAGCTCAAGGATCAAGCCCGAGAGTGAATTTTGGAAGCAGAAAAGTTGTACAGTGATGCATGCTTGGACATCTTTGAGGATGAAGAATGAGAGAATCTGTTGCCATTTGAGGCAGTCTTGGAGAATTTCAAGAAGACTTTACAGGAAACATCTAGTGATGAAGAAATCAAACAAGCCGTCAGGAAAAAGGAAGCACTGTTAGAGTTGGCCACCAAACTCAGAGATTTTGCAAAGACTCAAATTGAGGTGGACAGCTAAAAATGGAAGGTCAAGGACAAGTATGAGGCTTTAGATCTTCCAGATGCAGCTAAGATTATTGAGATAATAGAGAAAGTCAAGGGCAAATATCCAAACATAGCTTTGGGGTAAAGATGAACGAAACCCAGATGCCAGAATTTCAATTTTGACACTTAGTAAAATTTTGAGATTTTGACCCAGTTGAGGTCCGCAGGTCTATAGGTTCGTAGCTCCACAATTCAGAGGTGCACTGACAATTGATTGCCAGTTCCAAAAATAGCACTTTCCATGCATTGGGAATGCATTTTGATGGCAAGTTAACTCCGACACACACTGAGTGAAGGGCTAGCTTCTATTTTTGGCACCTCCATGCAGTTCTATTTTTATTTGATGGATTCCTCCTACTTTCTCTCTGATGCCTTCATTTTTTTTGACATGTAAAGGGCTCATGCATCTAATTAATGAATTAAAGATGGATGGAGTCCCTCTAAGCACCAGTTAGATTGTTAGTTTTTATATATTTAATTTGTTTTAATGTTTTAAAAGCATTTTATTACATCAAGATATCTCTCACCCTTAACACAAATTGAGGAGATGATTTCTTATAAATACCCCATTGTAAAATGTAAAAAAAGTCACCATTATTATGCAATAAAATTATGCTTTTGGTGCTAGCATTTGGAGTGTAGTTATTCTTGCTTGAATGTGTCATTATTTTGTGGATTTTATTCATAAAATTTTGATTAAGCCAAAGATTTATTGTGTTGTTTCTGGTTGTGCAATCTTTTAGTTCTAGTGTTTTCTACAGATATATGAATTCTGCTGACATAACGAGCTTGAGAAGAGATCACCCGATTGTGTCTACATAGCTTTTTGTCTCACATGAGCACACTTTCTGTGGCCTTGCGATTTGATGAAGAGTGAAACATCATTCGATTTGTTAAAGATTATCATCGACGATTGCATCAGTGGATTCTAGGAAGCATTGCTCCTATTTTCATTAGTTTTCTAGTAATTTCTTCAAAGGTTTAACTTGTAATGTGTTGTGTTCTGTAGCTTATGTCCATTTAGAAATTTCAATTTCAAGTTATTTCAATTTCATGTTATTTCCTTTTAGTTTCGTTATTTTCTTTACTAACCCCCTATTAGAATAGGACCTCATAGTAGCTGCATTGTTAGAGTTGCATTCATTGAAAAATAGAAAATAAAAAAATATTTTCTCTTTTTGTGTGATATTTTGAGACAGCAAACAGATTTACTTCGATTCTAAGATAAAAGAGTTTTAGAACCAGCAAAGGCCTCCTCATGAACACTCACATTTATCTTCTGCTAAGCAAATTTTGGTACGTCACAAGACAAATACTAAACCTTGGAGTGGATCCTTAAAAGGATTTTCTTTTCAAGAGAGGAATTACGCAATGGATTCCTACCGTTGACCTTGTGCAAAATGAATGCCCAACAGATACCAAAGGAAATGATTATGAGTATTAACAATAGATTAAATTCAAATAAGAGTAAAGTTCCTTCAAGATGAGTCAAATTAACTAAAATTGGAGGGAAATTCCAAGAATAGCATCCTCTTCATGAGGGACAAAAATAGAACAACATGGTGGGAAACTCCATATATATCAACCTTCAAAGTAGAACCAATAGAACTAAATGGAGGGAAACTCCATATAAATCTCAACCTTTCAAAATGGAACAAAGAGAACCAAATGGAGGGAAACTCCATGTGATTAAATGGTATAAACCATGAAGTGCCAACATGGAATAAAATGATTCTAGAAAAGAATAAACTATACAATTGTAATGTTGAAGGCAATTGTGTATAATAAATCATAATCTCAATGAATAAGCAATAAATAGGAAGAGACAAGAGAAAATTTGTATTTGTGAAACATATAAGAATATACTCATATTTGACGAGTCACAATAGATGCAACGGTTTGTATATTTATTAGGATATATATGTGGGCCCCCATATATATACACAAAAATATATACCTAAAATATCATAATAGGAAATTATGCAAATAGAATTAAGATCATCAAGTCAATAGTTAATAGAACATAATTTCTAGATTTTACAACATACTAAAGAGAAATGCCAAAGATAATGAATGAGAATCATTATAATTCGTAAGATAAAATATCAAACCATATTTGCAGTAATTAATCCTCCTAGGTTGAAGTCCACCCATTGTAGAAATTGATATCTTTTACTAAGTAATTTTTTTGAAACCATTTAGTTTTTCTCTCAATAGATTTATCACTAGAGGAAGAGTCATGATGTATGAATGTACTATTTGTATCAACATAAGAATCATTACTATTATCAACATTAGCATTATTACCATGATCTATAAATGCATCATTAGTATCAACATTATCATCATTACCATCATGAGATGAAATAGGAGGAATAAAAGGAGATACTGGAGGAGTAGAGCTTAGAGAAGGAAGTTGGTCCTCCAATAACACAATTTTTTGCCTCCACTAAATTCTTCATTTTGAGCACTGGAAGAATCATGCACATCATTTTCAGCAATACAATTTTTTTTGCTATTTTCACTTTGTTAGTAATAGGATTATAAGCTCGAAAACCTTTGGTATTTTGCATGTTTTCACTCATGCACCCAATACATGCAATCTTAGATGGAGCAATAGGAGGTAAATTTTCAACCATATTAGATGAGATATGATCAGTATTCAAATGAGCAAGCTTTTCATGCTCCTTATTAAAAGTGATATTTTCGTGCAAAGAGTGTCTTATATTGGTGAACCCATAAAATCTAAATAAGTCATCATGGCCTAACTTAGCATTAGCAACAACTTCATTAGTGTTAGGATGAATAATAGAGCACATGTCCTTATGAAATTCAACTTTTTAATGTTGAAAAATTTAACAATAGAAAGAAGATTGTATTTCAATTCAGGAACATAAAGGATATCACGTAATTTTCCATTTGGAACACTAACATCACCAAATCCTTCAACTTTGCAACTATGATTATCAGCTAATTGAATTGGAATATTAGAAGGATTGGGTTGCAAAGAATCAAATACTTCTTTATGAAATGTAAAATGTTGAGATGCATCAATATCAATGATCTATTCTAATTGTTTAAAAATATTGTAATTAACAGTAAAAGCATGACAATATGGATGATAGTTTTGATAGGTTTGTTATCTTTTTGTTTTTTAAAACAATTATTAGTTACATGACCATCTTTCAAACAATAAGTATAGTGGGGTTATTTATTATATTGACTAGGATGAGTATTATTGTGATTTGTGTTTTGATTATTATTATTATTAAAATTATGATTGTTGTGATTATTATTGAGATTATGATTATTGTGAGCATTGGGGGAATTATTATTAGTGGTTTGCCTCACAATAGGTGTATAATAATCATGCTCAAGGTCATGCTTAGGAATAGTGTATTCAATCTAAGGATTATTTTCCCACTATGAGGTGCATTTAATCTTGTCAACCCAAGGACGCATACTTGAAATGGTCGGCACAATATGTGCACTAGGTATCTTAATGAGTCATTATGCTTATGCTGCAAGAAAGTAAAATGCAAGGAAAAGAACCTACACTAGTGTTGTAGGAAACTAATAAACTTAACTCTTTACTGAAACGAATACTGGAAATGCAATGAAATGCTAACATTTATTCCAACTTAGTTCATCTGCCATAACTATTCTTACAAATGCTGCAAGAACATTCACAAAGTATGATGCTATAGGAAGGAACTTATAACTTCTATTTGCAATACTATAAATGCTTGATAATAAATCTATACTACTCTAATCTAATCCAACTTCCAAGTGGGCCCCCTTGGTTGGCTTCTGCTAATCTACTAACATAGGATATAAGCCAAAAATGATTTCATTATGTTTCATAAATTCATTACATGGGAACAATACATAGAACTGTAAAAACAATTCACTGCAAGAGTTAACAGTTTTCTTTCATAAACATTCTTTTTCTTCTAACCCCTAACACAATTGGTTCGATCCCTATAAATAGAAGATCGACGCTTATTCCAAAATAGAAAAACAAACAAACTAGCTATAAATCCATAGGAGAAAAAGAAGGAAAGATAATAGCTCAAGGCGGGAAGAAAAGATAACGGCTCAAGGCGGGAATAATAAAGTCTAGACAATCGCTTTGACATAATAATAAATGCAGAGAATGTAGTAAGTCTTCATAGCTCCTCCATACTCCCAGCCGTGTCCTTTGGTACCATTATAATTTTTCCACCGTGGCTAAACATCAACATCTTTTCTCCTTGAATGTTATTAGCTATCTTCAATGTTCATCTTTGAATTCTTCCAATCATCTTCAGCTTCATTGCTAACAAGTTAGTTATAATGTAGAGATATTTGCAAATAAGCATTACCAAATTAAATTCAAATATAAGAACACACATTTTGATGATTACATGTGAAATACTACATCATATATATAATATTGGCAAAATATAACAAACTATCTACCCATAGGTTAATCATTGGTTTAGGTAAACATAAGTTCACAAATGTCTTGATGAAAATAAAACAAAGTGTTTAAACTATCATAAAATAGAGGCAATAATGAGCCTCATCAATTAGAAGATTTGATATTTGGATTTTTACTTTTAGACACAAAGGCATGTTCATTAGATCTAAGAGTACCAAATTGCAACAACTTAGCTTCCTCTTGATGCAACAAATTTTGAAAAATACTATAAGTTAAATGAGTAGACAAAGTAGGAATAACAAGTTGAGAATGAACAATAGTAATAAATTGTTGAAATTGCCTAGGAAGACATTTCTTTAAAATAATGGTAATCAATCTAATATTAGTGAGAGTAACGCCTAGACCAAGTAGTTGACTTTTAATATAATCAAATTTAAGTAGAAAGTCATCCATAGATTTAAAATCAGTATACCTTAAGTCTTCCAAGTTGTCTTGCAATTGAATCTTGTGTGATTCAGATGGTCTATCATTTGTTTGCTTCAAAATATCCCAAACTTCGTGGGCAGTAGTGCAATGAGCAATTAGAACATATAAATTCGGGTTAAGAGATATACCAATGAGGTCAAGGGCTTCCTCATTTTTAGTATTCCATGCATCTTTTTCATCTTGTGTAGCCAAGGTACCAAGAACTATAGAAGGGTCAGTAGCAACATCTAAAATATGCTTAAATCAAAAAATAAAGGAAAGATGAGTTTTTCAAGCATGATAATTTGAATTATTTAATTTAATTTCTGGAATCAAAGTAGACATGATGAAAAACAAAAAGGAAAGAGATGGAAAACAATACCGTAATTTGACAATGTCAATATATATATATTCGACAATAGTGAGATATAATTAATATTTAAAAGAGAATTAAAAAATATAGAAACTCCTTTAATTTATCCAAACCTTGATATTTTGATAAAGAAATTGACTTCAAATTTAAAATTTAAAAATAATAATAATAATTTTAATATTTCTAAACTAGTTATAATTTGTAAAATATTATTGAACAAATATTTTAAAAGCATTAATGATATTTCAAAAAATTATATAATAAAAGTAAAATATTTTAAAAGCTTTAAAAAAGTTCTATAAAAATTCTATGAAAGTAAAACGATTATGATAGTAAAAGGAATTCCAAAAATTCCTTCAATAATACTCAATTTTTTTAAAAAAAAACAACCTCCTTATTTTAAATGAAAATAATTAGATCTTTTTCATTTAAAAAAAGAAATGTGAAGAGTGAAATATATACAACAATTCAGATTTTTTTTATTTGATTTAAAAAACTACAAGAAGAAAAGATGATAGGTTTGAAATTAGTGTCATTACAAAATGCAAATTGGAGAATAATGAGATTCCAAGTTTTTTTTAAAACAAACAATGACTAATGATTATTTTTCAATGCTAAAGTGGTTTGTAATGATATATGTGTGTGTGTGTGTGTGTGTGTTACTAAGAATACAAAGCATAAGAATAAAAAACCATTACTAATAATGAGATTCTCTGATTGAAATGGGAGATGGGAAGACAAATAGAAAATTAAATCTTTTTTTTTTTAAGATGATGGTAGACAGAGTGAGCTAGATAGAACAGAGGAAATATTGGACCAGAGTGGAGGACTTACTGCCATAAGGAAAGCACAAGTCTTAAACAATGCTAGTAAGAATTTTTTCACAAAAAAAAAAATTCACAATATGAAAATATGTTATGTTATGCTTTTTTAGAAGCAAATAATAGAGAAGGAGTCACGATTGGATAGAGCTAAAACAATGAAACACAATGATTCCCAAGACAATGTAAATTGTTATGGATATCAAGGTGGATAAATGAATGGAAATAATCAGCAAGTGAATATATCCACAAAGTAATAATAAAAGAAAATGCAAGGCAGGGGAAATGCAACGATTGGAGTGCTAAAAGAAATGCATAAGGTAAAAATAAAAATAAAGGTAAAAAAAAACTAAGTGCAAAGGGGCAAGAAGGTATGAAGAGCCCAAATAAAACGAAAAGAACTAACCCTACAAAAAAAAAATAGAGAAATTTTTTCATGAGGAGAGAGTAGAGATTTAAAAAAATTGTGAATTATATTTTTGCAATAAATTGCTATTCAAAATGCATAGAGATATTGATTTTGTTAAAAAATTCAAAAATATAAAATGTAGTCAACATACACTCTCAAATTTATATGTAATAAAAAAAATTGAAAGATGGTTAAAGAAATAAAATATAGAAATAATTATTTTTATTTTAAATTTGTTTTAATCTAAGAATATAATAAAGAAAATAATCTTGTAACACTATATGAGAAATGAGATTTGAAATTAGTATTTTTTAGTGTAAATATAGAGAAAGAAATCTTTAATAAGATGAGATAAATGTTTACATGAGTATCGCTAGTAAAATAACAATAGAGTTCTATTTGATAAGATAGTAAGAGTCGCAAAGAAAATGAAAGCCTTCCGAAAGGGGGGGGGGGGGAGAGAGAGAGAGAGAGAGAGAGAGAGAGAGAGAGAGAGAGAGAGAGAGAGGTTTTTTCCAGCAACAAATGATCCTTTGGTGGCAAGCCTTCCAAAGAGAGTTCGAACAAAACAACTTATGAATTGAGTAAAATTCTACAACAAAAAATAGTAATGAAGCTAGTGCTTCTCTTCTCTCAACAAATAGTCTCCAATGTGGTAACCTTTGCACAAGCTCAAAACAAGGATTAGCAAAGCTCTGATGCCATATAAGAAATTGGGCAAAATGAAAACTAATAAAAAAATCCAAGAGAGCTTGATGTGAAGAATTTTACCATAAACCAAATGAGCTTCCCATTGGAGCAACAAGAATGGAGACAAGAGATTTTGAAAGGGAAAAGTAATGAAAACCCCTTGTGTAACATTATGAATGGAAGGCAAAAGCCCTAAGAAAGGAGAGAGAAAGAAGGTGGAGTAAATAGCTTATTACAATAACATCAAGATGATGTGTAGAAGAAGTATGTTAGAATGTGAGAGAGACATCTCTTTTATAGAGATGAGAAATGAGTTGCATGTGTAACTCCCATTTATATAAATGCCACCATTCATAATAAGTGTGTGTAAAGTGTCAAGATTCTCTTATAGAGGAATAACTATTTTCCTTAATAAAATAATTACAAAAAATGAGTTGTCCTTACAATAGGACAAGAAAATGACATGTCCTCCACATGTGGACTAGAGGAGAAACAATATAAGGATATCTTTGTTTATACCATATAATAAATAAATACAACCAAGGAAAGATTACCAATTCTAACAACATTTTAAAAGTCCATACAAGTAGTTAGTGGGTTCAAATTGCATGATAATAAACTCTTGCAAAGAATGGTGGGATCCCACATAGTACTATCTTTCCTAATGTGATAAGAACTTCACTAATGCAAAAAGAGGCTCTCAAACAAATATAATTAACCATTGTCCTAAAAGTGTCCACTATCATTTTTAACTCCTAAAGAGTAAAAATATTGGCATTGTTATACCAAATAAAACCTTTAAGAACATATCATTTTTGAGGAATATTTAATCCCTTCACATTTAATGAGAGGAACCTCATTTCAATTTTTTAAAATTTGACTCCTTGCATTTTATTCAAACCACAAAATCTTGGTAGAAGGTCCAAAAACACCCTCTTTGTCAATTGTTAGATCCCCTTTTTATCCCTATTAATAGTATTTTGAGTTTTCAACTCCAACATACCCTATATATCTTTATCCTTAACTAATGAATTATTTTTTCTTGGCAATGAGAATCCATTATCCATATAACCACTATTTGATTCCTTTAACTTTGATACATGTCCTTTTCAGAAGCAATGGACACTAACATGGGTGAATATTAACCAACTAATTCCACAACCATAAACAAACATGAAATGAGATTCTACAGCATTACGAAACCATTATTTTAATTGTAGAAACCATGTTAAGGGAAAACCCACAATGGGGATGGAACCCAAAAATTACTTTTCTAATACCTTGATAGGGGATTTTGTAAAATAGTAATGCACTTGCATCCTGGAACACTACCTAGAGCTTATACTCAATTACAAACAAAGTCTCACTACCTTATTTATTCACATATGAATGATAATCTAGTGATTAAATATATAAAATATGCTATGTTACTTACCTAGTTTATTTAATTTGTTCTTTGCATGCCCAATATATATATCCATCATAATATTATTATGTCCAACCTATTTTGCATTCCATAACTGAAATTTTTATCTTATATACCTTGTACCAAGAACATGTTCTCCATGGGTCAGCCTAAAAATAAAACATAAGGTATACACAATGTCGACCATATATTCATATAATACTTTTTCCTATCATTGATAACTAACATGGATGCCTTCTACTGATTTATATCAATCATCACACATTGTAAAAGATGATTGATCATTGATTAGATAGGATTGATGATTGATCCACCAACCATATTTGTTCTTCTTGATTCTTTGTCACTATGAGACTTGGTCTATCACAACCTCATCACTGATCAACATTAAATGTTGAAAAGATAGAATATGATAGAATGCATCCACCTAAAGCCCCCCCTAGCTTTTATCTCCAAAATTCTATCATACATGTCTATATCGAAGCATTCTCAATGTCCTTAAATTTTTTGTTCCTCCATACATGGTTATTTTTATCTTCTAACTTTTGGTAACCTTCGGGAATGGTAAGAGACTGAAAGAATTGTGTATTGTTTCCATCAATGAAAACACTTGAGCTAGAATACAATGACTCTTTTCAATAGTTCTATCATCCCCATTAAGAAAATGACACCTTCTCTATCTCTTTCACCTCAAAATCTAGTTGCTAAGAAATCTAACCCTCTTAAGGAGAAACTTTATTTCATTACTTACCTTCTAAAGGATTTTGATATCTTCTCACTTCCAAAATTATCTTACACGTGTGTGTAAATTTATGATTATCTAGGGATTGGGTCTCCACTTCCCCCTTTGTTGTCAATTTATTAATCCCTTATTAGGGATAGAGGATGCAATTATTGTGCCCATTGTATTCATCCAAAAAGTAAAATTAATATGTACTCTCTTTCGAGGAGAAACCTCGATGTCCACCCCTATATGATTACCCTATGCCATCTTACAATTTGTTATTACATGCCCAATTTTAGCATGCTTCTCATAGAACATCACCACATTTTCATAAAGTAATGGAATGTTATGATGTCATGCTAGATTGCAAGACAATAAAGTTTAGTGAGAGGATTGTTAACTTCCACATTAAAACAAAATCTAGTGAAGATAGACCTAGACTCAATCTTTTTGATGTCATATGAAGTAATGAGCTAACTAAATGAGTCCTTGATCCACTTAAATATAAGAGCATCCCACATTTCTAGCAATATGCTAAACATCCTAACCCACGTTGGGATCTTCTTTTTGAGACATGCTTCTAGGTTGAACCCATGTTTCCATTTTCATAACGAAAGATGACGACTTCTAAAGGACCATGAACCCATCAGAATTAGTTACATGCCTTCCTTAGGAAAAAGAAGAAGAAGGAATATATCACATGGAAAAGAAGATGTGGTCACACTCCCTTTAAATTTCCAAGAACCAACAATCCAATAACTAACCATCTTCATGGATGGTCTAAAAGCTACAAACTTTCTAACCAATGCTCTATCTGAAGATGAAATGAAATGATCTACTACTATATTTAGTAGTACTCACTCCACCCCAACTTTTCAAACATGGTCCTAGGGTGGGGGGGTTCAAAATGTAACCTTTCTTGAAATACATGCACCTAGTACTCCTCCAGTTGACATGTATCTAATGTCCAAAGGCTGAGTTCAAGGAATAATAATAGTTCCCTATAGAAGGTAGTTTGTTTGGAAGGGAGTCATGCCCCTTGTCAACAACCTCCATTGTGATTATGATAGTTTAAAATTTAAATTGCTTACAAAATGGTTGTGAAAAATAAATGCTTAGTTATTTCACATTCAATGTCATTTTCATTTGGTGAGGCCCTCTAGTATGCTCTTATAGATGATTTATAATTAATATGTAATGATGGAACTTTGATTATATGGATAAAATAATATATTGAAAAAATCTTGTAACTATAAAGTTTATTCCATATTTCATGGCATAGTATTAGTCTTAGCTATGCTTAGCCTTAGTTGGTTGTGTGGTAGTGTCCTAATCATGTCTCACAATCCTTTGATCTATTCGATCTAATAATCTCAAAGATGTTTAAATAAATGTGCGTCCTTACTAACTCCACTTGAACTATCTACCATGTAGGTCGATGAAGTAAAATTAATTTCTACTACAATTAAGTTTTAAAAAAAAAATAAGAAGAGAATAATTTAAAATTTAAAATAAACATTACTAATTATTGAAATTAATTAAAAGTAATTATTTTACACTTTGATACCAATTTTACATCAACATAATCTCAACAAACTAAAAGTCATTTTTTACATTTAAGACTTTTAAGTTTGTCGTTCAATATAATATTCTTACTAAAAAATAATGGGGTGTATGTGGGAAACAATACAATTGACCTTATTTAACTCTTTATATAAAGCTTTATATAGAATTATATATTAAGAGGAGGCCTAGTTGACTTGCCACTTGATCATGTGGTGTAATATTATTCTCGTATAGGTTATGAAAAAGAGAGAGCACGATAGCTTATTGGGTGGTCTCTAAGTCCACATATAAACAAACCAACCGACCAAGATACAAAAAGGCAAAAAGTGTGTTCATGCTATTTTTTATTACAAACACCGACCTTTGTTGTGATGGGTTCATTTAAAAATATATATTTTGAAATGAGTTTTAATATTTTTGGTTGATTATACCCATGTACTTATGTTTATATTTCTATAGAATATTTTAATATAATATATATTAATGAGTGGTATATTCTTATGTTTATTTTGAGTAGTCCTTCTTATCTAGAAGGAATCTATTACTTATTGATTTTTTTTATTTATAATGTTTATTTTATTTTTATTTGTATCAATTTCTATAGATTTAATTTTTACTTATCTAAATTTCATAACTATTTTTATTTATTTTTAAACAATCGTTCTTTGCACTTATCTCATAGTTTAATTTTTTTACTCAAGATTGATATGGTTAAATATCAAGATATATTGAACTTTCTAACTATTTTATTCATATAGCTTATATTTTCTGAATTTTCTATTTTCCCCAAGTTTTAGTTATCTACCATGTGTATTTTGCAGTACTTGGATTGCGTGCATGATTATTTTACTTGACTAATTTACAGAATCCTCTACAATATTCTTTTAAGTTTGTGATATTATTTCCTTTTTATCAATTTCCTCTTAATATTTCAGCATAAATTTATATGTAGGTACATAATGTTATTAAAGTGCAGGTAGAATGTAATTTAAAACATCACATACCCATAAAATTACTTTGATTTCATTCCTTAGTATTTCCTTATATTCATTTTAGACCTTCCACTAAATTTCTTCTTCCTAAGATTCTTAGTTATTATTCCATGTATTATTGTCAATTTTTATGTGAACTTTGTTTTAAACATGTCATCAACTAGTACAACACATAGACATCCATGTGATGAGATTTGTGATAATTTCTTATTTAGTAGCCTTTTATAATAAAAAAATGACTTGTAATTCTCCCAAACTAATGTAATGTACTCAAAATAGATCTAATCATATGATCAACCTTATTTTCTTACCTCAAACATTTTTCAAATGATTTTTTTTTTCTATTTTAATTATTTTAACTGTCTTTTCAACACACTCTTAATTCTTCAAATTCACATGCATCTTTGTTGAAATCTACAAGTGTGTGCATAACTAATATAGAACTTTCTATCTCTCTTATTTCCTTGGCTTTTTCAAGCCCTCACAAATGATTATATTCTTTTGTCATAATTCTTGTATACTCTCTATTTGTTATTGTATCTTTCTTCTTGTCATGTCCAACTTGAGTACGTTGGGATCCTTACACCTTTTTTCTTTTGCTCTAGCTTTTAGCATTCATAGACACACTTGTAACATGAAATGCAAATAACATTTTTTTTCACTATTAGTGGCAATTGTGGATGAATGCAAATCCTTGGATGACCCCAACATGTTTGGGAATGCAACCATCCACTTATTTTTTTAAGAACACAACAAAATCAACAAGGAGGTTAAGAAGAAAAGAAAGCAAACACATTGATAGATGAAAATTATATAATCCTAACAAAATGTGGAATCCCAACAATCATATCTTCTCTCCCTTTTATAAACAACAAAACCTTTTACTTGAACTTATTTTGTCACAACTAATAACTAAAAAATAGTCATGCCAAGTGGCTACAATCATAATTATATCACCCCAAACAAAGATGAGATGATTGCTTTTTGATATTAGTTGGCACACATTTTAATCCTCCATTTCTATTTTATATAAAGTCCCCCAAAAAAAAGCATAACTTTAGTTAGGCAACAACTTTCAATATATGAACATGAACATTTTCCATGGTAGAGTTAGATGGGAAAAAAAATTCTATACTTAATTGAGGGAAATATCAAAATTTTCTATGTAAGAATGCAATCAAGAAGGATGGTACAATGAAAGAAAAATGTGTTAGACATCTGTAATATATAAAATAGAAATAAAGAAAGTGTAAAATTTATAAATTACTTATCCGTTTGGATCTTATTAGAAAAGAAAGAACAAAATTTGAAGATTAACATTATGTTTTTCTTCGAAATTTTTTCTTAAATTTAAAGAATTCAAATATTTCCATACTAATTTTTAATTCAAAAAATTAGAATCTTTTCTAGATTATTGTTTAGGAATGAAAAATAAACTAAAGAAGAAAAGAGAGGCTTGCAATAAGCAAAAACACTAAGATATATATTTTTTCTGTTAGTCTTAAATTTTCCTTGTACATTTTATTCACAACAATTAATATTCTAAGAAAAAATTTTACACAAATAAGAATAATAAAATGTTTGCAGCAATTTACAAATGAATTTATAATTTATTTTTCTCAAAGAAAGAAAAGAAAGAAAAGATTAAAAAAATCTGAAAAAGGAAAGAACTACTTGATTAGCTTACAATAAAGCTAGCATCAACAAATTTTCATGGAATTAAATTAGTAACCATAATTTTTTGAAAAATATAATTGACAAATATAAAAACTTTCAACAATAAAATAAAAGTTGTCACTAAGAAAAAGCTAGTTTTAAAAAATCATAACTATAGAAAAATAATTTTTTAAAAATTAACCGAAAAAATATAATGCTTCAAAAAAAGGAAATTGTATTTCTATTGGTAAACAAATTTTTCACTTGAAAAATATGTAGTTTTGTCCAATGGAATGTATGTGGCAATCAATTTCTCCAGTAGTTGTATAGGCCTTTGTTGTAAGATCTAAGTTTTGATTTTTCAAGAAAAGGATATTCAGATTTTGAAAGATAGAAAGAAAGCTACTGATGACGAATGCACCAAACAATGTCAAAGCTTACCTAGATTAACTTAAACTACTAATAAGAACAATCAAGAGCTACATTTGAAGGTTACCATTAGCACAATGTTGACTCAATAATAACTAAACATTTGCATAATACTATGAAAATATAAATTATAAAAAGAATCAACACTTCAACAATTCAAATTGGTAGAAAGAGAACCCAAAATGTGTTTCCTTTTATTTCCTTATTCCAAGAACATAAGAGAAATTTCAGATTACAAAGACAAGATCTATATGCATTTTCCAAAAAATGTCTTGATACCAAAACTCCAACATAAGTTTTCTCTAATTCCCTTAAATCCAAAAAGCCCCCCCAATTACGTGTTTCGAGAGAGGTTAATTAACCTCTACAAAATTAACCCGAAAATGACAAAAGTCATTAGTTACAGAGATAGAGAATTAAAACCATTACATCACATGAAGGATTATGTATTGGCCTTATCAAAATGGTCTATACAAGAGAATCATTTGTCTTTATTCAAATGAATCCCCCACCGTGTCATATCTCAAACTTTTCAATTCAATGGGAACTATGTCTTCAAATCTGCAAAAATATAAAACATGGTTAGTAAAACTATTTTCATTTTCTCTTTCTAATATCTGCAAGATTTCTCTCATCCACTTGCAATTCGATCCATCTCAAATCATGCTTTATCTCTTTATGCATTTCATATACTTCATTCTCATGTAGAATTGTCAAACAATTCACATATTCTTGTTAACCAATTCCTCTATCATTTGACGCCACACATGGATGCCTTTGAAGGTTTTGGCAATATGCCCATTCATTTCAAACACCATCAAATCAATGCTTACACTTGCCAGACACTTTGATGGCTTTGTAGTGCTTGACATTTAGAAAGATGAAATTTGCAAAGTTCAGCAAATTCAAGAAATAAGGCAACAAATTCACATTATGACATTAGTAATAATACATTTAAAAGTCAATTTGATCTTTGAAAATTGATTACTCATCTACACAATTTTGGAATGACATAAACATCACACACTAATCTTAATTCCTAGATCAAAAGTGTTAAATAGTCAAAGTTGACTTTTTTTCCCCCAAGCTTAATTCTTCCCTTAGTGTGTGATGTTTAAGGGTGGCCCATAATTTCATGCTTCCTCACACTTTTTTCAATTTAAATTTATTAAAAATAAATGAATTTTACTATTAAAAAATCCTAGAAAGAAATTCTCTCAGATCCTTTCTCATTAAAGTATTTTAATTTTTAATATTGATTTCAACTTGCAAGGACTTTCATAAGTACATATAGTTCAATATAATAAAAAACATTATAATTCTTTAAAATTGAATGGGAAAAAAGACCTTCGCAACCTTATTTACTCAACTTTAGATTATGAAGCTAGGAAAGAAATACATTTTATATTTGAGAATCTGCAACCTCATCAAGATATTAAAAGAGCAGATTAAATTGAAGGATCTTTGAAATGTGTAATATGAATTATGAAGCGATTTCCCAAAAAGAAGAATGCACAAATATAGTCCCATTGGCATGCGATAGTGTGGTTATAAAAGTCATTCATAACCCCAAACTCATTTAGTAAAGAGCAAAATAGTGATATTACAATTACAGAACCTAAAATATGTAATTAGTAAGATTTTAATTTTCCAACATGTCTCATTTGATCTCATCCATAGTAATAAGTTTTGACATGTTGATGGGCTTCATGAGTATAGCACCTAATTAATAAGCTTAAGACATGAAATAATTGTATTTTAAAATGTGCTTTCCTATCTTCAAAATTAAATCAAAGATAGCAAATATCGATATATGCAATTCATGAAAAGAAATTAAAAAATATCTAAAAATAATTCTATGTTTTACCCTGACTTGCATTATGACTATTTGTTTTAGAAATGAAAATTGGAAATCTTAATAGGGAAAATAGTAATTGTTCAAGTGAAAAAAAAGGGTAGTAACAAGATTAAAATGGAAAAAACTTGTGGACGTGGAAAAGGAGGACTCGGAGGAGGAAGAGGGGGGAAAGGCTAGGAGAAGATCTAGAAGAATTGCCCAATCCCAGGCAAGGTACAAGCAAAAATATAACATAGTTAGGGTGGAGGAAGTGGAAGAGGAGAATTCAAATAATAATGAAGAGGAGAGGGAGGAGGAGGATAACTTTGATTCCAAGAGAGAAAAAGGGAAGGAGGTTGAAAAAAGTATTAACTCGACCGACAACTATGTTGACAATGCCCAGTTGTCTACTGATAATACCCAAGTTTTGGCTGGTAATGCTGTAATTACCATGGAGACTACCCATGTTTTGGCTAGCTTCACCCTAACCCCCATTACCTTCTGTGAAGACAGTAGCAAAGTGGACACCTCCCCCATTACTATTTCCTCCCTGATCAAGGTTAAATCTAAGGTTTTTGCTAACCTAAGGGTTTTGCAGGATGATATCTAGGTTGAAAAATCTAAAGAGGAAGTCAAAAAGATGGGAATGAAAAATAAGGGGGAGATCGAGGAGCAATTGGAGGTGTATGCCAAATTGGACAAGAGGGTTAAAACTTTAGAAGAAGGGTTCTTCACCTTCTCTAAATTTTCCCTAAAGGTCACCCATGCCGCTGCCACCACCCTCCAATTATTGGTACAAGAGAAAGAAGAAGTTGGAATGGATATGGAGGATCATAAGCTCCTCTTTAAATTCCTTGCAGATGATTGGGCTCGGGTTCTACTAGCTATGAAGGGAAAGGAAAAAATTGAGAATTATGTTTTCTTAGTTTTAAGGGATCCTCGGATCCAAGTTTTTTTATGTTAATTTACTATTACTGGTTTTGTTGGTATCTAGTTGTTGCTCAAACTCGGGTTGGCCTAGTTGTGCCAACAATTTTTATGATGAACTTTAGTAGTATAGCAGACATAATAGACTTCTATTATAACTTAGTTGGTTTGGTTCTTAGTAATATGCTAGTTAAGTTACATGCATAGTTTTATTCTGGTTATGTGAAACTTTTGAATGTTTTTACTCCAGTAATGTTCTCTGTGGGTCTCTGCTAGTAATGTGCTGGTCACCAACATTTTGGTTGTAAGGGTTGACCCCCTTGTTTTTGGTCGCTTTTTATTTAAAAAATAGTAATTGTTCAAATAGAAAATCATTTGAAACAAGTTTATTATTTGAAGTGAATTTTTACTTGGTGGTTATGTTAGAGATTTTACATTGTCTCAAGGATTTATTTGTTCTGAGGGATGGGATATTCCATTGTGACCTTCAATGTGACTATTACATATTTAAAAAAGTGAGAATTATCACTAGCAGTTGCACACTTTTATGTGTGCAACAATGAGCTGATAAGACTTTAATTTTAAAGAAAGTGACATGTTTTGTATGATTATAAAAGTGGATCATTAATGGTATGTAGAAAGAATTTTCTTTCAAATTATATTTGTTCACATCAAACAAACAAAATAGTAGTTGTAAATCTTTTTTGCAAGATTATTCTCTATGACTCTTTACTCTGGTGAAACTAACATCTTCAAGTTATGTAGACAAATGTTTGAGCTATTAAAAAGATTACTTTTATAAATTAAAAATAATTAATTAATATGTTAACAACAAAATAATTTAATATTTTGTCATTCGACCATAAACAAAAAGATAAATTTTGAAAGTAATAGTAAAACCACTTCTCTTACAAAAATAAACAAGAAATAATTTGAAATGTTACTTTTTCTTATACTAAGACGAGATGTAATATTTAAATGTTTAATAAATTTATAGTTTATGTCAACACAAACAAAAATACTATCATTTATGTGGACTTGCACATTTATTTTAGTTTAACAAAGAAAAATTATAAAGGTGCACATATTAATTATTTATTTTTAATTTTTAATTTTTTTGCCAGCATATTAATTAATTATTTTTACTTTTTAATTTTTTCTTTTGCTAGAATCTTGATTTATATTGAAATACAAATTCGTGTTATACATTTTTTTCCTCATCTTAGTTTATATTCAAATTCAAATTTGTGTTACACATTATTTCCTTAGTGATAGATAAGATGATACTAAAAAAATTAAGCTTTTCTTAAACCAAAAAAAAATGGAAAAAAGAAGGTAGCTTTCTATTTCTAATTTCAAATTGTGCAAATTTTGAGTAGAAATCAAATACTAAAGTGTTTTTTTATAGCAAAAAAAAACTCACATTATTGCTATACTTTGAAGACCAAATTATTATATCTTAATATAACACTAACTAAAGTTATTAAACAATATCAAATAAGTATCAAAAAATTATGAATTTGAATTTTAACAATAAGTTAGTGGACAATATTCAATTAGAATATATTGAAAAATAAATAAAATAATGTAGAAAGCATTAGGAAATAATAAATTTTAAAAAGAATGGAAATAAAATGGATAATATTATATTTAATTCTATTAAGAATAAGAAACATTAAAGAATGATGAATTTAAAATTTAAAGATCTCAATTAAATCTATATAATGCATCCTTAAATCACCACCTAAAACTTTAAAAAATGACAAATGGAAATATAAGAACATATTGGTATACAACAATACAATCTTATTTTGAATTTTCGTTGTATCTCATGATCAAACAACTATGTTAACTACACCCTTATTTACTTAGATTCCATCTGATCTGTTATCTCTTTCCTCTTCCACTTAGCCATAATTCTAGAAAACTGAGTTGCAAATTGAGCCACAAATTCGTATTCTTATATTACCACCCAAAAATAAAAACAAAAACTTTTAACAACTTAGTGAAAAACCAATTTGGTCAATAGAAAAATGAAAACAATAGTGAGAAGGTTACTTGAAGAAGTGATAAACTCATTTAATTATAAAAAGAATTAATACATAATATTATTGTTAGTTAAAGTTGACACCACAATAATAGTGGCTCCAATCAATGTTGGTTTTCTTTTTAATCTTATTTTTTTCTCTCCTCGGCCATAGTTTGTATAAAAATATAAGAAAAATTGTATTTAATATTACATAAGAAAACAATGAGCTTAGCTATAAGCAAACAACCGACTCATTTATATCGGGTCTCTAAATAGTTATAAGTGGATAACATTGAGCTTACATTTCTTAATAACATAAGACTGAGTTTTTTTAAAGTAATTAGTGTGTAGAGAAATAGAAGTCAATTAATTTTTTAATATAAAAAGAATCTTATATTAATTTGATTATTTTGAATAGGGCGAGGGCCCTAGCTTGGTTGGTTAAATCTTCCCTGTTGCAGGGGGTTGGTCACGGGTTCTAGTCTCCCTCGTCCTCGTGGTACCGGTGGGAATGTCGCGCCAGCGCTACCAGTCACGTTAAAAAGTTTACTAGGTGCACTGCAGTTTATAGGGGGGCTGTGTTGCACCGATTCCTGCAGT
Source organism: Cupressus sempervirens (assembly GCA_028749045.1). Classification (NCBI taxonomy): domain Eukaryota; kingdom Viridiplantae; phylum Streptophyta; class Pinopsida; order Cupressales; family Cupressaceae; genus Cupressus; species Cupressus sempervirens. The sequence continues at coordinate 483,684,695 of CM053791.1, read as the reverse complement.
CTTAAAAAAAAAAAAAAAAAAATTGATTATTTTGAAGTCTAAAGAACATGGTCATGATTTTCTTAGATATGTACATATATATAATTAGAGAACTAAATCAAAATTGATTAAATATTCTATTAAATTTGAGGAGATATAGATAAGATAAAACAAATTTATATCTAACAGGTATCTCCTCTTCTTTACAAGTACACTTTTATTACTAGTGATTAATAATCTAAAATATGCTTGAGATGAAGAAATTTAGGATTATATCTAATAGCATTTATGATATTTGAGTTAATCTAATGAGATATATGTACATAAATCAATCAATAGATTAATATTAAGATAATTTAAGAATCTCCATGTTTACTTGTTAGATATTAAAGTATGAACAATGACAAATTTTTCATAATTTTTTTCATAATAAGGATTGAAAATTTAGAATTCAATTTACTAAATTTACTACTAATTTTTAACAATAGACAAATAAACTTTAATAATGAAAAATCAACACAACAAACATCAAATCTCAATACTATGAAACAAAGGAAATATGTTACATATAAGAAAATATGCCTTCTTAAAACATCATTACACATCAATAGAAAATAAAATTTACCATGAAGATTCAAAACAACAAACATCAAAATATAGAATATTTTATTTTATTTTTAAAAAAAGATAAGATTTGAGATTAAAAGACATTAGATAACAAGGGAAACTATATATTTCTCAACTAATATCAACAAGTTCTCTGCAACTTTACTACTCAACTTTGAATTTGACTTTTGAATTTAACTGATGGCGGGCCCTGAGCCTCTGGATCCGCCTCCTTGCCCAGACTTGCAACTTGTGCTTGCAGTTTGCAGGGATTTGGAGGATAAATTGGATAGTTGTGGGACCATTGGGGCCGATGGGGAGATTTTTGCCAACAGTAGTACTTTGGATGGTGGAGGCCCTACTGGTTGTCCTTTGAAGGGTGGTCAGAAGCTAGCAGATAAAACCCTTTTAGGTTGGAAGAACGCATTTGTTGGCCCCTCGAAGGCTAAAGTCCCTACAGAGGATCCCAAGATTTCCCAAGGTCAAGATGGCCCTATGATTTCCCTCCTGGATTTTTTGGTGGACAATGTGACATCTGGGCTCAAATTGTTTGTTGTTGGTAGATTTGTCACATTTGAACCTACAATCGAGATGGTTTGTAAATGGGCCAGTTAGGGAAGGAAGGTTAGGGGCAGTGTTGGTGTCTCTGCAATGCCTCGTAGCCTCTTCTATTTTAAGTTCACCTCAGAGGAGGATATCAACCTCATTCTCTCTGGTACTTGGTATTATGGGGAGCATTGTCTTGCCTTAACAAAATGGCATCCGGGCTTTGATGCTAGTGCATAGTTGAAAAAACTTGCCCTAGTTTGAGTTAGATTACCTGGTCTGCCCCTAGAATTTTGGGATGATAATATCCTAAGGTGGGTGGGGAATTCTTTTGGTCATTTTGTCATGGCAGACAAGGTGACTATGCAAAAAACACGACTGGTTTACGCTAGGTTCTATGTGAATGTAGCCTTGAATTGAGCACTCCCCACTATGGTTACATTGAAAACTAAATGGGGAGAGAAAGTCCATCCTACAAAATATGAGAATGTGAGCCTATTTTGTCAAAAATGTGGTCACTTTGGACACCTTATTATGAATTGCAAGATCCAAATGCAGAAGGACAAACATAAGGAGGGCTCTCTAGGGATTGTTATGGAAACATTGGGAGAATCTTTCGATGCCTCAAACAGGTCATGAAGACTCGTTCTATGGAGATTCCCCTAGTGCTTTTCACTCCAGAAAAAAATGGCCCTAGGGAGGGGAAAGCTTTGGAGGAAAAGAAGAAAATGGATGAACACCCCTTTAGAAGGGAGTTAGAGGAACTTGTGAGTTCACCCATGGGGGAGCCTGGGGATGGGACACTGTTGGAGGAAGGTGAAATTGATATTCCCCACCCTCTTCCTAGCTCCCCAAAAATTTAGGGAGGTGATAGCCAACATGAAATCATGGCTGTAGGAGGTGATACTCAGGAGAGAGTGTACCCCATTAATGATGGTTAAAGTTTCCCTAGCGGAGATCGCAACAAAAGTGATGGAAAGCATTGATAAGGCTGATAAGGAGCTTAGCCCTACCTCACTACATGATGAGGAAAATGGAGAATGGGAGGTTCATAAAAAGAAGAGGAGGGGGGGAAAAAACCAAATGTAGGAGCATGTGGACAGTTGGAAGACCATCTAGTAGAGCAACCAAGACAAAGGAAGTAGCAAGGGATGTGGCTAGTGGTAAGCAACTTACACTAGAGATAGTTACTAGAGGTAAGAAATGAAATTCCTCTCTTGGAATTTGAGGGGGTTAAATAACCCCTAGAAGAAATATGCTCTGAAACAATACATATTTCAGGAAAAAGTTGACTATGTTTTAATACAAGAAACTAAAATGTCTAGTGCTAGTTTTGATAAAATAGTTAGTCATATTTGGAAAGGTGTTGAGTATCTACATAGGGATGTTGATGGTGCCTTGGTGGGTATTGCTACTATGTGGAATCCAAACTCCATGAAGAGAACTGAGGTTTGGAAGGATAACATTTTTATATTTATTGATTTCCATTCTAGCACTCATTGTTGGGGCTTGATGAATATCTATGCTTCTAATAGAAAACTAGGAAGGAAGGAAACGTATGATAAATTGTCTAGGATTTTTGAAACTATGAAGGATAAACAAATGATGTGTATGGGATATTTTAATACCCCCCGTATCATTCAGAGAAATTGGGTGGAAACAGGGACTACCCAGAAAGCTTGCAAGACCTTAATGAATTTATGAGTAGAATGGATTTTATAGATGTGGAACTAAGAGGGAACCCATATACTTGGACTAAAAATAGAAAGGGAAAGGACCTTATCCAGGTTAGATTGGATAGGTTATTGGTGACAGGGAACTGGACTAGACTTGGGAGCTCTCACCTTGAGAACCTTACTAGAACTGCTTTAAATCATTCCCCTATAATCTTCTTGTGGGAGGATGGTTTGAAAAGTGGGCCGAAACCTTTTAGATATGAAATAATGTGGTAGTCTCACCCAAAATTTAAAGAGAGAGTTCAAAACTAGTGGAATATAAGGATAGATGGTACTATGATGTACAACCTAACCCAAAAACTCGACAACATAAGGAGGAATGTGAAGAGTTGGGCTAAGGATTCATTTGGTGACTTGTTCAAAACTAAAGGTGAAGTGGAGGAAAAGTTTAAAAAACTCCAAGGGGAGATTGCAAAATGGATAAACCTAGAAATGCAACTCAAGAAGAGGAGGATTATAGAAAAAAGTGGAAGGATATTCTCTTGAGGGAGGAAATTTTCTGGAAACAAAGATCAAGAGTTCAATGGCTTAAGGAAGGGAATAAGAACACTTCATTCTTTCATAGGTCAGCCTCTAACCATAAAAGAAGAAACACAATTAATAGGCTTGATGGGGAAGGGGGAAGGGTCTGTAAGGATTAGGAGGAGATGGGAAAACATGTGGTGGAATAATTTAGTAAGGCCTACGTCAAGGACAATAAAGTTGCAAATCCAGTGATCAGAAGAAGCTTGACTAATACAATTCCACAAGTACTAGGAATGGAGGAGAACAATCACATTCTTGGCAATATCATGGAGGAGGAGATGAAATGTGCGGTGTTCTCTATGAAAGCTTATAAGGCTTCAGGTCTGGATGGGTTCCCACCTACATTCTTTCAACATTTTCGAGAGGTTGTTAAATTTGAATTGGTCTAGGCTACTAGAGATTTTTTCAAAACTAGAAAGATGCTAAAAAGGATCAATAAAACCTTTATTGCATTAGTGCCTAAAATTTCCACACCAATGTGCCTACTGGATTTTAGACCTATCAGTTTATGTAACACTATTTATAAGATATTTTCTAAAGTCTTGGTGAACAGAATAAAGCCTTTTTTGGAAAGAATAATTGGCAGTCCACAGAAAGGATTTGTTCTAGGAAGATAGATTCTAGATGTGGCTATAACCACACATGAGGTTATTCAGTCAATGGAGAAAAACAAAAAAATGGGGATGACATTCAAATTGAATATCTCCAAGCTTATGATAAGGTTAAGTGGGATTTCCTTTAAGAGGTGCTCGAAAGAGTGGGGTTTAGTAACAAACTTATAAACCTAATCAAAATGATGGTTGGCACAATTCAATATTTTGTTCTCCTAAATATTTCTCCTTGGGGAAACTTTGGAGTGGAGAAAGGACTAAGGCAGGGTGATCCACTTTCCCCCTACCTCTTCATTATGATTGCTAAAGTTCTAGGGAGGTCTTTCTATAAACTTGTGAATATTGGTTGTGTTAAAGGGGTTAAGCCTACTACTATAGCTGATATTGAAGTCCTACAACAATTTGTTGATGACACATTCCTATTTGGAGAATCTTCAATTATAGAGGCTCAAGCTTGGAAGACTATACTACACAATTATGAAGAAAGTTCAAGTCAGCAAGTTAATTATCATAAGAGTAATATATATTTCTTTAATACCGATGCCTCATTACAAAGGAGGATAAGAAATATTCTAGAATGCTAATTAGCTAGCCTCCTAGATACTTATCTTGGATTACCATTAACCACTAAAGCAGTGACTAATGAATTCTAGAACATGATAGTGGAGAGAGTTCAGAGGAAACTTGTAGGATGGAAAGGGAAGATACTAAGCAATGTTGGAAAACTACAGTTGCTTTTAGTTACTCTCTAGGGTATTCCCATTTATTTCCTGTCCCCATTCAAAATTAACCAAATCATGGCAGACAAGATTGAGAAGATACAAAGGAACTTCCTCTGGTCAAGGATAGAGGAGAAAAATAAAGTGAGTTTATTCAAGTGGGAGGAGGCGTGCAAACCAAAGAATAAGGGGGGGTTGGGAATAAGAAGAATTTGTGACCTTAACAAGGCTCTCCTTATGAAGATTGGCTGGAGATTGGAAGAAGACAATATAGATTGGGGTAGTATTATGAAAGCTAAATATCTGTCAAATTTCCCTTTCAATTGGAATCTATTTAATAATGACCTCCTAGGAGGGTCTAAAATCTGGATGAATATAGTCAGAAGTAGAGGATTATTAAGAGAAGGGACAAGGTGGATTGTGGGAAATGGTTTTAATATTATATTTTGGGAAGACAAGTGGATGGGAGGGAAATCAGTAGTTTTCAGCAAATTTAGAAGGTTAATGGAGTTGCTCAAAGAAGATGTGGGAAGTAAAGTTGGAGATTATATTGATCAAGAGAGGAAGTGGAGGAAGCTTTATAAGGAAACTTACTCCTAAGAGGACATTCAACTTCTCAAGGAATTGGAAGAGTTGATTGGGGAATAGAGACTCCTTGTACTATTCCAAAAGGATACTATGGCTTGGGATTTAACTCCAAGTGATAGCTTTATAGTTAAATCAGCTTATAAACACCTTTTTAGCAAGGATCCCTACACGCCATTGTGGAGTAAGGTTTGGATTAGTAACCTTATTCCTAAAATTAATTTCTTTAGGTGGATAGCTCAACATGACAAAAATTTAACATTGGACAATTTGAAAAGAATAGGCTTTTATATTACAAACCATTGCTATCTCTACAAGAAAAAGGAGGAAACCATTACTCACCTATTTCTGGAATGGGGTCTGGGGGAAATTTGGTTTGAATTGGGTTATGAAAGACAATTTGGGACAATTCATGGAGAATTGGAGCTGTCCCTTTGTTCACCCTAGATTGAATTTGCTATGGAAAATTGTTCCACCATATGTATGCTGGCACATATGGAAAGAAAGAAATAACAAAATATTTAGGGAGGAGAATAAACTAGTGGAGGTGGTCTTTGGAATAATGGAGAAATTGTTGAAGGAAAATTTAAGAGTGGCTAAATGTAAGATGCAAAAGGAGGAACCAAGTAGACAAGAAGGACTAATTGCTGAAAATTGGGACTATCATGAGGATTTTTTCCTCTTTGATAACTCAAAAATGATGAAGAGACGAAAAATGAAATGGGGACCACCTACCTTTTCACATTATAAACTGAATTTCGATGGTGTTTCTAGAGAAGGTATAGGAGCAGCGAGAGGAGCGCTGCAGGACAAGAATGGTGATGCACTATTAGTTTATGCTGGGAAAGTGGGAAATGGATGCAATAATTTGGCTGAGGCAATGGCATTGATTTGGGGCCTTCAACTGATTAGGGAAATGCAAATGAAGGAAATAACAATTGAGGGGGACTCCAAATTAATCATTGATATGGTCAAGGGTGCCTCCCAACCAGGATAGAATATTCAAAATATCATTATGGATATTAAAAAAATTTTATAAGGGATGGAAAGTTTCCACTTGCAACACATTTATAGGGAAGGAAATAAGGTGGTAGACGTGGCTACTGCTATGGGGTTTGAAACAATGGCAATCATGTGCTAGAGGAATATGGTTGATCTCAATGATGATATTAAGTCATGATAACCAAGGTAAGAGGCAAGAATATTATTTAATTATGATTATTAAATTTAGAGTCGAGACTAATTTTGGCAATTATATGATGAATTCCACTAAATTTAACCAAGGTCTATTGGAAATGAGAAGACGTGGCCATACAAACAAAAAAAGGAGTGAATGCAAATTAAGAGGGATGTCATTTCATAATTATGGTAACACATCGCGGATTTCAAATTACTCCCTAATTAAAAGTACAAAAGATATCTTTTATTAGACTGTTAGAGATTTTTGGGGTGTGAAAATTATGATGCTATACAATCACAAATCCCATAATGAAATTGTGTGGGATTTTGAAACTTCTCAAGCATGGGTCTAGAGAATCTTTTGGTTTATTGTTAAAGGGCTTAAGGAAAATAGTAGTTGCAGAGATATCACAGAAAAAGAAGTTCAAATGCACATTATTGAAGAAGGGGAGGCAAAAATTGGTGGAATCAAAATGGGTGGGGACTTGAATAGTTTGGAGCCCACGAAGATAGACAACTTCAAAGATAGGATGGCCACCTAGTTTCTACTGAAAGAAGGGGGTTTTATGCCCTACATGTAGTCGATGGCAGGGTTCAATGAGAATTGCACCCTCTAATTTGTTAATGGTAGAATGACCGCAAGGTCACCATTAATGGAATCACCTTCCAACTGATGGAGGAAGTGATTACAATGGCGACTAGCCTTTCAATGAAAGGGGAAAAATGGAGAAAGGTCACTAAAACTACAGACGAGGCCAGTATGAATAATTTCTTTGTGGAAGATGAGGAGCCAGTCTGATATAAAGGAGGGTTTAAAAGGGACAAGCTTGGTTCTCATGAGATATCTGATGCTAGAGAGCAAGTTTGGTGTGTATGACTACTACCATTTCCCTTTGTTAAATCATTTTAGAAATAGGGATTTCATTTCTATCTCATTTTTATCTTTTGCATTCTCTTGAGGATATGGTAGCAGATATTAGGGAAAAGAGAAGTAAACGGTGAAACTATACCATAATACATCAAGCCCTAATTTTTTGCCTCTACTAGTTTCACCTTGCCTTGTGTCCCTTGAGGGTGGTGGTGGTTGACAGCCAGTGCCACTACCAAAATTCACCCCTGAGCACTAGTACTGGTACTCAAATTCACACCCCCAATCCCTCCCCTTGTCAAGAAAAAAAAGAAAAAGGAAAAACCTAATATGACTATGGAACAAAAGGGTAATAAAAAGATAAAAGTTAAAAAAACCATACAGGTGGATGAAGAGGATTCGGAGGAGGAGGCCAGAGGTAAGGCAAGGAGGAGATTTGGAAGACTTCCCCAATCCCAGGCAAGGCATAAATATAAATCCAACAGATTCAGGGTGGAGGAGGTTGAGGAGGAAAGCTTTGAAAATAAAAAAGAAGAAAGGGAGGAGGAGGAAGAAGAAGGTAAGGAGGGGGTGGAAAGAAGTTTGAATTCGAAAGATAATTCTATTAATAATGTGCACACTCAAGTTTCTACTGGTAATGTTGCTACCACGGAGATCACACGTGTCCGCAAGCTTCTCCCTCTAGCCCATAACCTTCTATGAAGAAAGCAGCAAAATGGTTACCTCCTTCATAACTATCTCATCCCCAACCTATTGGCGCTCAAAAGTGTAGCCCTAATTTTGAGCACCATTGAGAAATTTTAAGCCCCATAAATGCACATGTACTCGGCTATCAAGTTGAGGCCTAAGAGGTGTTCAATGCTTCTAGCTCCTTCCATTCAGTTTGTCTAAGTGTTCCATGAAGTTAAAGCGTCATTCCAAGTCATTTGGCAAAGTCCTATTTCGAGCTAGTTCCAAATCTGTATTTTACCCTAAATGTCAAATAGCGACAGGAGGTTGTGTTTGCATTTGAATATCTCACACCCAGAAATGTTTCATGACTCATTGCTTTGGGAGTGTTTAGTGTCCATACTTGAGAACCTATGTTTCAGATTTCAAGCTATTTCAAGTTTGTTTGACTAGGTTTTGAATCCCTCAAAGTTGGTAGTTTACTATTTTCATGTTGATGCACTTTGTTCACATTTCTTGAAAGCCCTGTTTGACGTGCTATAACTTTGACCGAGTTGACCAAAATGCTAAAATTCCTTTTTTGTTGCATTTTAAATGTCAGAGAATTGTTATGTTTAAATTTTTAAGTCTTGACGAATCCATTTGATTAGTTTTCAAACGCGATTCCAAACACAATTTATAGCTTTTTACTAGTGTTAGCATTTGCAAATTTGTCAGGATCCCTATTCATGGTGTTATAACTCCAAATCTATGATGGGTGAGATCGAATGGATTGTACCCTTGTGTTGTACTCCAAAAATACTTTAAGTGTTCCAATTTGCACATCTTGACGAATCCATTTGCACACTTTTCCAGGTCAATTCCATTTGCAAAAAATGTTTCCTATCAGTGTTTCTAGTTTGCAAAATCTAAGTAGCCTACTTTGACAGCTCACCATTCACGTCATGTTATTCTTCATGAGCCCAAATCGTAGATCCATAATGTCCTCATGACAGAGAACCAACATCCCAATTTTCATTACCCCATGTGCTCATTTACCCAGTTTTCAAAGCCAAATCTGAACCTAGTTTGTTGTTTTCTGACTTTTTTATTTGCAGGTAATTTTGAGAAGGCAACTTTGACAGCGAATATCTTTTGACTAGGAATTCGTCATAAGATGAGATTTGACTGGGTGAAATTATGTGGAACAAAGAGTCAGTGTTCAGTTTGGAGTATTAGTTGTTTGGAATCAATTTTTTTTTAGTCGGACCCACTTTGGGGTCAGACTGATTACTTCAAATTGATAAAATGCCATGGGGATTGGATTTGTCTTGTCTCGATCACATCTTGAAGTCTGAAATACATAGTAAGGTTTTTATTTTCTCATTTCAAGATTAGCAATATATTGGGGTTTCCATTGGATCAAGAAGAATATGAAGTGGAATCTTCATAGTAGAAATACCACTGCAGGTCAAAGGAGAATCATTTCAGCATACGAAAAGAACTCTATGCTATAAGAAAGAGATATGATCATTGCATAAAGTATGTAGTCCATGTTCTCTATGGCTCATTAGAGAACAAGCTTCCCATTTCATAGAAAGAGAACATATGCTAATTTATTGGGCAATTTATGGATGTTTTCTATATGCAAAGGTGTTTACTGATAAGCTCCTATCATGGATTCCTCTATATTACCATATAAAGATTTTGATTCTTATTTGGTTACAACTTCCATCTACAAATTGACATTCATTTGTAATGCATGGTCATAACACCCTAGCCTTCTATCATCAAGCTCAATCTCTACTTGCTCAAGGAGTTGTTTCATCTATTGAGTAATGCTTAATCATTTACTTAATCTGAAGAAAGAACAGGGAGTTGGCTTGGAAAATCCATAGGCAAAGGGATCTCCGCATGTGAAGAGGAGGTGGCCTACCATAAAAAAGAGGAGGCTCAAGCTTGAATAGCTTCCATGAGCAGGAAATTCACAGCTTGGAAGACATCAAGACAGATCCACGCAGGGGGAGCAGGTTTGAACAAGCCGCCCACATCAAGCAAATAGACTCATCGCTTTCAAATTATGAAGGAGCATCTCACATAAACAATGAAGGCTTAGTGTTTGAAAGTAGAGATAGCCACCATAAGCAGCTGGCAACAAAGAAATAGAGGAGGCATTGTGGCTAGTGAGAAAGGGAACTCCACACCAAGGAAGGCATCAATGGAGTCGTCCATTTCTGTTGGCAGTAGCAGTGCCTATAGAAGTCATGGAAGGATCCTCTTATTGGGAGATTCACGTATCGGAGTTGCTCATGAATGATCATACTTCTCATGCTCATTGGAAAAGATCGCAAGGATGTGGAGCAAAACTCAAACACCATCCACATATTAGCACCAGCCTGCAATATAGCAAGGTTATTCACACATCAAATGATAGACCATGCAATGAAAAAGTTGTGGCAATTCAGAGGTACATTGAAGCATGGGAACAAAAGAAATTCACTTGCAGAGGGTAAAGACCAGTAAAAACAATATATCCCACATGGGTCGTGGGATAGAGATTTATAACCTTTAAATACATTTCCACACACTAAGCATACTACCTTAAGAAAGGCACTTTTTGGAAAGGTTATGGTTTGTGTGGGTCCTGTGCTGACATGACCTAGAGGATATGACATCAGCATGATCTCAGCATAATTTTGGATGAAGATTCATTCACGATGACATAGCACTCAAAATGGAGATGTGTTTAGATTGGGACAAGTGTCCTGATCAGACAGTCATCATCAACTCGCCAAATAGAAAATGAAGGTAAGTTAACATAGCAAGTTGGCGATGATTATGTGGCATAATCATGTGGCACGCTGACATGTCTAGTGGAGTTTGCGAGTTATGTGAGCTGATGTGGCAATAGTGCACCGAGATTGCACCATGTGGCAGATCATGTGGCCGTCGCTAAGTCATTATATAAAAGATGCACAATAGTTAGTATGGAAAGATAGTGATGATGATGTGGCAGTGAGCAAGATGATGATGTGGTGATTAGTTTGCAACCATGCACCAGATCATGCCATGTGCCAAATCCAATGGATGTCGCTACATCGTCAAAGGAAAGTTGCAGGGAAGATAACATGGCAAAGTAGCAAGAAGATGACACGTGGCACTAATGAGGATGTCCAGTTAGAATGTGACACGTGGCACTGCTCAAGTCTAAGCCAATCAAAAGATGACACGTGTCAAGCATGGTCAAACCAAGTTTGACCCAAATGGAATTGTGAGGGAAATTTAAGAGGTTCAAGATAAAATTTTAATTTTAATTTATTTTCCTTTTGGAATCATGTGCAGATCATTCTAAAATAAAGATTGAAGTTTATCATATAGTCTGAAACTTTAATGAAGGGTAAATTTTTCAATTTTTCAAATGAATATGGAGACTAGGAACAGAAGGAGGGTTTTTCAAATAGCTGCCAGAGGCTCGATTTTTAACCAAAATGGGCACTCCAATATACCACCAGAACTAGGATAATCCAAATTTTCCATTTTTGAGGTCAGATTATGCACAGGTGTTCACTAGTTTGAGCTATAAGCCAGTTTTTGATTTTTGAGGCATTGGCAACAGAATAGGCAAATGTGATCATTAATCATCAGAGTTTGTTAGAGGGTAGATTTGATGACTTTTTGGAGCCTGAATGTGGTAAAAATAAGTCAGGAAAGATTATATTGCATTCTGAAGGCCATATTCAACTAATTTTCACTTTTTACCATGAATCCTCTTTAAAACTAATATCAGTTATGTGGTGAATCAAATATCCAAGATATTTTATACCTCTGAGGCCAAATGATGGGATTTGATTTTCAGTTGAGGAGAGAGGGTAGAAAGAGGTTTTTTTTCATCTTCTTGGGAATGAATTCTAAGTGCACACATGTCATCTTTACAACAAATCTGAGAATTCACTTCCTACGTGCTATATTATTCCCTTTCTTTCTCATTGTGGAGGTTCCAGTTTTTTGTGACTAAGAAACCAGTCGGTTCCAGTTCTGGGGAGAAAATTTGCACATTATTGTAAGACCATATTCTAGTTCCAATTTTGATGTGTTTCCTTGACTGTGATACCATTCTTCGGCATTTCTTCTTGTATGAATAGAAATTAAGTTTTATACAGATAGTTCTGGTCTGTTAGGTGATTTATGAGTTAATTTATGTACATTTCATGTATTTGATTTCAAGGAAAACAAATAAAGTGCAGCAAAGGGTTTCAAATTCAGTTTGAATCTTCTCTCTTGTTCATGGATGGGCAATTTCTTCTAATTTGTGAACCAAGACCATGAATTAGGTTGCATTTCATTTTGGAATGTATGTGGTTAAAATGTCTTGCAGATGGAACAAAGAGCCATGTAATTGCTTGGTGTTTATCATAGGGTTTGCAGATTTCATGATGGGATAATTTGAGTATGAGATTCAAATCTAAAGTAGATGTCTGTTCACAAGGTGAAGGATAGATCAGGGATCTTGATGTAGAAATACGTCGAAGATTTCCAGAAGATGTATGGTTATAATTCATTTAATTGCCCAATAGATAAGGCACTGATCAGAGATAGGATCATTAGGTTTTGTTGCTTATATTTGGGCCTTGCTGATATCAACATTATTAATCAAATGTTTCCCCTTTCATGTTGAAATCTATTCAATGTTAACCCGCACTTAGCTTGTCAGTTTCATGAGTTATGTTCTTAGCTATTTCATGCTTATGATTCTTGGTTAAGTATAGAAGATTTAGGGGTTTTTATCTGCTTTACATTAGATTTAGTGTATGCTTTGATAATTGGTACATATAAAGAATCTATAGGTCCACCCACCTAGGTTTTGCAAAGCCTGAAGTGCAAAAGGAGTGTAGCCTTATAGTTGGCCCAAGTTCTTGGTGAAGTGTGTTCATTATTGGAGATAGCTGCCCATAGATGCATTCTTTCCTTGCATACTTGGTTGTTTAAACATTGTTAATCAGGAGCCAACACGACCAAGGATAATTCTAAGGTTTTTACTAATCCAAAGGTTTTGGAAGATGAAATCCAAGTCCAAAAAACCAAGGAGGAAGAAAAGAAGGTGGAAATGAAAACCAAGGAAGAGATTGAGGAGCAGGTGGAGCAGTATGCCAAATTGGAGAAGAGGGTTAAATTTTTAGAGGAAAGGTTCTTTACCTTCTCTAAATTTACTCACAAAGTCACCCATGTTGCGGCCACCACCCTCCAGCTCTTGGCACAAGAAAAGGAGGATATGGGAATGGATATGGAGGACCATAAGTTCCTCTTCAAATTCCTTTCTAATGACTGGTCTCAGATTTTGCTAGCTACGAAAGGGAAGGAGAAAAAAGAAAATTGTGTTTTTTAGTTTAACGGGATCCTTGGATCCAAGACTTTTATGTTTATCTATTGTTTTTGGTTTTGCTAGAATCTAGTTGTATTTAAGACTTGGGGTTGGTCTATTATGCCAATAGTTATCTTGATGAACTTCCATAGTATTAGATCTTTTGGACTTTTAAGTTTAGTTGTTCCTAGTATTATGATGTTTAATTACTAGTTGAAGGAACTTTGCTTTTTTGAAGCTTTAGTTAGTTTTTTGTTTGCTGTTGGACATTGCTAGTAATGTGTTGGTTACCAAATTTTTGATTGTAAGGGTCAACCCCGTAGTTTTGGTCACTTTATATTTCAAAAATAAGGGAAACTATTAGTAAAATGGTATTTTCACTTAGATAGCATATAGTCTATAGGGAAGAAAATATAATAATATCGTATAAGAAAATAAGTACTTCAACTTTTTTTCCTCTACCCTCACATAAATATTTGAGCATTTGATTAAATTGAAGCAACTTTGTGTGAAAATTTACTATTGCAAACATTGATTATTTATCTCCTATTGTAAAAGATTATTTAACTATCAATAATTAATTTTCAACCAATTATTGAATAACAACACAGTTGTAACTTGACAAAAATAAATATGAAAAGTAATTGAATATGTTGACATAACATTTTTGGAAAAATTGGCCTTGGAAAAAACCCTAAGGGAAAACTAGTTCTACAGATGGAAAATATATTAACTTCAGCAAATTAAGAGTTAGAAAATAATTTCTTGCTTCTTACTAGCAGAACTATGACAAACTCCTAATATGTCTCTCTAATATTCCTCACTATTAATTTTGACACTATCACTGCATCATTGCTCCCACTGCAAGTTTGTTTTCTATCACTACATACACAATTTCTATCATTGCAAACACATTTTCTATCACTATAAACAATTCTCCAAAACTTGATGATTCCAAATGTCCCCTAGCCCTGTTTTATACTACCCTCCTTGAAAAATCAATGACCAAGATTAATTTCAATCAATGACTAAGATAAAAGGCCTTATAACAACAAAAACCAAGTTGGTTGCAAGCAATTACCAATTAAATAAATATTTGATAAACCAAGACTTCTTGGTAAAAAAATAGTATTTAATTAGGGCATATAAAACTGCTTTCTTGCTACCAAAAACTAACACTCCCTCTTAGCGATGAAGTTGTTTTGCATGACACCCAACTTATCTATGAAGAAGATGAATTTTGCCTTCCCCAATGCCTTAGTCAGAATGTTTACTACCTGTTCATTTGTATGTATGTACTATAGTTGAACAATCCCTCATTGTACACAACCCCTGATGGAGTGATATATGATTTCTATATGTTTAGACCTATCATGAAACACTAGATTCTTAAACTACTTGATACAACTTTGATTGTCATAGTGTATCATAGTAGTCTCAGATCTTTGACCAAACAAGACTAATAGTAACTTTTGAAGCCATATAGATTCACATGTCACCATGCTAGTTGCTATGTATTCTTCTCCTTCTGAACTTAGAGCTATAGACTTCTACCTTCTACTGAACCAAGAAACAACCCATGATCCCAAACTGAATTAACACCCTGAAGTGTTCCACCTGTCCATTGTCCTTACCAATCAAATTCATTCACCTCGAGTGTATCTGGTCCCGTACTCAATTATACCATGTAAGTAACACAACACATGCTTTGTCATTGTCTAATGCACTCTTTTTGGCTCAACTATGAACTGACTAGGAGAGTTTATTGCAAATTCTATATATTTCCTTGTATTGACTAAATACACAAGAAAACCAATCAACTGCCTATATAAAGTGGGATCTAGATCATTTTACTTGGATGCATCTACCTTCCTCCTATTCATGATCATAGGAGTAGACATGGCTTTGCAATCTCCCATCTTGAATCTATTTGAGATTTTAATGCAATATTTTCCCTAACCAAGGAAAATCTCTCCATCTATTTGCCACACCTCCATACCTAGAAAGTAGTGCACAAGTCCCAAATCTATCATCTCAAACTATTCTGCAAGGTCCCTCTTACAATCCTCTATGAGCTCTAGTGAACATGTAAGAAATAATTCATCCAATATAGAAAAAGAATGAGAATCTTACCCCAAACCAGCAAGTAGTATAGGTTAGCATTTGTCTCACTCTTTACAAAACCCATTCCCTACAAGTATGTATCAATGCATTCATACCAGGCTCTGGGAGCCTTCTTCAGTTTCTACAAGTCTGTCTTCAATTTGTACATGTAGGTCCCTTTATTGTGTACTACAAAGCCTTTTGGTTTCTCTATGTATACGTCTTCTTTCAATTCACCATTAAGGAATATTGTCTTAACATCCATTTGATGGATCTTCCATCCCATATGTGCTACAAACAAGCTCAAAAATTAAATAAAAGTATACATGGTGACTAGAGAAAATGTCTCCTCATATTCTATTCCCTCCTTCTGAGAGAACCCTTTTTCTACAAACCTTGTCTTGTATTTCTTGATGCTACCATCTAGACCATGCTTTAACTTATAAATCTAGTGTGATTTAACTACTACCCTATTTGTTGGTCTAGGTACTACCTTCCACACATCATTTTGCATTATTGAGGTATACTCCTCAACCATACCATCTTTCCACACCTGATGTTTTGTAGCCTTCTGATAGTTGGAAGGCTCACTGTCTACCACCTAATTGACTAATGCCACATAATCATTGAACTTAGTTACTTGTCTCCTATATATTGTACTCTTCCTAAGAACTCCCATACCCTTCTAAGTATCCCTTTGTGCCTCTTGAACCTCATGATTCCACTACCAATTGTAGAGGATAGAATATTGACCTCTATGTCTTCTCGATGCACCAGTTTCTCTATATACTATGAATCATTACCACCTAAGCCTATGCTTGTACTAGTTATTGTACTTTTTTTTCCTTAACTTGATGGAGATATTCTTGGAGCTTCTATTAGTTTCTCACTCTAATCATTTTCTAGCCAATCTATGGAGCTCTTAAATGCTTTGTGCTCCATGAACTTGACATCACATCTAAGTGTAATTCTTCTAATCCTTGGAATAAAAATCCTATATTCCTTTGAGGTTTCACTATACCCAAAAATGTACCCCCTCTCTATAGCCTGATCTAACTATGTTTGTGTATCACCTAAAATATGAAAATATGCCAAACTACCAAATATTCTAAAATGACTAACATTTGGCTTCTTACCTATGAAAACTTCTTCTGGTGTCATCTTCTCTAGAACCTTGTGTGGAATCCTGTTCTAAATGTAAACTACTATACTGCCCATAGTAGCGAGACATGTCTTGGTCATGTAGGATATCCCTTGATGCCTCTGATATAGAATGATTCTTCCTCTCATCAGCTCCATTCCATCATGGATTATAAGGAGCACTCCACTCTCTCTTGATTATATTTCTAGTAAAAAACTCTTAGAAGTCATTTCCTTTATACTCACCTCCATCTCATGACTAAAGAACCTTTATCTTCCTTCCTGTTGAGTTTTCCACAAGAGCCTTGAACTCTTGGAATCAATTGGAAACCTATTTCTTGGTCTTTACAAAGTATATCCAAGTCTTCCTCGAGAAATCATCACTAAAAGTAACATAGTACTCACACCCTCTAAGATATTTCCTCAACATTGGTTCACATACATCTAAATGTACTAGATGAAGGACATCCTCAGATCTAGTGTCACTTGTTGGAAAACATTCTTTCAAACACTTCCCCAACACACATCCCTTACGTACACCATCATGCTCTATGCTTACCTTTGGAACACCTATAACTATCTCATAAATAAATTTAAGTGTTGCATGATGTATATGTTCCATCCTCCTATGCCAAATCTCTCCAAGATCTCTAGGACTACTAATGGTTATGAGTTCCTTAGGAGTATCAAACTACAACCTATAAAGGAAACCACTCCTAATTCTAATTTTTTATGTATGATTTCTAATCCTTGTGCTTGATCAACACCTGTTCCCCTCTAAAGAGTACATTATACACCCCATCCTTAAGAATAGATACATAAATCAAACTCATACCTAAGCCTGGCACATGTGACATATCATGAAGTAAATTTTTTTGGAAATATGGATAAGTAGGATGAGTAAGGGTTGTCATTTATGGCAACATAATTTTATGGAATGGAAGGTAGAATATATAATTGAAGATTCCATGATTAAAGAAAAAAAATTGTCTAAATGGAGTCATTTTTAATATCAATATAGAGATTGTTTTTTTCATTGTGAAGTATTTAGTGATATTTGGCACGTGCACAGTTAAGGACATGTAGTATAGATAGTCTTGATGATGTATCTAAGTGCAGAGTATGATAAGGTTAGTACGATGTTAGTTATATCAGATTTACCAATAAAGGCAATGAACAAAGAACAATAGTAAAAGATGAATAATAGGTTAAGGATTTATTTTTTAATGAAATAATTCTTTAATTATTTAGGGATGACATCCTAGATGTTAACCCTAAGTTATATATAGCTAATTTTATATTTATCCAAATGTGTGGAAGAATCTAAGCCGACTGGACCAAATTTTGAAAAAGGGAAAAGTATAAGTACGAAATCATTCTTTGTTAAGTGTGGTGTGAATGTGAACTTATGTGAACGCTCTATCATGTGAATTTTGATATAAGATAATAAATATGTGAAGGACTTCAATTATCAGTAAAGAGGTTACTGTATCTATCTCATTTGGTATAAAGGCACTATATGATATTATTGCATGTTAGGGTAGTGGGCTCTTCTTGTATACATTTTTAATTGTATTACCAACTCCTAATAGTGTTGAAGCAACATCTAATAGGGTTGAGGCTTTTAGCAGGCTGCAGAACCTAGCCCTCTAACA
The DNA here is from genome assembly GCA_028749045.1 of Cupressus sempervirens. NCBI lineage: Eukaryota > Viridiplantae > Streptophyta > Pinopsida > Cupressales > Cupressaceae > Cupressus > Cupressus sempervirens. Next base: position 483,666,436 of record CM053791.1, on the reverse strand, counting down.
AGGACCAAGACACTATTTACTTCATAGAGTCCTAACAAGGTCAATATCCTTAACATGATTCTTTTTGTTTAGTGGATCATTTTGTGGGTACCATCCTCATTGGGGTTTTCTCTTGGCCAAGGTTTCCCTATTTAACAAAATATGGTGTTATGAGTTCTCTTTGTGTATAGATTTATTTACTATTCTACATTATTGGTTTTCTTTCACATGCATGTTACATAGTAATTAATAGTGTCCAATTTTGGGAAAAAAATTGTAGAATATTGATTCACTCACCCCCCCCCCCACAAGTATTATCTATTTCTAACAATTGGTATCAAAGTGCAGTTACTCAGAAGAGGCTTAACAACTTGAGTAAGATACATATGTATCTGGAATAGTTAAAGAGGAACCTTGAAGAAGCCCTTGAGAAAATTGATCTTCTTATAGAAGAAAGAGACAACCTAAAAGAAAGGTATGAAGATGCTAAATATTACATTGGGAAACTGAAAGATAAGATTGGTCATCTCAAATATAAAAAAGATCCTAGAGAGTAGACTAGTGATAGTGATGAGGTAGAAACCCTCAAGAAAGAAAATGATATCTTGAAACATGAGTTGAAGATTGTTGAACTAAAATTAAGCTTGAAGAAAGATGATAGAAAAATTGAACCCAATTTGAAGTCTAAGAATGCAGATTTAATATCTCATCTAACAAAAGTGACATCTAAACTAGATTTTATCATAATAAAGCATGCAAAATTAGAGAAGTACACTACCATTGTGAAAGGGGAATTGACCCTAGGTAAGAAATCATTAGAAAAGCTTTATTCTAGTAGTGAGAAAATTGATGAACAATTATTCTATCGAAGATCTTCTTATGAGAAGACAAGTATTGGATATATTATTGGAGAAAAATCAGTAAAGAAAATTGAAGTTAGAAAGGAATCATAACCAGTCATTGAAACCCCTAAACCGAAGGAAAATAGGATTGAGCCAAATAAGTCTATAGAAATACCTAAAGAAGTTGAGAAAGTAAGTCAACTTGAGAAATGTAATGAACCCAAACAAACAGAGCAAGTTGAACCACCTAAAGAAGTAAGACATGAATTCAAAGGTAGATGTTTTATATGTAATGAAATTGGTCATATGCAGAGAGATTGAAAAAGCAAGTCTTTCAAACCTATTACTAATTTATATTATAATAATTATCATGGTTTTGGACATAAAGTGGTAGACTGTAGGAAACCTAAGTTTGATGGTAACAATGGAAATAGTAGAATGTTTAGGGATACTAACCCTATAGGTAATGAAGGAAAGAGATCCTCTAGTAGATCCAATGATGGTGAAGGGGCCAATAGAACGAGGAGGAATATTGTGTGTTATAGGTGTAACAACTTTGGACACATTGCATGGAATTGTAGAACACCAGTCAGTCAGAATGAACCTAATCAGAGAAGGAGTACACCAGTATGTCAATTATGTAATAACTTTGGTCACATAGCAAGGTTTTGTAGAATAGATAGAAGGAACATCAACATGAACCCAAACTACAGAAGTAACAACAACAAAAATGACAAAAGGAATGATAATAGAAATAAAAGTTAGAAAGAGTCACTTAAAGATCATGTTAAGGAATTTAAGTATTTGAGAAAGAAAATGATCCATCAAGTTCACATGCGGCTTTACAAGAATTTATTTTTGATGCACCTAATGAGAGATTGAAATCAGCTATAGTGTACAAATCATCTTATTTGAATTAGACACTTTTCTATCAAAGATAGAGCATCAAAAAGATGGAACATAAGTTAGAGATTTGAGTAAAAAGTTGTGAAGTTTTTGGAAGGTTTAGAAGACCACAAGGAATCTTTTGTTAAGAGTGAAACTCATTTGAAGATTATATGAGGTCATACAAATGAAAACAAGTTTACTAGTTAACAAATAACAACTTTAATCAAATTGCCTAGATGCACAATCAATGTGAATTTCAGTTGAAAAGATATAAGGGATATGAACAAGATTTTGAGTACTATTCAATCATGTGAAGAATTAAGAGGTGATTGAGAGAGATTTGATAGTGAAGTAAAGGCAAATATGAAGTATTCACAATGTAAAGTAAGAAAATCCACTATTACGCAAATTTTAGGTATTTTACTGACTATCTCAATTATATTTTTGAAATTCTTGAATCAACTTACAATGGAAAATCCCATAGTGTACGATGTGAATCAGAGGCTAAGGTACAATTTTAAGAAACACTAATTTTTTTCAATGGAAGATAATCCCTTGGGAGTATTTTTTCAAGTTCCACCAAATGTCTTGCATGTGGGAGATGTTAGGGCATATATTCACTACAAGTTTGATTCCATTGGTGATAATTTACAAGGATATGGATGTGGTGTGTAACAAAGATTTATCATTGAAAGAAGGTTTTTAGAACTTGGAAGAGATGAATACTATAAAGATGATGTTCTACATAGAGTTTGACAATCATGAATGGAGTAGAATAATCCTAAGCATAATCCATGAAGGAATGTTTTGGGTAGAAGATCTAGACATCCCTATCATGATTGATAATGCCATGATACACAAGTTGATTGGACTAAGAAATGAAGGGACTAATCTAGTAAATAAGAAGAATGGGAAGAAATTCATTAAGACAAATATGAACACAAAATTAGATGGAAAAAAATGAGGATTTATCTCATTAAGGAAGATGATGTAAGAATAATCAGCAAGATTATAGGCTACAAGATGAACCACCTTTCAAGGCTAAACTTTGTACCTGTTGGATTCATCCATGTAGCATACCTTATGACTATAAAGAAGGAAAAGATCAATATGTGTCAAATTGTGAAGCAACAATTGCTTGACAACATTGAGAAGTTGAAGAAGACAAAAAGCATAGCATTTAGGTTTGAATCTCTAATAACTCACTTATTCTTCCAAGTTATTAGAAATTTTCCAGGTATGCTAGATCATGAATGGAATGGAAGAAAGTGCACAATGAATTTGATTAATTACCATTACAGGAGACAATTAGAAGAAATAATTATTGAAGACATAGCCAAGATGATGAAAAGTTTTCAATATGGAATGAAGAAAAGCTACAAGATCCCTCCATCACTAGTGGAGAAGTATAAAGATGAGATATGTTTCATGGTTGAAATTTATGTCACATGCATGGAGGTTGTAGAACTAAGAGTTAATTTTGTAGACCCTATGAGCTATGGAATTAGTGCAAATCTTATAGAAGCCTATGTGAAGATCATCCTAGACTGTGATAGGGACAAGGAATACACTAGATGGGGAACTTATCAAGAAAACATGAAAGAAGTTCACAATAAACTCTATAGCAACAAAATCAAGAAGAAGGTAGACAAAAAGATAGAAGCTATCTTGAAGGAATATGGTATGAGGAGAGAATAATTCAATTCAAGGTCAAAGGGATTGCCTTAGAACTGAAGGCAAGTGGATAAAAAAAGATATTCTTAGTCACACCTATTGTAGTGGTAGGACCCTCTGAAGGTGTAATAGTAGCAAGATATTTTTCTTAGATACATATTTTCCCCTATGTAACAGTAGTACAAGTACAATACTCTTTTGCACATACGATCAAGAAGTCTAATGAAGAGGAAGTCACAATAAGTAATGTCAAATTAGTTAATCCTCTAAGGAAATCATAAAGACTCACAAAGGTGAAACAAGAAGTTGAGTCACTAAGCAAGAAAAAAACCAAGCAGTTATCAAGTGGACTAGGCAAGAGGAGGAAGACATTGTTAATGATTGAATTTGATGAGTTAGAGGATGATGAAGAAACAGACGATAAACCCACATATCAAGTAATCAAAGAAGAAAGGAAAACCATTGGAAAAAAATCCTTGGAAGGGTAAGGTAGAGAATTTGAATATGAAAATCATTAATAATAAATTTTTTTTTAATTAAATAAGTATTATGGTTTGTATAAAAACATGGACAAACTACAATTAGAAAATATTGTCGTCAGGAATATGATATTGAAGAACAAGAGATGTGAAGATATATAGAAAAATATTCCACAAGATCTGTATAACAGATTGGTTAATAGGAGAAGAGTCATTGAACAAGAAAGGAAAATTAGAGAAAACTTGATAAAAAAACTTTGCAAAGTTAAAAATGATGATGACATGAATGGACTAATGAAGGGTATTGAGCCCTTATTGAAAAATAAAAATGAAAAGCTATTCTCTTGATGGGAGGAAACTATGAAGAAGTTAATAAGGAGATAGAGGAAGCAATTGTCAAATACATGAATTTTATACCTAAGGTCAAAGAAAAAATTGCAAAGTTAGGGGGAGCAATCCCTATGTCTATTTAGAAGAGTACACTAGCAACAACAACAATGAAAGTTAAGGACACTAAAATGACAAATATATCTTCTTAGATCTCTATTGGACTGAAACCATGCAAGTTTTTGCCACAAAGATAACAATAAACACCACAAAAGATCCTTTCAAGGATCTTGGGCCAAACATTGTTGGAAATTTGATTGATTAATCCACCTCTGATGATGAAGAGGAGAAAATAAAGAAAAAGAAAGAAGAAGAAAAGAAAATAAAGGAAGAAGAAATCAAGAGGAAGGAAGAAGAAAAGAAAGAAGAAGAAGAAGAAGAAGAAGAAGAAGAAGAAAGAAAGAAAAAGGAAGATAAAATAGAGAAAATAATGAAGGAAATAGAATAGGAGAAGAGAATGATGGAAGAAGAGAAAAGGAGAGAAGAAGAGAAAAGGAGAAAGGAAAATAAAACAAAGGAGAAAATGAAGCAAAGTTGGAAGGTTGTGATGCAAGAAAATGCATTTCAACTGCAACTCAAACATGTCAACATTGAGGTTGACAAAGTAATATTTCAACATGAGGTAGATGAACTAATTGTTATACCTTTGACAAGAAAATTTCCATTGATTCCCACAATCCTAGAAATATCTAATGATGATGATGATGACCATAAGGGTCTTGTATCTTCATTAATTAAATTTCTTGAATAGAATAGGACAGTGAAATATTTGGAGAGAACCATGGGAGAGGTCTTGAAGAGAATGCAGAGTGTAGTGACATCCAAAATATCAAAACCTAATTTGCAGAAAAAGGAAAATGATATGGTAAAGGTGTTTGGTGAAGAATTCACCAAACTATCAGATATTACATTGATACATGCACAGACAAGGCATGATGCACAACTATTTGATACAGTTTATACAAATGTCTAAAATGACTGACAAACATTGGATGTTTTTGTGAAGGAGTTAAGAAGTTGTCTTGAAGAGGGAAGAAAAGTTGTATGGACAATGTGTTATGTCCTATAAATATTTAAAAGATATGGAAAATAAGATATCAACATGGATGAGTGAGCTTCAAACACTCACTAATAGATTGCAACAACCAAATGTGAATATTGAAGATATTGAGGATGAGTTGCAAAAAGTTCATGATGCCATCAAATTAAAATATTCTCTATATTTAGCGATCATTTATCGCCTAATATTAGTATGCCATAGAATTAGTTCGAATAATGTCTTACTACGGAGACATCTTATGAGATGTTTGCATATATTGATTTGAACATAGTAGAAGTGGCATCCAATGCACTATGTGCACTTCTGAGCACTACTAAGGCATTCAGAGACACCTGGAAGAAATAGTTGGAGTGGTTAAAGATAGATTTTGTAGATTGCATCTCAAAATATCAAGTTAAGCCACAAGAGGTAATTCAATTTTGGCATGTAAATAATTTTTGACACCTTTTTCATTGATGTCAAAGGGGGAGAAGCAGATAGGAAAATTGTATAGAATAAGAAATAGTTATATACTAAGTGAGAGTAGTATTATTAGGAAATATAAGGAAAAAATGATTATAAGTGTAATGATCCAAAATTTTTGTAATTTTGAAATTTTGTGAAAGTTTTCTAAAGGCTAAATTTGGAGAAATTTTTTAAGTAACATTTTGGGACTTAGCCAATTTTCCCATATGTTGTCATCAATGCCAAAGGGACTGATTGTTGGAAATATGGATAAATAGGATAAGTAAGGGTTTTCATTTATGGCAATATATAATTTTGGAATGGAAGGAAGAATGTACAGTTGAAAATTCTATGATCAAAGATAAAAACTATCTAAGTGTTAGACAATTTTAATATCAGTTTAGAGATGATTTTTGTCACTACAAAGTCTTCAGTGATATTTGGCACATGCATAGTTAAGGATAGGTAGTAAAAATAGTCTTGATGATGTGGCTAAGTGTGTAGTATGATATGGTTAGTACGATGTTAGTTATATTATATTTACTAGTAAAGGCAGTGAACAAAGTAGAACAAAGCACAACAATAAAAGATGAATAATAGGTTAAGGAATTATTTCTTTACAGATTTAAAATGACATCATATTGTTGGGAATTTTTTCTTAAGAGATTCATATTTTATTGATGAAGAGGAATTGAAAAGATGAGAGTAGAGATTGTAATTGTAAATTGAGAGAGGCTCAAGGCTGACTCAATAATGTTAGCTATGACTCGGTATAAAGGAAGGTTTATTTCCTTAGTTTTAATGTATAATTGTGAGAAATGATATGTGAAGTATAATGTGAGTAAGTGATCTAAGAGATTCATGTGATGCAAGTTTGTTGATATGTTATTGAGGTCTAAGAAGTATTTGGTGTGGAAGAGGGAAGGTAAGAGGAAGGAAAAAGAGTATGAGTTTCTAAGATTAGTTGTATTTGGTATTATTCTATAAGAGATAATACAAATGACAATTGGAAAGTAAGTTCAGTGATCATACCTAAAGCTATTTGGACAATGGGTCCTTCAGCCTTCTATAACTCCAAATAGGGTTGGAATCTCCTCATAAAGATTCAATGTCTCCTAAAAGGGACTAGTATGTAGTGAATGTATTTCATTGGCTCCTAATAGAGTCCATCCTCTTATAAGGAACTTATATTAGTACATCATTTTGTGGGTACCATCCCCACCAAGGTTTTCCCTCTAATCAAGGGTTTCCCTAGTTAACAAATTTGGTGTTATTGTGTAAGGTTATCTTCTCATGATTATTGTTTATATTAATCACATGTATGATAATTGATAAGGTTACTAAAAGTTTTTTTCATTAAATAACTGATTCATCCCCCCTCTCAATTATCTTGGTGGACTTTACTTTGTAACAATTGTTATCGTACCTTGGTCATAGGTTCGAACCCTCTAACCCTTAAGTAATGCTGAGGGGGAGATTATTATAAGTTTGTTCAATACCTCCTTGGGATTTATTACAAGTTATTAACTACCTCTTGTGTACTATAAGTTGAGTGGTTGTATCGAGCATTGATAGATCAATCTTTTAATGCAATAGAAACCCCACTCTAACACCTGCATCTTCTTCAAAGTATCTAAATTTGAGATATGTAGAACATTATGATCCTTGACACCATCAAGGATTATCCTCCTCTCCTTTCCATCATCCTTCTTGTATTTTTCAATTTGTGGTGCATTTTTAGGTACAACTACAACAATAGTAACATAATCTTTTATGTCATTCTCTTCCAACACTAGAGAAATGTTGGCCTTCCAAATACCCAAATTGAGGCACCATCGATTATGTCCTAATCTCAAACTAGTTGAAACCATCTCAACGGATAAAAGGAATAAAAATTTTAAGTGATCAAAATAGGTTTTATAACCCTCAAAATCTTTCTTAGGGAGAACTCTACCCTCACATAGCTTTGATATCATGTGAAAATTTATTATTACATTCACTAATTATTAATCTCCTATCTTACAAGATTATTTAGCTATCAAAAATTAATTCACAGCCAATTACTAAATAACAACACAATTGAAAGTTCACAAAAATAAATATGAAAATTAATTTGAACATGATGACACAATGTTGTTGGAAAAATTATCCCTAGAAAACCCCTAAGGGAAAACCAATTCTGTAGATGGAAATTATATTAACTTTAGCAAATTAAAAGTTACAAAATAATTTCTTGCCTCTTACTAGAAGAACTCTAAAAAATCTCCTAATATCACTCGTTAATACTCCCCACTTATAATTCTAACACTATCACTATGCCCTTTCTCCCATTGCAAGATTATTTGCTATCACTATAAACACATTTTCTATCATTGGAAATGATGCTCCAAACCTTGATGATTTCAAATGTCCCCTAGCCCCCCTTCAATACTACCCTCATTAAAAAATGAACGACTGAGGTAAAAATTCTTATATAAATAACAACCAAAACCAAGTTGGTTGTAAGAAACTACCAATTAAATAAATATTCAATACACCAAGACTTCTTGGTAATTAATTTTATTTAATTAGGGCACATGGAACTACTTTCTCACTACCACAATTTAAACTTTGAAATGTGTAATATCAACTCAAGAAATCAAAATACCCACTAATTCTACTATCTCTTGGTATGTACTCTATAAGGCAGGGTTAAGAATGGACCAAAGACCTATGTAAATCACATGTATCAATCATGGTTTACAATTTCAAAATTGGTGCTCATATCTCTAATAATAATAATGTAAATTTTTTATCTAAAACTAACTCTACAATAATAGAGTCCCAACCAATGAGTTTTCCTTTCCATTTAAGAATTTACAATGATCCTACCTCATCTATTTAGATTATTCTCTATATGATTATTCTTATTTTTTCATTTGTAATAATATAATATGAGAAAATAATGAGCTCTTTTGTAAGATATTAGCGTGCAAAGGGAAACTAAGTTCTTTGAATATAAATACAATTTTATTTTAATTTAAGTTTTTGGAGTTAGAAGGAATGTTTTGTTTTATACAGTAGGTGTATGACTCTTTTAAGGAATTTGAGGAGGTATAGATGAAGGTTAAAAACATTCTATATAATAGATGTTTCCCTTTCAATAAGTGTCATTTCACTAGAATTTGTCCTTTCATTGAAATTAATAGAAAATCCAAATAATGTTTTAAATAGTTTAGGAAAATCGAGGATAGTATCTAAAATACCAATAATAGTGATCATATTGGTTAGCATAAGTTTGTTAGTCTAATGAAATGTATGGGCATAAGTATATTAATTTATATTAATGTTGAGGGAAATACAACTCAAATATCATGGCATAATATCAATCTACTTTTTAATTTTAAAAAATTAATACAACTCAATTATCAAAAATATGAGATTCAAAATTCCCAAATGCAAGAAACTAATAATCACTGCCCAAAATCAACATGCTCTAGAAAATAAATTCAAATGGGAGGCTCTAATATCATGATGTTTACAAAATGGAAAAATAGATATTCTCACAATCTAAAAGCTAAAAATTATTAAAACACCCCATTGACCTATATTATGACACTAATGTGAATCTAAGATAAAAGGAATTAGCTAAAATAAGGAACAAATTCGCAATATTCCAACCAAAATACTCACAACCATGTAAATATTAGACAAAATTGGGTATGAAACCAACTTCCATTTCTAAATAATAAGGAACAAATCTACATAGATAATCTACAAAGCATGGATAATCTCTCCAAACTCATAAATAGATCCAAAATAATATACAAGAACCAATTATAGATTAGAAACTTACAAGGGTCAAGAAAACAAGGTGTAGTTAGAGAAGGGTCAAATCGTGACAAACATACAATTGACCAGTACAAAACTCTCATCAACTAATGCTTTGTCCATGTGGTGCTCTAAAGTGAAGAAACATTTCCTCTAAATTCAAAAAATGACTCCAAAATGCATGCAAATATCTCTAGCCACATGCATAAAAAAGTGCCCAAGAATAGAGCTCTAAACTGACCTGCAACTAAAAATAAACTCAAATTGGATCCAAAAAATACCCACAATTATGCAAAAACTAAAAGAATCCCCTATATGCAATGCTCAACCCCTCCACAAATAAGAAATCATCCCTCCTTATAGAAAGTATTTCTTTATTTTGCATTTAACATATAATATCAAACAAATAGTTTATAAAAGTACTATTTAATTAAATTTATTTACAATAAATATGCAAAAACAAAGAAGGGATCTTTCTAAAATAGAATCTATTCTCCAAATGATAATCTACCCCATGTTAATATTTAATAACCCATATACTTACTAAAACATTAATATTGAATTATAATATAAATCAAGGATAACCTACCACCATATAATTGATTGTACAATCTTGAAATGGAAGCTCCCATCATTTAAGACCTTTTAGCTAGTATAGTTTCATAATTTTATGGACCATGGATGCATTTGTGCTCAATCTACTTTTTATTCTTCTCAATTTCTTACTTTTTGGTTTCATCTACATATCTTTTAAGACCTTAAGATTAATCCTTCTTGGTGTTTTCCTTGTAGAGGTCAAATCAAATTACCTATACTAGAATAGGTTGGCCAAGTTGACCTGTGCCTAAGTCATTTTGGTCTTGGAAATTAAAATTTGAAAATGAGGTGTGTTACAAGCTAGGGTTGTTATTGCACCAAGTTATAAACTTGTTAATGACTCAAACAAACAATAGACTTATAGAATATAGGAGGTGTTTAAGACATGTCATGAATCTAGAAGTGAAACATTGGTAGTTAGTCAAAAAATTCCTCCCTTAGTATTACCCGAGGAAATTTGAGCCTATGAACAATCTCTAATACCACTTGTTACAAGCTAGGTTTTTTGTTGCACCAAAATATTAACCTGTCAATTCTCGATACAAACATTAGTCTTATAGAACATATAAGATAGTTAAGTCATGTCATGAATCCCAAAGGGGAATGTTGGTAGGTAGTCCAATAGGGTGACCCTGTAGACTTGCTTTATTTTTTATCCTTAAAATAAGTTTTAAAGGAATCTTGGAAACATCATTTTTACATCCACTAGATATCAATAAGTGACCACAAGCACACCTAAGTACACTCAAGCTAGTAGATTTCATAAGGCATTTCAATATTTCAAGGTGTTCTCAAGATTCAAGGGTCCTTTGGGAGTATTTCTTCTTCAAGGTCTAGTTTTTTGTTAGTCATCAAGAGAGGAGGTCTAAATTGTCTCATTTATCATCATGTTATTCCTTTATGCACATATATGTATCCATAGCTCCATAATCTGGCTTTGGTTAGATCCATTGCACCTGTGGAGATTTTTTACATCCTTCATTGAAGAGTCAACATCAACAACATCCAAGCATTGTAAAAACTCTATTGATAAGGGTTTCATCAAGTAAGGTGGATATTTTTATATAGATTCATTTTTAAGTGTTTTTAAATACTTGTATCTTCCAAGGTTAATTCTTAAATGGTGATTTGACCAAGACAAGCCCCTGCCCCCCAACAAAAATCATTTTTTTCTTGTGTATAGGAACAAGGTATCATAATCCCAAATTTGGACATGAAAACTATTAGTCACAATATTTTAGAAAAATATGAGTTGACTTGGATTTTGTGCTTCATGAATATGTATGTCATCTCATAATCCTAAAAGTAAATGTCGCCCAAATCAACCTCTACATGGAGATCTAGTATTTTTAGGTTTTTTTTTTTATTATCATAGAACGGCAATCAATTATTTTGTAATAGTTGAAGCTCAATAGTTTTTAGAGAATAATGACACTTTCCTTTACACATTTTGAGGTAAATTTTCTCTCTCCTTTTCATCTTACCTCGTATATCTATTTTCTTATTTTAATTGGATTGATTGTATGAATATTGCTCCTAGATCTATTTTATCATTGTCATTTAAATAATTGGTTCAATTTACATTCACGTTGCACATTTAAAGTTAATAAATATTGCATGGAAGGGGAGTGCCTTGCATACTTCTTTATTATAATTTGGGTTTAGTGTTGGCATCAATTCGTCCTATTTGGGTCTTTCTAGTCTACCTTGAATTATATGGAGAGTTATGTTTGGAAGCCCCTCTTATTATTGTAATTTGAATTTTGTGTGAAGTGGAAATCTTATATATCCTATCAAGTACATCTATTTCATCACTAAACATTTTGGCGAACCCAACTTGTGCCCCTTTCTTTTTGGAGTTAGATTCCATTTCATCCTTCTTGTATTTTTGAGTTAGATTTGGCTATCTTGTGAAGTTAAACCTCTTTATCTTTTTTGTTCCATTTAGATCTATCTTCTATGCTCCTTGTTACATTGATAATCTTTATATCTTTTATGATTATATATCAATAGAATCTCATTTTTTTAATCTTCCCTTTTATGATCTTTATCACATAAATTCAAAACTAGATCATTTGTGTTAGAAGAAAGCGTAGACTCATGGGTTCTTTTGATCATGATTCCTCTTTCTTTCCTAGGACCCATGATGAACATACATTTTTTAATCATGATCTTAATCCTATGATGGAGAATAATTCTTCTCATCTTTCCATGATTAATATTAATCCTCAAGAGTGTTATTCCTAAGGGATCATATTACTAAGAGGGGCATGAATTAGTAATCAACCAATTAAGTAATGTTTCATCAACCATTAAACCTTTATCTCAAGAATAGCTTAATAGAAACACATAAAACCATTCAACACATAAATACATACACAATATTGACATAGATATTTTGGTATCACATAAATCCAACTTGGGTGAAAACCATGGTGAGGATTAGTTCCCACAAATACTCTTCTAGAGTATGCCCTATAAGAATTTTAACCTTGTTAGGAGTTAAAAAAGACACCATTAATTTTCATCCTATTAGGGTATTTATCTCTAGTCATATTAGGAGATTTATCCTAAAGGACTTTACATAATAATTAAAGTGTCACCCTACTGAAGGATTTACAACAAAGAACCTGTTAGGATCCACCCGATTAAGGGATTTTACTAATGTAATTACTAGGGAACAATATAAAGAATGACATTTTGAATAGCACTACCTCTTCTTGATTAAATGTGTTGAATATAAAACTTACTTAAAAATATATTCAACTCTACCCTATCTTTATCAAAAATTGCACCCTTCACTACACTTGCTTGACCATGATCGATAACAAAAAAATGTTTAACTTTCACCAATATATATTAGAATTTCAAGTGGATTTCCTTAATCAAGCCCTAGAATTTGAAATATCCTTTTTAGATCCAACATATGATAAGACAAATCTTAAACCACAAACATGGTTCTAAGGCTATAAAAATTGAATCATATAATTATGTGCCAAGAGGTCAAATACATTTTGACCAAACACTTGCCTCCTCTAGAATATTTTCCATACACTATCATAAAAAAATTATTGTTAGAGTAAAGAATTAGTTTAATTTAATTTATTAAATTACCTTTATTACCTACTTAATATTTCACTTTATGCACATGAATTTTTATTTAATAATTAAATATTAATTATTAAATGTCATTTACCTCTTAGGATTACCCTTTTAAAGTTTTATGATATCATTTATTAGTATTGATCCATTGTATTTTCATTCATTCTTTTAGTCTGATAATATATTCTTGCATATTTGTAGAGCCAAACCCTTGAATTCTCTTGTCATTTTTCTTCTCTATAACAGGTTCTTGCATGTAGGTGTTCCACTAGATCTATCAATTTGTTCTCATCAAATCCTTCATGGTATTAGAGTTGGATCCTCTGCAACTTGTTCTGGTTTATTGAAGAAAGTGGAACAAGGGTTTGTTAAATCAATTCTAGTATTTTTTGGTGGTCTTTTGTAGAAATATGGGTTCTCTAAAATTTGAATCTCTTTGAGTCCAAATGGACATCACAATTGTATTCAGAGCATGTCAAAATCCCTATTTCCATGTAATTTTGGACATTGTTGATCAAGGACAAAAAAAATTTGCATACCATGGTTGTATGACCTTGGTACACAAATCAAGATGAAAATTTGAAATATAGATTTATATATAATGTGTTTAAAAAAAAGTGTCTTGTTATAATAAAAGTCACCATTGCGGTGCTTCCACCAATAATGCACAGAGGTCACGCAACTATAGAGAAACTTAAGCATCATTGTGCCTACATGTTGCCCTCGCACTACTCACACACCACCCACCACCCACATGCCACCGTCAAGCCACCAGCCCCCACAAATGCTCATGTATGTTCATATGCTCATCGACGGGGCCAACCTTTTGGTGCTAGGTTTATTTTTTTGCTATTACAGAGTACCTCATGGTTTTTTCACAATAACTTGAGCATATGATATCATTTTTGGGAAAATCAGATATCATTGGAAAGATGATTCCAGCACAAATGCGATGGTGAAGGTATTTATTGGATTTTTTTCTAGTTTGGTACCTATTTTTTTAGTCAAATTCCAATGACAATTTTTTCATTTCGACGGGCATAACTTGCTCATTTTAGCTCTATTTTTTTATCTAAAAGAAGCACTAGAAATCTCTTCTTGAGAACTTTCCAAATTCTCTATTATCTCATTAATAATTTTTAAAGGTACATGTGATTCTTAAATGAATCATTTTTTCTCTTTTCTTGTATATGCGTTCTTTCTAGCATCTGGGGTTTAGTTTTTTGCATTGTGGGAGTGTTTTATATTATTGTTTATGTAATTTACATTAGTAAACCAAAACTATTCAAAAAAAAAATACCTTCTAAAAAATGGTTGAGGCCTCTTCTTGTCTAGTTCCATTAAACCCACATAACTATCACGCATGGACAACTTCTATGACATGGCTTCTCTGTTCAAAGGGTTTGTGGTCTTGTTTAGATGAAGTAAAACTAGTTTTAAAAAGGCCTTTTGAGGTCATGTAGCATAGGAATAAGATGGATGTGGCCAGGGGTTTGATTTCTTTGAATTTTTCAAAAAGCTTATGGTTTTATCTTCATGGGTTAAATTCCACTCAAGAAATGTGAGCTAAGTCTAAGGATTTGTTTCACACCATTAATGGGTTTAGAGAAATTTAGATTGAGGTAGAACTTTCATCACTTGTAGAAAATGTTTTTCCCTCTATTTAGGAGTTTTTGATGATCTTTAAACAACAAAGACCCTTGTTACATGGTTGTGGGAAAGTGAAGACTAATAAGGAGTGCATTTATCTTATTTTGTTAAAGCTTCATTGAAACTTTCAATTATTTTCTTCTCCCTTCCATTCCACTATGGATGCTTTGGGTCCTAGATTTATCATACCCATATTTGAGGTATTATGTGATAATATGACTATAGAGCAAGCCAAATTTTCACAGTTGGACTCTCTAACAAGACCAAAGTACTAGACATTGGTTGTTGTTAACCATTTTAGCCTCGCCCCCTTTCTAAAATGTCAATGTTGTCCAATCTCATGAACATCCAAGGTGATAGCCATATCTACGTTCATTAGATTATTCATTAATTATCATGCAAGCATATTAGGGATATGTAAAATTGACTCTTCCTTATATCTCTAAGTCTTTTATCCCTTTGCATGGAATGAAAGATTTCAAGTTGTGACAATATGGTTTTCCTTCATCGCTCTATCTCTCTAGTTTATGACTTAACTATCATAGGGGTTGTGAAGGAGCAATATGGTCAATTTCATAGTCAACACAACTTCACAACTGTTAGCCTAGCATTTAGATTCAAGTTGCAAAGATTCCACTAGCTATGGATCATATGATCATAAGTAGCTTCAAGCTTAAAGAGAATCAAGTTGTGATAGTGTCAAGTGGTCAAGGCCAACCCAGAGTCAAGGTGGAAAAGCTACAAAACATTTTTTTTTCTCATTCACAAGGTTAAGGCCCCAATTAAAAATAATAAGTCACGAAGTTGCAAACTTGTGATGATGGTCAGCCTAATTGTGTTCATAATGTTGCAAGGTTAAAACATTCTTGATGTTTGGTAGTCATGAATGGGTGAAAAAGGTAAAATGGATGGCTTTGCATCATCATGCAGTTAGAGAGTTGTTAACTCCAAATCATCGCGAGGCTGAAAGTAGGTCAATTTCATGTTGCTGCAAGGTCACTGTAGTTAAGGGATTAAAGTGATAAAAAGTTGTGAAGAAAAGAATAGACATAAGCATAGGTCAATGAGATGGTTCAAATGTTATGTGAGGTGGAAAAATGTTTCAAGGGTATAAGGCCACATGGCAGATGGAATGGTTTAGTTCAGTTGACTTTCTACTATGGCTGATTTGGCTCGATGTAAATGTAATCCATGTAGCAGTTGGAAAGACTAAGGAGAAATGATTTGTTCGTTTGCTACCATTTTTTGATGTTCTCAATGCCATGGCACTCCATGCTTCTTAAATGAATATCATAATCAATTATGTTTTGATTTTATGTCTTGCAGCTGAGTGAACTCTTTCCATTATTCTTTCTATCATTTCTTGTGGGTAGTTGCACTTCATGATCAGATTTTCTTATGATTCTTAGTTATTGCTCTAATCTGTAATCCAATCTCATGGTTGTGGGATTTTAAACTCAAGGTTGTATATGGGTTATGCCTGCACCCTATAAAGAAAAAAAAAATTGTTGTTCAAAGGACCCCTCTTTTTTGATCTTCTATGGATATTCTTTGTAAATGTTCTTGCCTCTTATTCAATAGAAATCATTATTGTTATATCCATTCTCAACTAGTTAAGTTGTGAGATCTATTATACCTCATTTTTCTAGATGTAGTTTGGTGATTGTAATGCCATATGATTATGTTCATTCTAGTTAATTAATCTATCAAGTGAATCTGTTGAATTCCTTGCATGATTATGTTATTTTTGGCTTGTCTGTGGTGTTAAGATTGAAGGAATGCAAATAGTGGTATATCTTGTGAAGTCAATTGGAATTTAGTGCATTTATTGGAAAGAAGTAGATCAAAAATACTATTTGGTGTATCACCCCTCTAGGTTAGGATAGGTAGTTTGATTTTCATGCATCTCCTTCTCCTTTTTCTTCTCAAGAAATAATTAGGTGCACCTTGATAGTAAGGAAGTCAACCTTCTTTAGAGATTCAATCCTTGATTATGAAGCCCCATACTTTTGAGATTGTTTCCATGTTCCACAATGTTTCCTTTAGGACAAAACTTTAGGAAAGAGTGCAAAATTTCATGTCAACAATTTTTGGCACACCTAGTAAGACTAATATTGTATCATTTCTTAATTCTACTAGTTTGATAGTGTTAATGAAAATAACTTCAACTTATGTTGAGGAGATAGTGCTGCTCTTGGCATTCTAGGCCTTAAATAGGCTCACATTCAAGTGCTTGGCGATTCCATCTCTACATCTTGGTTTCTAGACTAGAATTATTTTCATTCATGCCCAAAGCTCAAACAAGGGCATCTTCTAGAGGCACTTTTCAATATATTGAGCTTTCATTTTCAAATCCTAGAATAAAAAAAAATAGACTCTCTCTATCACTAGTTAGGAGTTTAGTAGTAGCACATACACCTGTCAGATCTCTTTCTACTCCTCCAATTGATAGGTCAAAACCTAAGGTGCTATCTTTCAATCTGAATAGAGAATTTTTCACGTGGCTTTCCCTAGAAATTAGGTTTTTTCCACTTTTAATGGTGTGAGTCCTCTTAGTCTAGCCCAAATACATGACATCCCAGTAGCTACTCTTAAAAGCCTACCAAATTTTACTAGTGAAACCTCTATTTCCCCAATAGAACATATTCAAGAAGTCTCAAATATCTACAATATACATGGTATTATAGAAGATGATGTTGTTGTTAGAGTTCCAGCTTCATCTTTAAAGGGAAAGGCCTTACAATGGTGTAGGGGCTTACCACATTATTCTATCAATAACTGGGATGAGCTAGGAGAAAGATTATGTACAAATTTTGAAGATAAGAGTGATCATCTATCACTCTTAGAACAACTAACCACAATTTAAAAGGGCACCCCATGAATATATGATAGATTTCAACTATAGATTCAAAAAAATATCGAACAAAATCTTTGTTGCATTGAAGCCTACTCTTGGTAATGCTTTCTTGCATTACCTTAGAGCCTTTAATAGTGATATTGCTACTACACTGCAATTTGTGAGAGGGGATACCTTACTAGCTACATATGAAACTTCCATAAGAGAAAAAAAATCTTGATTCAAGGAGGGAAATTAGCTCCAAGGCCTCCAATGTCTTTCTTTCTTGACATACCTACTCACTAGCCTACTGTAGTCCCTATTCCCACCACATCCATAATCCAAACTCCCATTGTTATCCCTCAACCTTCCACATCATCTAGTGGAATAGATAAAATCAAGGCCATGATGCAGGCTATGCTGAAAAAATATGGATAAAATCAAGGATCATAACTCTGATATAGATAAAATATTTTAGGATCAAAATGCAATGATGCAAAAAATGAACAATGAATTGGTGACTCTAAAGAGACAAGCTCAACATAGTAGGTCTTTTCAGACTAGCTATCAGAATCCTCCATTCAATAAGAAGTTAAATTATGGTCAAGATCCATTTAACCAAAATAGATTTATGGGGAATGTTGCCCCTACAAATGCAAGTGAAAATCTAGTAAGGACTATAGTTGCTCAAAATAACTTGGTTCAAGAACAAAAATATTGTTCAATTTGTAATTTTTCATATGATTAATGTATTTTCCATAGGGTGGAACCTTCTTAGGCCTTGACTACACAAGAGAAAAAACCATGGCATCAATATGATGCTAATCATCCCACTATTGGTTTTCAATCCCAACAACAAGGGGACTATACTTTTATGAATTACCAACTTGAAGATTATTGCCACGTAAATCATGGTGGTAATGATGGGATAGTTCATAACACTAAAAGTAAAAGGAGAGATGTAGAGGAAGCCTCATCCTCTTCATCAAGTCAGGTTACAACTTTGACCACTATTCCACAAGCCACAAATGCAAATTTACAATAGAATGTTGCTACTCCATTGCAATATCATAACAAGAAGAAAACTAAAGAGCCACATGTTGTTCCCATTCATATTCCCAACCCTTTAGTCAACAAGGTTCTACCCAAGTCACCATACACTCCTCTCAATATTTTAGATCAAATGAAGAGGACTAAAATCAGTGTTCCTATGCAGGATGTTCTTGCAATACCATCTCAATTGGAATTGTTTTAACATGAATTACAAACTATCAAGGTGTAGGATAAACTAGCCACCATGGAAGGAGTAAAAAAATATGTGTAACCCACAAAGGAAGAAGAAAAAAGTAAGAATAGTAAGCCTTCCCCTTTTTATGTCTATTTGATTATAAAAGATAAGTTAGTTCACAATTCCATGATAGACTCTGGAGCTAGTAGCTTAGTTATACAAAAGTGTGTTGCTAATGGCCTTGGTATGCAGTATGAACCAATGGCTAAAAGGATTCTTTAGCTGGATGGTAGTTTTGTTACAATACTTGGAGTGTTTAAAAATATGAAGATGGAATTACATACGTGCCTTGGTTGTATTGTGACACAAGATATATTACTCATTAAGCTCCCTCCACATTTTTCTATTTGCCTATCTAGGGATTTTACTAAAAATTAGTGGTTACATTACATTTGACTGGTCCTACATGTTTTTTAGAACAAGATATGGAACAAGGGCTTCCATAGAGTTTGAGTCATTGGCCCTTAATCATATAGAGACTTATACTATAGCCCCATAAACATGAATTTCACAATTTGGGAGGACGATGAGGAATGCATGACTCCTGAGAATGCTACACTATTAATAGGGGTTCCTAACTATCTTTTAGATGGATGGTGTAATGCCTTCCAACTTGACCCTATACAAGAATTTGAGGAGATAGGTCTTAGAACTTATTGTATATTTGAGGAGGGTGCTCCTATTCCCAATCTCATGAAAGAAAAAGAAGATACAAATGGATTGTGGAATATGTTCTTTTATGGCTAAAGGAACAAAAATAGTTTAGGTTTTGTGTAATGCTTGTTTCCCCTGATTTGGAGAAATACTAATTTTTACATAGACTCCAATTTAGCTGCACTAATAATGTAGTAGAATATGAAGCCCTAAAACAAGGTCTCCAACTTGCACAAAGGAGATACATTGAGCTCTTGAAAGTATTTGGGGACAGTAAGTTGGTTGTAAATCAAATAATAAATTAGAATGTCACAAAGAACAACCTTCTCAAGTCATACAAGCATAGATTTTGGGATTTACTTGACGGCTTCCAAGCCTTCAACATTCAAAGTATTCCTAGGAATGAAAACCAGCATGTTGATAAGCTTGCAGCAATTGGTGCTCATTATGATATACCAGAACATGTTGTTGATGAAAGGGAACAACATATTAGACTTGTTGTCCCAGATAATTGTACAAATTGGAAAGTATTTGATTCTGATTTACAATTTGTTAATTTCCTACAAAATGAAGCAGAGTTCACTACTAAAAATTAGTCTAAGCTACAAAGTCAGTATGGGGATCAGATTGTGAATCTTAATGCTAATAAATTGCCTAAAGGTCTAATCATTTTGGAAGGCATATTCAACTCTAATGATCAAGAAAGAAGAAAAGATTTGAACTTCACTACAAGGAGAGATGACTACATGCATGTCACTATTTCTGATGGAAAGACTCGTAACTTGGGAAAGGTATGCACTAAGACAAAATAAGAAGTTTTTATTAAATTATGTCAAGGATTCAGTGATTTTATTGCTTGGACATATGAAGACTTAAAGGGTTTTGACCCAATCTTATTTTAGCATACTATAGATTTAAACCATGATGCAAAGTGTGTTAGACAAAAGAAAAGGCTAGTTAGCCTTAATATTGAACCATTAATGAGAAAACAACAATCTAAGCTCATAGAAGCTAATATCATTTTCCCTATTAAACACTCCTTGTGAGTAGCTAATCTTGTTCCTATTAGAAAGAATAATGGAGAAATTAGGTTATGTTAGATTTTAGGGACCTTAATAAGGCTTCTCTTAAAGATCACCATCATCTTCCTTCTATGGAACAAATTCTGTCCAAGGTTAGTGGTTAAGAAAGGTTTTTTTGCTTAGATGGTTTTTCAAGTTATAACCAGGTATTAGTCCAAAACATGGACCAATACAAGACAACCTTCACTACCAAATGGGGTAACTATGCCTATTTTAAAATGCCATTTGAACTAACCAATGCAGGTGCTACAGTTCAGAAGGCAATGCAAATGTCCTTCAAAGGCATGCTAGAGAGTTTTGTGTTGGTATATCCTGATGATATAACTATCTTTTCAAACCATGTAGTAGATCACTTTGGTCATTTGAGGCAAGTATTCATTAGATGTAGAGAGTATGGTGTGTCTCTAAACCCAAAAAAGTGTGTGTTTTCCATCGATGAAGGAAAGCTCCTAGGACACATTGTATCAAGAGATGGACTAGCAACAGATCCAAAGAACATAATATAAATTCTCTCTCTTCCACTTCCCAGCCACAAGAAAGTATTGCAAAGTTTTCTTGGTAGGATCAACTTTGTTAGAAGGTTCATCCCTAATCTAGATTCCATGGTGAGACCTCTTATAGCCATGTTGAAGAAGAATATGATGTTCACTTGGACCAAGGAAGGGAAGGCCAATTTTGAGGAGATCAAGAAATCAATTGCATCAGCTCCCACTCTTGTCAACCCCAATTTTGACAGAGATTTCATCCTTTACTCTCCTAGAGAGAGTCAAGTATATTAATTTTTTTAACATAGTTGAATGAAGAGAATTTGGAGTAGCCCGCTTCTTTCTTTAGTGAAGGGCTTAAATATTATGTGATCAGATATATCTATGTAGAGAAGCAAGTCCTTGCTGTTGTAAGGGCTCTCAAAAAGTTCAGACATCTTTTGTGTCATAACAAGGTCCAAAACTTGGCCCCACATGCAAATGTGAAGGAGTTCCTCCTAAATAAGGATATTAATGAAAAGAGAGATGGATGGATTACATTAATATTAAGATAACCAAGCTTGTGAGAGACAAGGTACTATGTGATAAAATAGCCTCATCTTTTGAGACACATGAAGATGTTGCCCTCTTAATACAAGGTGAGAAACCAATAGAGAATGAAAATTTGAATGATTGGTTGCATGACTTGACTACCTTCTTGATAGAAGGAAGGTATCCCCTAGGCCTAGATAGAGCTAAGAGAAGGCAATTCAAATTACAGTCTATTCCTTTTGCCTTGGTGGATGAAATATTGTTTAGAAAGGATTCTAATGGAATCCTACTGAGGTGTATCAAAACTGATTAGATCAGTAGATTGGTAAAAGAGGTCCATGATGACCCAGCTGGTGGTCATTTCTCAATTAGAACTATAGCAATGAAGATAATGAGGGTTGTTTATTACTGGCCAACCTTGTTCAATGATTCCCATACATGGTGAGGAATGTGACAGATGTGCTTTTTTCTCAAGAAAGAAAAGATTGGCTTCCCTTCCTCTCCATCCTATTCAAGTAGACCAACCTTTTTCTCAATGGGGTTTGGATTTTATTGGTCCAATAAATCCACCTTCTAGTTTAGGTCACAAATAGATCTTGGTAGCTACATGTTATTTCACAAGGTGGACAAAAGAATTAGCTTTGAGAGATGCAATAGAAGCTTCAATGGTTGAGTTCCTCAATGAAATACTGACTAGATTTGGTGTTCCTTCAACCATCACATCAGATAATGCCAAGTCTTTTGTTGGAACTCATATATGCTTTCAATCTTTGGAACATAGAATATATTTGAGTACCTCCTCAAATTATTATCCCCAAGGGAATGGCTTGGTTGAATCCTCCAACAAGAACCTCATCAGAATAATAAAGAGGAAAATTGTTGCTAATCAGAGGTGTTGACATGCCAAGTTGAGGATTTCCCTTTGGGTTGACATAATTACACCCAAGAGAGAAATTTGAAATCACCTTTTATGTTGGTAAATGGATAGGAAGCAAGGCTTCCTATTTCACTTGAATTTCCTTCTCTTGAATTGGATCATAAATTGGAGCTAGCTGAAAATGATGTTATAACTGTCAAGCTAGTACAATTGATTGAATTAGAGAAGAAAAGAAAACAAGTCATGCATACACTTGAGGCCCATCAGTGATGACTCAAAAGAAGTTTTGACAAGAAGGCTACAACCAAAGTTTTCAAAGAAGGAGACCTTGTTCTCAAGTGGGATGCAAATAAAGCTAAACTAGGTAGACACTCTGAGTTTGATGCTATGTGAAGTGGCCCATATCTTATCACTAGTTGTAAGGAGACAAATGTTTTTCAGTTATCTAGGCCTGATAGTGATATTTTTCCAATTCCAGTTAATGGAATTCACCTTAAGCCTTGCTTCTAGAGAAGGTTGAGGTTTCTGTATATAATAGAGTAGTTTTCCTATTTTCAATAAGGGCATGGGCATGGGCTATTTCTCTATGAGATAGAAAAGTTTTGAATTTTTGCAGTTGTAGAGATTACAGAGATTTTGTTTTGTTGCAAAAAAGGGTTTATTTTGTGATTCCATCCCAATGGATTGCTCAAGGCCACTAGTCCATGCTTAGTAGGAAAACATCCCTACTGTGTTGCTAGACATATTAATAGTTTTAGCCCCCACTTCTAAAATTCCAATGTTGGCCAATCTCATGAACATCCAAGCTAGCAGCCATATCTATATTCATTAGATTATTCATTAATTTCCATGCAGGTATATTAAGGATACGTAAAATTTTGACTCTTCATGATATCCCTAAGTCTTTTATCCCTTCACATCAAATGAAATATTTTGAGTTGCTACGATGTGATTTTCCTTCATCACATTATCACTCTAGTTCATGACTTAACTATTATAAGGGACATGAAGGGTGATACAGTCAATTTTAAAGTCAACACACCTTCACAATTGTTAGGCTAACATTCAGATTTAAGTTGTAAAGATGCAACTAGCAATGGATCACATGATCGTAGGTAGCTTGAAGGTTAAAGAGATTGAAGTCATGACATCGTGAAAGCTAACTACAATAGTTCAAACTTATGTTCTTTCACATCATCGCAAGTGGTCAAGGCCAACCCAGAGTCAAGGTGGTGAAGTTTCAAAATATTTTGTCTGCTTGTTTATAGGGTTTAAGGAAATAGTTAAAATAGTAAGTCACAAAGCTATGAACTTTTGATGATGGTTAGCCTAACCATGCTCGTAATATCACAAGGTTAAAACATGCTTGATGTCTAGTAGTAGTGAAGCGGTGAAAAAGGTAAAATGGATGGCTTCACATCATCATGTGATTAGAGGGTTGTTAAGTCCAAATTTTCATGAGGGTGTGAGCAGGTCAGTTTTATGTAGATCATAGGGTAATTGCAATTAAGGGATTAAAGTGATAAAAAGTTACAAAGCTATGAATAGACATAAGCACATATCAACAGGATGGTTAGAATGGTGAGCGAGGTGGGAAAATGTTTCAAGGGTATAAGGCCATGTGACAGATGGAATGGGTGAATTTAGTTGACTTGCTGATGTGGTTGATTTGGCATAATGTAAATGTAATCTATGTAGCAGGTGAAAAGATTAAGGAGAAATTATTTTTTCGTTTGCAACTATTTTTTGATATCCTCAATTCCATGACACTCCATGCTTTTTAAATGCATATCATGATTGATTATGTTTTGGATTTGATCTCTTGCAACTAAGTGCACTCTTTCCTTTTTTCTTTTTGTCATTTCTTATGGAAAATTACACTCCATGATCAAATTTTATTCTGATTCTAAGTTATTTCTCTGATTTATAATCCAATCTAATGGTCACGGGACATTAAACTCAAGGTTCTATCTAGGTTATGCCTACACCCTATAAGACAAGTTTTGTTGTTGTTTAAAGGATCTCTCTTTTCTAGTCTTCTATGAATATTCTCTTCAAATGTTCTTGCCTCTTATTCAATAGAAATCATTGTTATTATATCCATTCTCAGCCAGTTAAGTTGTGTGATCTATTATACCTCATTTTTTTGGATGTATTTTAGCAATTTTTATACCATGTGATTATGTTCATTCTAGTTAACTAACTTGTCAAGTCAATCTATTGAATTCCTTCCATGATTATGTTATTTTTGGCTTGTCTATGGTGTTAAGATTGAAGGAATATAGATAGTGGTATATCTTGTGAAATCTATTGGATTTTAGTGCACTTAATGGAAAGAAGTACATCAAAAATACAATTTTGTGTAGCACTCCTCTAGGTTAGGATAGATAGTTTGATTTTCACGTGTTTCCTCCTTTTTCATCTCAAGAAATAGGTAGGCATGCCCTACTAGTAAGGAAGTCAGCCTTCTCTGAAGATTCAATCTCTGATTACAAAGTTCCACACTTTTGATATTGTTTCCATGTTACATGAGGTTTCATTTAGGTTAAAACTTTAGGCAAGGGTGCAAACTTTCATGTCAGTAGTTGCTCAAACATATATGAGGAAGCAGAAGTAAAAATTAAAGCCCTAATTAGATTCAATAGGTAGTGTAAGTTCCTCGAAGCCTTCTCTTAGACCAAATGCTAAAAAATCCACTTCAAAGGGTAAACCTTCTGATTCTAGTGAGTCTTTGTCCAAGAATAATAAGTTTATAGGTGATCCTTGTAGTTTTTGTGGCAAGGAAGGACATCCAATTTCCAGGTGTTGGAAATGTCTTGAGGCTTTAGAGGAGGCCATGCAGCAACATAGTATTTCTTCTCTGAATCCATCACCTCCTCCTTCAAGGAAAGGACATGCTCTTTTTGCACTAGAATTATCTTCATTAGCTACTTGGATTCTTGATTTAGGTGCTTCCTACCATTTGAAAAACTCACCTAATTTGATTACCTCACTCAAATTGTTACTACACATATTGTAGTTGTTGACTCCACACAACTTTTAGTTTTAGGTTTAGGCATTATCTCTTTAGAGGGTAGTTCCCTATATGATCTTCTCTTGGTCCTGGCCATTTCTATGAACCTCATGTCTATCTTTCAAATTTTTCATTCTTTCTCTGGTAAGATAGTTGAGTTCTCACCACATGATGTGGTTATTCAAGATCTCCATGATCCTAACTTAGTTGTTTCTACTAGGAGTGTTGATTTATAGTCTCACTTATATCAGTTTGATGGATTTGAGAGATCCAATTTTATAGGTGTTTCTCTTATTTCTCATGCAGACACAGTGAGCTACCTTTGGCATGAGTATTTTTTCCATTGCAAATATAGTATCTATAGTAGATGAGTACACATAAGCTAATTATTGGGCTACCTTAGATCTCTTGTACTGATGGTGTTTGTCAATATTGTGTACTTGGAAAACATCATAGAGATCCATTTCTAACATGTAGATCCACATGTGCTAAGGAACCATTGGAGTTGTTACATAGTGATCTTATGTCATTTCCCACTCCATATTTTATAGCTTCCTGATATGTGCTTACCTTCATAGAAAACTTCTCTACATGGGTGTACTTTTTGAAGTACAAGTTTGTTACTTTTTATTTATTTTGAATATTTAACAAATTTGTGGAGAAGTAATTTGGTCTTTCTATCAAGCATATATGCACTCAAAATGGCAAGAAATATGTGAATCAATCTTTCAGAGACTTTTGTATTGAGCATGGTTTACAACATCAGTTTAGAGTTCCCCATACCCCTCAATAGAATGGGGTTGCAGAGAGAAAGAACATGACATTATGGGAGATGGCTAATTATATGATATAGTCTCAAGCTATGATTTCTTCACTTTTGGATGAGGCTATCAATTATGCCAACTATATTTAGAATTAGATGCCTCACAAGGCATTGTGACATTTAACTCTTGAGGAGGCTTGGACTTATCTCAAGACCAATGTTTCTACATTCCAAATTTTTTGTAATGAGGGTTAGGAATTTATTCTAGATGCTTAGAGGAAAGCCATGGAGAGGAAGAACCAACAACTCACCTTTTTTGGCTACTGTGAGGATGTGAAGGGATACAAGTTGTTTGATCCTAATTCCACAGATGTCTTGTTTTGGCATATAGGTTTTTCATATGTCGAGGGTATTGATTACTCTGAGAACTTTTCTCCTATTGCCAAGATTAATTCTATTTGCCTTGTACTCTCTCTTGCACCTTCTTAGGGATAGACAACATTTCATATAGATGTGAAGAGTGCATTTTTGCATGGAGATCTACATGAGGAGATATCTATGGAATAACCTCATGGTTTTGTGCAGGACTCTTTTATGGTATGTAGACTTTAGAGATCTTTATATGGTCTCAAACAAGCCCCTCAGGCTTGGTATGAGAAGATGTATTCCTTCTTTCTTTCTTCACACTTCACTCATTGTCATCCTGATCCTATAGTGTACATTCAACGTCATGGAGATTAATTATTGATACTTTTTATATATGTTGATAATCTCATTATCATAGGTAGCTCATCCTCTATAATTCATAGTGTCCAATGAGATTTAAAAGAGCAATTTGAGATGACAAACTGTGGAATTTTGTAGTATTTTGTGGGCCTACAATTTGTTTAGTCTTCGGATGGGATAGACATACTCCATAAAAAGTATGCTCTTGATATGCTTCAAATTCAACATTATTGATTACAAATCTTCTCCCATACCTTTTGAGTTAGGTATTTTTTTATCTACCACTTGCACTACTCCTACAGTGGATTATATTTTATAAACAAAACTTGTAAGTAGTTTGTTGTACTCGACACACACATGTCCTGATATATCTTTTATGGTTAGACTTATCTCTAGATTCTCATATGATCCACATGAGAGTCATTAGCAATCTTTCAAATGTACCTTGAGGTACATATAGGGTACTACATGTTATAGCATTTACTACACATCATGGGATCCTCACATTGTTGGTTATACAGACTCAGATTGGGCTAGTGATATTGATGATCGAAGGTCTACTTGTAGCTTTATTTTTTGTCTTCGTTCTAGTCCTATCACATGGTCTTGCAAGTAGAAGCATGCTCGTGCATTATCATCTACAGAGGTAGAATACAAGGCAGTTGTGCTAGCTAGTGAAGAGTTTTTATGGCTTTGATAATTAATGATAGAGTTTGGATTTCCTTCTTATAGTTCCACCTTTCTTTGGTGTGAAAATCAAAGTGCTATACGAATTTCTCACAAACTAGTTGAGAATCAGAGGATGAAGCACATTGAGATTCACATGCACTTCATCAATCATTTGATTTAGGGTGACACTCTTATCTTGGAGTACATTCCCACTACTAAGAAGGTTGTAGACATGTTCACTAAACCTTTTGCATCCATGCGATATCTTCAGTTTTTTTCTATGCTTGGGGTAAAGAAATTTTTCCTTGGGGGGTCTCACTGATGATTCTTCCTTTCTTCTTTTTTGTTTTTCAACTTCTTCTATCTCTTTTTGGAGTAGTGATTTTCCCACATGGTTTTCCCTATTTCTCTATTTTTTAGAGATTTGATTGTGTTGGGTACGTCATCAGGCTACATTGTTGGGACCCATTTATGCTTACAACATTGTAGTTTCCTTGTTATTACTACATTTTTTTAAGTTGCATTATTGCTCATCTTAAGGGGGGGTGTTAGAGTAAAGGATTAGTTCAATTTCATTTATTAAATTACCTTTACTCGTTGTTTAAGATTTCATTTTATGCACATGTATTTCTATTTAATAATTAAATATCATTTACCTCTTAGGGCTTCCCTTTTAGGGTTTTACAATCTCCTTTATTATGATTGATCCATTGTATATTCATTTATTCTTCTAGAGTGATAATATTTTCTTGCATTTTTTTAGAGCCAAACCCTTTCCTTCTCTTGTATTTTTCTTCTCTATGAAAAATTCTTGCAAGCAGGTGCTCTCCTGGATCTAAGGATTTGTTCTCATCAAATCCTTAAAATGTGATTCCAAATCATTGCCCACAATCGTGAAGACATGTCACCAAATCATAAATGACTCAAGTGAATCCATAAAAACATTAACATTGATCATCAATTTATCAATTATTCCTCAAGAACTGAGTACACTTTAACCTATTCAACAACTCTATCAATGCTTCAATGATCACCTATCTATTATTTCATTATTTTATTTATCATGATAATGATTTATAATCATATCTATGAAATATGAGTTGTGTAGTTGACACCATCTCAAAATTTCTCTACTTGATGGATCATAGATTTTACAAACCAATCAAATCACCTATCCCTTATCACTAATAGTTCTAGAAATTATATTGTCAATTCATTGAATTATACCTTTCTTCACTTTAAATGTAGCGATCATACCATGGATCTTCAAAGATATTCCTAATTATCTCTTGATGATGACAACCATGAAAACTTTTTGCAACACTTTACTCATCATGTGTATGCTTTGCAACATGCTAGGAGCACCAAATCAATGGTTGATGTCAATGGAAACATAATAATTGATCATGATGTAATCAAATTTATACCATGACATTACTAGCACCACTTACCATCACAACATCACTCATCCCAACAACCTCCCCCTTTGGCCTTGATGAGAAAACATGATATACTTATGTATTACTACTTTGTGCACAAACCTATTCATGAGAATTCAACATTAGGAATAAAAAATTTAAAAAATCACTTATGTCTTTTGCCACCGCTTTGATTCTCCCCCTTTTACTAAACTTCACTTTCATCATTCATGTTTGCTTACTTTGTGAGAACATTATTCCCCCCCTTTCATAATAATTTCAAAGGTTCTAAACACACCTTATATCTACTCGACTAAACCTAGCATATTACAACTACTCCCCCTAATGAATAGCCCCAAAACATCAATTCAAATATAAAGATATTCAATACATGCATTTGAATTGATCCAACTAAATCTTCTTCTAGTTAAATTCAAGTAGGTAATGACTCCTAACATACCTCTTACATACTCAAATGTATCATTAGAAAGTAACTTTATGAATATATTTTCTACATTTTCCTTAGTTGGCACATTTTCTAACCTTACTTCATTTTCATGAAACCTTCTCTCTAAGAAAATGATACTTTATAGATATATGCTTGGTCTTGAAGTGCATCACTGGGTTATTTAAAATTTTAATGAAACTATTATTGTTATAGTAGATAACTACTAGTTTCATTAATTTCTCCTAAATTCCTTCTAAAATATTCTTTATTCATATTACATGTGTGTAATTAATTCCAAAAAAATATACGCATCTTAAGTTGTTGATTTAGGTACATAATTTTTCTTCTTTTTTGTCGAAGGTACAAGCCTATCATTGAGAAACAATTAACCTCCACTTTTTCTGTTATGATCATCTGCATTACTTACCCAACTAACATAAATGAATACGTTCAATTTAAAATTGCCTTTATGTCCACACATGTAGTGGTTTCACAATGCACACCCCTTTTTTTGGTAGTCCAAAAAATAGGGACCACCCTCTCCCACTTTTTTTTTAGACCCATCTCAAAAAACATAGATAGGTACCTTGATAGATTATAATCTTCCTCTAGGTCTAGGTAATCCCTATTCCTTAGTCAGGAAAGATTGAGTCATGTTTGAGGTTCAGAAATCCAATTTTTTCCTTCATAGTGCAAAAAGTGCATAGTTGTGCACTAGTCCACCATATGCGCTCACCTCTAGTAGAGGATGTGCACATGCACACATACACATGTGTGCACCCTTAGGGATGCATACCAAGAAGGATTCCACCTAAAAATAGAGCCCCCCACCCTTTCATTCTCACTTGTTATCTTCTGAGACCTCCAAATGCCACACCTTTGCACCCTCTTGACATCTACTACTCTACATCTCTGCTTCTATAGATCGTCCTTTTGAGGTAAAAAGAAAACTACTAAGGATGCACACATGCACATGTGCACACCATCAATAGCTGTGCATGGTGCACTCAAACATAAGCCCGCCCCCCACCCCCAAAAAAAAAATTTCACTATATAGATCAAGTGCATAGTTGTACAAGTCTGCTAAGTGCAAACTATGCACTTTATAATCATTAAAGTCAATGCCTGATAAGGAAAACACATGTGCACCTTGTGTACGTGTGCATGTGCACTAGGTTTGAAAAGTGCACGTTTGTACATTTTGGTTGTAACTAGGGGATTTTAGTTAGTTTCTTTTGTTTTCAATTAGGTTTTATCAGTTCAAGCCACGTGTTAGGGTTGTCGTAGGTTTTCCACATTATAAAATTGACACCTCTCTTTTTGTGCATATATAATGGTATCCTCTTCATCCTCTATCACTATGAAGATTGTGCCAAATCTAGTCACCTTCAAGTATCAAGGGGCATCAAAGCAATCTAGATTTTGAGACAAGAAATCTAAGATCCAAGATACTGAGTTGGGGCATATTGAATGGAACACTTTTATGTTATTGTGTAACAAGCCCAAAGAGATTTCAACCATGGTGTTAGTGTTGATCTAAAGTGGTTTGGTAAACATTGCCTCTAATCTAGTGTTAGTTAAATCATTAGAGTTGACCATGACTTTAGCACACCATTATGTGCTAGAAGTTAAAGTGGTCAAGAGTGTGACAGGAGAGATAGTCTAAGACATTAGACCTTGGAACATTGAGAAGGTCTTCCATCTTCCATGAGTAGATTAATATCTATAGAATACCTATGAAGGCATAGATAAATGGTACATGGAGAATGAGACAAAAGCCAAGGAATTGGTAGAAGGGAAGTACCTGATTGACATAACATCTTTGGGAAGGAGAAGTGGAAAGGTCAATATGACCAGAGGCTATATGATAGATGATATTAGTTACTCAATTTTTCTTTTGAGTAGGGAAACAAGCCTTCCTATAGGTAGTCATCTAGAAACATGGATGGTACACTTCATAGAAACCATCAAAATGGGGAAGATGCCTAGTGATTGGGCCACTATACCTAGCGACAATCTGGATGAGTAGTTGATTTTGGTAAAGAATGACCCCCACTTTTATATGAACTCCTACATGGTGTATATTTTAGTGGCAAGACACACATATTATCTAAGATTGTATAGGAAGGGAAGTATGCAGGATGAAAATGCATGGCCAAAAGTAGTTTATCCCAAGTTGGTGAAGAAGATACTCCCTCTACAGAGTTCTAAATCTAGGATGGTAAATGATGGGTTCATTTACACCATCATTTGGTTAATCGAGGGATATTATGCCACAATAATATTACTAGAAGTAATAGCATTAATAATAGAAATTGGAGCTTATTACATCCAATTCAAGACATTTACTTATATCCATGTAGTTGGTACTCTCCTATGCCTAAAGAAGCTCCCACGATATCCATCGGATAGACTACTATTCTTGGGTCTAGCCCATCACTATTGTGGCTTTTGGGGTCAAACAAAAGAAAGATATTACCATGTTTGATTAAGAATGGAACCGTTATCCTCTTCATTATTACTAGTCACCTTGCCCACATTTTGACAATATCAAGATGGTACAACATTTAGTAGTAAAGAAGTTTGTGCCTTAAGAAGCATTAGAAGATCATTGGATGAATGCCATAGATGACTACGATGTCTAAATTAAAGACTATTTTAGAATGAGTCTACAAATTGCTGAAAAGGTGCTTAACATGTGAAATAGGGAAATAGGGATAAGATATATAAAAAGCCCATTATGAATGCATAAATTGGGTGAGAGGAAAATGATGCTACTGAGCATCAGGCTTCACATATGATTGAATTGACAAGGGAATGGGTCATAAAGCCTTTCTATCTGGATCTAGTACCTCAAGCCCTAACTCTTCAAGCCACTACTTGACACAAGAAGGGAAAGGAAACCAAAGTCATTGTGTCCACCTACCCTACAAAGTCACCAGTAAGGCCAAAAATACACTACTACATTTGGGGTCAAATTACAATGGCAAGATGTCACAATTGCAACGACCACTTGTCACCCAAGAAACATATAAATGAATTGGCTCTTGTTAGATGGACATTAGACATTTTTCATCACAAATTGTAATGGAAAGGGCTTCCATTACAATTGTGACGTATAAAGCTATCATGAATTGAAGTTAGACAGTGAATACACCGTCACAATTGTGATGAATATACCATGGAGACCCTATCACACATGTGACATGTATGTGACAACTATGATATGGTTATGATGACTAGCCATCAAACCTATCCATCACAATAGAGATAGATTTATGGCAGCAATATTGTAGAATTGATGACCAACCATCGATATTATGATAGAAATGTAATAGGAAAACAAATATAAAATGTGTGACACCAAAGAGAGTGTGTTCCTAAAAAATCTATTTCTAAAATTCAACTTTGGTTATGAACATTATCAGGAGACTACAATTCTCTTACTTCTATAACTGGTTTTCCTATTATTTTTATCTTTTGGGAGAGATCAGATGATTCTTGTGACTATCAAACAAGAATCATTTGGTCTCTCCCAAAAGATTAAAATAACAAGAAAACCAGTTATAGGGGTAAGAGCATTGCAATTTCCTAATAATGTTCATAACCAAAGTTGAATTTTAGAAATAGATTTGTTAGGAAAGAACTCTCTCCAATGTCGCACATTCCATATTTTTTTCTATTATGATTGCAAAATTTGAAGTTACTGGATTGATCCTACTAGCTAGGAGCAGCTAATTGTTCATTTTATCATACATAATCTGATGATAGTTCTATAGGAATTTGTAATCAACCCAGCTAATTAGCAACTAGACCAATGAATCATAATGACAAAGGCATAAAATCTATGAATGAAGTCCATAAGAAAAAAGATTTAGACAATGAATCATTTGAAAGGGTACTAGAAAAAAGGGAGAAAAGAAGAAGATATGAGCATGACCACGATAGTGAAAATAAAAACTATAGACAAATTGTAATGAATTTAGAGAAATATAATAGAAAGTCTACAAAAGGTTCTAACAACCGGAATGAGATTTATGGAGGTACCAAACATGATGATATTATATATGATGTAGAGGGAAAATACAAGAATAGAGATATGGAAAAGAATTTTTCTGATTGTAGAACTGGTAAGCATCATACCTTTGTAAAAAGTCAAGATGACACATAGCCTAGAAGGGTTGACACAATGGGAGAAAGAAGTAATTGGGTAGAGATGTTGAGGGTGATAGGTAAAAAGCATGAGGAAGATAGTAATAAATATGATTGTTAAGTCAACAATTATAAAAATATAATAGTCAGAGAATGTTTGCATGAGCATGCAAGCTCCTTGAGAAATTATTTTGTACAATTTTTTGGTATATTTGAATGAGCCTGCAAGATTTTTTTTTTTCTAGATTTTAAAATAGATTTCTATTTGTAAATTGGACAAAAAATATTTCTGGGCTCACCATTTTGAAAATAATTAGAAGCTTGTCTGATTAATATCAACAATATACTTCACTTGAAACTTCATTTTTACCTTAAATGCATCATGCAGCCACTCATTTTTTGGTGGTACTATTTCTTAAGTTATTCAAAAATAACTTCTTGTTGGTTCATGGTGGATTATAATGTATCTAAAAGGAAACAATGAATTTGTCAAGGTTTTGTGTCAATCTACTTGTTACTTGTTACATATAATGTCTTAAAATAGTTAAGTGCTACCTAACTATGTCCAAGGCATCTATACACTGGAGGCATACTCTACCTACCAGGCTTCCTATATACCTATATCCATAGGATTAAGACCCTTGAACTACTCACTCTAATGAATGTGTAGTTTTGGTTTCTAATTGTTTTGATGTAGTTGTATTCCTATAACCACTGGTGAGCTTTATTCACCTAATACAAATCTTCGCCATCATACACACACTCGAGTGAATTAGACAAATTTCTATAATTACAATACCAAAATACCCTGGTGCAACCTTTGTGTTGTAGTTTACAGATAATGTAAGGTTAACCTATATACCTCCTAACTCACTCCTTATATAGTTATGTTTAAAAGCTTGTGACAATAATCAATGTGACAAAAGCTTGTTCAAAAGAGCATATTCAATTTATTAAATGTAAGGTTGATTACCTAAAGATCTATACATGTATAACAATGTTAAGTTACTTGGAATGTCATGAGATCAATATTTAAAGTACTTGTTAGGATTAAACCATGGACAAAAATAACAATTACATGCAAATATAACCAATATTAGAAAAATAATAGATCACATAGAAAAGAACACAAGGTACCAAGATTTAACATGGTTCATCCGATCCATGGGATATGTCTACCAAATAGCAAGTTTGATATTATTATGATCTAGTAATTACAACCTGATTACAACCTATAATCCCTTACAGCTCAATGTTGCCCAAAGAACCAATTTTTGCATCACAACTATGAAACAATCACTAACCCTAAGCCTTTTTATACAAGTATTTTTACCACTTTGTGGTTATAATTAATAATTACATGTTAGCTCAAAATTCCAATAAAATAGGGCCCAAAATTTTTTTTTGGGGTGATGCCCTAAGCCGCAAAGAATTTATGAAGTATGTACAGTACATTCCTGATCAGTCACCACAAAATAACAATCTCCCACCTAGGGACTAATTAGGCTCCACACTAAACAACAATCTCCCACTTGGAGGTTGATCCTGTAGCAATGCTACTAGTCCATGAGGCTCCCATTGGATCAAACCATCCTAGACTCTATTGTTCTTTTACTCATGTTCAGTCTAGAAGACCTATCCAAGCTAAAGAGGAGTTCAGCTTGGCCCTTGTTACTACCTTTGTAAACATATATGTTGGATTTTCATATGCATGTATCTTGTCTAACTTTAATTGTCCATCCTCCAAAACTAACTGAATGAAATGGTACCACAACTATATGTGTTTGGTCTTTGAATGTAGAGCTGAATTCTTTGCAAGATGAATGGCACTCTGACTACTTGTAAACAAATAATTATCCTTTTGAGGATGTCCCAATTCTTCTAAGAAGAACTAAAGCCATATCATCTCCTTGGTTGCCTCTATAGTAGCAACATACTCTGCCTTTATAGTGGATAGAGAATTAATCTTCTACAATCTAGAAACCTAGCTCATGTCTGCCCCAAAAATAGTAAAGACATAACCTGTAGTACTTTGTTTGGTATCGATATCCCCTACCAAATTTGAGTCAAAATAGCCCTGTAAATTAGTAGTAGAGCCCCCAAAGTATAAACACTTATTGGATGTTCCTCTCAAATATCTTAGAATCCATTTGACTGCATTCCAATGCTCAATTCCTAGATGACTCATATACTTGCTAACAACTCCCACTACATGTGGAATATCTGGCCTGATACATACCATAGAATACATCAAGCTTCCTACAACTAAAGCATAGGGTACCTTGGACATCTTATCCTCCTCTTCTTGTGTCTTGGGACACATCTCCTTAGTCATTTTCAAATGACCAGGTAAAAGTGTGCTGACAGCTTTAGCATTCTCCATAGAGAAACATTGCAACACCTTTTTAACATCAGCCTGAGATACTGTTAATTTCCTATTCTTCCTATCTCTGCAAATCTTTATCCAAGGATTTTTTTACTGCCCCCAAATCCTTCATAGAAAATGCATGTGCTAACTGGTATTTTAGCCTCTTAATATGATCCATGTTAGACCCAGCTTCAAGAATATCATTAACATATAAGCATAAAATAATGTATCTATCATCATCCAACCTCTTAAAGTAGACACAATGATCTAAATGACACTTTTTGTAACCATTCTCATGCATAAAATTGTCATATTTCAGATACCATTACCAAGGTGCTTGTTTCAAGCCATATAAACTTTTCTTCAATTTGCACATTAAGTTATCCTTACCTTTGACCTCAACCCCCCATGGCTGAGACATATATATCTCTTCATCCAAATCACCATGAAGTAAGGTTTTTTTAACATCAAACTGCTCTAAATGAAAATCTTCAGTAGTCCCAATACTTAAAATAGTACAGATAGAAGTCATCTTAACAACATGAGAAAACATCTCATCAAAATCAATGCCCTTTTTCTATGCAAATCCTGTTATAACTAACTTGGCTTTAAATTGTTACTTGCCTCCATCATCTTGTTTTAACCTGTAATCCCACTTATTCTATAAAGCACTTTTTCTTGTAGGCAACTTACATAAATCCCATGTCTTATTCTTCAGCAAAGAGTCCATTTCATCTTTCATTGTAGACTCCCACTGAATCTTAGTATCCACCTACACAACTTCATCATAACATTCAAGTCTACCAACACCTATTAATAAAATAGAATACAAAGAGGTAGAAATTATTTCTAGAGGTCTAATTTGCCTTGTTGATTGTCTAACATTCATTGGTGTGGGTGGTATTTGTTGTTGCGGTTGTTGCACATCATACATAATCATCTTCTTTCTTCTCATATTGCTACAGTAGATATTTGTACAGCACTTTCTCATTGAATATGACATCCCTACTTTTTACAATTTTATCATATTCAAAATCCCAAAGCTTGTAACCAAATTCATTAATACCATATCCAAAAAATACACATCTCTTTGACTTAGCTTCCAGCTTGGTTCTATTTTCAGAATCTATATGAGAAAAAGCTTCACAACCGAAGGTCTTTAGAAAAGAATAACTCACCCTTTTACTAGTCCATGCTTCCTCTAGAATACCACAGTCAAAGGAGTAAAGGGACCTCTATTAATCAAATATACAATAGTATTGACAATATTCGTCCACATGTGTAAGGGCAACCCATCATGCAACCTCATGCTCCTTGCATGCTCCATTATAGTCTTGTTCATGCATTTAGCCACTCCATTTTCTTGTGGAGTCCTTGGAATAATTTTTTGTTTATGAATACCATTAGTGGAACAATTCAATACTCACCACCATACACACAACTTTCACAAAAATCCATATTAACACTTTCTAGACCTGGCAAATTTTTTTTTGAATGAAGTACTTTCATACCTTTCTCACTCATCTGCCCAAGTCTATTGTGCCACAACACTATATCAAAATTTACAGTAGTTATTTTTTCTCCCTCCTCAACTACAAAAACTATTCCTAAACATTCATTTTTCTCTAAAACAATTAAAGTAGAAGGAACAATATGACCT
Organism: Cupressus sempervirens; assembly: GCA_028749045.1. Classification (NCBI taxonomy): domain Eukaryota; kingdom Viridiplantae; phylum Streptophyta; class Pinopsida; order Cupressales; family Cupressaceae; genus Cupressus; species Cupressus sempervirens. The sequence goes on along the minus strand of CM053791.1, from coordinate 483,628,554 downwards.
GTACAAAGATATAAGGTGCCTACTTTCACACCTTTTGCTTCTACAAGGGAAACTTTTGAAACCTTCTATTTTTTATCATTAAAAGTAATTACACAACCCTCATCACCATGTTCCTTGTTGAAATTAAATTCCTACTCAACCTTAAAACATGTCTTACCTACCAATAGTGGCATGTTGTGATGGTTAAGTCGTTGCGTTATTATCCTTGCTATCAAGGTTCAAATCTCATGGGGATGAGGTCCCCTATTTGTCGCCTCACTGGTTCATAGCTCTAGGTCAAAGCGTTTACCCCTCTTTAAAAAAGAAACATGGCTTACCTCATGTAGTAGTGATTGATTCTCATTATGCAACTTAATCTTAATTTTTCCCTTTCCAATAATTTGACAAGGTTCATTATCCCCCAAATAAACAAGTCCAAAATCCCCTTGGACATAATCAATGAAATAACTTCTATGAGGTCTAGCATAAAATGAAGCACCTAAATCTAAAACCCATGAATCATCAACACTTTCTAAAGATAGAAGCAAAGCATCCTCTTTGGATTTGTTACTTACCACATTTGCCTCCTTGTCTCCATCTAGTTTATCTCCTTCATTTTTCTTTTGATTCCAACAATCTTTATTTTTATGCCCTAGTTTTCCACAGTACTAGCAATCATTTGGTCCTCTCGATTGAGACCTCCTCCTCTTTGACTTTCCTCTTGATTTCCCATGATTTCTAGAATTACTTCCTCTCTCAGTCATTCGACCCTTGCTTTGTAAATTCAAAGCACTTCCTGATGTAGATCCATCTAAGGATTTCCTACAAGTTTCCTCACTCAAAATAACACGGATCACATCATCATATTTTAGGGTACTAGATCAAAGAATAGAATTACTCACAACCATTACCAAGCCATTCCAACTTTCAAGCAAAGAACACAAAATCAAGAAAGCCCTAATTTCTTCATCAAATTTGATACCCATAGAAGATAACTGACTAGTAATAGCATTAAACTCATTTAAATGATCTACAATAGATCCACCTTCTACCATTTTCATATTAAATAAATGTTTCATGAGAAATACCTTGTTTGAAGTGGAGGGCTTTTCATACAGTTTTGCTAGGGTTTGCATCAATCCTTCTGTTGTCTTTGCTTTTATAATATTAAATGCCACTAATGGTGCCGAGCATAATCAAATGCTTCTAAGTGCCTTTCTGTCCAAAAGATTCCATTGGTCATTTGACATAGATCCCTGATTCTTGGCTATGTCTTCCAATGGCTTTCATAAATCCTTCTGATAAAAATAGTCTTCCATTTACATCTTCCATAACTAGAAGTTCTACCCATTAAACCTGTTAACCCTCAACTTACCCTCGTCTTCCATTGCTCCCACTCAACCATGAGACTCTCACTCAACTATGAGACTTTCCTATAAAGGATAATTGAAAAAAACCTCACTTTGATACCACTTGTTCGGATTAAACCATGGATAGAAATAAAAATTACATGCAAATATAACCAATATCAGAAAATAATAGATCACATAGAAAATAACAAAAGGCACCAAGATTTAATGTGTTTCACCCAATCCTTGGGCTACATCCACCCAAAAAAAAGTCTAATATTATTGCGATCCAATAATTACAACCTAATTACAATCTGTAATCCCTTACAACTCAATACCACCGCAAGAACCAATTTTTGCATCACAACTATGAAACAATCCCTAACCCTAAGCCTTTTTATACATGTATTTTTACCACTTTATGGTTATAATTAATAATTACATGTTGGCCCAAAATCCTAATAAAATAGGGCCCAATTTTTTTTTTCGAGGTGATGCCCTAAGCCCCAAAGAATTTATAAAGTATGTACAGTACTTTCCTAATTTGTCACAACAAAGTAACAATCTCCCATTTGGGGACTGATCATGCTCCACATTAAACAAAAATCTCCCACTTGGAAACTGATCCTATAGTGATGTCACTAGTCCACGAGGGTCCCACTAGATCAAACCACCCTAGACTCTATTGTTATTTTATTCATGTTCAGTCTAGAAGACCAACTGAAGCTGAAGAGGAGTTCATCTTTGCCCTTGTTACTACCTTTGTAAACATATCTGTTAGATTATCATATGTATGTATCTTGCCCAGTTTTAATTGTCGATCCTCCAAAACTAACCGAATGAAATGGTATTGCAACTATATGTGTTTGGTCTTTGAATGTAGAGCTAAATTCTTTGCAAGATGACTGGCACTCTGGCTTTTTGTAAAAAAATAATTATCCTTCTTAGGATGTCCCAATTATTCTAAGAAGAACTAAAGCCATATCATCTCCTTAGCTACCTCTATAGCAGCAACATACTCTGCCTTTGTAGTGGATAGAACATTAATCTTCTATAACCTAGAAACCCAGCTCATGGCTACCTTACCAATAATAAAGACATAACCTGTAGTACCCTACCTGGTATCAATATCCCCTACCAAATCTAAGTCAACCTAGCCCTATAAATCAGTAGTAGAGGCCCCAAAGTGTAAACACTTATTGGATGTTCCTCTTAAATATCTGAGAACCCATTTGACTGCATTCTAATGCTCAATTGCTAGATGACTCATATACATGCTAACAACTCCCACTACATGTGCAATATATGGCCTAATACATACCATAGCATACATCAAGCTTCCTACAACTGAAGCATAGGGTACCTTGGACATCTTATCCTCCTCTTCTTGTGTCTTGGGACACATCTCCTTAGTCAAATTCAAATGACCAGGTAAAGGTGTGTTGACAGCTTTAGCATTCTCCATAGAGAAACATTGCAACACCTTCTCAACATAATCAACCTAAGATAGCATCAATTTCCTATTCTTCCTATCTTTGCAAATCTTCATACCAATAATTTGTTTTGCTACCCCCAAATCCTTCATAACAAATGCATGTGCTAACTAGCATTTTAGCCCCTTAATATGATCTATGTTAGAACCAGCTACAAGCATATCATCAACATATAAACATAAAATAATGTAGCTATCATCATTTAACCTCTTAAAGTAGACACAATGATTTGAATGATACCTACTATAACCATGCTCATGCATAAAACTATCATATTTCAAATACCATTGTCAATGTGCTTGTTTCAAGCCATATAAACTTTTCTTCAATTTGCACACTAAGTTCTCCTTATCTATGACATTAAATCCCCATGGCTGAGCCATATATATATATATATATCTCTTCATCCAAATCCCCATGAAGGAAGGTTGTTTTAACATAAGGTTTCTCTAAATGCAAATCTTTGGTAGCCACAATACTTAAAATAGTATAGATAAGAATAGGAGAAAATATCTCATCAAAATCAATGCCCTTTTTCTATGAAAATCCTTTTACAACTAACTTGGCTTTAAATTGTTTCTTGCCTCCATCCTCTTCTTTTAACTTGTAAAACCACTTATTTTGTAAAGCACTTTTACCTACAGAAAACTTACATAAATCCCATGTCTTATTCTTCAGCAAAGAGTTCATTTCATCTTTCATTGCAGACTCCCACTGAATCTTAGTATCCACCTACACAACTTCATCATAAAATTTAGGTTTACTAGTATCTATTAATAAAATAGAATACAAAGAAGGAGAAAATCTTTTTGGAGGTCTAATTTACCTTGTTGACCATCTAACATTCACTGTTGTCTGTGGTATTCATTGTTGTGGTTGTTGCACATCATGAGGAATAGTTGGAACATCATCCTTTGGAGTATCATCCAACACTACATAATCATCTTCTTTCTTCTCATGTTGTTGCAATAGATCTTTGTACAACACTTTCTCATCAAATATGACATCCCTACTTTTTACAATTTTATGATTTTCAAAATGCCAAAGCCTATAACCAATTTCATTAATGTCATATCCAATAAATACACATTTCTTTGACTTAGCTTCTAGCTTGGTTCTATTTTTTGAATCTATATGAGCAAAAGCTTCACAACCGAAGGTCTTGAGAAAAGAATAACTCACCTTCTTATCAATCCATGCTTCCTTTGGAATACCAAAACCCAATGGAGTGGAGGGACCTCTATTAATCAAATATATAGTAGTATTGATAGCCTCTACCCACATGTGTAAGGGCAACCCAGCATGCAACCTCATGCTCCTTGCATGCTCCATTATAGTCCTGTCCATGTGTTCAGCCACTCCATTTTCCTATGAAGTCCTTAGAACAATTTTCTATCTTTGAATACAATTAGTAGAGAAATAATCTTCAAATTCACAACTACAATACTCACCACCATTATCAGATCTAAGACATTTCAATTTCTTACCATTCTCATTTTCAACCAAGAATTTTCATTTCTTAAAAGTTTGAAATACATCATATTTCTGTCTAAGAAAATAAATCCATACCTTTCTAGTTGTATCATCAATAAATGTAACATAATAATGAGATCCACCATAGGAAGATACCTGAGCCAGTCCCCATACATCGGTATGCACAAGCTCTAACGCCACAACATTGTATCAAAATTTACAGCAACTATTTGTTCTCCTTCCTCAATTGCAACAATTGTTCCTGAACATTCATTTTTCTTTGAAACAATTAAAGTAGAAGGAACAATATGACTTGTACAAAGATATAAGGTGCCTACTTTCACACATTTTGCTACTACAAGGGAACCTTTTGAAACCTTCCAATTTTTATTATTAAAAGTAACTACACAACCCTCATCATCGAGTTGCCCAACTGAAATTAAATTCTTACTCAGCCTTGGAACATGTCTTACCTCATGTAGTAGCCAATGATTCTCATTCTACAACTTAATCTTAATTTTTCCCTTTCCAACAAGTTGAGAAGGTTCACTATCCCCCAAATAAACAAGTCCAAAATCCCCTTGGACATAATCAATGAAATAACCTCTATGAGGTGTAGCATGAAATAAAGCACCAAAATCTAAAACCCATGAATCATCAACACTTTCTAAAGATAGAAGCAAAGCATCCTCTTTGGATTTGTTACTTACCACATTTGCCTCCTTGCCTCCATCTAGTTTATCTCCTTCATTTTTCTTTCAATTCCAACAATCTTTCTTTTTATGCCCTGGTTTCCCATAGTACTAGCAATCGTTTAGTCCTCTCGATTGAGACCTCCTCCCCTTTGATTTTCCTCTTTATTTCCCACGATTTTTGGAATTACACTCTCTCTCAATCATTCTACCCTTGCTTTGTGCATTCAAAGCACTTCTTGATGTAGATCCACTTGAGGATTTCCTACGAGTTTCTTCACTCAAAATAACATTGATCACATCATCATATTTTAGGGTACTAGGTAAAAGAATAGAATTACTCACAGTCATTACCAAGCCATTCTAGCTTTTAGGTAAAGAACACAAAATCAAAAGAGCCCTAATTTTTTCATCAAAATTGATACCAACAGAAGATAACTAACTAGTAATAGTATTAAACTCATTTAAATGATCTGCAATAGATCCACCATATACCATTTTCATATTAAATAAATGCTTCATGAGAAATACCTTGTTTGAAGCGGAGGGCTTTTCATATAGTTTTGCTAGGGTTTGCATCAATTATTCTGTTGTCTTTACTTTTTTAACCACCGATGGTGCCAGGCATAATCAAATGCTTCCAAGTGCCTTTCTATCCAAAAGATCCCATTGGTCATTTGACATAGATCCCTAATTCATGGCTTTGCCTTCCAACAGCTTCCATAAATCCTTCTGATAAAGATAGTCTTCCATTTGCATCTTTCATAACTAGAAATTTTTCCCATTAAACATATAAACCCTCAGCTTACCCTCATCTACAATCGCTCCCACTCAACTGTGAGACTTTCTTGTAGAGGATAACTAAAAAACAACCTCGCTCTGATACCATTTGTTAGGATTAAACCATGGACAAAAATAACAATTACATAAAAATATAACCAATATTAAAAAATAATAGATCACATAAAAAAGAACACAAGGCACCAAGATTTAACGTGGTTCACCCAATTCCTGGGCTACGTCCATAAAATAGCAAGTCCAATATTATTACAATCTAGTAATTACAATCTTATTACAATCTGTAATCCTTTATAGCTCAATACTGCCACAAGAACCAATTTTTGCATCATAGCTATGAAACAATCCCTAACCCCAAGCCTTTTTATACAAGTATTTTACCACTTTAGGGTTATAACATTTTGGCCCAAAATCTCAATAAAATAGGGCCCAAAAAAATTTCAAGAGCCCCAAAGAATTTATGAAGTTTGTATAGTACTTTCCTAATCATTCACGACAAACTAATAGTACTTGAAATGCCATGCTACCTGTTGAGTAACTTTTATTATTTTTCAATTGTATCAAGATATCTCTGTTTATGTACATACATACATACATGTACACATATATATACACATGCATATGTATATACATACATACATACATGCATGCATGCATGCATATACAAAGATCATAAGGGTACACCAACGAGATGTAGAGATCACAAGGGCACGTTAACAGAATCTTAGATCTCCACTGATCTCTACCAACATTCAAAACTCTCTACCCTTGTTTTGAGTTCTCCACCCTCTTTCACACACAGCTCTCCACAATCAATCAAAACAAATGGAGAATGATTAATGTTGTGTTTTCTTTTCTTTTTTGTTTATAATCCACAATCCACAATCCAAAATATCTCTCTATACATATACATACATAGATATACATGCATATATACATGTATGCATGCATACATATAGATATATACATACATATATAAATACATACATATATACATGCATACATATATGCATTCATACATCTTGAAAACTTAAATGTTGGTAGTGATTTTGATAAGTATATTATGGGAGCCACTGGATAGAATCTAGGAAAGTGTTGTGGTAGGTACTATGACATTGGAAACACCAGTTAAATTGGTGTAGTTGTTGATTAACTGGGTTGATAACTTCATTATTATATGATCCAATGGTAATGTTAGTTATTATTTTGACATACATGAAAACATTATTATTATTCATAATTATATATATACATACATACATATGTGAAAACAACAATGCACTTTCTAAGAGTTTACAATTGTTCAACAAAATTAATATTTTACAATAAAATGTGCCTAAAGAACTATTAGCTCAGAAGTAAGAAAATGTTGTTGAAATAGTACATAAATTTCTTGGCATGAGAGGTCCACAAGTGAGGGTATTGACCAATCTTGAAAACTTGAATGCTAAAATGAAAGCTATCGATGATCAAACACTTATGCCAAAGTTGCAACACAATGTGAGGTTGATTTTAGATAAGGTAGAGGCAGATATTCAAAAGTGTGATAATAAAAATTGAGGTTATGAGAGTGAAGGAGAAGAAGTAGCTTTAGAAAGAGACTACACAAGAGAAACAACATCTAGAAGACATTGAGGATATTATGGAGCCTTGTGCTTATGACATTTACATAGAAGCATAACTTTCTTTTTCAACTCCTTACACTCAACTCTTCACTAAAATTATTCTTCCAATAGTGGGATTATTTATCTATTGTTGTTCTTCTACTTGGCAATAAATTTAAAGCTTTTTCAATAACTTGGAAAGGAGCTCATCAAACTATGTGCATTATAATGACAAACAATATTTTCTTCCTCAAAGAGAAAAAAGATAAATTTCTTGAGCACACAGTTCTACCAAAAGAAAGACAAAAAAATAGCAGCCAATGCTACTTTAGATTAACATACACAAATAGTACATCTATAGTAAAAGATTGAATAAAAATTAACTCTAAAATTAATCGTACTAAAAAATTTGAGTGAAAGCCCTCGTCTTTTTAATCCTAAATTATTTGTAGGCCCTAGATTGAGATGCTCCACGGTACACATTAGACATTGCAAGGAATAGATCTGACTACTTCAACCTTGGGTCAAGGGATTCTTTGTACCATTTTATCTGGTCATCAAAAATAGTTCACTAAGGAACTATTAATCTACAAGAAATCAATCTAAAAAAATGATTTTAAAAAATAATTAATAGTCAAGATCCAATTAAATGAAGAAATACCATGGACCCAAATAAATAAAAATAAAATCAAAACCTAGAAATTGTAAACCTAACAAAAGGGGAAAAAAGAAAGCAACAGATAAAAAATGATTTTAAGATAATCATTGAAGAGGCATGTCAAGTATACATACATATTTTGTAAAATGTCACTCATGACATTGGTATAGTTTCTAGAGAAGCAAAAAAGACAATTTGGTGAAGAAAAGAAGAAAAATACAAAGATATGATGTGGGAAGTAGGTGGCAAAAAAATGACATCTCCCTTATCCTCCATTTTTTTCATAGGGACTTCATGTAGACTATTGTTGCATGATCAGTTTTATAGCACCCATTTCTGCAAATAATTTTATGAACAAACCATAAGATGGAAAACTATGTAAAGACTGAAATTCTCACAATTAAACCAAATAAACGTGGATCTAAATGCACAAAAAGTTGAAGTATAATGAAGTATAAGATGTAGGGGTTCTATATCATAATTTACTTTCTAAGTATAATGAAGACTATATTGGCAATTGTTTTTTGATCTACCTTTAAATGTATATAGAGTTTGTAAACAAAATATTAATGTTCTTCTTGCAAAAGAAAAGTAGAAAGGTTTTTAACTTCAAAAATCCCATTCCCAATCATTTTTACCATTCATATTTTTTGAGATGGTATATTAAAAAATAAATTGTAGAAAGAAATTAGATGAACATGGATTCGCACCAAGCCATGAAATATTGAGCATTAACAAAATACAATTCAACTTCAAAATAATCCATATGCAAGGGCGACTATAGAAATTGAATAAGAAGCCAATATCCACAAAATGATATGTGAGGAACAAAAATAAATGTGAAGCTTCTTATCAAACAACACTTCTTAGTGACAACTCATCAATCGAGCAGTATAGACAAGGCATGTGAACTATTTGATAGAATGCTACCATGATATTTGTTAAAAAGATTGTCTAAAATTTCATTCAAAAGTCAAACATTGGCGAGCATCACGTTGTAACTAGAGGACATCATGCTCATGTGGAATGGAGAAATCTTCCAAAGGCACCATAGTGAAGGGAGGCATGAATCATTTGTTGTAATGTGTCAATAGAGAGGTCATCCCATGAGGAAAAATTGGTTAAGAAAAGTAGAAAAATACAAAGATATGATGTGGGAAGTAGGTGCCCAAAAAAAATGACATCACCCTTACCCTCCATTGTTGTCATAAGGACTCCATGTAGACTGTAACTACATGATCAATTCTATACAACCCATTTCTACAAATAATTTGACAAATAGTCCATAAGATGAAAAACTATGTAAAGACTAAAATTCTCACAACTAAGCCAAATAAACATGGATCTAAATACACAAAAAAATTGAAGTATAATGAAGTATAAGATGTAAGGGTTTTACATCATAATATACTTTCTAAAGTATGATGAAGACTATACTGGCAAATGTTATTTGATCTACCTTTTAATGTATACAGAGGTTGTAAACAAATATTGATATTCTTCCTACAAAAGAAAAGTAGAAAGGTTTTTAACTTCAAAAATGCCATTCCCAATCATTTTCTACCATTCATATTTTTTGATATGGTATATTAAAAAATAAATTGTAGAAAGAAATTAGACAAACCCAGATTAGCTCCAAGCCATGAAATATTGAGCATTAACAAAATACAAATCAGCTTCAAAATAATCCATATGCAAGGGTGACTATAGAAACTGGATAAGAAGCCAATATCCATAAAATGATATGTGAGGAATGAAAATAAATTTGAAGCTTCTTATATAACAACACTTCTTAGTGACAACTCATCAATTAGGTAGTATAGACAAGGCACATGAACTGTTTGATAGAACGATACCATGATATTTGTTAAAAATATTTTCTAAACTTTCATTCAAAAGTCAAACATTGGTAGGTATCATTGGAACTAGAGGACACCATGCTCACATGGAATGGAGAAAGCTTGTGGAGGCACCATAGTAAAGGGATGCATGAATCATTTGTTGCAATGTGTCAATAGAACGGTCATCCCATGAGATGGATAAAAAGTGGAGTGATAATTACATAGAATACAATGATTGAAAAATATGCACAATATGGAAGCATAGATAATAACATGAACAATTGGGAAAGAGGCCTCAAGAGAATGAAATTTTTGGAAAATTGATTGGTTTTATGAGTAATATTCATACAAAATGTGGCTTGTAGAAATACCATGGAAAACTATATTCAATCCTGCTAGATGAGAATCGCTAATCTTTTTTTTTAATACCTAATCCGATGATAGTTCTATAGGAATTTTTAATCAACCTAGCTAATTAGCAACTAGATCCAATTTACTGGGTTATAGCTAGTTTCTTTCTAAAAATATCTACTATAATGTGCTTTTGTAAAATTTCTTGCAAATTCTAGCTTTTTTCTTGGTCTGTGTTATGTTTGTGGAGGATCTTGAGGTAAGTCACTTAGCATGGGTTGAGTTTTATTATTTTATTATTTAGATTCTAGAATATGTATGTAGATGAATCAATTTTTCTATTGTGTTAAGATGTAATAAGAACCTTCAAAATAATCTCTAAATATACATATATAGAAGGAAATATAAAGAAATACCTATTTAGAAGCAAAATAAATGAGAATTTACATAGCCCTTAAAGAAAATAGTAGAGCTAGGGCATGACAATGAATTCGTAGAGAAAGGGCACAACATGACAATGAAATTATAGAGCAAGGGCATAGAGATCACAAGGGAACAACAACCAAATCCCAAAGCAAGGGCATGACAATGAAATGCATAGATCACAAGGGCACGACAACCAAATAACAAAGCAAGGCCATGGAAACAATATGCAAAGCTCACAATAACGAAATTACAAACCAAGGGCATGACAACTAAATGCAGAGATCATAGAAATGAAATGCAGAGATCACAACAATGAAATGCAAAGATCATAGCAATGAAGGGCATGACAACGTTCATAGCTTTCCACCCTCATTTGAAGTTCTCCATCCTCTTTCCTATGAAGCTCTCCATAATCAAAACAAATAAGGAATGATTTATGCCATGTTTTTAATTTTTTAATTTTTTATAGTCAATGGGGCATCACAAATACAATTCTAATGTCAATATTATGACAATGTCAGGGATAATTGCAAAAAAAATATGAAAATCAACACACCTTCATCACGAATTGTCATCATAATTTGACCCCAAATGTTGTAGTGATAGTGCATTATCATGAGCGAGAGGTAGAGTACTTTTAAATAGAAAGAGTATAGAGAAAGAAGAGAAAAAGGATCACTCAGGTAAGGAAACAAGAGGAAGAGGATCAAGAAGAGCTAGCTACCCAAGGAGAAGAAGCTCAACCTGAGTAGGAAGAGGCTTAACCAAAAAAAGAGGAAGCAACAACACCTAAAGACCCTTTAATAGAAGCCTCCCCATCCATAGCAAAAAAGTGTTGGAGTTCTTTAGAATAACTAAGCAAGGGGGTAAATTAGTTATCCAAGGTCCAAATGTATAGATAAAGCTTTTCATAGCTTAGTGAACCCATAAAACATTTATCATTATGCATGCATCCATAAGATTATGCAATTACTTAAACTTGTAGGTTGTTGTCAAATCAATTTGCAAAAATGTAAACATGAAACATAAAAGGTTCAACAACACACTTGACATAATGACTTATGTGGAAACCCAATTTGAGAAAAACCACTAGTAACATGCTACCATTTTTCACTCTTCTAAAGTGATGCCCTGTGAAAGGTCAACCCTGTTAAAGCTTTCAATACACATAGTTAAATGTGACCCTATTGAAGGATTTCAATCACCCTATTTGTAGTGAGCCTTGTTAGAGGACTTTAGACCATTCACTTGGAATGTCATCCAGTTAAAGGATTTTACAAATGACTCTTAGGTCAACCTTAATCCAAAGGATTTACCCTAGACTAATACAATTATTAGAGAGTAACCAATAAGGCTTGATCTGATAACAACTTAGAACTTCATTTGCAAATTATAGATCACTCTTTCAATTCTCCATTTTACTTGGCTTTGACACATTTCAGTTCTAATAGCTTGTTCACCCTTCAAGAATTCATACCCTTAAGCCTTCTTGCTTTACATGTCAATACAGACTCTTCACTTAGGTCACTTGATGAAGCAATATTCCTTGACTCCTTGTCTTCCTTAGGTTCTCACACATGAAAACCCTTGTTTCTTACTAGCCATCCCTATAAATAGAGAATTAAGATCTTTTTTCATTCATTCTCCATCATCCAATTTAGGTTTAGGATAGATTAGGTAGGATAATCTACCCCTAATTCCATATCACTTCTAGAAACCTCTTTGAATTCACCTCAAAATAGTTCACCATGAATTTTGTGCCACCAGCTCATCAATCTTATTTTCCACTCGGTTCACATAATCCAAGAAAATAAACTTGTCAGCTTAGAAGCATTGAATTCACAATCTTTCTAATAATGTTGGCACTCAGCATTAACTTGCTTCTGATGCTCAGCACATATTGTGTTTCTCGGCATCCACTAAAAAATCACTCGACACGACCTAAAGTTTACTGGTGCTTAGCATCAACTAAACTTTACTTAGCATCCACTATTTTTCTCAGCTTGCACTAAAATGAATTTTTACTTAGCTCCAACTTATTTTTTGCTTGACTTGTAATGAATTTTCTCGACACCTACTATCCATTTGATCAAGCTTGGTAGAAAAAATTTGTTTAACTTGTTCTTCTAAACTTTCTTAGTGTAGCCAACCTTTGCAACATTAAATAGATTATGAATGCACTATGATATCACTATCTTAGCTAATTCTTGTACTCCTTTGTATATCATAACTCAATCTTTCCTCTAGGTTCTTTTGTTACATCTTTTTGATCAAATCCTCTTCATCAATCAAACAAGTGATCATACTTAAGTCATATAAGTAGTTCTTTTACTAGCAAAAAACAAGTTTGACATCAGTGACAAAATAATGATTGAAACACATTTATCATACTTGTACCAATCTATTTTCAATAGTCTTCCTCTTTCAACAATCTCCCTATTTGGCATTGATGGCAAACCAAATTGATCAACCAAATAGACTAGGTTAAAATAGTAAGACCAACAAAATACCAAAAAATAAAATAATTCCTTGTTATTGGAATTTCTCCCTCTATAAAAAACTTTCATCTTTTGAATAGGTTATAAAAATTTTGACAATTAGACAATCAATTCATCCTTATGACACCCTCTGAATTACTTCTTATATCTCCCTTCTACAATTATCTCCCTCTTGCTAGCTTTCTTTCTATCAGCATTTTGACTCCCTCATATTGTGTGTTAGGATTTCTCCTTCTTTGTTTAATCTCCAATTTCTTTAATTCTCTTGACCAGTCACTATCTCCCTCTTTCTTGTTTTTGTCCTGATCAGCAACTATCTCTCTATTTGACAATAATTCCAAAGACTTGTCATCTCAACATGTAGATATGAACTTCTTTAGTTTCTTTTGTGTCACCTTGCTTGTGACTAATTTGTAGGTTCAGTTCTTTGATTATTTTAGATAGCTCCTAAAGTAAGATCCACTACATCAATTTGTAGCATATGGAAAACAACTTGTTTGATGCAGGGCACTCCTTTTGTTACTTAGAGAGTCCTTGATAGGGGTATCACCCCTAGTTTACCTCTTAGATACTTATGAGCATCCTTAGGTAGTTCTTTTGTGAAGATATCAACAATTTGGTCTTTTGTGTTAACATATTCCATCTTCACCTCTTTGCCTTGAACTAATTCTCTCAAGTAATGATACTTGATTGCAATATGCTTAGTCTTTGTGTGCATCACTAGATTCTTTGATATGTTAATCACATTTATATTGTCATAATAAAGTATCACTATTTTTGTGATCTCTTCCTTCATACCTTTGAGTAGTTGTTTGATCCATACAATGTTTGTACAATTTATAGCAACAACAACATATTCAACTTCAATAGTAGATTATGAAGAACGGTTTTGTTTCTTACTAGTCCATATTAACTAGCCTCTTGCCTAAGAAAAATGATCTTCCACTGGTGCTTTTTTTTGTCATCAATGTTTCTAGCCCAATCAACATCAGTATAGGCTCTTAATTCAAATTTCTCATTTTTCTTATAGTATAGACCATATTCCTTTGTTCCCTTTAGATATATCATTATTCTCTTTACAACCATCAAATGATTCTCCCTAGGATTAGCAAAGAATATTGCAACTATCCCTATAGATAATGCAATGTTAGGTTTTTTATGTACTACATCTTATAATTTTCCAATCATAGAACTATAAAATGTTTGATTCACCTCAACTGAATCATCATTCTTTGACATTTTAAGTCTTATTGCCATAGGTGTACTTTTTGGTTTGGAATCCTCAAATCCAAAAGATTTCAGTATCTCTTTGACATACTTGACTGAGTGATGTATATACCATATCTCATCTAATATATTTGCAAACCCACAAATAATTTGATCTACCCAAAGATAGATATTTCAAATTGTTGCTTCATTTCATTTGCAAAAGCCTTACATAAAGCATCTTGACCTCCAAATATGATATCATCAAAAAAAATTTAGATAACAAAATACCAAAAGCCTTTCTCTATCTTCATGTACAAATTGTTGTTATCATCAGTCCTTTCAAATTCAATCTTCACAAGATACTTATGAAGTCTCTCATACCATTCTCTTGGTGCTTGTTTCAAACCATATAGAGCTTTGTGTAATCTACATACCATATTACTATTGTTGACATCAACAAATCCTTCTGGTTGCTCTATGTAAACTTCTTCCTCTAACATGCCATTCAGAAATACAGATTTAACCTCCATTTGATAAACTTTGAAACCTTTGTATGCAAAATAAGCAAGCAGAGTTCTTACTCCTTCCAATCTAGCAACAAGAGCAAAAGTTTCTCCATAGTCAATTCCTTCTTCTTGTGTGTAATCTTTGCAAACTAATCTTGCCTTGTTCCTTGTGACTTCACCATTTTCATCTACCTTGTTTCTAAATACCCACTTGGTGCCAATCACATTTTTTTCTTCTAGTCTAGGAACTAGAGTCCATGTTTTATTTTTCTCAATTTGTTCAATCTCTTCTTCCATGCCTTTACTCTAGTCCACATCTTCCAAGGCATCTTTCACTATTTTAGGTTCTTTCATGATCAGAAAACATGTACCATTTCTTAATTTGTTTCCTTGTCATTGGTCTAGTAGTTTTATCTCCAATAATTTGTGGAGCAGGATGATGTCTCTTGACATATTTGGACAATCTTGGTTCAACTCTAGTTTCTTCATTTGGTCTTTCAACTTCAAAGTCACTATGTACATCTCTATCAGGTAGCTCATCATCTCTCTCATGTACACTAACCTTAGAATGAGCATGTACCTGAACTTCATTTTGTAACTTGACATTTGAATGTTGCTCGGTTCTTGAGTGCAACTCAACATTCATAGTATGTGACTCAGCTGTCACTGAAACTTGTTGTTGGTTTGCAACATCTTTTTCACTAGGCATACCTTCATAAAAGTATACAAATATTTTGTATTCTTCTAGTTCTTTAATAGGTTTAGCCTTGCACACTTCTATATATTCATCAAAGTTTAAATTTACACTTTCCACAACTTTTTTAGTGTTAGTTTTCAAACACTTGTAAGCTTTACTTCTTCTAGAATAGCCTAGGAATATACCTTCTTCACTTTTTGAATCTAGTTTACCATTATTGGAGTCTTTGAGAATATAACATTTTCTTCCAAATATCTTAAAATATTTTAAATTGGGTGAGTATCCATACCATAGTTTGAAAGGTGTTGAATGAGTACCTTTCTTAACTTGTACACGGTTCAAGATATATATGGTTGTACTTACAACTTCTCTCCAATATTTCAAAGAAACATTTTTCTCCATCATGAGTGTCCTAGCATAATCCATTATAAACCTATTCCTCCTTTCAACGATTCCATTTTGTGGAGATGTTCTAGGAACAAATGTCTGTCTTTTGATACTTCTATCATTATAGAACATCTCAAACTCATTTGATGTAAATTCTCCTCCTCTATCAGATCTCGAACATTTTAGACTTTTACTTGTTTCCTTCTCAACTCTTGCTAAGTACCACTTAAAAATTTGGAAAGCATCATATTTCTGTTTCAAAAACATAACTGTCACCATTCTAGAATAATCATCAGCAAACAACATAATATGAACAATCTCTCACATTTCTTTAGAGGTATGTGTTTTACTCTTAAAACTTGACTTTGTCATTTTGCCTAACTGACATTGTTTGCACATTATATTATCAAGCTTCTTCAACTTAGGCAAACCTCTAACTTTTCCCATGTTATTGATACTAATCAAGTTATCAAAATTAACATGACATAACCTTTTGTGCCATAGCCACACATCATCAAATTTTACAACTAGACAAGTAGCATCCTTTATGTCAAGGTAGAATAGATTACTCCTAGTCTGATCACCCTTTCTAATCAGTTTTCCATTAGTGTCATATATTTTAGCAATCTTGTTTTCAAACTCAACCTTATATCCGGAATTATTCAATTGTGACACACTCAACAAATTATAGTTAAGTCCTTCAACATAGTATGCATTGTCACATAAATCTTATCTATGATTTTGATAGAACCTTTTCCATTTATCAAGCATGGTTCATCATTACCAAATCTTACACTATTTCCATCATAACAATTCGAGGTAATGAACTTACTTTGTCTACAGTCATGAAATGTAAACACCCACTGTCAATGATCCAATTGCCATTCTTGTTCACACAAGTCACAAGTGTAATTGTCTCATTTTCATCATATTCATCTTTCATTGCAACATACACCACTTCATCCTCATGTTCATCAGATTCATCTCTTGTTTCCTCTTCAACGATTTAGCAAGACTTTTTTCCTTTGTCTTTGTAATCCTTTCTTTCTTCATCTCTTCTACTTTTATACTTGTCACCACCTCTATAGTTCCTCTTCTCTAGACATCTAGCAGCAATATGACCAACCTCACTACAATTGAAACAAATGATATGTAATTTACCTTTGAACTTTCCTTTACCTCTGTAGAATCTTCTTGCCAGTAGTGCTTCAAGTTGATCTACATCCTCCTCGTTTGTATCACTAGGACACATACTTTATCTTTTTCTTCTTCTTCTTCTCATCAGGTTCCTTTAATGATAGCTTAGCTTTGAAAGTAGACTCAATATGCTTAGGTTTGTAATTATCAAAATTAGATAGCTCAAAAGCAGTGAGCCCACCTACCAAACCTTCAAGAGATGGATTATTCCCTGGTATACATCTCAGTTCTTATATTGTAGAAACTCTAACAATATACATAGGCAATAGTGTTTTTAAAACTTTTCTTAGTATAGTATCATCGTCTATTTTATCATTAGCTCCTCTTATTGTATTAACAACATCTTTTTTCCTTGAGCAATATTTTTAGCTTCTTGCATTCTCATATCATCAAACTTACCTCTAAGACTTTCATCTTTGGCACTTAGAACATTGGTGTCTCCTCCATAAATAGTGGTTAAAGCATCTCA
Organism: Cupressus sempervirens; assembly: GCA_028749045.1. NCBI lineage: Eukaryota > Viridiplantae > Streptophyta > Pinopsida > Cupressales > Cupressaceae > Cupressus > Cupressus sempervirens. The sequence goes on along the minus strand of CM053791.1, from coordinate 483,610,927 downwards.
CATTTTCTTTGCACTATCAATATTTTTGATATCATCAAATTCAATGTAGCTTACTACAAAGGCAATCTCCAACATTGCCTGGTAGAGTTCTTTCTTCTTTTTATTATCCTCAGTAGTTAAGGCTCCAACAAGATCAACATGCTCAGTAGTGATGGTAGATTGTACATGATCTCCAAGTCCTCCAATTTGTAGCTTCATTCAAATTTACCATGCAGGAAAGTTATCTCTATTAAGCTTGGGTAGTTCTCTTTTTGACATATTGATTTTTGTGCTTCTAGTACCTTCAAACTAGTCCTCTTAAGTAGATGACTCTGATACCAATTGTTGGAATTATTTAGAATAAATGAGAGGGGGGTTGAATCAATTATCAAAGGTCTAGATGTATGGATAAAGCTTTTCACATCTTAGTGAACCCATAAAACATTTATTATTATGCATGCATCCATAAGATTATGCAATCACTTAAACTTGTAGGTTACTGTCAAATCAATTTGTAGAACTGTAAACATGAAACATAACAAATTCTGCAACACACTTGACACAATGATTTACATGGAAATCCAATTTGGGAAAACCACCAGTAACATGCTACTCTATTTTCACTGTTCTGAAGTGATGCCCTATGAAAGGCCAACCCTGTTAAAGGTTACAATACACATTGTTAAATGTGACCCTATTAAAAGATTTCAATTACATTTTTAAGAGTGAGCCTTGTTAGAGGACTTTAGACCATTCAATTAGAATGTCACTTGGTTAAAGGATTTTACAAATGACTATTAGGTCAACCTTAATGTAAAGGACTTACCCTGGACTAGTATAATTATTAAAAAGTAACAGTAAGGCTTGATTTGATAACAACTTACAACTCCATTTGCAGATTACATATCATTGTTCCAGTCATCCATTATGCTTAGCTTTCACACATTTCAGTTCTGATAGCTTGTTCACCCATCAAGCATTCATACCCTTAAGCCTTCTTCCTTTATATGCCAATGCAAACTCTTCACTTAGGTCACTTGATGAAGCAATATTTCTTGACTCCTTGTCTTCCTTAGGTTCTTGCACATGACAACCCTTTCTTCTAATCAACCATCCCTATAAATAGAGAATTAAGATCTTTTGTCATTCATTCTCCATCATACAATTTAGCGGTAGGATAGATTAGGTAAAATGCAATGAAAATATACCCCTAATTTCATATAACTTCTGGAAACTTCTCCTTCAATCATCTTTGAATTCACCTCAAAATGGTTTATCGTGAATTTTTTGTCACTAGCTCATCAATCTTATTTTCCATCTAGTTTACATAATCCAAGAAAACAAACTTGTGAGCTTAGATCCATTGAATTCATGATCTTTCTAATAATGTTGGCACTTGACATTAACTTGCTTCTAATACTCAGCACATACTGTGTTCCTTGATATCCACTAAAAAATTGCTCAGCACAAACTAAATTTTATTGTACTCGACATCAACTAAACTTTACTCAGCATCCACTATTTTGCTCGAATTACACTAAAATGAACTTTTACTCAACTCAAACTAATTTTTTGCTCAGCTTGTACTGACTTTTCTTGACACCTATTATCCATTCAATCAAGCTTGGCAAAAAAAAATTGTTTAACTTATTCTTCTAAACTTTCTTAGTATATCCAACCTTTACAACCTTAAGTATATTATCAATGCACGTTGATATCACTGTCTTAGCCAATTTTTGTGCTCCTTTGTATATAATAACTTAACCTTTCCTCAAGGTACCTTTGTTACATCTTTTTGATCAAATCCTCTTCATCGATCAAACAAGTGATAGTACTTAAATCATATAACTAGTTGTCTTACTAGCAAAAAGCAGGTTTGACATCGATGACAAAACAATAATTGAAACACATTTATCATACTTATAGTAATCTATTTTCAATAGTCTCATTTCTACAAAAAGACCATAACTGAGATGATAGTGGTAGAGGGAAAGATGAGGAGGTTGAAGAAAAAGGGAAATCCATCACCTCAGGCACTATAAACCATCCCCAAGGTGGAAGATGAGGAAGAAGGGGAGAAAATAGAATATGTCCCCTTAAACAAAAGAACCCACTCGGCTAAAATCATAGAGGAAGAAAGAAGGAGTTTTACTCAAACATTGCCTTCTATTCCTCGAGAGCCTACCCATTTTGAGACCTTTGAAGAGGAACAAAAGAAGTGGATTGAAGAAATGGAAGGTGAGGGAATTGATATTTTTGATATCTCTAATTTTGATTTTATGCCTATGAGGATTGAAATGGTAGGACAGAATATATGAGATACTCCTTACAATGAGACTTTGGGAGAATATTGGGATCATTCACCTCCTTTATCACAAGGGCCTCTTGGCATTCCTCCTCCACCATCATAGGATTTTATTTTAGTGTCTCTTCAACTAGACCAAGAATCAATTTCCCTACCTCCTCCAATGGTTGAACCCAAGAGTCAAACCTTAGAGGAAGGAGAATATTTTTAGTTACATGCCAATGAAGTATCAGAAGAAGGGAAAATTGTTGAAGGAAACAAGCTCCTCCTAGGACAGAGACTAGCTCCACAGCTCATGTTGACACAAAAGCTCACTCTAAATTTCTTCCTTGATACAAGAAGGCTCTAGAAAGGAGTGATAAAGGAAAAGCACTAGCATTAGAACCCACCTCTTTAGCACAATATATGTCACCAATGGGAATAATTCCACAATGGTTGAAAAAGTATATCATGTTTAGAAAAAAGAGATAGGTGGAGTTGATTGAATAAGAGAGCATGGTGGAATTGATAAAAGTGCTCAAGAAGCCTAGGCCACTCAAGGGTGATTCTAAAACATTGGCTTCCATTATGAATAATCAAGACCAAGATCTTTTGGCATATATTGCTATTTCACCTCCTCATGTAGATATAGAAGAGTTGACCCCTAAAGATTACTAGATAAAGGAGATAGTATTAGGAAAGCCCACAATGGATACAACAAAAAATTTGATCACCATGAGCCTTAAACAAGTATTCACACACCTCAATAAAGATGAGTCCAAGCTTTTGGTTTTTAAGAAGTAGAACAAGCTAGTGAGGGGATATTTGAATGAGATAGTAGTTCCTATAGACCCTAATCACCCAAAGATTATGGGTAGCATTAGAGTGAAAGGAGGTAGGCCAAGCCTTAGCAGAAAACAATTCATTTTTTGATGCTTGCAAAATTTTGGGATTACAGCTTTGAACATAGAAGAGTGCAAATAATATAAGTTAATTTGAACCTTCTGTACAACATCCAAAATAATTCCAAAAAATTGGTTGCTATTGTAAACCAAGGTTTTGGGTTGATTGATGAAGTGCGTACTTGGGCCAAAGCTCTACAAGCACTAAAATCTATAAAAGGGAAAAGATACCAGATGTTCATGGAGATTTATAGAGTGGAAGAATTAGACAAGTAAGATGATTAGACTAAGAAAGTATCAGCAGGGGATAAAGTCAAGGAAGGACTATACAGGGACATCTAGGAGATAAAGAATAAAGGTCAAGGGCAATTTTTAGAAGTGGACAAATACTACAGTGTTGCTAGCCTAGAGAATTTTGAAGATGAGTCTAGGACTCAAATTTATTTGGTATAGGAAGTAATTCAATAGGTCAAATCATCATTTGAAGCTACTTCAACTAAAGATGATATCTGATAAATTTTCAAAATAGAAGAAGCATTGTTAGAGTTGGATTCCAAGATGGAAGATTTTAGGGATATAAGGATAGAAATAAGTAACTATCACCAGGTGGTATGCAATAAGTACAAGTCATTAGACTTACTAGAGGCTAAGGAGATCATAGAAATGATTGACAAATTCAAGAGAAAACATCCAAACATCATTTTGGTCTAAACAGGAAGAAAACCCAAATGCTGGAAATTCAATTTTGACACTTAGCAGAATTTTGGTATTTTTTGGTCCTGTTATCAAGGTGTGCTTTTTGGAGGTGCACTTTCTAGAGATGCATTTTTTGGAGTTGTACTTTCCAAAGGTGCACTGAATCAAAACGTGCATCAATAATTTTGAAGAAGCAATGCACTGACAGTTAGCTGCCAATTGTTATTTTTTAGCATTCCATGCATTGGAAATGCATTCTAATGATAATTGAACTTCCAAAAACAACCTAGAGAAGGTTGAAATTTCTCTTTTAGAAGCCTCGATGACTCCCAAATCATCTCTTTGCTTCTCTCTTCTTATATTCTTCTTCTTTTATTGTTTTAAGTCATGTAAAGGCTCATGCACTCATTAATTCATATTAACAAGTGTGGAGACCTCGATAGCACCATTTAGAGAGTTAGTTTATATGTAATTAGCTTTATTATATTAGTTTTTAGCATAATGTTTATAGTAGAGGAGCTCTTACTCCTAATACAAAAGGAGGGGAGGGTTTCATTTCAATAAATGGATGTAATATGTATTCAAGGCTGATTTTTTGATGCAATAGTAAATGCTATTGGTTCTCTCATTCTAAGTGTAGTAATCTTTCTAGAGTTATATTTTATGTATTCTTTTTATTGAATGATAATGGAGCTAATAATTTTATTGTATTTTTATAATTGTGTGATCTTTTATTTTTGGTGTTTTCCTTATGTTAACAAATTTTGTTGTTGTGATGAACTGGAGAAAGTATCACTATTGTTCTTACATAGAATTTTTCCTTTTTTGAGCCTACTTTCTGTGGCCTTGTGATTTCATGAAACATTAAACGTCTTTCAATTTTTATTGAAATTCCTATCAACAATTGCATCAATGGAGTTGAGGAAGCAAGGCTCCTAATTTCATTGGTTTCCTACTAGATCTTTTGCATAATTTAATTCACAAATGTATTGTTTCTGTTGGAATTACAAGTGGAAAGAGTTAACTTCCAGGGGGGGTGAATTAGGAGTTTAAACTTGGACCCATAAAACTTTCACCATTCATTCATCATATGCATTCAATATGTAAATTAAAATAACATATAAATTATATGCATCTAAATCACGTAAACATGAAAGCAATCATACAGATAATGCCAAATATGATTACCCAAAAACCCTCCAAGTGAGAAGGTAAAACTGGGGTGGGGTTCACTATTGCAGTAATAAAATGTATCTAATGAAGGTTACAATGATTTGACCATGAATCATGGTCTACCCTGTGAAAGGTCTACCCTATTAAAGGCTTACAAATATTGTTAGGTCTCGCCTTATGAGAGGATTTCAACACCTTGTTAGAAGTGTGCCTTGTTAGAGGACTCAACTTACAACTAAGTAAGTACCCTGTTAAAGGATTTCATACAACTTGTTAGGACTACTCTGTTAAGAGATTTGACTGAAATCACCTATTAAATGTCTCATCATAGATTCTATGATTGGCACTTGCTTGCCTAATAATAGATCACCTCTACAAAATGTCTAATTAATCCTTCACAATTGGATGTCTCAATGTTGTATCTTTCTCTCTATCCTCTATTCTTCTCTAAATAATTATGCAATTCACTCTTACTTCTAAGCCACCTTGAATTCTCTACATGCAAACTATCTTGTTCGCTCCTCCAATTTGATCACTCACACATTGTAAAGAGTTTAGGGCCTCTTCCTCCTTAAGAAGACTTAGGTGGCTTAGGGTTAGGTATGAATCTATGGCTAAGATTCATCCATATTGCCTCCTAAACCTTCCCTTTTTCTAATTGGTTGCATGTAATTACATAAGGAATCCAAATGCAGATTCATCCTTATCTCCAAAAGATCATAATCTATCATTAGGTTGGCCCAAAAATGGTTTACATAGTTGTTTGTTCCATTACAAACAAATATGTCAAAACTATCTCACTCAGCATATGAAGTCTCTGATGCTTGGCATGCATTGTTATGTATACTATGACTCAGCACCTACATTACTTGGCATCCACTATTGACTCGGCTCTTTAATCACTCAACATGGTCTATCTTTTGGATACCTAGGTAACTTGGTACATGAGTGACTTAGCACTCATTGTAACTCGGCATGGTCTAATATTTACATGTTGTGCTCGGCATGTATTACTAGTTTAGCATGAACTAAGTAAATGGCTTAAGTGTGTTGACACTCACTTGTCAAAACCAATCTGAGATCAATAATCTTCCCTTTTGACATGAATGTCAAAAAATACTTGAATATACATAATCAACTTCAATCTTCTCAAGCATAAAATATCCATGACTTGACTTATATAAAAAAATTTAAAATTTCAAAAAAACTGCACTAACTTATATACCTCAAAATTTTATAACTCCTTCTGAGTTAATATGTCTGTTTCAAAAAATGTAAATCACCCCAATGATATAACTTTGCTAGTAGACTCCCCCTTTGTATATCATCTCTTTTCTTCATACACCCCCATATCATGTTTCTCATATGATATCTTCTCCTTTCTTTTATTCTCCCTATATTAATATCTCCCCCATGTTATATTTCTCCCCTTTTCATATTTCTCCCTCTTTTTGACACTTATGTCAAATGGGTTATACACCTATGGTGTGTTTTTCCAAAAATGATTTTTGGACATCCATTATTATCCTTAGAGCTGCATCCCAATTATTACATACAACATCCAGTGGCTTAATTTGGATTACAAGCTTGATAGCAAGGTGCACTAGACCATCTAGAGTAGAAAGATTGGGGTCTTTCTTTAGTAAAGTCTCGGCATAGTCTAGCCCCTTGTGCATTATCTCCATATGATGGGTAAGGATAACTTGAATACTTGTTAGTTTGGCTCTAATATTAGCCTCATCTTCTGTTAAGATGGATAACTAACTCTGTGCCTAAAGCAATGTTCTAAAATGCTTCTCACTCTAAGCTAGATTTGATGGTACTCTTGTACTTGATGTAGATATTTGACTTTCCAAACTTAGAATGTGACTTCTGGTCTCTTGGGTGAAGAGTGTAGGGTTGCATAGTTTTGCATGTAGTGATAATATTTTCTCAAGTAATTTCTTCACATCCTCAACCTTTGTTGCCAAAGAAACTTGTTGTAGTGCTATCTCACTAGATATTTTCTCATTTACCTTTCCTTGAAACTTCTTTTTAGACCATTCTAAAAGTTTTGCATTTTTATCAAGGTCTTCAATTGTGACCTTTTCCACTATATTAGTCAATTATTCTATAAGTGGTTTGGTCTCTTCAGGATTTGGCAGGCTAAATGCATCTAAAAAGATGTCCTTGATATCTTGGAGTGCTTTCTTCTACCTGTGTTTTCTCTTAAGCATTTCTTGATGCTTTCTCCTCTCTAATGCTTGTTCTAAAATGCCTATTTGCTCCAATGTCATAGTGTCATAGTCATATTTTGGAATCACAATTTCTTCATCAAGGCTTATGTCTCCATAGTGAATTACCTTTTCTACCTTTGATGAGTTGGGGCATGGCACTAAGATTTGCAATGGAATGGCTCATGTGCTCGGCTTCTGAAGAGCTTGTGTAGGAGAGCCAAATGTTGGTAGGGCTACTAGTGCTTGGATGGCTTTCTATTCCTTCACCTTAGGTATTAACTTATGCTCTTTAGGCTTGCCCTGGTCTATCACTATGACTTGAATAGCACCTTTTTCCTATGCTTTAGGTAGAGATGAATCTATATGTCTTGTTTTTTGCTATTGGCCTGTAGTATCTTTCTCTTCTTCTTGCTTCTCAATAGTATCAACTTTAACACTTGTATCATCAGTAGATTTATCTACTTTTGTTTGAACTAAAGGTTGTACATTAGTAACTAAAGGAATGACAAAAGTTGATTCCTATGGATTCACCTTTTCCCTTGTCTTCGTAGTTACTACCTTTTGCAATTCTTCTACACTGACTAAAATTGGATTACCACATAATTTGGCTTGAAGTGTGGACTAATCCAATATCTTCTTTAGATCTTTTGTCGTAAGTGGATTGATTTTTTGAGTTGATACATCAAAAAAATCCTTAACAATTATGGTTTCAAAGGTCTTGATTGTGTCATGGGGAGGACTGACACTCGACACTTGTGTGTCTTGCACATTTTGTTCATCTTGCTACTGCTCAGTTGTTGCCTTGTCATTATCTTGTTTTTCTATCTCTTTCCCAACTATATTATCTTCCTTATCATCTTCCTTGTCATCATTTTGTCATCATCCTTATCATCATCTTTACCCTTTGAAGGGTCAACTTCTCCTTGTTTCATAGTGGTCAACCCATTGATAGGTTTCCATATTTGAGTTGATTTCTTAACCACATCTTCAATGTTATTTTGAAGAATGCTAAAGGCTCTATATTTAGGTGTGAACCTAACTACATATCTCTTGATAGCCTTAACAATCTGTCCCTTTTTCAACTCTAGCATCACTTGAGCTAATGTTGTTTCCCTAATCTGTTTTTTCCAAATTCAAACAATAATGCCATTTTTTTTGAATAATATCATATAAAAAATTTGGTATTGAGTTGGAAAATTCTAGTGGACTATTTTTAAACTTTGACATCATGGCATATAATGCCTCTTCCACTTGGTTTTTCTCTTTGTTTTCCAATTTATCAAAATTAGTATGTTTCAAACTAGATAAATCTGCATTACTTTTGATATTTTCACATAAGTTTTCAAGATCAGATAGAGAATTGTGACTTATCACAATTTATCAAAATCAATATGTTTCAAACTAGATAAATCTGCATTACTTTTGATATTTTCATCTGATTCTATCCTTTCTTCATCAGAATCTGGTTGTGACACATTCTTTCTTCTTTTTCTTTTCTAGTCTTTGCCTCCTTACTTAGTCTGCTTGGTCTTTTCTTTGGCCTTTTGAGTGGTTGCACGTGTGTTGGCTCTAGTGTTAGAAATAGTGGGCTTGGCTAGGCTAGGTTTCACAATCTTCTTTGTCCTTGCCACAAGCTATGCCTTAGCCTTCCTCTTCTTTGGCATGGTAAGAGTAGGTGCTTCCTTAGCTTCTTCTCCCTCAACATATTTAGTTTCCTCCTCTTCCTTTTCTTCTCCCATACCTTGGGTCGATGCAAGAGGTTCTTGAGTCTATGTTTCTTCTTCCTCTTCATCCTCTTCTTATTATTCTTCCTCCTCTACACCTTCTCCAAATTTGGCTTTTAGTTTCTTCACTATCTTATCTTTCTTCTTAATGGAAATTTTCAACTCCACGGTAATCTTTGATTTTACCATCTCATAATTGCCAAATATCTTTGCACTTTTATCTATTTCCTCTACTAGTAGTGCAGTGATCATCAACATTAATTTCATACCCAAGTGGTGTTAGTCACCTTACCCTTGGTGTGGTAACTTGCACAAAAGTGTAATCAGCATCAACAAGAAATCATATGTCATTATAGTGTTGTTCAACCAAAGAAACTAGTCATGAAGGTTTCAATGTTTTCTCTCATCTGCACAATGAACTCATTAATCTGCATTGTAATTGATCTATCTATTTTCCATCCTATAATACCAAAAGATGGGAATGTATTATGTACATAAAAGAATATACAAACTAGTATTGAACAAAACTTGCATTGTGCACTCTTGGTTTTCCTAATAGCTCTAGCATTCTTCATAAGTTGTTGTACCTAAAGTTTTGCTAGATCATATGTATGATCTTTCTTTACAATCTTGTAATTGACATCCACAGCTATGTAGGGTACACTATTCAATCTACTAGATTGATAGAATTTATGAGAGATTGCCCTTATTAAAAATTTTAGCAATGGATCGATGATGGTATCTATAGTCATATCTCTCTTGTTCCAAACTACTCCAATATTCTTCTCAATTACTTCCTTGGAATCACTTTTGAGTGTCTTTGGCTAATCTAGAGTTGGGTAACCAGTAATCCTATGAATTATTCTCTTGGTGATCTTGATAGGTCCTCCTTTTAGCCATAAAGAACCATCGTGAATTTAGCTTAGCATAATTCTTATCCACTCAATCTTAAATACATTCATAAAATCTAGGGCTCATGTCAAACCCTTTTTCTCAACAATTTTGTATTCCTCTTTTAAAACATCATTTTCACACAATTTATTGTGTGTATCTCTTATCTCCATGTCTCCTATACTTCCTATCTTGTAATTGTAGCACTTCCTTACATCTTGTACCATGATTAAGTTTGGCGGGATCATTAACAATGCACCAGAAGGATCTTGTTTATAGGCGATGTCAAGAATGACTTTAAATATAGGTTGCTTAACTTCATTACTAACAAGTTGAACATTCAAAACCTCCTTCCCTTCAACATTTTTAAAACTAGATGCCATTTTGTCAAACTAGGGTATATGCAAAAGTAAACTGTGTAGCTCAACTTGTGATAAATACCTTGCAAAATCTAATAAAATAGTGTGAGATTGTTGCTAAAATATTTGCAAATGCTTTGAATAGGTTTCTAAATTGCCTTCTTCTATGCTTTCTCTTTCTTAAATTCAAAATGATGAGTAATGAACAAAAATTGATCGTACATCCTTTGAAAACCTTACATTTAATGCTGAGTGCTTAAACAGTTGTAAGCTCGACATCAACCAATTTTAGGATCACTCGGCATCCATTAGATGTTTCCACCACTCTACAGCTACTACAAGCTCGACATCAACTAGATAGTTTGGCAGCTTGGCATCAACTAACATTCCACTCGACATATATAGGTAATATTTCATGCTCGGCGATAACATGAAAAACTTAAAGATTTGACTTGAATTTTCAACATCTTGCATCTTTATTCACGCTAATGTAGTCTTTTTAGTACTATCTCCTTTGGAACTGATGTATAATATAACACTTGAATATTAGTCCCACATACTTCTTGATTACCTAGTTTGATGAGGTGTGATCACCTGACCCCTTAGGTGAAGTGATCCCTTCTCCATTTGATGTGTTGCAATCATCCTTCTTTTTCCATGTCTTATTCATCTCATCTCTGATGTGTTCAACATCGGCCTTGCCTTTACCTTCACCAAATTTACAACTTGGTTCCTTTGACCTAGTTGGAATGTGACCAGTCTTCAAACAACTAAAATGTAGTTTGACTCAACCACCTTTTGTAGTTATGGTTAGTGTAAATAATTAATTATTATTACACTTTACTTAATTTTACTTAGGTCAATGCATTATTAAATTAGCTGTCATATAGACACCTAGGAGTATGTGTAGTCATATGAGTTGTCTTTTTGACAACATAGGAGTTTGCATATTCATCTAAGTTGTTATGTAGACAACACAACTGTTTGTACTCCAATTGAGCACATGGTGTCTACAACATCTCTTTACAAGATACACCTATGTAAGCTTATCCTCTCATCATCGCACAAACCCCTATGCTCAATGGAGGATAATCCACTCTTGGTGGACATGTGCTTAGTTGTGAGGCTTATCACTTTGCTGACTCCTAGCCATTCTAGATGCCTTTATATACAAGAACTCCTAGTCTATATTCATATGATATTCACTCTCATTATTGTTATTATGATCATATATTATTGTTCCATATTGTGTTAAGAGCTTGAGCTTCTTAATCTTGGTGTCATTTTTCCCTAAGGTAAATTCTTACAGTTACCACTAAAGTGTGTCCTAATATAATTCTCAGGAACATGTCCATATTCTTGACAATATTGATAGCTATATCTTGTATTATAATCCCAATGATAAAAGTTCTCATTTTTTCTTACCTTTCTTGGCTTGTTTGATGACCACATAGATTTGGATTTTCATTCAAAATCTCTATGTCCATACTTCTGACGGTTGTAGCAATAACCTTCAAATATTTGTTTATGCATGGTCCTAGTTCTACATTCATGTGCCTGATGCCTTGCTTGTTGCATTTATGACAATGAGTCATGTTCTTAGGCTTGACATTCTGATTTGTATTCTTGCTCCTACACATATTAGCAGCACATCCTTTCTTACCATAATTATGACAAGTAGGTTTGGAGTTCTTACCTTTGATGTTCCTTTCATTAGTGACTTTGGATGATTCTCCTTCTTCAGTGTTTGTGTAGCCCAATCCTAGTGTATCATTGTTAGATCTAGGGGATCTTAGTAATTGCACAAAGTATTTGATGGCTTCATTTGGCTTGTTGAGACTTTTAGAAAATTATTTTTCTCTTTTTAGGTCAATCTACAAGCATTCATTCTACAACTTCAATGTAGTTATCTCAATGTCCTTTACATTCAGTTCATAGTTGGTATTCATCATTTGACTTAGAGTATCCAATTGCATGTTGGAAATCTTGGTTAGTTCTATTGACTTCTCTTCCATTCTATTAGCCAAAATTATTTTGTCTTCTTTAATCATGACTTTGTCTTTTTTTGCTTTCTTCTTTTGTTCAGTCACCTCACATAGTAGTATAGCTTGTGATTCCTATTCTAACTTGAGAATTCTAATTTCCTCATCTTGGATTATGTTCTTTTCCATTAGATCTGCAACTGTTGCATCAAATTTATTTGAGTCTCCATCTGTAAATAGCTTATTAGTGTATATCTCTTTGTATTGTGTGTCATTCTCCCCAGTAGAATTTTCTTTCCTTCTCTTCAAGGATTTCTTTATTTTTTCTCTTGCCCCATTTAGTTGATGTAGTATGAGATGTATTTCAATCTCCTAGTTTTCAATAGTCTTTCTTAGCTTGTAGATTTCCATCTCAAGATCTTTCCTCAAAGATGCAAATCTTCTCTTTTAGAGAAATAGGCTCTAATACCAAGTGTTCAAATTACAAGTGGAAAGAGTAAAATTATAAGAGGGGGGGGGAGTGAATTAGGAGTTTAAACTTGGACCCATAAAACTTTCACCATTCATTCATCATATACATTCAATATGTAAATTGAAATAACATGTAAAGTATATGCATCTAAATCATGTGAACCTGTAAGCAATCACACACATAACACCAAATATGATGTTACATAGATAGTCTTTTCTAAATTTGCAGGAGGAGGATTCAATAATTCAGAGTATTCTTAATAATACTTGTGTGGTAGAAAAGGATGCATCTGACAGTTATGTGTTGGGATTAACTACATAAGAGGAATGTAATGAGAATTTTTTTCTATCCACGGAGCCAGACATTATCCATTGGCTTTTACCATGTGAACTAGATACAAGTCCAATCTATGAAGCTTCTATAGTTGATCTCACAACTATTGTTGAGTTGTCAAAAGGTCATAATCTCCATGTCAATAACAAACTGCCTCCCAAACAGATGAATCAGTTAACAGAGCTTCTTCAAAAACATGAAAAGGCTTTTCCATGGGACTATAGAGTTATAAAAGGGTACTTGCCACTCCATCAACCCCATAGGAGGATTAATCTAGTACTTAGAGAAATAGTTAAAACTAAACTACAAAAGTTGCTTGATGTTGGTTTTATATACCCTATATCTAATAGTAGATGGGTCTCACCTCTAATTATAGTACCTAAAAAGGGGGGAAATGAAAATTTTTTGTAGATTACAAAGAATTGAAAAAGGAAACCAAGAAGGATAACTTTCTTTTACCCTTTATTGATCAAGTTTTGGACACTTTGGCTAGTAAGAAATATTTTTCTTTTCTTGATGGGTACAATGGTTATAATCAGATAAGTATAGCTCCAAAATATTAGGATAAAACCACATTTACATTGCCATGGGGTACTTTTGCATATTATGTCTTACCATTTGGCCTGTATAATGCTCTCACAACATTTTAAAGAGTTGTAATCAATATTTTTGCTAATATATCACATGACTGCATGGAAATATACATGGATGATTTCACAACATTTGGAGTCACCTTTGAGGAAGCCTTGATGAATATTAAAAAGGTTTTTGTCTAATGCAAAGAACATAATATATCACTCAATAGTGAGAAATGTTTCATGCTCATGTAGGAAGGAGTGGTGCTTGGTCATTTTATATTAGCTATAGGGATACAAGTGGACCCAACTAAGATAGAGGTAATTCTAACATTTCCCATACCTACAAAACCAAAGGATGTAAGATCTTTTTTAGGTCATGCTAGCTATTATAGGCATTTCATAAAAGATTTTAGTAAAATAGCTAGTCCTTTCTATACACTGTTGACTAAAGAAGTTGAATTTATTTGGACATTCACATGTAATGAATCCTTCCTGTAGCTTGAGAAACTTCTCACCACAACACCATTTTTGAAAGGACTAGATTGATCAATTCCATTTCATATCCATACTGATGCATCAGACTATGTTGTAGGTGTTATATTAGGAAAAAAGCTTGGTAACCTTCAAAATGCAATCTACTATACTAGTAAAAGCCTCCATGGTCCTAAACTAAACTACATAGTAACTAAGAAAGAACTTTTAGATGTATTTTATGCATTGAAAAAATTCAAACATTATGTAACTAGATATCCTATTTTTGTTCATATTAACTACTCATCTATAAAGTACTTAATGAACAAACCTATTGTATCTAGTAGATTGGCAAGATGCTTATGTAATTGCAGGAGTTTGACATTACCATTATTGATAATCTAGGAAAGTCCAACATAGTTGCTAATTATTTGTCCAGACTGCACAGTGTTGATGAAGATCTAACTTCAATTGAAGATACTTTTCCATATGAGGATTTGTTCCACATAGAAACTCATACACCATGGTATGTAGATATAGCAAACTAGCTTGTTGCAAATAGAATGCTCCCACACTTCTCTCACAAAGATAGGAGGAAGCTCATAGAGAAAAGTTTTCATTATTCATGGATAGATAATAATCTCTTCTATACTGGACTAGATCATATTATGAGGAGATGTGTCAGGGAGGATGAGATATATGACATACTACATGCATGTCATAATGAACCATGTGGAGGCATTTTGTAGGAAAAAAAGAACAACACTAAAGGTACTTACAACTGGATATTATTGGTCAACATTACATAAAGATGTAACAAATTATACAACCAAGTGTGACAAATGCTAGAGGATGGGCCAAAAAACCAAGTCAAATGAGATGCCACTCAATCCATAGATTTTTGTAACACCCTTTGACAAGTGGGATATGGACTTCATAGGTCCAATTGATACACCATCAAATGGAAAATCCTACATCTTAGTATGCACGGATTATTTAACTAAATGGGTGGAAGTCAAGGCAATGAAAAATGAAAAAGATAATAAAGTAGCTAAATTCTTATATGAGGAAATATTCACATGCTACAGAGTTCCCATAGAACTTATCATAGATCAAAGAGCCCAGTTCACATCAAACTTGATCACTGAACTTATGAAAGAATATAGCATAAGGCACTAGAAATCTAGTCCTTATCACCCTTAGGAAAATGGGCAAGAAAAGGTCACCAATAGAGAAATTGAGGCCATTCTAACCAAGATAGTGCAAATACACAGGAAGGATTGGAGTAGCAGGTTAACTGAGGCTGTCTGGGCACACCAAACTACATGGAAGACAACAACTAGATTCTCTCCATTTGAACTTGTGTATGGAAAAGCAAAAATGTTTCCTATTGAATTTGAACACAAAACACTACCCACTACATTGGAATTGAACATCAATCTTCCTGCATCACAAGAAGAGAGACTTCTCCACTTGAACTCACTAGATGAAATGAGAAAGACAACTTTGGAAAGAAAAAAGATCCTTTAGAAGTAGGGAAAGAAGTAGCATGCCACACATATCAGTAATAAACAATTCCAAGTGGGAGATTGGGCTCTCTTATATGATTCTCATTTCAAAGAGAATCAAGGGAAGTTGTAGACTCAGTGGCTAGGGCCTTATGAAATTCAATATGTATTCAACAATGGAGCAATCCAACTAACAACCATTGATCTTGTCGAGTTCAATCTTCTTGTAAATAGCCATAGGTTGCACCTCTATCATGAACCACAGACCAAAGATGAGTTCCTACAGTAGTTTCAACTAAATAGTTTACTAGCTTGTATAGACATATTTCCTACAACAAACGGTGCAAACCTTCTTTCTATAGCCATACAATGACAAACCTTCAATGAGCACTCATAATAAAACCTCATTTCATCTAAGTTCCATTCTTTCATTCATTTTTCTTTTTCTTCATATCAACTCATCTCATTTCTTTATTTATCATCCACTCACACTCCACGTCACCCACAAATTATGTTTTTACTACTTTCAATAAAACATACCATTAGCACCTTTTCTACAGTCACCAGACTTTGCCACCTCATCAATTTGCATGCAAAAAGTATGCTCTAAAATTTTTAGGTACAACATTTTTACTCTTTATTCATTTTTAGCACATAGGTGTCAATATTTATATATAATACTACACTAAATGTATTGTATAAGCTTTAAGCCAGTTTCTCATTCCTATGCCAAAATTTTTAAGTGTGGACACTTGTCAAAATTTAGTGGGGGGCCAAGAAAGTGTATTAATTTCCAAATGTCATCTCCACATTACCTTATTCATGTCCACATTATAGGTTGTACTTTGATGGTGGTCTAATTTTAATTTTAAAATCTTTTTGTATCTATTGTACCTTTACATTGTGATTTTGGGAAAGATCTCATGTGTTTGACATTACTGAAAAGGACTATGGTTTATTATGAGAACACTTCTATTTAATCCTTGATGTCCTTCATAATTAATTGTATCATTATTTTACATGCCAAACATAACGAAGTCTTGTTAAGTGAATGTGGTATCAACATTTCTTAGAAAGATCAATTTGAAATTCTAAGAAGAGGGTATTTATAGAGGTATTAAAGGGGTAAAACTTTATTAGGGTGGTGAGAATAGAGAAATTTGAGGCTAGGAATTTTGAACATGGGAGGAAAATTACTGAGACATGAGCTATTTTTTCATAGTATTCTACTTGTGAACGTGGAAGCAGTCTAACAATTTAATGCCTTTGGATGGCTTAACTACTTCTTGCAGTTAACTGAGCTCAATGAAGAAGTAGCAATGGAGTTTATGAGGAAATTTGATGAAGTGGAAATCACAATATGGGTATTAACAATAATTTTTACTGAGGAACAGATAGTAGAAATTAAAGGACTACTAGCTAATGGGGAACATTATCCAAATGAACATGATGCCAGGCTGTCACAGGCATAGTTCTCTTGGTCGGGTGACCCTTTAGTGGAAATTTCAAAGCAAGGGAGTAAAAGACTCTCTCTTTCAACTCTATATCTAGAATTGGCAACCCATATCACCAAGTATTTGACCCACGAAGGCAGGTTTTCAAACTTGCACACTCACCATTTTAAGCTGCTTCGTTATCTAAGACATAACGTTCAAGTTAATGTCCCTAATTTCCTTTATAATAGGTTGTGTATTAGTGTTGAAGAAACTCAAAAAGGAAATGTAAATTCTATTTCTCATCATGCCCTCGTCAAAATTTTTGTTGAAAGGTCTCTTAGAGATTCCTCCCCTATATTGTGGGCAAAATTTATCGAATTTAAAACCTTACAGCCTCTAACTAACTCTGTTCCACAAAATTTAGGGAACGAGGAAGAAATTGTAGAGCCTAGTCAGAATCCAACTGAAATAGAAAAAGAACTAGCATTACCCCCTCTTGATAAACCTATTGAACCTATTTCAAAGGGTGATATACCTAGCTCTTCCAGAGATAAAGGCAAGCATAAGGTTGGTAAAGAGAGCCCTAATCTTGAAAAGGAAGCCCAAAACCCTTCTATTAAAGTGACAAAGAGAAAAAGGTTTGTTCCTGTAGCAACCACTCCTACAATGTCTACCCTAGTAGCACCTAAACCAAAGTAGACCCACAAAATAGTAGAAGTTAAAGAGGTTCTTATGTGTCGAAGCCCTTGTATACGAGGTTAGGTATCCCCAATTTCCATTGAAAACCTAAATGCTTCAATTTCAAAATCTCATACAGAATTAGTGGTTGAGAATATTCCAAATGATTCTCTTGTATGGTTGGAACCCCAAAATGTGGAAACAAATGAAAATGAGCCTATTAATAAAATACCACAGGAAAATCAAGAAATGAGTGAGTGAAACCCTACTGTTGTTTCAGAAAAATCCAATAAAAATGATCAACCTACTTAGCCACTAGTCCTTGTATATTCTAATGTTTCTATCATGCCTTATAAATCCTCTTAGTATACCCATTACTTCCAGCAAGTTGCTAAGGAACAAAAGAAGAAATTTATGGCTCAAAAATTCCTTCATCTACAATTCAATCTATATTATTTGGTCTGTACAATTACTTCATTTTTCAAAAGGCCTGGTGGAGGCAAGAAAGAGACCAAATGCAGAAAGTAATATTTGACAAAGATGAGGAAATTGAGTCACTGAAAGAGCAACTTGAGAAATAGAAATAATGAATCAATAAGGCTTTAAAATTATCTGACCAAGTAATGGCATGTAGGCCACCACCAAGCATGTAATCTGTTGATCAGATACGTAAGATTGACAAATGAGTGTCAACACACTTAACCATTTTCACTATACATGCCGAGTAGAATTTCTTTACGTACTAAGTAAAGCAAGAATTTAATAGGTGCCAAGTGACACAGTAATCCTATACGAGCCGAGTAATTCAGGAATCAATAGAAGTCGAGCAATGCAAAAAACTAACAGGAACCGAGTAATGCAAAAAGAATAGTAGATGTTGAGCAATCTAGAATAGATGGTGCCAAGCATTAGTATTACTTCATGTGCTGAGCAATGCAGGATCATCATAAAAGTTTGTGAAATTGCAAGCCAAGATGTAAAAAATTTATGCATGACTCATTGATAGGATAAAAGGATAAGATCAAATCCTCATAACCACCTATGCGAACCTAATGCAACCAATTAGAAAATTGGAAACTGCATGCAGCCAATAGGTGAATTTCAAGGGTTTGAGTAGGAAAATTTTATCCAAGGATGAATAACGAACCACTAATATTTATAAGGGAGTCTTGACACCATTGAATGTAGAAGTAAGAAATGCGAAAAGAAGAAGGAAAAGCAGAGCCTGTTATTGCAGAACATTGGTGTCAAAGATTAAGAGGAAAGGATAGCATTTACACATCTAGTTGATCAGAACAGAACAAGGAACACAATCAGTAGATAAGATTTAGCAGAGATCAAGGGATGGAAGAGCAAATCAAGAGCCTGAGATCATCATTAGAGATTGCATTAGTTCAAGTGTATTATTCTAATACTCTCTCACAATTGTATTAGGAATTTGGAAATCCTATTGAGTTAGGTAGGTTTAATAGCCTTATGTAAATCCTTTAATAGGTTGGCATTCTAAGTTGAATGTACTTAAGTACTCTAATAGGACACACTCCTAACAAGGTGTAGAAATCCTTTAATAGGGTCACATTTAACAGTATGTTGTAGCCTTTAATAGGGCAGGCCTTTAACAGGGCAAACCATCAAAAGTGGTTGAAATCAATTGCTGCAGTAATTTTGTGGGTATCATCCCCACCCCAATTTTACCTTCTTATTCTTGGAGGGTTTCTAGGTTACCAAAATCTCAAGTGTTATGTGGTGATGCATGTTTGTTTCTCATGATTGTTTAATATTTATATGCATGCATGTTAATTTCAGTTATATGTTATGAAGGGTATAAAAGTGGTTAAAGGACCAGTACTTCTGATTCACCCCCCCCCCCCCCCCTCTCAGAAGCATTCTTCCCATTAATGCATTCCAACAATTGGTATCAAAGCCAAGTTCTCTCAAGAAGAAGCCTAACAGCTTAGAGGAAAAGATCTGAAGATGGAAGTCTTCAAACTTGGGAAGATCATCGAGAACTAGGTGATAGATGTGCATCTCACTCTACACAAGGTAGAGGAAGCTAGAGAGGAATTAAGAAAATCCTTAAAAAGAAGGAAGGAAATAGCTATAGCTGAAAATGATATTCACTACAAGGAGATTGACACCACACAAGTATTTGCCAAAGGAGATTCCAAAGAATTTGATGCAGCAATAATAGAACTGATGGAGAAAAATAGAATTCAAAAAGAAGAGATAAGAACTCTTAAGATGGAGCATGAATCACAGGCCATGATGCTATGTGAAATCATTGAACAAAAGAAAAGAGTAGTTGAGGATAGAATCATGATGGAAGATGAAAAAAGAAATCTTGCAAAAAGACTTGAAGAAAAATGTACTGAATTAACAAGGATCTCAAACATGCAAATGGATACACTTGCCCAAATGATGAACCTTCATCATGAACTCAATATGAAAGATATTGAGATCTCTACTTTAAAGATGCAAAATGAATTGAATAGAGAAAAATAAATAGAAGAGAATCTCAACAAGTCAAGTGAAGCTATCAAGTACTTTGAACAGTTGTTGAAATCCCTAAGGTCAGCCCATGATACATCATGACTTGGATACTCCAGCACTGAAGTTGGGGAATCATCAAAGAGTGTTGAGAAAAGAAGTGACAAAGGTAAGGATTCTAAACCCACCTGTCATTACTATAATAAAAAGGGGCATACTGCTAATGTTTGCAGGAGTAGAAGGATCAATAAGCAAAATACACCCAAAAGCAAGGGTTACTGTCACAAGTGCAGCATGCAAGGACATATGACAGAAGACTACAGGTTTAAAGTCACAAGGACACAAAGATTTGATGGACATTGCCAGGATTTTAAGAAGTATGGACATAGAGCCTTTGAGTGTAGATCAAAGCCTATGTGGACATCAAATTAGCATGTAAGAAGGGACAACTATGTACACCACTACAATTGGGATTAAAATACAAGGCAAAGCTATCACTATTGTCAAGAGTATGGACATATACCCTAGAACTACATAAGAACACATTTCAAAGGGAACTATAAAAGATGGTTGAACCAAAGCTTCAGTTGCTTGAAAATTGGACATGTCGGTAGAAATTGTCCAACAAAAGCCAAGGCACCCAAGACTAAAGTAAATAAGGGCAAAGAAAAAATTGATGAGGAACACACTAGAATAGACATGAAGAAGACATGGCAGAAAAAGGATGGATCGAGTATATCCAATGAAAGGGTCACTTCACCCACAAGGTCAAGTGATCATTTCTCATCCAACTAATCACAAGATGAGCCTATGGGGCTGATATATATAAGGAAGTATCATACATCAGCCCTAAACCATGATGAAGAACTACAAAGTATAAATTTGCATGAGACAAGATGCTAAGACAAAACTTCAATGATGATGTCAACCTGTCTTTGGATGCTGAGTAAAACTGCTTTGGATGTCGAGTCAAGAAGTTTAGTGGAAGCCGAGTAAAAGTGTAGTGGTGGCTGAGTTATTAACAAGGTTAGTAGATGCCGAGTGAAAATAGCTACCGAGTGGATGCCAAGTTGAAAAACCTTTTGAAGCCAAGTGACGGGTGAAAGTACAAAAATGCATTCAATGCAAGGTTTTTGAGCCACTTAAAATTAAAAATTGATTCATTTTTTAGCCATTCAAATGAAGAGCGATTACCAGGAGCACGACTAAGCAATTTTTGAGTATTCAACCAGTGATTTGTGGTGATTCAACATCTACCCAAGTGATTTAAGCATTTAACCAAGTATTTCCTTTAGGTGCCAAGTTTTATAGTTTGTGAAGTTTTCTTTAAACATCAAACCCTAGTTCGGTAAATAATGGCATCTAGTTCAAAGATGACCCAAGAGAAAGACAGCCATGAGATTCAACTTGTCAATAACGAGGTTAAGCAACCTGAATTTAGGCCAATCCCAAAAGTTGCATATAAAAATGATCTCGTTGGTGCCCTATCTGCCATCCCTAAAAAAGTTGTTATGGTTCAGGATGTGTGAAAGTGTCACAACTACAAAATAGGAGCCATAGGAGACTTGGAAATCTTTAATGCCTTTGAAAAACTCTGTGATAATGGTATATTGAAAGATGAGTTTTCTATCATAGAGAAGAAGGGTTTAACCAAAGCCCTAGTTTTTCCAATCGTATTCAAAATTGAGTGGATACACATAATACTTATCAGATTTCATGATGGATCATTCTAGTTAGAGCAAGGACTAGTTAAAATAACCTAGAAAATAGTTCATAGGGTTACATGATTTCCAACCCTAGATCGGCCCAAGACAATGAGAAGTGATAAAAAGGAAACAATTGAGAAAAAAATAGGAGCAAAGTGGAACAATAGAGGCATGACCATAGACACCATAACTAATCCTCTTCTAGACTTTGTTGTAAGGATCATATCACATAAGTTTTATCAATCCAACAGGTTGAATAGTGTACCCTGCATAGCAGTGGATGTGGCATATAAGCTTGTAAAGAAAGACCACACCTATGACCTTGCAGAGCTCATGTTGTAGTAGATTAATGAAAATCTTGGAGCTATTAGAAAGTCCAAGGGAGCACAATGCAAATTTGGGTCAATGCTAGTTTGTATGTTCTTCTATGTGATGAAGGAATTCCCTTCATTTGGCAAAATCAACTGGAGTCAGAACAAAACAATTGTTGATCAAAAAAATGATTTTATTGCACAAATGGGAGATAGATTTGATGATCAAATGTCTATCCATTTTGATGATTTCAAGAATGCAATGAAGAAAAGAATGAGGATACCAATTTCACTATTAGAAAAACATGTAAATGATATATGCTTTCTTGTTGATATTGACTATACTTATATCCAAGAAGTCCTTCCAAGAGCAAGATGGCTTAGACCATTGGGATATGAGCTTGATGTTGATCAAGCTTCTGCAACCATCACAACATTACTTGTAGAGGAAATGGACAAATTTAGCAAGGCATTTGGAATGTATGACACTGTCAAATCAAGAGTTGTTACAAAACTCAAGATAGCCACAAAAGTGAAGAAGAAGGACAAGCTAGTGAAGAGGATAAAGAAGAAATTTGGTGTTGAAGAAACAAGTGTAGCAGGAGAAGCAGAGGAGATTAGTGAAGAGGAGCCAGAACAAGGGCCACTTGAATTGTCACAAGGCCAAGGTGAAGACAAAGATGAGAGTGTCAAGGAAGAAGGAGTCAAGGAAGCCTATCAAAGGAAAAGCTATCAAAAGGAAGGCAATGACACCTCCTACTTCTCAACCTACACCAAAGAAAGCTACCATGCCAACACCTTAGAAGCCAACAACCAGAGCTACAACAAGGGCCTCCACACAAAAAGACAAAGAGGAAGCTACAAAGAAGAAGGAAAAATAAAGAAGGCACAGGAAGAGCCAAGGAAAAGGAAAAGATATGTGGCTCAACTTGATACTGATGAAGAAGATCAATCTGAAAAAGTAAGTCATCCTCCTAAGTCTTCAGTTGATATATTATGTGAAAAGATTAAGAATGGAGACTTAAGTGATATGAAAAAGATTGATTCCAACAAGTTCAATAAAGAGGAATAAAATAGCATAGAAAAATCAATCTATGCATTAATGGCATAGTTCAAGTATACACCTCTTGAACTTGATGGGCAATTGCCAAAGGAATTGTCTAAAATTGTAGAGAACAGATGGCATTTATGTCTAATGATGGAAAAGGAGATGAGGGAATCAACCCTAGCAAGTATACTACCTAATTTGACAAGGGAATAGATAACTAAAGTAGTCAAAAGGTTTACACCTTAGTATAGGGCATTCTCCATTCTCCAAAACAAAATTGAAGAAGTTGTATAGAAAACCACAAGATCATGGAAGAATTTATATAAGAAAATTGAAGATGTCCTTGAAGAGGAATACAAAGAAGAAGCTGCTACTAAACTAGAGGAAAGAAGAAAGAGGAGAGGAGAGAAGATAGAAGCAGAGAAAAAGGTTGCAGAGGAGGAAAGAAAAGGTACTAATGAGCAGCAAAGTGTGCAAGACACACAACTACCACCTCCTAGTCCTCCTCACTCTACTATCACACCTACAGAAATAATAAATATTAAGGATGTTGTTGACACCTCAAGTCAAAACATCAGTCCACTAACTATAGAGGATCTCACTAAGATCCTTGACCAAACAACTCTTCAAGCACAGTTGTGTACAAGCCCCATATTGGTTAGTGTAGATGAGCTTCAAAAGGCAGTAGATAAAATCAAAGTAGGCAAGGTGTCACCACAAGAACTACCTCAGATCACTCAAACTACTAGATTCTCATTTCTGCTACCTCCATCACTACCAAGAATAGCCATGCAAGCTCATCAAGAGCCAAGTGCAACAACAGGGAAAGTCACAGGTACATTAGTACAGACAACAAGTACACCCCTAGCAGCAGTGACACAAGAAGAAGATAAGGAAGAAACACAAGATAAGGAGGAATCTACAATACAAACTATGGTTGAATTACCAAGAACAGGAACTCCTACCAAATATGTTTAGAAGCCGAGTACTGAAAAGTTAACCTTACAAGTCAGTACACTAAGCTCAAGTTCTACTATGATAGCCAGGACCATTCATTATGGTATTCCTAAGCTTGATGAAGAAATTAAAATACCCTATTATGATTCAAGCACTCTAACTGAAGAAAAAATGAATGATATATAGAGTACATTGGACAAAAGAAGGATGCAAGAGGCAATGAGGAAAGACTTCAAATACAAGTAGGCAATGAATGAGATCAAAGATATATTAATGGATGCCTTCAGCCTACAACCTCCAGATTCAACTAGACCAATCCTTGAGCAACTATCTCATATAGCTGACCAAGTGAATAATGAAGACCATGATACAAATGTAAAATTCATGGAATGGTCAGAGAAGAAGTTTCTAGGCAAAGTCAACCAAAAGATAGCCAATAACATTATTTTGGGACAGGTTGATCTAGCCAAGAAATTGGATAAGGTACAGATTGTACTAGGGAAAATCTTTTCCCTTTATAGAAAATTGTGTGATTTTTCCAAGTTCACACAAGAAATAAATCAAAAAAATTTGAATCTTGAGAGCAACCTTAAGCTCTCCAGTATGCAACTACCCTCAAATCCTACACAAAGTGAGAAGCATTTTTCTCAAACACTTCACATTCAGAGGGAATTGGCTACATTATCAATATAAGAGGCTACTATTAAAGAAAAGCTAATGCAAATGCAAGCCTCTATCACTCCTCACTTGGAAGTATTACACAAGGAGAAAATGTATGCAGCAATAGTCCTGAAGAAGGATCCAAATATTTCTACACATGAAGGACTTGTTGATCTAGCAACAAAGCTTTCAATCCAACACAAATCATTGGATATTGCATTGAATAAATGGGATGCAGCTCTCAAAATTCTCCTTGAGGTAAGTAAAACATTTTTGGCCAAGCATGGCATTCCCATTTAGGACCCTTTGACATCAGTGTCAAAAAGGGGGAGATAAATAATGAGGGAGATAATATTCTAAGGGGGAGATATGTTAAAGGAGGATAAATGATATATTAAAGGAGGAGAAATGCATATAGCAAGAAAGATAAGGAGATAACAGGAGATAATAGGATAAAAAGGCAAGAACAGGTCAGAAATAGAGAACATCAGCACAAGATATCAGAATTCATGACATGATAAGGCATAATCAACTCAGGGGGAGTCATAAGGTATATTGTTGATTACAATATTTTATTTTATTTTATTTTTAAATTTTGTAAGTGAAGAATGTACATATAATGGTTGGATCATGAATAATTAGTTAAGTGTTTTTGACACTCATGTCAAAGGGGGAGATTCTTGATCAGATATGTAAGATTGACAAATGAGTGTCAACACACTTCACCATTTTCACTATACATGCCGAGTAGAATTTTTTTAGGTACCGAGTAAAGAAGGAATTCAACAGGTGTCGAGTGACACAGTAATTCTACACGAGCCGAGTAATTCAAGAATTAGTAGAAGTTGAGTAATGCAAAAAACTAATAGGAGCTAAGTAATGCAAAAATAATAGTAGATGCCAAGCAGTCCAGAATAGATGGTGCCGAGCATCAGTATTACTTCATGTGTTGAGCAATGCAGGATCAGCATAAAAGTTTGTGCAATCACAAGCCAAGATGTAAAATGGTTATGCATGACTCATTGACAAGATCAAAGGATAAGATCAAATCCTCACAACCACCTATGCGATCCTCATGCAACCAATCAGAAAATTGGAAACTGCATGCAACCAATAGGTGAATTTCAAGGGTTTGAGTGGGAACATTTTATCCAAGGATGCATAACGAACCACTAATCTTTATAAGGGAGTCTTGACGCCATTGAATGTAGAAGTAAGAAGTGCAAAAAGAAGAAGGAAAATCATAGCCTGTTATTGCAGAACATTGGTGTCAAAGATTAAGAGGAAAGGATAGCATTTACACATCTAGTTGATCAAAACAAAACAAGGAACACAATCAGTAGATCAGATCTAGTAGAGATCAAGGGATAGAAGAGCAGATCAAGAGCTTGAGATCAGCATTAGAATTGCATTAGTTCAGGTGTATTATTCTAATACTCTCTCGCAATTGTATTAGGAATTTGGAAATCCTATTGAGTTAGGTAGGTTTAATAGCCTTATGTAAATCCTTTAATAGGGTGGCATACTAAGTTCAATGTTCTTAAATCCTTTAACAGGGTCACATTTAATAGTGTGTTGTAGCCTTTAACAAGGCAAACCATTAGAAGTGGTTGAAATCAATTGCTACAGTAATTTTGTGGGTATCATCCCCACCTCAGTTTTACCTTCTTATTCCTGGAGGGTTTCTAGGTTACCAAAATCTCAAGTGTTACCAAAATGATCATGGTGGATGTTTTGAGTTGTTAACTAGTTTAGGTTCATTTTTTGAAGCTTTCTATAATTATCTATTGTTAGCCCAAGTTTTTTTACTATTTTGTAATAGTAGTATAGATTATTTTCATGTATTTTACTTTCCTACAGCATGCGTGTTAGGACTCTTAAAGGAACTTAGTGCATATACCATGTCGATCCATTTCAAGTCCTACATCCCTGGGTTGACAATTCAAGTGTATTTCATGATGGAATAGGTAGTCTTTAGAATAGATATAGTATCCTTGAGAGAGACAATGGTGGGATTATCTTCATCTATTATGAAATTGTACATTTGGGTAGTTGGTACTCTCTTGTGCCTAAAGAAGTTCCCACGATATCTATTGGATAGGCTAATATTGTTAGAGATAGTAAGGAAACCAACCTCTAATTATGATAGGTGATGAAGCAACACAAGAAGACTTGGGTTTGGCCCATCACTATTGGGGCTTTTGAGGGGGAAAAAAAAAGCAAGACATTACCATGTTTGGTTCAAAATGGGACCAGTGTCCTCTTCATGATTACCAGCCACCTCGCCCATATTTTCATAATATTGGGATGGTGAAAACATTTAGTGGGAAATAAGTTCATACCTGAAATGGCGCTGGAAGATCATTAGATGCATGTTGTAGATGACTATGATGTCTAAATTAGAGACTATTGTAGAACAAGTCTACAAATAGCTAAAAAGGTGCTTAACATGGAGATACATATTAAGGCGTACAACAAGGATTCTCCCTAAGTGTTGGATCCCTTATGCAATAGGGATAAGATATATGAAAGTCCCATTATGAAAGTAGAAATTGGGTGAGAGGAAAATGATGATATTTATCATAGCTAGGGCTTGACATATTTTTGAATTGATAAGGGAATGGATTATAAGGTCTTTATATCTAGATCCAGTACCTCAAGTCCCAACTCTTCAAGCCACTACTCAATCCAAGAATGGAAAGGGAACCAAATTCATTGTGCCTACCTACCCCATGAAGTTACCAATAAGCCATAAATAGTGCATTAGCATGAGTGGGGGGTAGAGTACTTTTAGATATAAAGGGTAAGGATAAAGAAGAGAAAATAGGTCACTCAGGTAAGGGGTCAGGAGGAAGAGGCTCAAGCAGAGCCAATTACCCAAGGAGAAGAAGCCCAACTTGAGTAGAAAGAGGTTTAGTTAGCAAAAGGGGAAGCCCCAACACCTAAAGACCCTAAAGTAGAAGCATCCCCATATATACCAAAAAAGGCCAGAACTGAGATGATGATGGTAGGTGGAAAGAGGAGGAGGTTGAAGAAGAAGAGAACTCCATTACCTTAGGTGCTAGAAACCATCCCTAAGGTAGAAGATGACTAAGAAGGGGAGCAAATAGAATATTTCCCCTTGAACCAAAGAACTCGCTTGGCCAAAACAACAGAGGAAGAAAGGAGTTTGACTCAAACATCGCCTTCTATTCCTTGACAGCCTTTCCATGTTGAAACCTTGAAAGAGGAACAACATAAGTGGATTGAAGAAATGGAAGGTGAGGGAACTGATGTTTTTGATATCTTAGATTTTGATTTTATGTCTTTTGGGACTAAAATTCTAGGAGAGAAGATACAAGATACTCCTTGGAAAGAACCATCAGTAGAAGATTGGGATCAATTACCTCCTTAACCACAAGGGCCTGTTGGTATTCCTCCTCCCTCATCATAGGATTTTATATATGTCACCAATGGGAAAAATGCCATCATGGTTGAAAAAGGAGGTCATAGTTAGACAAAAGAGATTTTTTAGAGTTGACTAAAGAAGAGGGCATGATAGAATTGATAAAAGTGGTCAAGAATCTTGAGCCACCCAAGGGTGATGCTTAAAAATTGGCTTTCATTATGAAGAATTAGGACCAAGATCTTTTGGTGCATATTGCTATCTAAATCATCATGTGGATAGAGAAGAGTTGACTCCTAAAGATTACTAGATATAGGAGATAGTATTAGGGAAGCCCGCAGTAGATACCACCAAAACTTTTGATCACCATGGGCCTTAAACAAGTATTCACACATCGGGATAAAGATGAGTCCAAGCTTTTGGTTTTGAGGAAGTAGAATGAGCTACTAAGGGGATATTATAATGAGATAGTGGGACCTATAGACCCTGGTAACCTAGAGATTACTCTAGGGGTGACTTTATACTAGTACATTTGGGCCCACTTTTCGACCTTTATTGGTCAAAATTTTGACCCAAATTTCAACCAACATTCGACCAAACTAAACTAGCCCATTGGTCAAAAAATTTATGTTCAAAATTTAGACCAATCTCTGGTTGGTCAAAATTTTGACCGATCTATTGGTCAAAAATCATCTAGAGCCATTGCTCAAGATAAACCAGGAAGTGGTTGAAATTTTAACCAATGAAGGTAGTAATTTTGACCAATAGAAGTGGAAACTTTCCACCAATAATGGTAGAAATTTCAACCAATTAAAGTGGAAACCTTTGACCAATAAAGGTAGAAATTTTGACCAATGGAAGTGGAAACTTTCAATAAATAAAGGTAGAACTTTTGACCAATTTATGTGGAAAGTTTTGACCAATAAAGGTAGAAATTTTGACCAATTCAAGAGGAAACTTTCGAAGAATAAAGGTAGAAATTTTGGACCAGAGAAGGTAGAAAATTTGACCAATGAAGGTAGAAAGTTATGACCAACGAAGGGGAGAGTTATGACCAATGAAGGTAGAAATTTTGACCAATGCTTAGGTGTAATTTTTTTTAGGCATTCTATAAAATAATTCACATGCATTGCATATGATATGACATTTTGCATGCATCCTGCACTCTCTCATCCTATGGATGATGGATTACAGAGAGTGATCTAAAATAATGATGCTAAAAAATGCACACAATCAAATCTAAAATGAACCTGCATTATAAATGGATTGTGGGAATCTGATATTGTTAATTTTGCATGCATGTCCACCAGGACAATCAGAACTTAAACATTGTATGTTTAAGTTTTAATTGTCCTGGTGGACATGCATGCAAAATTAATGAACCTGCATTATAAATGGATTGTGGGAATATGGTATTGTTAATTTTTCATGCATGAATGTTTAAGTTCTAATTGTCCTGGTGAACATGCATGCAAAATTAACAATATCAGACTCCCACAATCCATTTGTAATGCAATTTCATTTTGGATTTGAGTGTGTGCATTTTTCAGCATCATCGTTTCAGATCACTCTCTATAATCCATCATCAGCCAGATGAAAGATTGCAAGATGCATGCAAAATGTCATATCATAGGCAAGGCATGTGAACTATTTTATAGAATGCCTGAAATACTCCCTAAAAAATCTATGTTGACATAAAAAAATTAATTTATTTCTGAGAATAAAAATCCTCGCAACTATAATGAAATATGAATCTACAACTTTCATAATACAAAGATGATATGCAACACAAATAGATATATTAAAAATTGATGCTGAAAAAATTAAACCATAAGAATTGTTCTGTAGTACCTGAAGGATACAATGTTGATGTAGCTTCAGAAAGATCGTATGAAGGACATGATATGCTTGGGCTAAAGGAGCTTTGAGATCTTTAATCTTTTGAAGATTGAAGATGAGCTCATTCCCAAGTGTAGTAATGAATCTCAATGCTCCTTTAATCTCATCTATGAAGCGTATTAAAAGCTAACAAAGCATCTTCGCTAGTTGATCTCCCTTGTGAGCTCAACTAAAAGAGAATCCCTGATTGAAGAATGCCAAAGATAGTCACGATGTGCCTATTAGCCTAAGATAGTCACAATGTGCCTATTGCTAATAGGCACATCATGACTATCTTCGACATTCTCCTATGGCTCTTGTGCTTCTAATCTTATAACATGAGGCTTCCTCTTATTTTTTCTAGCATACAGCTGATGTAGCCCTATAATAAGAATAATTGGGTTTAATATGGATTATGTACAACACAAAGAAAACCAAAATGTAATAGCAATTTTTAGTAGAGAAATGAACTATATAAACTTATAAAGCTCATAATAATAATAGGCCATAAATAAGAGCTAAATTCTAAGTAGACAAAGTTTGGACACATGAAGTGTATGTGATTGATTAAAAGAAAACCACTGCTAAGCCTTTTAACCACTCCTTGATAACACTTTCTCTATCACCAAGTTTGCAGTAGGGTTTTTGTTTATTTTTGGATCTAATGTTAATATGGCATCTCCATCTAGAAATTTCTCTAGAGCTTGAAAGATTTATACATGAAGAGATCAAAAACTCAAAATCTATCATGAGAAATAGAGCTCCAACACTGATAGTTTATACATCTATATTTAGAGGCAAGATAAATTCAACTGAATATTAAAGATCAAACAAGTTCTTCAAAATATGAAATTTTAAATAAAACTATAATTCGAAAAACCTTCGACAATATTACACATTGAAATCCTAATTATTCTATTACCACATTGCAAATCTCTTTTAATTCCTTCACTAAAAATTCGTAGCGAAAAGTTAACAATGTATAAAATGATTAGAGCGTATAACAAACTGTGCTTGATGCAATGAAAAGTAAAGATCATGGTAACTTACCCTTCTCCCCTCTCCATATCTTCTCATTGCTCCCTAATCCACACTTCCCTACTCTTCCTCTCCCCTTCTCATCTCTCACCCTCCCCACTTCCTTCCTTCCCCTCTCACACCCTCCTTCCCTCTCTCACCATCCCTCCCTTCTCCCTCACTCCATGTATTATCTTCACTCTCTCTCCTCATCTCCCTCTTACTGTCCTACTAGGCCTAATTTGCAATTAAGTCTCCAGTGAACATTTTTTTTTCATCCCATATGTCCCAAAAGACTCTCATAGTCACATATTATGATACCCAGTTGGCTATATTTCAACATATCTTAAAATTAGATATTAGTGTTTTGGACCAACTATCCCCAATAGATTATTGTCACTAGTTTTTGGCCTATTTGACCCCACTTTTATAGAACAAGTGTGTGACATATGTGGCTTCCGGCCCTCAATCTTTCAATAATGTTGTTGTTTAACCCAAATCAAAATTAATTACTTTCTCAGCTTCTAATTACTCATGGCGTATATTTTTTGGACATGAAGTTTCATCATGGTCGTCTATGAGGTGAAAATTGCACATATTATTCTTAATAGGAGGTTCAATTTGGAGCCTCTACTATGTAGGAGGAAAATTGAACTACTTTCTTGTATTTCCTATGCCTTGATTCCAGTATTTGCATGGAATATCCTTAAAAGGTGTTGTAGATTTAGGCAATTGTCACTTCACAATTATCACATCATCTACTAACCTTTGTATCAGAAAGTAGTGTTTGAAGTGGATGCTTGTGCATTTGGGACCTCATGCACCTTCCTTTTCCACTTCCTCGCTATGATAAAATCATCTTCAAGTTCAATAGCTTATCTTTATGCAACAGTGAAGTCTGCCTCTCTACCTCTCCTAAGGAAAAAATTAATATCATGTGGCATTGAATTCAAAAAGAAACCCTTCTTGTTTTCATCATTTGGCCTCAAAGCCACAAGAATTTGGTGCAATTTTTTTGTTGAACTTGGGGATAATTTCTTACATGTCCTTAGAAGAGGTGTCACATGGTTGAAATAGGTTATAACAGACTAACAACTATAAATTCCAAAACCCCATAAGTGGGCCAAAACAATTCTGAGAAATAATAATTGCATGATGCAGGGCCTACACTAGATTGATTGCATATGTACATAGGTATGTCAACCAAGACATATAGTAAACATGGTATAAAATGATATATTGCAGCTTTTCATTCTACCTGAGCATGCACAATCAAAATCTTTTCCTATCGCATTAATAGTAGAACATAAGGATTCAGATCCATTACAGCACTAACTCAAAGTTTTAATGAAAAATGAATCGGCCCTGATGCTAGCAACTTAGAAGGGATCTGAATGACCACTTTGGTTTTCTTCCAAAATTCAGTGTTCATAATACTATGCAAATCACATGTCAGGCTTGATGGACATCATGTTTTCAGTGTATTTACAACACTAGTGGTCCCCTTTATTTCTTTCATTTTCATATGAAACTGACAATAGAATTGAGTTTGAGCTACAGAGTCCAATAAGAATGATTATTTCATGTAATATACTGCCCCAAAATCTTTTCCCAAAAATTGTATTTTTTGCAAGTTTAATACATTTCATCAAACAGTTTACTTCCAGTTGGACTAAATTTGTTTTCAACTTGTTTTAAAGAAATAACATAACTAACATCACAATATTAACTTATGCATTCAAGATATTGATAGAAATTTCATTGTTTAACTAATATTGTTGAAAAATGTATGCAAAAAAAATCACTCAAAAATTGTGTATTGTTGATGTAAGTAGGACTAAATTCATTTTTGACTTGTTTTAAAGGAATAACATTATTAACATCATAATATTAACCTATATTGATGGTAATTCCATTGTTTAACTAATATTATTGAAAAATATATGCAACAGATATCTTTCAAAACTGGGTTGTTGATGTAAATTGATAGACCTAGGAATCTCATAAATAGTTAATGATATAACCTGTGAGGCTATATACATCCTTACACTAGACATGAGAAAACAATGAAGGATATAACATTCTCATAGTTATGCAATTTTCAGTATGTTATCAATGATGAATGCTTTACCATTTTAGAAGGCACACCAATCTTCTAATACCCAACAACATGAAGTGGCTATTAACAACAAGAGCCTTTATTACTTCCAATGGAATACATATTAAGAAAATGTCAAAATTAGAGTATGTTGTAAAAAAAACAATATTCAAGAAGTTTGCAAATGGATGTACACAATAAGATAACATATTTCTTGCCTGCTAGTACATGTGAAACAATGATTCTTCCAGTAAGAAAATATTTGGGGATTACACAATATGAAGGGTTGAAGACAAAGGCTATCTATTGATTCAATTGTGCAACCACCCAGCATACAAATTTTATGACAGAACCTACTAATTCAATTGTGCAACCACCCAACATAAAAATTTTATGATAGAGACATGATATTAAAGTGTCTTAAGGTGGCAGTGATATAATATGTAGTTTGCAGCATGAGATACAACTACTTTGTGAAGTTGAGATTACTAAACAGTGATAGAAAAAGTAGTTAAAATAAAGATTGTGACAACAATATTATACTTCAAATATAAGACAACTAGAAGATCCAAACATCAGAAAATGAAAAAAATAAGAATAAGACAAATTTCATTATCTTATCCACAAACAAAAACAATGAATATTTCTTTGAAAAGTCATGTAAGACAAAAATGAATATATTATATAGAGCTAATCATGGTATAGAGTGAATAAGCTATTGGCAAGAGACAAAAAGAGCTAGGATGAAAGTCTCGTGATTTATACAATGTTTGATATATCTAGAGTATCCAGCAACAATGTCAGATACTCTTTGTGAGTCTCCAATCAACATTAAGTCTTCAACAATATTTTGATACATGATTTTTATAATTTTTGGTCAATAGTGTGTTCTCTTATTCAATTGTAAGGATGTATATAGTTGTTAATGTAAATTGATTAAGAAGACAGATTTAAGTTTTAATTTTTTTGAGTCAAAACCTGTGAGGCTATAGGTTTTTTGCCCTAAGGTTTAAATGTGGACTCACATTCCAAACTTTCAAATGGGAGAAATAGAAAAGCAACGAACATAAAAATAATTGTTAAGTATGAAAGGTACGATATACAAAATAAACCAATTGGTATCATGAAGAGATGCCATCTCTTAGACATGTCAAAAGATCCATAGGAACATATAATCTACCGCCACCTGTAGGTGAAGCAAGGAAAGCATGTAATATGTTAAAGGAGTTAACATCATTTAGAGCCTTTGGAGGCAAGTAAACCAGCCACCAACATTAGAAGTTTCGACTCCAACTCCTAGCTGTTACAAAGATCTTAATTTTAGCTGCTTATTGTTGAAGTGAACAAATAATTTTAGGGTTAAGGATTATTGGAAGAGCCTCTAAACCAATGAGCAATATCAAACTAGAGTATAACAATTTCAAATAGTTATGGGAAATTTTTGAAGTGTAAAACACTTATTCCCATTTGGACATACTCTTCTTACATTGCCTCACATCCAAATTGAATATACAACCATATCTGATCATTATTGGGGATATTCTATGACCATCAGTCCCTATAGAAACTATTGGGGAAAATTTCAAATATAATGTTCATTAAATGTTCAATGAAACACCAACATTCCCATGTCACAAAATTTGTACAATCTACCAGTAGTATTGTCAATATATCTAGTCTACTTAATACTAGCTTGTACTCTATGTTCAATCTATTTCCTGACCCATAAATAAATGCTCTAAAACATGCCAATTGTTTGATGCAATGATTGCATATCCATTTAAGTGTTTATGAAATCAATGATGCAAATTGTTTGATGAAATTCCTAGTCATTAAACTTGGAAAGGGAAAAAGGAGAAATTGGTTAGCAAAGTAGGGTTGTTCATTACAATTTCATTACGTCTGTTGCTCAACTAATAAATTACCATTTACTTACTAATGTAAAATAAGATTCATACTTCCAGAAACTAATTGTCTACTATTGAAAAAATATCAATAACAAGATTCCTAGATAATGGAGAACAAAAGTGTCTCTTGCTTTGGTAATTTAATTTTGAGCACTAGCAAATATGATGCTTAATTCCCAATAGTCAAGTATGAAGTTATATATCAATTATAATCCAGAGCTGAAACTAAGGAGTTGGGCTTAGCTACTTACTTGTTCAGAGCCCAAAACTAAGAAGCTAGGCTTAGCTACTTACTTGTTCAAAGCCCAAAACTAGGGTTTATGGACAGAAATCCAAAGTTCATGAAATCTGCACAACATAAAAGTGAGATATTAGCAAAAGAGATATAATGTAATATCAAATAAATCACAATGATGATCCAGTGACAAATCACAAAAATATCAAATAAATCAAAAAGATAATCCTAAGTATGACAGATAGGTTACATTAAGTTTATCTGTGAATCAAAATTGATTCAGGAACAGTTAGTGCAAATATTGATGTCAGATAGGGTAAGCATGGAGGTCCACTTTTACAGCTATACAAGCTTCATCAAGTAAAACACACTTGCCTTAAATGTTGAGAGAATATTTTTTGAGTCTTGTACTATAGTCCACTCATGCTCTTTAATCATCCTAGTGTTCATTTCACGTACCAACATGAGGTGAGTTGGATATTAGGGAAAAACTAAATAAAAATAATCATTTGAACAAAAGTCAAGGAAAATCATAGTTTTCAATAAATTTGTATACAGTTGCACAATTGTTTTGACTACCAAAGCTGCTATTGAAGAATTCCTTTTGATGGATTGTGAATTGAATTATTTGTAAGTAAATTATATTCTTACATTCCTATTTATTTTATCAAAAAAAGATGTGATAATCTCCCTAAAGTTCATGGTTTAATGTTAGGCGCACCTTGTCATCAAATTATGGCAAGCAACAGAAATACTAATAATATGTTGACAAAAAGTTAGATTCATACACATTCTGAAAAGACCTACACTAGGGTTACAAGGCTAATAGATCACCTTGTATCAGGCATATCATGCTCATCCATAATCTAAAAATGTACCACCAACATCATTAAGTATAAACCATTGTACTTTTGAGCCTAGCAAGAAAATTGGATCACCTGGTCAGTTAATGAGCATTCTAAAAGCATGTTACCAATATCACTACACGCAAATCATTGTACAGCATAATTAAAGATAAATATACAAGTATCTCTATATCTTGCCAGGTAACTATAGTACCTACATGTGATTTAGACAATCATGGATGTGTTCAAGCTCAAAAGGCTAATAGATGAAATATATCTAGGGTATTCTTTTAACCTCTTCATTGTGTATAAAGTCAAAAGCACAGTTAACAAGGACTACAATAAAAAATTAAAAAAGAGTTCAAACATTTCACCATTTGAACCTTTTATAAGCTTTTTTTTATGTCAAAAAATCATTTAGAGGCCTTTATGCAAATGCTGAGCTTGTTTCAGGGTTCAATAATCATTTGAAATTTCAAACTCGCATAAGCTAGCAAAAAATACTAGATACAATGCAATGCATAAAGATGTATATTATTTATGATTTTGGCCCATTATTATGAAATATAAAAGACATTTCATATGTAATGGCCTTCTATTCTTTTTTCTTAACACGAAAGATTCTATGACATATTCTCCTTACTACTACCATTGTATAGCCTCTCTACATAACAAATATCCTTTTCCAAGTCCTAGTTATCATAACACTAAGTTCATCTTTTGGAGGTTGCATACCTGAGCTTTTTTATGCATTCATTTTTGCAACAACAAGAGGGTTTTTCAAGGACACTCGACTATGATGTATATATACACCAAATGCCTACCCCTATAATAAAATGAGTAATTCATTGAGTTTCATACTCAAATTTTCTTTGGTGAGGATATTTAAAGCTTAGAAATGTTTATCAGGCATCAATGGATAAAGTCTAGCATTGAGAATAACATGTTCCCTGTTGATCTAATATTATTTATACATATCTATACTTCTTCTTTCCAATTGGGATCACTTTCGAATAGATGTCTTTTCCATCAATGAGGTCTGGTTAGAAAACCCCCCAAAACCCAACAAATGGCTCTAAATGGGGATAAATTTTTCTTGAAAAAAGTAGAAGACTCCAAAATCTTGGCAAGGACCAGGGTTAAATCCATTGGGCATACGATTCAATAATGTGAGTGCAGGGAGTTGCTGAGAATGTGGGAAACAAGTGAAAAATGAACAAGCCAAAACTTTTTACAACATACAAAAGAACATAATCTTATATATAATTATGGGAATGAACCCCTTACCTCAAGAAAGTTCCAACAAAGATCCAATAGTAGATTAAACAATTACACAAAATGGATAATATCATTATCCAAAACACGGATCCAAAAATAGATTCCAAAGGAGAGAAAATTAATGAGATTACAATAAATAGAAATATGAGAAATAATAATGAGTTTAAAATAAAGAATAGAAGAGATGAAACCAAAGGGAAGTAAAAAGATTCATTGTCAGATGAACCACTTAATAAGGAGATATTAGCTTATTCATAATAGAAGGATTCATTATCACAACGAGAAGGCACAATGACAAGTCTCATATACACAAGAATTAATGAGACCATGAGCAAAGATGAAATTCATTCTTTAGACACAACATAATAAAAGATTTAGATAAAAATATGTGAAAAGAAAGAGAAAGTTTCATCCAATTCTCACGAAAGGAGGGATTTAGGAAAATAATTAGAGTCCAAAAATAAAGAAAGGAGGGATTTAGTAAAATAATTAGAGTCCCTTTGAATAGAGTGTTGAAATTGGTGATATTAGAATGTATTTCACAAATTCATGTTATGGGCAATAGTAGTCATTGATCATTTTAGACCTACCACATGCAAAGTGTCCATTTTATATTAGTTTGAGCTTCACTTGGTTTCAAGAATACTATAATATTCTCTATTAACAAGGCCAACCACGTGAAGGTGGAAGCTCATTTGGCCTCACCCCCCTCCCCCTAACATCAATCTAAATTCCCCATTATCATCTAATTACATACTTCATTCATTCATTCATCCATTTATGAACTATAACATTCAATCAATACAATCACATAACATTCATTAATATGATATAAAATTCATTAATACATAATACTAAACTAGACTTCATTAACACATAACAATATTCATTAACATAAAATAAAAATTAGTATTAATATGCATCATTAATACATAATTACTTAAAACAAATTTCTTTCATTATCCATTAAGGTTTATCAAAGAAGATTTTTAAAACATCATTTCTTCTTTTTGTTTTTCTAAGCTCTCTTAATAAAAGCACTCATAGGAGCATACATATTTGCATCATTCTCCTCCTCTTCTAGCATGTGTAATGTCAAATTACAATGGCTCCTTCTCTTTGGAGGAGCAGGAGGCTGCTGCACTAAAGGGGGCTTTGTTGCAAGAAGAAGTAAATGGGATAAATTGGCATACTCTTTTTCTTTTTTCAACTATTACAAGTCTATAATTAAGTACTAGTACAACATAACATGCATTTTTCTTACCTGACAATGCTACATCATGTACATTAACATTTTGATCTGCCAACAGTTGAACACTTGGAACATGCTCCTCCTTCAGCATGATGTTCAACATGCTCTGAAATATTCAAAAAAAGGATACACGTCAAATTGCAATTGAAGATGTTAAATTGTATTCATAATTGCATAATTAATTTCCAATAGCAAATTAATACCTCCACCACTATAATGCACATCATGGCCTTTGTCATGAGTAGGTTCTATAGTAGGATATGAAGGCTACAGTAAAATGTTATGTACATTGTTATGTAGTCAATTTACGTTCAAAACTAATACCAAAAAAGAATCTTCTCAACTATTCAATTTCATTTACTTTCATCTAACCAAATTACCTGTGAGATATCATTTGGTGCACTGGATTGTTGGGCAAGGCTTATAGATTCTTCGTATAGGCATGCAGCCATGACTTTATAGCCTTCCTTCAAGGCAACTTTTCTATCTTCATCTGTGACCTCCACATTGAATTCTATGCCTTGTATTTTTTGGTTAATATCATCAGATTTCCATATATGGTTTCATTAAACAAAATTGTTCGCAACATTATATATATATATATATATATATATATATATATATATATATATATATATATATATATATATATATATATATGAAATTTCATTGCTCCTACTTACAAGTCAAGACTAGAGATTCATATAGCCACCAGAGCCAAGTTTGTGTTGGCCAAACTTTTCTAATCTTGCTTTTGTAGCCATAGATGTGTCCTGCAATCTATGAAAATTTTCAAACATCTTAGATTATATATTTATAGATATCAATAATTAGTGCATGATTACAATGTACTTAATACCATCATGACATACCCTTTTCTACCCTATGCTACTTCATTTACTCCATGTGTTGCTTCATTTACTCTATCTTTACATAGCCTTTTCTCCTTTGCATCTTCTATTATTTCATTCCACTCCATAAGTGGAATCATAGGAGGACGGTCACACTTTGAGTTATCCTTAAGAGCCCTTCTATATTGATCCCTCATAGTCTTTATATGCTTTGCTACTCTTTTGAGAAGTAGGTCGGTGTCAAAAATGTTTCTTCCAAATTTCTCCTCAAAAGATGAAATGAGCTGATTTTTTAATTCCACAGCTTGTAAATTCCACCTTTTTAAAAACAAATAGATTTTTAGATCAATAACTTTAATATATTATAGTAAATGGAAGAAAAGAAAAATTGTGTAGCAATGATATGAAACTACATACCTTTTACATATGGTGGGTCCAAATAGTCTCAATGTCATATGAAAAAGATGTTCAAAGAAAGCATTATTACCTACAAAAACATAAAGGATTTATCAGTCCAAAATGAGTAATGTAAAAATAAACTAAATTTACACTTTAAATAATAACAATTTTAAAGCACCTAGAAGCTTTAGTTCTTTTAACAAAAACATAGTTTTCTTATTCAACAACAATGTCCCTTCATATGAACCAATACTATTTACATGGACTGCTCTAGGAAATGGATCAGCTTCAGCAGTACTACTCTCTATTGGTAACTCTTATGCCCATATGGTAACATGTATATCAAACTCTAGGACCATGTAACATATGGTAACTCTTATGCACATTTACACAAATACACAACAAGCTATATAGCATAATAATATGTGCATGTCAAATTATAGTACAATATACCATATTGTAATATAGTAATTTTACGCACATAAGAATATAAAACTACACTTGACTGAACACATAAGAATATAAATGCAGTTGATTGAACACCTAGGGAAAGTGACCCCACCTCTAACATTCCAAGATCATTCATAAAAAATGAATATTAACAATTAGGTAACACTACAATTCACTCCACAAATGCTCTTAACATAAAAATTGTGTCTACTATCAGAAATAGGCAAATTCAGTTGCAACTCAAACAAATCAACTTGGCCTTCAATGACGATCAAGGTACACAAATATAGATAAACAAGACCAACTAGTTCAAGTATGCAATACCACACTTGCATCTTAGAGAACTATGGCTGCCACAATAATCAAATCAAAGGGTTGCTATTACAATATAATCATAGTTAACCTTGTAACAAAGTAGAAAAGGGTTAGTTTAAAAGAGGAACATATGTTATGACACTAAATTAAGTAAAACTAGTTAAGTGCCATGCAGTCTTGTTAAAAAATATGTAGGATTTTATTAGAGTACTCTAATTTCTAAAAACATGAAGAGATGCTTTGGGTAAAATGGCATAATTAAGAGATACTAAAATCTATTAAAATTGGTCAAAATTGCATCTTACTAGGTGGATGCTAAATAGGGTACCAATTGATTATTGAATTTGTGAAAAACATTACACAATTATTGAAGATGAGTATACTTTTGCATACAAATTTATGAGTGCTCGAAGAAATAGATGCAAATTATAAAATGATCATATATCACATCCATCTTGTTGGGTATTACTTTCATTCATCTTATCTACATGAAATGTTACATATCAATCATTGAAATAATTGTGTAAAATACACCATTAAACTTGTTGGATTTTAAAAAATTCTCCCAATTTCTTGAAATCAAGTAATTTCTATATAAAAAATGTTTTGATGTTGTTATACCATTAACCTCAAGAAAAATGTAGTAAAATGTAACCTTAACGTACAAATAACTTGTATCACTATGCTTTACAACTTGAACTATCACACTAGCTATAAATAACTTACAGTACTAGAATCTTAGAATCTATAGTAGACGATGAGCCAATTAAAGCTTCATAAATTCAATCCTCCAAAATTGACAATGTTGATGCTTGTGTACTCCTATTCTATTAGCTGCAAATCAATAGCAACACTAAATTTACACATCTATATAATCCAAATGTCATCTGCAAAACAAGAGGAATCTTTGTTTTCTTGTGCTCTGATGATCATAAGTCTTTCCTATTTTCTTGTGTTCCATTGACCATAGGCCTCTATTCAGAGCCACCCTATATAGAAGAGGCCCTTTAGTAACCATAAATACTAATCTACAAGCAACACAATCAAGATAATGCATATACCATGAGCATGTAAGGAAACTCAGGTGTGCAAATAGCTTCCTACACTAATCTCATAAGGAAAGTATGATGCAAATCCTATTAAAATCTTCTACACTTACAGATTCAATATCATGTAAACAAGAATATTGCAGCCAACCATGCATACAAAAAATAGACAAAGAAAGAAACACATAACACAAAGATTTACTGGTGGGGAAAAACCTTTCGGTAAAACAACCCCACCCCTTCAGAACCTGAATAATGTATTATCTTCAACACAAGGTTACAATGCACTTGCAATGCAAGTTCAACATCAATGACAGAAGACTCCAGTAGCTACTCGCAGTACCAACAATACACCTTTTTTGCATCATCTCTCTTTGCAACCCTAAAAATGCTTATAACATGCGCTTCACTTTAGGGCTACTCCCAAAGGTAAATCGTATTAGGGTTTTACCATTCTCTGAGAAAATAGGAACCCCAAAAAAATTTCCAAGGCAATGCCCCAAACCCCACTATTGGGGTAGAGTGTACAGTACTCAAATATCTTAGTTGCCACATGTCTTCACCTATCATTGAATCTTCCTAACATAGCTCTTATGTGTCATAGGAATTCGTCATAATCATTTTAGCCATGATCTCCTTACACACAATTCAAGATGTCGACACATCAACATTATTTGCAAGAAATACATGTTACAAAACAAATAATAAGAAGAAGAATTATACAAGGTTGAGACACCTTATTCCTAACAGAGCAAAGTGATTCAAATGTTAGAAGGCACTATTGATATATCCATACTACGTCAACCTTTTCTTGTTGATACACCAGTCCAATTAATAGCCTTGGAATTGTATTCTAGCATGTGATCTATTAGAACATAATAAATACATGGAAGATAATGCCTTTCCTATAAATACATCATAACAAAAGAAATTTAAGATTTAGATTTTCCATATCAATGAAGAATCTGTGTTTTGAGTTCACATATTTGGTGCCCTGTTTACTCTATTTTTAAC
This sequence comes from Cupressus sempervirens, assembly GCA_028749045.1. NCBI lineage: Eukaryota > Viridiplantae > Streptophyta > Pinopsida > Cupressales > Cupressaceae > Cupressus > Cupressus sempervirens. Next base: position 483,568,106 of record CM053791.1, on the reverse strand, counting down.
TCTTTTATTTTTCCCTGTTTTTAAGGATCTACAAAGGTCTCATTTGCAACATGTCATGTATGTCACATTGATTATCTTCATCTTAATAGTCACCATTTGTAGCCTATTGGCTTGTTATTTAATCTACATAGACACTTTAATCTATCAGGTTAACGCTGCCTTAAAATTTCTTGCATTGTAATTGTGAAACTTATAGAAATGCATGATAATATACAAAATTGTTCCTACAATTTAAGGTGTAGTAGTAATATTGATGAACTACAAAAGATAGTGCCATTTTGAAATTAGAACAGCGGACAATATAAATGGGAAACGATGAGAACTAATGACATATACTTACCCTAAATGGGGGCTTTCCAACTAATTTAAAGCAAATGGTTTTGCCACCAATTTCACACCTCACTGTTCTGTATGCCACTTCCATGGAATTTAAAGTCTACATCTATTGCCCCTTTATTTAATTCTACGCCATCAAATAAATGCCATACTATACCATTATACTAAATCACATCCAAAATCCCAGCAAACAATAATTTCCCTATCACTATAGGAATTATGGTTCTAACTTAGACAAATTGTATTGAAACATAGAGGTTGCCCAAAGGGTAGTACACCAAGTTGATAAAGAAGGAAGGCCCTTTCAATATTTTGAAGAAATGTGGCAACAATGCTTACAAAATTAATTTACTTCCTGACATTGGCTTATCTCCTATTTTTAATATTTATGATATTTATGCTTTCAAACCCCCTATTGCTGATGATATTGTAGGTATAGGTGTTTCTCAAGGTTTTGATGTTCAAGCAGACCTCACACAACTACCAAAGCATACCCCACCTCAAATTGAATGCATACTTGACAAGAAGGTTACCAAGTAGACTAGGAGGGGTACTTATTATTCCTATTTGGTTAAATGAAAGGATACACCACAAGAGGATACTACATGGTTGACTAAAGCAGACATTTTGAAAGCTAGGTACACTCTTAATTCCATCCCAACTCAAGGGACTTGAGTTCTTTTGAAGCTGGGCAGTATGGTGCAAGGCACCCATATGTCAAAAGGGTCTGTATATGAGCAATGTTAGTATGCTAATAGAAACCAAATTTAAATAAAGCTTCTACAAACTAAACAAAATTCATAAACTTCAAGATAGACTAAGATGAGCTCTCAATTAAGAATATGAGCCATTAATGGGCTCTCTCAATAAGAAGCTCTCTTGTTGAGTGGCTTTGTCTAAATAGATAGGATGTATGCTCAAGCTTATGCTTCAAAAAGGGCTTCAAATGGAGTTGGAATTTGGGTGTGAGTGTATGGTTTTGATGTAAAATGGCTTCTTAAAATGGCATTATGACTTTACTTCATGGATTGTTTTGTTTTGCAAAGGGGAAGGATCCAATTTATAGGCAAGAGGCTTGAGGGATTGAGGGCTAAGATGCAAGGATGGGAAAAAGCTCATGGAGGGCTCAGATTGCATGAGAGGAGAGCACATGGATTGTGCTTCCTTACAGCCAATCAGGAAGTGACACATGTCATAGGGTGAGAGGATGGAGGAAAGGGGAAGGATGAGTCAACAAAGGAGGCTCAAGGGATAAAATCTTCATAAAGACCCTCATAATGGCTTGTAAGAGCAATAAAAGGGCTTGGAAGAGTCATTTATGGCCTAGTGGGCTTCATAAAGTTTTATGGTTGGGATATTTTGAAGGAGATGAGAGGAATTTCGACTTGGGCTTGATTAGGAAGGTTTTAAGCTTGCTTAGGATTGTGCAAATGATTAGAGGATGGATTAGGATGGTTTAGGATTAGCTTAGGGATAGGCAAGTGGATGGTATGGGGATGAGGGTGGGTGAAGGAGGAGATATTTGTTAACTTTTGCTTGGGTTAGTAAGTTTTAACCCATGTTTAGGGAATGTGACAAGGTTAGGAGGGGATTAGGATTAGGTTTAAAGACATCTTCTAGAAGAGTTTAGACTTTGGATGAGGATAAAGACTTTCTAGAATAGTCTAGAACTTCCTAGGATGAGGATGAAGACTTTCTAGAAGAGTCTAGAACTTCTTAGGATGAGGATAAATTAGATTTTTAGGAAATAAATAAAGTTTTATTTATTTCAAGGGTTTGGGTTGAGGAGATATTTATTAAAACTTTTTTAATAAACATGAGGATTAATATTTAATCTTAATTAAATATTTTGAGTTGGGATTAGGCGTAGGAAATGATGGGATTAGCCTTTAATCAAAATTAAAGAAGGATTAGAAGATTTTGGAAGAGGTTAGTGGTCTTAAGGAAATTGGCCAAGTTTTGGGCAAAAAAAAAATGTTTTATTTATTTTGAGTTTTTTGGTCAATTTATTAATTAAATAATTAATAAATAAGGAAATAATGTTTAAATAAGATTTAAACATTTTTGGGAGGGATTCCTTAATTAAATATTTTTAATTAAGATAAAGAGATTTAATGGCATAAAAATAAATAAATTAATTAATTAATTAATTAATTAATAAATGATGATGTCATCAGAGACTTTTTTTAGAAAATAAAAATATTTTATTTTCTAAAGGATTTTTAGGTGTCTACATTTTGCCTCTCTTTGATGTGATGCCGCAAGTGGCATGGCATCAAAGATAAGAAAATAAGATGCCCAAGGCTAGAGCAGAAGAGGAGAGAATGGACTGCGAGATGCCCCCTCAAGAAGGTGGCAGGGAGAGAAAGCGAGGCTCGACGACTTCTTGAAAAGTACAAGAATCCGAGATGAGCAAGAAGACTCAGATTGGCTTAAGAGAAGAGGTTTAGTTAGCTCAAACTCTCACTATGGGAGAATGATAAAGGAGAATCAGAGGCACAAGAGGAAGCAAGCTTAAGATCTCAGGGATTACAGAGGATGAAGGAGTGGAGCGCTATAAAAAGGAATCTAGGATAGGGAGATGGATGATGGGATGATAAAGCTGATGCAACAGGATTTCAAAGAGTCAGATTGGCAGAAAATGGGTTTCAGAGATCCCTAGGACTAGGATTGTGGATCTCGAAAGATGAGGCTTGGTGGATTGATTTGGATTGGTGGATCCCTAAGACTAGGATTGTGGATCCCTAAAGCTAAAGGTGAGGAGTGATTCAAAGAGATACTGATGCATAAGCTGGGGTAGGAGAGATGGATGTTGGATATGGATGGGGGATAATGGAGATGAAGGGAAACCATTGAAGCTTTTTTGAGCAGGGGGATACTTCAGAGAGAAGTACCACCATGTAGTTGAGCACTACATTTGCTATAGGACTATTGGTTAATTTCCAAGGTTACCAAGAACATCAAGGCCATGTCACCAACCATCCAGAGGACTAACAAACTGACTCGAAACAAACACACAAGGATTGCCCCAGCATCACACATGAAACCCGAAGGAAACAGTGTGGAACCAACACTGGGTAACCCACAAGCAAAAAAGAAACAAACAAAAGACTTGATGAAAACCGTACGCTCAGAGTGCCCCATTCGTAGCATACCATGATATGGAAGATTGTGGCAACCTTGAGGAGGGAACAAAAAGATTGCTTGGAAAAGATACTTCAAGACCCAAAAAGGGAAGATTCCAAATCAAAAGAAAGTGAAAATCCAAAAGAGAACCGTTTTCCAATGAGATGGGTAGGATGAGGTACTAACAGACCAAGATCAGACATGAGAAAAGCTATATCCTACAAGGATCTATCGGAGAGCACCTAAGATGATGGATCTGGGTGAGTGATGCATCTGGCAAGCTAAACTAAGAAGGATAACACTTTGGTGACAGGAGATCTAGCTAAAGGATTCATTGGAATAGCTAACCAAGATGTGCGATGTGTGCAAGATGTTGATCAAGGAGGAACTGACACAAAAGCTAGATAGATACAATGGTACTAAGCTAAATAGGATGTAAAAGCTAACAGACCAAGATATTTACAAGTTGAAGCTGACCAAGATAGTTACAAGCAGGCAAAAGCTCAGGATGATAGGGTAGCGGGATGGTTCGATGTTGTGCAAGATGCGAAAGTTAAGGGTGGAGTGATAGCAAAAGATATGGATTTGGCAGGATGCATCCAATGATGATGAGAGATTTTGTGACCAAGGATAGCTAGAGGAGCAGGATGAGATGGCTGGATAGGATGGTAGATAGCTAGGATTATGATGGATATAAAGAGATGACATTGGGTTTGCATGAGGATAGCCTAGAGCTAGATACCAATGACAAGGGAGGATGGACAAGACAAGATCTCCAAGGAATATAGTGCCCCCAATCAGAAGATAACATGCGGAAGGAGGTCTTATGATGGATGTGATAGGATTGAAGCTAGGATGGAAAAAGTTGAAGGGGCTAGGGAGATGGATGATAGCTGGGATGGTTGGCTGAAGCTGCAAGAGATAAGTGGATGGTGTGAGATGGAAGATGGAGGGTGGAGGATAGGTGGATAGATTGGAAGATGGAGTTGGATGTCAAGAGATGACCAAAAGCATGAGGGTGATAGGCTAAGCTGGGGATGGCAGGATTACGCATGACGCTTGTTTGCCAAGTTTTCATCATGGTACTTGTCCAAGGTGCTTGAATTGCCAAGTTTTCACCAGTGGACACTTTATTTTTCTTTATTATTTTTTTTTTGACTTTTTGACTTCGAACTTAGCTAGAATGATTTTGGCTTTTTTGGGATTTTTCACTGGTTGTTGTAATGTTCAATTTTGTTGCTAGTTGTTGGTACACAGGATGTGTGATTTATGCAATAGATTGGATTAGATGGGATTGATGGTAGGAGATGGATGGATGAAAAGGTTGGAAAGGAGCATGAGATGGTGATGCTTGCAAGAGCAACATTGGCACATGTTGGGACGGGTGTGAAAAGAGCATATGGGGGATAGATGGTAGATGCAGGCGTGATGGAGGATTTGTGGAAGCGTTCTTGGGGATATAGGCACCCAAGATGGAGTTAGGAGATGGGGGACATGAGTCACTGGATGGAGGATTAGCAATGGTGGATGCCATTATGCATTGGGTTTCAACTTTTTTCTTTGGGATCCACATGGTTTTGAATTTTCTTTTCATAGGCTTTTGCATTATTTTGCATTCTTTGATTGGATTTTTCCTTTTTGGAGTATGTCTGTTAGAATAGACATATGATTGCCTAGGATGTGGATTTTTAGCTTTATGCATTTTGAAGTTGGCATTTGCATTGTTGCGGTAATCTTTGGGAAGATGGTTGGGAGAAGCTTTGTGAGATGGAGAGGATATGGGAGAGCGTGTAGGGGGATGATGATGGATGATGTACCCTCATATGTGCCTTTGTTGATCTTGTGTAGGAATGGAGGGAATAGGATTTGAATGATGGCTGATAGGAGGATGGAGGATGGTAGATTTTGGGACATAGGGACCCAAAATGGATTTAGCAGATGAAGGGGGGATATGGTAGGTTGTTTTGGGTTGCAAAGATGGTGGAGGGGGGATGACATAAGATTTCTTGAAGGAGTGATGGGAGGTTGGCATGGTGGGTTTGGAGATAGGCTTGGTTTGGGGATGTGGTGTACCAACACCTTTAGATGGTGAACCTTTGGATACATATCCAAGACCATCAAATCCTGGATTATTTTTGGCAATAATAGGTGTTCTGATTCCTTGCTCTTGTGGTCCTAAACCTTGACCTTGATAATGCCATTGATTGAGCATTTGAACTAGCTGAGGATACTTTTTGCTTGCAAAAAATGGTGGAAGTGCTTTATCAGATGTACTGCAACAGGGAGATATTGTTCTTAATTCTTCTACTGAGAGGAGGCCACCATGGATGAATATAAGTGAACCAAGAGGGTAGATTATAGATGGTGGAATAGCTTGGATAGGTGGTAAGATGGAAGCATGGAGTGGAGGAGATGGTAGGATAGGATCTTGATTTAGCTGATGGGATGAAAAGATATCCTGCAATAGAGGAGGTATGGCTTGAGGTTTTGGAGATGGAGGAGATGGTGATTGCACTATAGATGGAAGACATGATACGATGATATCTTCATTTATGCTTTGGGGGATGTCAGCATGCTTTTGGGCAGGATCTTGATAAGATTGGTTTGGAGTGGATGGTGCAATAGGAGTTGAAGGGATGGATTCTTCAAAGGCAGAAAATGGATAGATGGGAGATTCGGTAGTGGAGATGGGTGAGTAGAAGATGGATGCATAAGGGTCATTATGGGAGATTTGGGAAATGCTTGGAGGTGATGTGGATAGGATTTGGAGGGTTTTGACAGATGGTGGGATTTTGGTGCTTGCAGGAAGTGGAAGGATTTTAAGCAATTTGATGGATGGTATGGGGATGGTAGCTATGGGAGATGGAGGTGATATTATAGATGGGGAAGCTTCATCACTGACTACTTCACATGGTTGGATTAGATGACATGGCTTATCAGCTATTGGAGGCGGCTTTTCTCTTATTTCCTCTAGGAGATTCCTTAGAGACTCGTGTGTCGGAGGTGGAGGTGGATTGACAGGAATAGCTAGTGTGATGGGGGTGGAAGATTGGAAGCTTGTTTGATTGGGTGATGGAGGAGAAGTTGGGATATCAGATGGCATGACTAGATAGTTTAGAAGAATATGTGGATTTTGGGGGATGCTTGGGAGAATGTTTCTAAGGCTTTCAATATACTCATCATAGTCAACAAGATTTTCATCATCATTGGAATAGGAGGTCGCAGGAGCAAGGACAATACGACCGAACACATCATGATAGGTTTGGGATTTCATGTTTTGATGATGAGTCGGATGGAGATGGGGTCTTGCATATGGATGAACATGAAAGCTCATGGTTGGATTTGGATTAAACACAAATTTTGGATTGGCTGATGAAGGATTTCCTAGGGAGAGTCAAAGCTGTATGACAGACCTAAGGAGGATTGGCTGGAGATTTTTGGCTTTCCTGTGGATGGAAGACTTCAAGGGCATGCTATCAAAAAGTGACAGTTTTGCTTTCCTGTGCACTGGATTTGCTGGTGGCTGTGTCAACTTGAGGATAGACTAATGATCCTATGGGCACGACACGAGATTGACCACTTGTGGATCCCAACCTTTAGCTCAAGGTGATGAGGGATATAAGTGACAAAGCTGGATTACCCTAGACAATGCTCTGTCAGAGGGATAACCTCGGTGAGGCTAGTGGATTGGTCGGATTGATTGGATAGAAAATTCTAGCAGAATGACAACAACTCTCTAAAGGCTTGGGTGTGATTTTGGATTGGGTTGCTAGCTGGTTGGGGGGATGATTTGGATGGACTTTGGATTCAGGATTTTTCTAAAGCAAGGAACTAGATAGATTCGGTTGCAACGAGGGAGCTTGGATGATTTTCTAATGAGGCAGTGACTATGCTAAGTATGCCTTGAGCTTGGAGATTTTTGCTTTTTTGGGATTTTGACCAAAGTTGGCAAACATTCATTCAAAAGCTATGAACAAACAAGCAGACAAAATTTTGGAGCAAGCACGTCAAACACACCAACATCCTAGGAAGCTTTCTACAAGGATGAAATTTGTTATAGCTAGGGAGTCCTTGATATACGCAAGGTACATGAGGCCCAAATCCATAGATGAAACCAAAAAGATGTCACACAGCCGAGAGGAGTGGTAACCCACTTCTCCTCTTTCACTTCTCAAGGGTATAAAGTTCCTTGAGGCTTAGCCCGAGTGACAAAATCTTGATTCCAAGAGAGGTGTCTTTGAATTCACCTCCCAATTTTTATACTCCACCGGAACGCTAGAGTTGAGGTTGTCCCAAGGGGTGATGAAATCCCCAAGCAGGCCTCCTAAAAAGTGTAAAACAAGACCACATACATGATCTTGGGCTTTAAAAGACATGCGTTCATTCCAATTGATGATTTAGATTTTGTAAGCTATGATTGAAGACACTTGTGATTATGGCATACAATGTTCATTCCAATTTGACAACGTCATTAGCATAATGGAAGTCGAGAGATCATCAACATAACAAATGCGAGAGTCATTGAAAATGCATCAAAACCATGTGATGTTCATTGATTTTTAGGCATTCAAGATTGAGTGTGAGTTTGTTTTAAGCCTAAAACAAAGATATGTGAAACTCGATTTGTCAAGTGCGTGCTCGGAGGCCCTCCACGTCAGAATTTGTCCAATTTTTATGCCCAAATGAAGTGTGAGCGACATTAATGTGCATTCAAGGAATTTTCTAACTTAGAAAAACCACTAAAGACCCAAGTGAGTGGAGTTTGATCTTTGTGGAGCACTTAACACCCTCTTAGGTAGACCCATCCCCATAGATGGCGCTGAGATTGCAACCAATGGTTAAGTTGATGGGTGATTAAAGAGGGTGAGTCCAACTACAAACTTACTCAAAGAGTCTTTATTAGTTTTTATAACTTAGAAGATTTCAAAAATGTGGATTCTTTTTATGCCCCAAAAGATGATTATTTGATCTATGGCATTCAAGATTGGATTTGTTATTTTAATCATGCATTCATAAAAAAAAAAAAAAAACTTGATTTTAATCCATGGCACTCAAGAGTGATTTTAGCAACATGCATTCAAAGACAAGTGATTAAACATTCAAGTTTTTTCCTTTGAGCATTCAAGATTGAGATTTTGTGTGTTGTTTTAAGAACTTTGAAGTGCTTTGTTTTAACCTTAGATCATTCAAGATTGTTTTGGACTCAAAAGTGAAAATAACTCTTTGGACTTTGGTTTTCATTCAAGATTTTGTGTTCTAGTTTGCATATTTTAAGCCCAAAAATGATATTCCTAGATTGTTTTGATGCATGAAAAACTTAAGAAACATTCAAGATTTTGCAACAAGACATTTGTTTGGAAAAAATAACAAAGCTTTTAGGACAATTTTTGGCAACCATTTAGGACTCTTAGTTTTCATGAGATTTTTAAAAGAACTTTAAAATATTTGCAAATGAGGTTCATTTTATCCTTGATTGATGCTTTGAGTTTGATTTAGATTTTAGTGTACACTTAGTGTTGATTTTGAACCTTTTGAAATGGAAACTTGAAGTTCTTTTTAAATTCTCAAAAATGAAGTGTTCCTAACTTTGCATGAATGCATCTAAAACCTTGATGTTGCAAGGATGCAAATGATTGGATCGGTTTAGTTTCACTTGTTAAAAGATTTTTTCTTTTTTGCAAATTTTTAATTTTTTAATGGATTTAAGTATGATTTGGGGGTTCATTTTAAGCACTAAAAAGAAGTGTGTATGATTTTGCTTCCTTAAAAAAAAATGGCCAAGATCTCCCACAAGAAGAAGATGAAGAAGCAGATGGAATAAGAAGAATATAGACAAGAAGAGGAAGAAGAATTCCAAGTGCTTTGTCCACCTATAAGCTTGAAAAATCTGCAAACACTATGAGATAGACTATGAGTTCCTTTGTCTTCTTCATGCTCATGTGGACCTACAAAACCAATTTATACAATCCTACCAATCACAAAAACAAGTAATATTAGCCAAAATTAGCAAATGACATACAAAACTTGACTAAAAAAGCTAATGAAGATGACCCATGCAAGGTCCCACCGGGCGTGCCAAAATGTATATGAGCAATGTTAGTATGCTAATAGAAACCAAATTTAAATAAAGCTTCTACAAACTAAACAAAACTCATAAACTTCAAGATAGACTAAGATGAGCTCTCAATTAAGAATATGAGACATTAATGGGCTCTCTCAATAAGAAGCTCTCTTGTTGAGTGGCTTTGTCTAAATAGATAGGATGTATGCTCAAGCTTATGCTTCAAAAAGGGCTCCAAATGGAGTTGGAATTTGGGTGTGAGTGTATGGTTTTGATGTAAAATGGCTTCTTAAAATGGAATTATGACTTTACTTCATGGATTGTGTTGTTTTGCAAAGGGGAAGGATCCAATTTATAGGCAAGAGGCTTGAGGGATTGAGGGCTAAGATGCAAGGATGGGAAAAAGCTCATGGAGGGCTCAAATTGCATGAGAGGAGAGCACATGGATTGTGCTTCCTTACAGCCAATTAGGAAGTGACACATGTCACAGGGTGAGAGGATGGAGGAAAGGGGAAGGATGAGTCAACAAAGGAGGCTCAAGGGATAAAATCTTCATAAAGACCCTCATAATGGCTTGTAAGAGCAATAAAAGGGCTTGGAAGAGTCATTTATGGCCTAGTGGGCTTCATAAAGTTTTATGGTTGGGATATTTTGAAGGAGATGAGAGGAATTTTGAATTGGGCTTGATTAGGAAGGTTTTAAGCTTGCTTAGGATTGTGCAAATGATTAGAGGATGGATTAGGATGGTTTAGGATTAGCTTAGGGATAGGAAAGTGGATGGTATGGGGATGAGGGTGGGTGAAGGAGGAGATATTTGTTAACTTTCGCTTGGGTTAGTAAGTTTTAACCCATGTTTAGGGAATGTGACAAGGTTAGGAGGGGATTAGGATTAGGTTTAAAGACATCTTCTAGAAGAGTCTAGACTTTGGATGAGGATAAAGACTTTCTAGAATAGTCTAGAACTTCCTAGGATGAGGATGAAGACTTTCTAGAAGAGTCTAGAACTTCTTAGGATGAGGATAAATTAGATTTTTAGGAAATAAATAAAGTTTTATTTATTTCAAGGGTTTGGGTTGAGGAGATATTTATTAAAACTTTTTTAATAAACATGAGGATTAATATTTAATCTTAATTAAATATTTTGAGTTGGGATTAGGCGTAGGAAATGATGGGATTAGCCTTTAATCAAAATTAAAGAAGGATTAGAAGATTTTGGAAGAGGTTAGTGGTCTTAAGAAAATTGGCCAAGTTTTGGGCAAAAAATAATTTATTTATTTATTTTGGGTTTTTTGGTCAATTTATTAATTAAATAATTAATAAATAAGGAAATAATGTTTAAATAAGATTTAAAAAATTTTGGGAGGGATTCCTTAATTAAATATTTTTAATTAAGATAAAGGGATTTAATGGCATAAAAATAAATTAATTAATTAATTAATTAATGATGATGTCATCAGGGACTTTTTTTAGAAAATAAAAATATTTTATTTTCTAAAGGATTTTTAGGTGTCTACAGGGTCATCATATTGAAGATCATTGTCTTGATTGGTCATTCAAGATAGGCTTAGGTTATGATAGTTATTTTGGTCCAATTGTAAAATTTTTAGGCCACTTGGTGTTTTATAAACCAATGGCTTCTAACCTATGGGACACTTAGGTTAAGGTTCATGCCAATGGCATCTAGTCTTTGGATTATGGACATTTCACTATAGGTGTGTAGGCACTTAGTTTGTGTCAGTAAGAGCACTTGATTAGCAAGGATGCTCAACAATCAGAGTTATGAGATGTTCCTAGAGTAATCCTAACAACAACATCTTATCTATGCACCCATTTTGTTATAGTTTCTTTGTCATCAAGCCTAATTAGGCATGTTAGGTTTGCATAGACATAGGACTGTCACATTGTGTTGGAGTGGGTTTGTTTGTTGATTGTTAGGAAGTTATTTTAGATGTTTGAGACACATTGTATTGACACCTTCTACCTAGTCAAAGACTTGGTGTTTTGTGTTTTCTAACAAAGTCAGTAAAGGCAGAGTTTGGTAAGACTGTCACATACAATAGTGATTGTTTTGGTGCAACTTGAGTATGACAATAAGTAGTTTACAATTGTTGACTACGAGTTCAAAGTGCAATTAGGCAAGGTTGGTAATCATTGGGGTTTGAAAGGGTAATAGGTCAGTGAAGTGAAGAGAGACTTTCAAAGAGTCATTGAAGTAGGGTGAGTTTGGGAATACCTCTCTAAAGTACTAAGCCAAATCAGAGTCAATCCTTTTTTTCGGTGCTATTAGGAGATTGTAAGGTTATTGATTACTTGTAGATTTCTTGAAGGACAGAAGGCATCATGAGACTAGCAATTATTCCAATGATCCAAGATTCTATATGCATTTTTCATGAAAAAATTTAAAGGTTGGGTTATGTCTTAGTTTTAAATTTATTGTTTTAATGATGTAATCGAGGGTACAAACATTAGTGTTGTTGATACAATAATGAGTTTTTTAGAAATTAGGGTTAGTTGAGGAGTCGGTTATGGGAAGTTATTGGGTCTATTTAGTATTTGCAAAGTTATATATACAATGTTATATCTCAAATATGTCACAGGTTATCATTTAATTAAATTAAGGAAAGAAACTTAGCTATATCTATATTTTAAAATATCACAAGTACAACATCTTACTAGTATACAATAAAATTTTACCATCCTATATATCTCCTAGTAAAGCATCTTTTTTCATAAAATGGTTTTTATGGGAGACATATATGTTGAATTGGTCCTTGATTTAGTGCTCATTACAAATTATAGCAAAACAAGGTTTTACTAGTTCTAGTGGGCATAGACGAGGACATTTGCATGGTCCTTGTTGTCGACAATGCACCAGGCAATACTAGACTGCCAACTAAAGGAGGATTCCGCACTTCATCATGAGCTTTAGAATAAAATATTGTTAGCAAAGACATTTGCAATGGATAAAGATCAAATGGGATACTAGCTAGAAACATCCACAAAAAAAAGGTAAGTGTTATAATGTTGATGAAAACAAACAAAGTGTTACTTACATGAAGGTTGTGCATGAGAACCCTCACCATGTGATGTCGCAACTAGCACATATGTCTATACAAGAACACAAAAAATTAGAGATCGTGATCCATAAGATACTATAAAATATTAATATTCTATTGAACTTCTATTATTGCTTTAGTCTAATTACTGCTTACCTTCAAAGATTGGATTCTACGATCCAATTCTGTTCTCAATGCCTCTTTCTCTTTGGGTCTGTCAGCCTTGATGATAATGTTAACAAGTTCATTAGTGTATCTTTGCTTAATTTGTTGGGTGATGAACATAGGGTTAGCACTAAGGGCGATGTCATGTAGATATGATGCCTATATCTTAGATCGCATTTGATCAACACTCGTTCTAGCTTTTTCCTATCATTCGTGACATCAAATATCAATTAAATTTCATCAAAATAACTCCAAAGCCATAAAGAAAAGAACATAATAATATGACATTTGTTTCTATATTAACATTAAAATTTACGATAATTAATGTTTACCTCTACTGAAGGCATCTGAGATCGTGGATCCATATCGCCCTATGAAAAAAATTAGTAAGTCTTAGAAATTAGTAGTGAAATTAAAGTAATAGACTTACGAAAAATATATATTAATAATAAAGTAGATTGTATATGTAAATCATTTGTCTTAAGTTAAAATTTTTGTGTAACTAATGTGTATATCTAAAAAAATATTTGACATTGATGCTACCTAGACATTTCATTGATCATCATGATCTTCATCCATGTTTTCATTGTCATCATCATCATCACCATCATCGTACTTATCACTTTGATCATCATTGTCACCAGGGATTTTTTTAGTGGCAATTAGTCGCCAAATGGCGAATATGTCCCGATCGGGCTATAGAAATTGGTGAAAAAAAACACCATATACAAGTTGACTGGTTCGCCCAGATTTTATAAAATACTCATATAGTGGTCGGAACGTTCACCACTATTATTACGTAATTTTAGTTTGGTAGTCGAGTTCTTTGCCCATATTTCTCTTTATTGTTTACTCTTATTTGCCACAGAATTAATTGAGTGTCTCTTTCAACGATCATCATTTGCCAAATTCCCATTTTCCTATGTGAAATTTTTATTTATCCTAGGACCCAATTCGCCATGCATCACACACAATGGGGTCCCAAATTCCTGCCATATTCGCCCACTCGATTACTTGAAATTACACGGGCTTCGCCAAATATTAGTTCTTATCATATGTAACGATCGGCCCATTTGCCAAAATGAAAACGGTTTATTTGTAGTTGTCTATTTAAGACATGAGTTTCATTATTGAAACATGTCGAAAGGAGCCTTCTTCATAGTATTGCGATCAGTAGAGGACCGGAACGACTATGACTACGAGTCCATAGTATTTTATTGCAGCCTTAATTTGATGGAGATGTCACAGTCAAATTTAAATAGGAAGAGGAGTAGGACTAATGAAGGTGGAGATGTCCAAGAGAGGCCAACGAAATGCAAAAATATATCTTCATACTTTGGCGGGGGTAGATGCAACAGTGTTGGTCAAAGTAAAGAAGGTACATCATCAGAGGAGCCTGTACAATCTCAACCTACACAAGAGTCCATTCAACAAATTGGGGAGCCTAATAAATCTGGTGACAGAGTTGCAGAACCTGATATCTCTAATGAAGATGACCTTGAAGAAGAATATCCAGTAAATAACCAGTACCAGGACGAATCAATTGACTTCGGTGATGATGATGGTGCAATTAACAGTAATAGTGACACTAAAGGGAGAGGAAAATCAAAAGAGAAAATTGATCGTCAGTGGGAGATGGCCAGGAGATTTAAATTTGATTGGGCAGAAAAGTATCCATTCATTGAGCCTGTGGACAATCCAATTGTAGGTGAGCCACCAGTAGAATGTAGATGTACAATTTGTAGTTGGAAGTATAAAAAGGAAAAGCAATTGCAGCTTAAACTAGACACCATAGAGAAACATGTTGGTAAGATTTACGAAACCTCAACTGTAGATGGTAAGGAAATAAAAGTGGTAAGATATAAAACAAAGGAGCAATGTCAACATAAAAGGAATGCTGAAGAATATTATATGTTTCAAAAATTTCAGACGAAGCCTGGTGAAGTTCAAGGTTCTATTAATGCTATTGTTGCAAAAGCAAGTGAAGTAGAAGAATGTGGAAAAGCTGTTCAATTAAGTAATGTTTTCTATATTTTGAGTAGAGGGCATCCAATGATAGACTATCCAGAAATGAGTGGTTTTTTACACTTTTCTGAAAGTTCCTAACTATCTTGTCAGTCATTGGTCGATAAACAATGGATGGGAATGGGCAAGTTTTATTACGCAGGTTGAAATAGAGGATGTACAAAGAAAAATAAAAGAGTCAAGCTTTATTGCATTGTCCTTAGACAAAGTTATGGCAATAGATAATACGTCATGGGTATGCATGCATGTTTATACTATACAAAATAATGTTCGCCAACCACATCTACTATCTGTTGCTAAATTGAGAGACAATGCGACAACAGAAACTTTATTTCAGTTAGTAAAGAGCAATTTAATTGAATATGGAGCTATGGATGAATTGACAATAGCAAAGAAGTTGGTCTGTGTTGGAGCGGATGTAGCTTCAGTAATGCAAGGTCAAAGGAATGGTCTTTGCACAAAGATGTAGGCTTCTTGTTCACCATATGTTGTTGCCATTCACTGTATGGCCCATAGGATGAATCTTGCTTTTAGAGTTGTGAAGAAGTTTCCTTTAGTAAACAAGGTTGAAGATTTAGTAAGAGAGTTGTATGCATATTTTTGTCGAAGTCCCAAGCGTTTTAGGGAATTTCAACACTTTGCTAATGGAATTACCGATGGAAACAAGCTTCTAAAAGATGTTGATACCAGATGGATCTCTTTGGATGGACCAGCGCATCGAGTATTTTCCGAATATCAATCTTTGATTGGACTGATGTATGAAAATCGAGACAATGCAAAAAATCAGAGATGTGGCGACCTACTTCGGAGGTTAAGCAATATAGAGACACTTTTGACTTTGGCATCTCTTCTTCCCATGCTAGAAGAAATGAGGTTAATTATGAAAAAAGCCCAGCAAAGAGCCATGTATATTGTAGAATATGCTCAGTTGCATAAAATGTCATGCCGAGCCCTCGATAGTCTCTATCGTACTGACCTAAATTTATCTGATGATAGATTTAATCACTGGCAAAAACTAACAGATTTGGACGATCCTGATAATTATTTAAAGATCATTGAAAATGGAGATTTATGTGTTTGTGTAAGGGGATTTCAGATACCAATGTACTATAGTACCCCAAAGAAGCGAGCTACAAGAATTACAAGGGAAGAGTTTACCAAGATCGTCGAGTCTATAGCATCTACTGCAAGGGACATAGCTTATAGAGTTTCCTCTAAAATAATATCATGATTCCCATATGATCAACTGCTTGAGGCCATGGCAATTGTGTTTCCTCAATATTGGTCCTTCAACAATAAGGAAGATTATCGTAGAAGCTTGTTGATTTTGATAAAGGAATTTTGCAAATCTATAGAGTTCAATGGAGTGACTATCAATAGAATATTAGATGAGGGTCTTCTTAGATAGCAATTAGGCACCTTTGCAAGGACCATGAAGCATCAATATCAATTAATGCATAACCCACATGAAGAGGGCTCGGCAACAAAGCTTTGGACAAAACTAAAACAGAGCACATTGTTGCGTGAAGAAATTTCAGAGTACTTCAAGCTTGCTGATCTATGTCAAACCATGATATTGGGTTCAGTGGAGGATGAGAGAGTTTTCAATGCTTTGGGCTTCCTAAAATCAAAGCTAAGAAACAAACTAGACAAGAATTTGGAGTCATGCTTGAGGGTATACACATCTAGGTATAATGTCAACACTTTTCCTTTCCAAAAAGAAATGGAAATCTGGAAGAAAAGATGCAAAAGAAGAAGGGTGGGACTGGGCAACACCATTAACCAATCTCCTACAGTGACTCCAAGTGGGACAAGTGTTGTCAGTGGCACTGGCCATGGGATTGGGAGTCTGAGTCATAGAAGCGGAGGTCAGAGTGAACTTGAAGTTGAAGAAGACACAAACAAAAATGAAGAGAACAATGAAGCAACTGGACTACCAGAATTGGATGATGATGACAACATAGAGATGAATTGGAAAATTTAGGAAATTTCTGCTAAATTAGTAGTGGTAACCAATAGGTATTTTTTGAACTTATTAACTACTATATGATATCCTATCATTCAATGTTCATTTTAGAAAAGGAAGAAATTAGAATGTATTATGTTTCATCATTAAAAGTTGAGAACAAAGAGTATTATTACTGTAGAGTGTAGTTTATATCATGTCATCAATGATCATTCATATTTGAATTTGAAATTCCTGAATGAAATTTTGTTTTCTATTTTATTCATTTATTCAACATACATTGAATTGGAAAACATGAAAATTAGATAGAATCATAGATTCAATTCCACAATTAATAATTATTAATGGTTTTCATTTGCAATATTCAGCTAATATGGTACAATTCTTGTAAGCCAATGACCCTGAATTCCCTTTTATAGAAAAAAGGGAGCAACAACAGCTTCAGGTCGATTTGCCTAATGTAAAGTCTCAAACTCTAAATCAGTAAGACATCTACAAGTCTAAAACATCTCTACAAATTTAGTTGTACATTTCTGCATTTGATAGGCTGATTTAGTAAATTAGCAATTTTAGCATAGGAAATAGCATCTGCAAGACTGCAACATTGATCCTGTTCAAAAAAACAAAGTTCAAACTTGTTACTTTAAACTCAATTCTAGAGTCTAGACTGTAGTATGTAGGATAATATGAAAGATATTCATATATAGTAAAGATATAGAGATGATTGAAACTGAAAGTACTTTCACATACAAACTATAAGTTTCTATAGTATGCTCCATTCTTCTTCGGTTGGAAGGGAAAAAAATTTGATGTTATGCTAAATGAACTGCATTCTCGTTGGCATTCCATACTTGGAAGAGCGAGTTTCAAGCAATGTTCGTTCCACTAGTGCATGCAAATTTGTGTATGTTTTGATATACTTTGCAATGCGTTCATGAGTTCTGTCCTGAGGAAGGTTGCCTAAATCAGAGGTTATTTGGTCCTCCAACTTTTTTTTGTAAACTTCTCTTCCAATGAAACCCGTTGTTGAGAAATCAGGTCCAGGACTCGGTGAACCAAGAGATATCAATTTTGTTGTTTTATTGTTCATCTTGGCAAGCTTTGGCCCAAATAAAGCAAGAACTTCTTTTGCTTCTGTTAGTTTTTGACATTTATGAAATACAGAGGTTGCCTTTATTATTGAACCAATGCGGTCCTGAATTCTCTTGCTTGCCAAATGCCTGTCAGCAGCGCTGTTGATTTCTTCCATAATCCACTTTGCAATTTTCTGTCTCTAACCAAAACTTTTGTTCTCCTCAAGTTGCTCTTTCAGCTTCCCAAAAACATCTATAAGAGCTTCGTAGAGTTCGAACCAATCACACAACCTATAAGCAGAAGTCTTTATGTGCCCCCAGAAGTAATTTTTTATTTGCTTTACTGTATTATTTACATGGTCATTCAAGCCATTTTCATATTTTTTAATAGTATCATTTGCCTTCTTTAGGTCTTCTTTCATTTCTGAGTACTGGTGTTCACTATGTTTTCTTATTTGCTCTGCTTTAGTTTCCCACCCTTTTGCTTTCTCTTCCCACTCTTTTATTTTTACCCTCTCATTTTCCAATTCTTTATTTAACTTATTGTTTACATTTGCAGCATTCTCCAAGTTTCTGTATAACTTTGTTGAAGATTCTTTTTCATCCTGGAGTTTTTTTCCCATTTTTTCCAAATTTTCCCTCAGAGTTTTCAGTTCTGTGTCCATTTGTTCTTGTTGTTCAATTGCTTCTTTAGAGCCAGAGGATGAATTTTTTATCCTTTTCTCTAATTCTTTGCATCTGTTTACTGTTGCTTTCTCACTTGCCTTTACATTTGCCAGGTCTGCCTTTAACTTATCTATTGTGTCCTAAAGCTTTCCTTTCTCTCTCTCCAACTTCATCACTGAACTATAGACCACTTGGTTGGTCATTTTGGACACATTTATCTTGTCCACATTTTTAATTTTGGATAAATCCATTTGGAGGGTGCTAACTTGAAATTCAGATGGATCTAACTAACTCTCTGGTGGATTGTTATCTCTAGCTGGGGGCATAACAACCATGAATTTCATCATATCTTTATCTGGGTCATATGTAGGAAATAGCCTGTTGGTTGTAGGTTCTGCATCATGAGCTGCAACAATTGCTTCCATCTTCATTGTCTTACTATTTTGTCTATTCTTGTTTTTTTATTTTTCATAGTTAGTTACAAATTCATTGTAACAAAAATCAGGATTTTGTGAGACAATTGAATGTTTGAATGGTGAAATAGCAGTAGCACTTTCTCTAATGTATGAGCTTCCACCAATACCATGAGGATAACCAACACCTAGACACATTAGTGGGGTTTGTGGACTATTTTGAGGGTTTTTTCCTGAAGGATGGGTAATTGTTGGACTCACAGTCACCATTGGCGTTGTTGTACTAGTAGTACTACTAATACTTGTCATAACCTTCTGCTTCTTTACACTTTCTTGATCTCCGAGACCAATTTTTTTTGCATCTATATACAATGTCCTTTTCAGACCACTAGTTGTAGTTGTACCCATGATATCTATAGCTATGGGAGTGACAGTTGATTCGGATTGAATCTGAGTGCTTGGAAGTGGAACTGTAAATGAAGCAGGAACAAATTTAATTAACTAAGATGAATCCAATGTGGATGGAATTGACTGAGTTGATGATTGATCTCCATGCCCAAGGCTTGGTTTCTGACCATGTTTTGGTGCTACAGCTGGTGGTTGAGGTGGTAACCAAATCCCTTCTCCACTGGGACCTAGACCACCAAAACCTTGGTAGCCCATTTTTTCTACAATTTCTGCCCCTTTTCTATATAGAAGTTTGGTGGATGCATCAACTCCTCTCTAAATTTCTGTACTGGATGAGGGATTCAAAGAATCTTGGTCATCATAATCATCATCAATATCACTATGATGTGCTTCAGTTGGATGCTCCTTATTCCATAATTCGTCAAATATTCTATCCTCTTCAGCCTCATCATGATCTAAAGAGGTCTTTGGCTCACCGAGATTCTTCCTCATTTCCCAAAATTGATAAATTTTGCTTCAACTCCATCCAGCATCTATACAATCATTCATTAGCTCTTTTGGAATAGGTTTTGTAGATGGTTTATCAGCTTTCTTGTAGAAATTGGACGATGTCATGCCTTGCACTTTTCCTTTCTATTTGTGCAATGCCATTATTTGTGATGACAATTCCTGTATTGACATATTATTTTCAGCAGCATATTTCTCCATCTGTTTTTTGACCTCCTCCCAAGAGTCCATGTTTTTAAAATTTTCAATCAAAGGCATACTTTCATGTTGATATTTGCTTGCAGAAGTCCCAATGCCCTTAATCCTTGCTCCAATTATGTTCAGTGGATCATACTGTCAGTGACTATCAACATCAAATCAAAAAATTGAAAAAAAGGCTTCTACCACATTGAATCCTCTTCTCTCAAATGCAAACCCTCCAAAGGAGAATGGCAAGGAGGGAAATATCATTTTCTTTTGCTAACCATGAAAGAGTACATCTGTGCTCTCCATTTGTCGTACATATTCCAATGCAAATACCCTCTTTGTTGCATGTATTGGAAGTTTGTAGGGTTCTACCCATGAACCGTAAAACCTTAACACAGTGTACTCTTCCATTAAGTACCAGTCAGCCAATTGTAGTTCACTTCCGAGTTGAATGCAATTTCTACAAGTAACAAGTAATCTAGGCATTGGAGTGCCTGTAATTTTATGGTACATTGGTGCCAAAAATAAGTCTACAAAATTGTTGTAGTTCCTTCTATTATCAATCATCCTTATATGAGGTGTCCACTCATATATTGGATTTTGGCCTTCAGTCTGACTGCAAAGCTTGTTTGCCTCAAATAATGCATGATGCTTTGCTAGGAGAAGATAGCACAAGTAGGTTGTGAATCTAAATGTCTTCTATGAACCTCTTTGAATCATTAGTAATTGATCTTGCATGCAACGAACAATGTACTCAATAAAATGATATCTTACTGGTTCTTTTTTAAAATGAATATGATAAAGCATTTCAAGAATGCTGGCATCCACTTGTTTGTTACAATCCAATCCCAAACAAAATGCTAGCAAGGAAATATTGTCCTGTGCCCATGGCACAAAAAATTCAAAATCATAAGGAGGCATGTGATTTGGACTCAGCCTACAACTGCTTGTTATTCCTCTGATATAAGAATCTCTCTATTTTGCATCTAATTTTTCATAATCATCTGCCAGCTTTCCCAGGTCAATATGTACGTTTGAATGTTGTTGTTGAAACCCTAGGTTCAATAGACTAGCAAATTCACTCTCAGTTATGGACAAAATTTCCTCCTGAGTAATTTTATTCACAATTACTTTTCTATTTTCATCATAATTTTCGGCGCAGAGCATAACAATTTCTAGGCAAGGGAATACTTGAGGTAACGCCATGTGTGTCGACCCAGCTAGCCACGGTGCAATTTTATTTGCAGTTGCATTTACACTAGGGTTAAATGAACAAAATTTTGAAGCCTTATTTGGATCGTTCTACTTGTTTTCAAGTGCAAATCTTATCTCCATTATACCCTTATTTCCATGAATAACAAGATCATGTATATCATGGAATAAATCATTGAAACCTGGTGTTTTAAGCATATTGTGGAATTCTGTTACTTTGCCCATGTTATTCTTGGTATTTTTTTTGCCCATCGTGGTAAATATTTAAACATAGCTACAAGCCTACAGGGGTGATTCAAAATTAAAACATTACAGACTAAATTTTTTTATATAATATAAACAGTAAAGTTGTAAAATTTAAAATGTGGGACGTAATTTTTCAAGATTTTAGTAGTTACACTTACCCATTCACATTCACGTTGCCCTTAGTTTCAATTTTTGTAGAGAGCTGAGAGTCTAGAGATTGTAGTTTGTTGCTTTCCTCCGACCACAATCCTCAACCCAGAAATTAAGAATCCGTAACTTTGTTGCGCTGTAACTTTGTAAATTGTAATTTGTAACCCCTTTCTAATTTCTAAATCTGCAAAACAACGTATAACTGCAAAATTAAAGAAACTTAACGCACCAAAATTGTACAATTTGTACTCTATAGTCTATAGTCGATACACTTGTCACACAGTACACTTTCAATATAAATGTGAGTGGAATCGTGGACCACTAGTGTTACCTAACCCGTCATAATGTATTAATGTCATTCATAATGTCACTATTAACTGCAAGTGGAATGTGATTATGTCAATGTGTTAACTGACCAGTGACACGTGTCATGTTTTCGAGATGCATTTGAAATGACAGGGTTTCTTTTTCCTTTTCATCTTGAAACTCAACTTTGGTCGTTGATCTATTAACATCCAACAGCACTGGTGAATGGTGTGGTGGCCCCGTGGGTCGTGGGTCCCACTCCCATTAACTATGGTAGTCAGGTATTAGGATGACTCACATCACGAGTTAGACGTGTCAGTGTCACGTCATCACCAAATTGAAACTACATTGTTATTTTTTGGTCGACCGAGGAGTTTACTGACACGTGTCATGTTTCTGGGACGCGTTCGAAATGACAGGGTTTCTTTTTTCTTTCATCTCGAAACTCTACTTCGGTCGTTGATCTATAAACATCCAACAGCACCGATGAATGGTGTGGTGGCCCCGTGGGTCATGGGTCCCACTCCCATTAACTTAGTCAGGTATTAGGATGACTCACATCACGAGTCAGACATGTCAGTGTCACGCCATCACCAAATTGTAACTACATTATTATTTGTTGGTCGACCAAGGAGTTTAGTGACACATGTCATGTTTTCGGGATGCGTTTGAAATGACAGGGTTTCTTTTTCCTTTCATCCCGAAACTCAACTTCGATCGTTGATCTATAAACATCCAACAGCACCAGTGAATGGTGTGGTGGCCCCGTGGGTCGTGGGTCCCACTCCCATTAAATTACAAGTATAGTTAGTATATTATTGTACTTGCCGGTAGGCTAGTACTATTGCATTTAGTTTGCACAATAATTGAATTAGTTTAGAATCAACCAACCAATGAAAATGAACTATTTTTCTTTTTTATCAAATATTTCTAAAGTTTTTATATAAATTTATTATTCTCATATATTATCTATACTATTTATCTGAATGATAATTGGTTCTTTTTATTTAGTGTTATAAGACCTCTTTTCTCGGAGGTTACCTCCAAGTTCATTTATTTTTGGCTAGATTCTCGCATACTTTTTGACATAAATTTTCTTTTACATAGATTTCAATATCACAATTTGTAAATTGAATAAGAAATAATTATATTATTAAAAAAATTAATAATTCAAGAAAAAAGAGTTTATTGGGTTAATCCTAAGCTAGGTGATTTTGATAACATTTTGATACGCAATAAACTATAAATTATACAATTTTAAATCTAGAGAAGGATTGGTTAGAACCTTCATCACTAACTTGGTTATTAAAAATTAAAATTAAATAATTTAGTAAACTATTTTAAATGTATATTTGTATAATTATATATATTCTAATAAAATATTTAAATTATTTTGTACCTAATTAGAATTTATTTTAATTGAAGTTAAAATTAGTAAATTTTTGTATTTATTTTAACCAATATTTGATATGCAAATTAATAAACCTTTTGCAAACATTGGTATATCAATGAAATTTTTAGATTATAGAACTAATATGGAATTAGGTGATTCCATTAGTTTACTAATAATATTTTATATTCACATAGGCTTTTATAAACAATTCAATAGAAAATTAAAAAATGCAAAATATTGCAATGTTGCATAAGTAAGCATAAGAAGTTAAAAGAATGAAATACAATTTTATATGGAACTGAAACTCGAGAAATTTCATTGATATTTCTTAAAATTTACAAATTTACAAAATCGGGGGAAAACCCTAGACTCTAGAAGTACTATACTATTCGTTGTAGAAACCACCAGAATTGACCATGGTTGCGAATTCTTGTAGCCAGTTGTTGTCATATTCCACTTCATCTAGGAAAAACCATTTTCGAAGAAAATTCAACCCAATTTTTGCACATTTCCTATGGTGTTGCAACTGCCCAGCAATCAAGTCCAGTAAAAATGGTTGCAGGACCACATTCTGGCCAGGTTCCAAAAGCTTGTGGACTTCACCCGCCCAAGGGATGCCCACTCCTGAAACTGAATGAGCGACAATTTCAATGTCATCGCCCAAATATACTACTTTAAAAATCTTCCTCAGGAGTAGCAGAATTTCGGCCCTTGCTTCTCTGAGGTCAAGAAGGGAGGCTAGAAATTGTGACGTAATGTCACTGTTAACACGATACCGATTCTCATTCTTCAAAAACTCATGCCTCATAACCATTTTGACAGCAGCAATAACAAACTTCACACTAGAGCATGGAACAACTTCATTGCAAATTGACAAGAGGGTTTCCTCAGGAATGCGACCTAGAAAGGCCTTCTGCTCCTCTTCCTAAATGCATCTCAGGCAAATAGAGTTGTCCATCTTTACTGCAAAGTTCAAACTAACACCAAACAATTAACAAACAATTAACAAACTAGACCTATTGACTACCAAAAATGAGATGAGCAATGATGAAAGAATTAGCTCAAACGCCTATAAATAAGCTTGGCGGGCAGGGTGCCAGGGATTATTTGTTTGTTTCCATTTGACTGCCAATTCAATTACATTAAATTAGCAAATATTCTCAAATCTTGAACATAATTGCAAGTACGTGCCGAAAAGGCCAATTGTAATTAAACACTAATATCGTCCATTGTCTTGTAATGCGTGTGAAGCCACTTAATCAATGGAAAAGGCCAATTGTAATTAAGATTAATAGTAATAGTACTACTGCTAGTGGACTGTGGCATGTCCTGTAATGCGTGCGAAGCCACTTCGCCGATGGAAAAGGCCAATTGTAAATTGTAATTAATAGTGACAAGACATCAATATACTATCTCTTGCAACTTAAGTGATACACGCTGGACAGAAACGTGTCACCATTCCAGACACTTGAACAAGGTCGAGGCTTCACATACTAGTGAGAGAATGTCGCTATCACTGACATGGCATTTAATTCTTTTCGGGTGCACTGTACTCTGTATACAACTTACCTTGATACGTGTCAACATTCTGATGACTACCTCAACAATTCTTCTTCCTTCAAGAAATGTTGGCCGAAATTAAACCTCAGCCATTGATCTTGGATCATTAGATGGTCTGAGTTCTCAAATAATATATTTAACATAATTATAGTGGTAGTGGCCAATAATTTATGTAAGTTGGTATGTTAGGTTAGGCTACTTATTTCCAATCTTTTGAAAATAGCCATACCAACTATAATTTTTTGAAAACCATTCGCCATAACACATAAATTAATTCAATTATTTGGAAAATAATTTCGTCACCTTTTTATAAAAAAGGTATCGGTTATTAAAATATTCGCCAACCAATATCCATATTTCAAAACATAATTTTCCATCAATATTAATAATTTTATTAAAAACAAAAATTATAATTGCAATTATTTTATAAAAATTGTCTAAACTATTAAAAAAATTGCCACCAAATATCCATCCATTAATGCATAATTTGCCAACACTATTAATTTTTTTTCCCCCAAATGACATGTGATTCGCCATAATTTTATAAATTTTGGGAAGGGGGGGGGGGGGGGGTGTTTCCTTAAAGTTATCCCTAATCGTCACCACCACCATCTTCATTGCCATCATCATCATCTTCATCACCATCATCATCATGACAATCATTACCATCTTCATCACCATGATCATGATCGTCATCAGCATCATCATCATCATTATCACCATTATCGTCAGCATGATCAAAATCATCACCATCTTCTTCTTCATCATTGGGTAATTGTCATTTTGGATAATCATTTACTTCCTCTTGTGCTTTTTCAATATCTTCTTCTTCGATCACATTATACTTTATTGGCCTTCCTCTTGGGTCATGTCTAACAACAAATGACCAACTTAGTTTGTGTGGAACACCAAAGTAAAACACTAGCTCACATTGGCTTGGAAGAACATAGGGGTCATCTCCAACTGGCTCAAATGACCTTGTATTAATCATAGTAAATCCACTATCATGTTTAATAACAGTCCTATCAGGATCATTTTGATTCAGTCGTAACCTGAACCATTTGACAACAAATAGCACTATTTTGAGTGAATTAATGTCACACTTAAGTATATCTTCCAAAATGCCATAGTATCAATTTTCAAATTGTTGAGGATGTATGTCAGTTCTAGATGAAATATTGGTGACCACGACGATAACACTTATCCCGAAATCACACGTTTTGTTTGTTTCATCTAACTTTTTCATGCAAAATTTATAGCCATGGTAGTACATAGCTTTGTGGTGTTTGACTTGCAATTATTCAAACATGTCAAGATTATTTGCATCAATCTATGAGTTGATATTAAAATTATATCTCATGATTAGTAATCTTATGCGTACATTTATATTTTTTAAGCCATGTATTAGATCAAGTACCATCGGCATAACATTGGGATCTCCATTATGATGAGCTTCTTTAACCAATGATGCAACACCATCCCATGTTAATGAGTGACCATTTTCTTGAGACTGTTCAATCCATACCCTCATCCAATCAAGATTGTTTGCAATATACAAATGTAGCGCATCCCACTCATGACCAACTATAAAGAAGACAATTACATCAGTTAGAAACAACTTATATGTATTGATGATGGATAAGAATTATCAAACTACAAAAAAAATAACTTATAATTACCTTTCACCCTCCTCAATCTAGCTTTCCCCGTCAGGTACTCCCCTTCGAATTTGTCATTAGAGTTGGGATCCCAAATGCGATCTACATGGATATCTACTGCAAACATTGGAAGATATTCACTAATGTACACCATGGTCTAGTATATCATAGAACCCTCACGATGTGCTCTTTGTCGAACCAAGCCCTTCATAAATTGCAAGTGCCTCTCAACCATCCACATTGATCTAGCTTGTACAAGTCCACACAATTCAATCTCCTCAACTTGATGTATGAGGTAGTGTTCTTGAGCATTGAAAAAGGTTGGAGGTAAATACTTTTGCATTTCAAACATAAAAATTTCTCTTCCAATATTTTATATATATTTTATCAATTTCTTTAGATGATAACCACCTAAAAAAGATTCAACATGCAAAAACACATAAATGAGATTTCAAATAAAACTATACAATAGATTTCATATAAAAAGCTACAAATCTAAGAAAAAACGCTCCTAACCTCATGTATTTTCCAAGATCATATATAACTTGTTTAACACTGTTGTTAAACTATTATGGAAGGGATAGAGGTAGGATGAACTGTAATCATTAAAAAATGATCATTTCAATATATTATTAAATAATGCAATAAGTACTACATTCAATCTTACAAATATATTGTAAATAGAGAATATGACTTACCTTGACGAAGGTATGTCAATCATGTGTTTTCAACCCTGACCCAAAATCACCTTTCTTTGATAGAAGAGTGCTTATATTTGCAGAAAATCCTATTGAAATTTTTTCTTTTTTTATGACTTCTTTTAATGCATCACTTTGTTGCTCCATTAATAATCGACGAAGGGCACTTGTATTTATGCGGTCTCCATTGCTATTTGATTCAATGAAAGCTTTTAGTGCATGACTGGATTCATTAATGTTAGTACAAATTTTAGCAAAGTTGTTCTCTATTGCACCTTCCATCTAACATTTTCCATAGTGTCTCTGTTACATTCTTTCCAATATGCATAGCATCAAACAAATGCACGATTGGGAGATCCTTGTAGTATGGTAACCTACTAACTTGAGTAGAATAACTTTTCATTCCTCTAGGAAGTTGGTCATTGATGCCTTGAAAACCTTCACAAGCATCAATTATAGCATTATTAAATATAATACAATATCAAAATACAAATTCTAAACTTCAGACAACAAATTGGACATTACCTCGACGATTTAGTCGATCGTATTCCAACTTTCATAGATGAGGTGTCATTCTTCGTGGCCTTGATGATGTCTCTTCTTTCCCATTGAAAAGATATTTTTTGACAATTTGATACCTATGATTATTGTGGAAAAAGTGTCTAAACTCATCAAACACCTTCTTTCCTAAACTTCTCGAATGATGAGATTTCATTTTCGGACCACAAACTGGACATGCAAATTTTTCCTTTCTCTAAAGACCTAAAAGATCATGTATAATTGGATCATGTACAATTATCATGTGCAACTTAAGCATTCAATAGTAATGTGTAAGCACTATAATAGACCAAAAATATGTGATCTTAACAATGTAACATACCACAAAAATGAGTTAGCCTAGGGGCATCATGAATTGTCTATAAAAGCATTACATGGAATTGAAATTGTTGATGTCCTATCAGTCTGTCTAGAGATGTCATACATAGTGATGCCATTCTATAACTTCAACAACTCATCAATTAGAGGCTCAATATACATATTCATATCTTTAACTTGGTATTTACCTAGTAATTGAATGAACATAAACATTACATAATTATTATGACCATTTTCATGCACTATTTATATATTAATTTAGATAACTATAAAATGAAAAAATACCTGGCACAACCATTGACAACATTGTGTGCTCCCTCTTTATGAACATCCAAGGAGGAATGTTATTGTTAATACTAAAAATAGGCCACACTAAATAAATAGATCTGATATCTCTATATGGATTGACACCATCTGCTACCTATGAAAGCTTCAGATTATGAGGTTCTTCTTTAAAGTGTGACCATTTTTATTCTATCTCTTTAAATGTAGAACTATCGCCAAGCATTCGCATAATTTTATCATGACTTCTATTGCATGCATGGTAATCCATAAATTGTGCCAAGCTAGTGCACCTAAATAATCATTGAAGACATGGAATAATGGAAATGTACTGAAGAACCTTGTGAGGCTCTTTTTTTGTTATTTGATATGACCGATATCTAGTAATATGACAATCAAGGCATTCTGTTGCAAATTCATGTTGTTTATGATATAGAATGTGATCATTGGGACATGCATGTATTGTATGATACGTCATTCCAATCTGATTCATAATGTTAGACAATTCTCGGTACGAACAAGGAAAAATGTTTGATGGTGGTAAGAAAACCTCACTAATCAACCTATAACAACAAATATGCATTGTTAATATAATGAATAGAAATTGTATGCTAACATTGAAGATGACAAAAATGACATACCTTAGCATATGTGACATTGCTACATTGGATATACCATTCATAACCTTTAAGTTCACCAACAACACTATAGCTGAGAGTAGAGTTGTTTGGGAGCCTTTATATAAGGGCTCGTGTACCTTCTCAAGTAAAGGTATATCAAGACCATCTTCATCATCATTATCAGATTCCCTAGAACCATCATTGTGAGTCTCTTCATCACCTGCCCCAATACCATCTTCTTCAATCATGTCCTCTGGCACATTATCATCTTCTTCCATGGAAGTGTTATCCTCAACTTGGATATTCACATCTCCATGTTCCTCCAGTAGGAAATCCACATTCAGCAATGGACAAAAATCTTGGCCCCCTTCAATGTGACCATGTTGCCTACAATGACTCTGGGCTGTTGTGATTAGAATTCTTTGATTCTTTAAGCCCTTACACATTTTGCAAGGACAATAAAATTTATCAAGTTTTCTTCAGAACTGAGCCCACAATGTAGCCATTGTCTCGTTACTTTGTTATGGGTTCATATTGTCAGGCATGGTCTTTCTTCACGAGAAAATATATCTGCAAATAAATTAGACATGTTGTAGTAAATGTTTATATCTGCACATATGAAAATTGTTAATTAATATTTTCAAATGTAACTAAAATGTTCCTATAATTTCTAGAAGGCCTAGATGTTTACAAAATGTGGAGTCATATCACTTTATTAGATATGGCTTAAATACAAATTGGAATCCACACACATCCAACAAACACATTCTTCAGCTCTGTTAGATACTATATGACTTGATTTTTAAACAGTCTAATGTGAATTCTGCTAAATTTAATTGTTTTTCTAAATTCACTAATGCAATTCAATTGTAGTTTTTCTATTAAGGCAGCCCATTTTCGAGGTTTTCTTCCAATGTGATTCTACCATTTTTTAGCAATTTAATTATTTAATATTTAAATAAACAATTTTTTATAATTTTTTATTTCTATTATCTTGTTAGAACATTCAAATTTTTTCACAAATGGGGAACCTCATTCCGATTTAACAAATTCGAGGCCTAGACCTGTGAGCACATTTGACCACCAAAGGCAACCACACACAAACATTTAAAATCATAAATTTATTCAAATTTGCAGTAGATATTAAGTTCAGAATATCACATAAGTACTAATTAAATTCAAAATACCACACATCTTAAAATTAACTAAACTACCATAAATATTTAAAATACTGTAATACAAATGAGCTAAATGTCATGAAAAATGTCCCAATGAGCTTTGCAATGTCAATTTAAAGACTCTCCAATAGTTAGAGGGAAATGTTCTAATTTCATTATTAAAATTAAAAATAATAATGTCAATAAGCACCCAAAAGCCTCAACATCACATGTCTTCAAAAATCTCATCATCATCATCAATACTATGTTATGTTCTTTCTCCCTATTGGATTTTTCCTTCTTTCTATTGGATTTTTCCTTCTTTATCTCTATCTTTGTTTAAAGCTAAACCCAAAGAAGGGGTCCCTTTATAGAAATTTTTTAGTTATTTGTTTATACAATTCCTATTTGAGTCTCACCTCTCAGTCAAGTCTGACCCCCTTACTGGTGATCACTTAGTGAAGCATAACACGTCCTCTGTATCCAAAAACAATTTAGTTGCTAAAGCATAAGAACAGAATTATCTACCAACATTGGATAACCATTTCATTACTTGATAAAAGTGAGTGGAGCAAGGTTTATTACAAAAGAAAAAGGTATGAATGAATGTTGAAATCCAATCTCTAAAAAGGCTTAGTTCCATCATTTCTTGTATGGCTAAATCAAATCAAGATCAATATGAATCCTAAAATGAAGAGAATGTTAGATTAGGAGAATTAAATAGGAAAAAATATTTGGGGAATATGAAAGGAGATGTTTCAACTTTCAGATATTGAGATATCTCAGGAAAAATCTATTGCAAATTTGGAAATGTATGTTATACCCTAGGGCCTAAAATCAAATTTTTGAGCTTCATCCTTTTAGATTTACAACAAACACCAGGATTTAGGTATAAGACCAAGGTTGAGGTATAAGACTATCCAATAAAGTATAATACTTGAACTGAAGACCTAGAGAAAGAATACTATACTATTCTATATGTAATTATCTTCATATGAAGATAGCTACGAAGGAAGAAAATCAATATAAATAGGTATAATCCAATGGCTATAGATCCCCTTGGGAAAGGTCCAAATATCCATGCTCTAGTCATTTTAAAGCCTCATAGATACAAAAGCAACTCGAGCTAATTAAGCTATTTGTTACTTCCGTAGATAATTGAATAACCCTATAGTGAAGCCTTAGATTTTATCTCTAGTAAAAAGATTTTAAGATCCTAATCTTTATAGAAATAACACTAACCTCTTTTAAATCTAAATCTCTTTTCACCAACAAATTTTAAAATCCTAGTTTCAACCAAACAAACTCAGAGGCAGAGTAGATATAGATTAATAATCACAACATTTATAATAAACTCACATTCAACAATGGGAACTTACTTGTTAAGTGCAATAAATACACAGCTGAGAACAAATGCTCCTGTCACAAGAAACCATCCAATAATGACCAACCTACCATAAATAGTAATTCTTATCAAGATGGCCAAAAATACAAATAAACTAAAAAACCTACTTTTCATGAAGCGTATTAAAATTTTGAAGAAACCAAAATAAGGCTTACCCACATATAATATGCTTGAAGCCAAGAATAGTCAATACTTTTAGTCAGTCACCCTCAAAAGCATCAGTATAGATATGATACATTTTACCTATTTCATAATAGAGGAACCAATAGCAAAAACACTAGAGTCTAGAACCACTAAAGCTGGAACATTGTGTTTTAATGTTTGTAGGAAAAGATGCATAGAGAGAGAGAGAGAGAGAGAAATAGAGGGACAAAGGTACATGCAGAAACCAAGGTGGGAGATTAAGAATTCGATAGATTGAAGATGAATCCATGCAGCCCTTGTGAAAAGTGTTATGTATGTGTGTCTTCTCATTTATATGTTTGCAAAAGCAATCTAAAGGCCTTTTGAAATTCTTGAAAGGGTAAGTAGTGTGTGGATTACCTGAGTCGCAAGTGCATGAAGTGGTAGAGTACTGAAGCTACAAAGAAACTGCCCCACAAAGTTGGTCATCAAAACAACAAACATAACCTACATCAAAGGACCCTAAGAAAATCTTAGAAATTAATGATAAAATAATCAATTTCATACCCCAAATTCAGATGTACACAGACAAGCATGTGATTCTTAAGACAACATGAATTATATCCAAATTGCCACTACATTGATTAAAAACATTAAAAATAAAAAGTGATTACAAAGATATCTTAAAATAATTTTACAATAGATAATGTAGAAAACTTTCTGGTAATATATAATTAAAAACCAGGAGCTCCTATAGATATGTGTATTCTAATCCATACCCAAAACCAAAAGAATGAAGCCAGCTCAAATGCATTCTCCAAAATTGTACACCAAAGAGAACACATTGTTATCCCAACCCAATTCAATGCCATAGGGACTAAGAATAAACACAAAAGCAATCTGTAGTATTTTATACCTATAAAAGTATGAAATGGATCAGAGAAAGGGGCAACTCTGGCTTGTTAAACCAAAATAATTCATCCTATGGCTTAATCTTTGAACCAGATAAACATCCACTTCTAGTCACATTCTCTAGTGCAAGTGTTGCAATAACATGTTGCAGCTTTGTCCCCACAACAAGAACAAGCTACAATAGACACATAATATGTGGGAAAATAATTAATTTTTTCAAGAAGCAATATTTATAAATTAATTTAGATAAGGAGAGAAATCATTAGTGAAAATAAGAAATAAATTTAATCTCATTTTATCCTCTCTTCCTTTGCTATTATGAAGATAATTGTAAGTTTTATGAAGATAAGTCTTTCTTGTTCCTTTCTCATCCTCACAGAAAATGAACAAAGGGTGTGGGAGATAGAGGGGACAAATGGTAGGCATAGATGGATAGACAACACAGAAGATTCTTTGGGAGAAGAGGAGGATGCAAACTAAGGTTTTGAAGACTTAGAATCCCTTGTTGAACCTTGAAGTTGAATTATCCTTTAAGAGTATTCCAAGCTGGTGATTCAAAGTTGGATGGATCTTAGTTTGTAAAGGAAGTTAGGTTGAAGGGTAAAATAAGTTAAAGCCATCATGAATATAGATTTGGAGACTCATGGATACTCGCAATTTAGAACACAATGCAAATGTATGGGTAAGGTTTGTAGAATGGTCATTTCTAGCAGTTCATTTTTCAATTTTGTTTTAGTTGAGATGGTTGAGAAGTTGAACCTACAACAACTAGTGCATTGAAAACCTTATGTGGCACAAGGATTGCATGATAGACACCAAGTTGAGGTTAGAAGGAAAGTATATGTTCCTTTCAGCATTGGAACCAATAAGGATTCTATTTTATGTGATGTTATTCCATTGTTAGGATGTCATTTGATCCTTAGGAGGGCATGGCAAGTAGAGAAGCATACATTATATGATGGGGTATTGAATAGTTACACATTTAAGCATGGTGGAAGACAAGTGATATTGAGATCTTTGAAAGAAGATGAAGCATCATGGAGGATGCCAAATATTTTCTTGTTTGAAAGAGTGGGGTTCCTAGGACAAAGGGAACAAGAAGAAGATAAGGTAGATAGAAAGATAGCAATTGATTTGGTACATCAGGCCTATGTTGAGGCACACGGATTAGTGGATCAAACAAAGATCCTAGAGAGGGCAGTGGTTGAGATGATTGGTTTAATTAAAGAAGAGACAGAGATGCAAGTGCAGATACATATGGAGAAGTCAGCACCTAAAGATCATAGGACAATGAAGATGGTGATAGGTGAGCCACAAAAGGAAGAGGCTCAAAAAGATGAGAAGACAAGGATATAGGAGAATATCTCAGAGGTTTTTGAGGTAATAGAAGAGTGCATGGCTGGAGATATTCAAGTTGGGATAGTCATATGTCCCTTAAATGATGATGTTAAAAATAGAGAGGATAGGGTTGTTAAACAAGCCATAGATGAGATGTTTGAATGCCAAGAAGGATGGAATTGGAAGGATAAGTTGTAGGAGGTCTCAAAGATGATAGGGACCTTAAGGGATGAAGAGTTAAGACTCTTGGAAATAGAGATGTCGAAGAATGCCACAAGTTGGTAGATGAAGATGACAAGAAAGATTTTTTGGCCCATTAAGAGGCTGATTGAGAAGAGGAAGTTGTTGAGGGAACCTACTAAGATAAAGGTTCTAGAGGATGATTGTGAGGTAAAACATTGTGTTGAAGATGGTGGAGCAACAAGTCTACAAGGACTTGATAAAGAGACATATTTGTGGGATGAGATGAATGCCATAGTTAAGGAATGACAAGAGAAAGGTGGAGTAATGAGAGAATGCCTTGAACAAGGGGATGAAGAGGAAGAAGTATATGGTCATGAAGAGACCTTAAAGTCAAGGTTGTCTACAGGGACAAGGAACTCACAAGAAGTGTGGAAGCAATCCTTGTTATTTTTATTTTTTGATGTAGATAAGGACTCTGAATTGTTTATGCAAAATGTGACAATTCTTGAAGCCCAAAATATAGCTACGGAGCATACTAAATAAATTTTTTAAATGTCCATGAATGACCAATACAGACCTCAAATATTACTTCCAGCATACATATCAATGAGGACCGAAAGGAGGTGGAAAAAACATAACCTCTGTTGCATTTGCAGTTCTTCATACTTTGGATTCGGGTCTAATTTGCAAGGCATCAGGTTCATATAATGTCACTATTAGGTGTTGCTTCTACAATAGATTTTAACTAATACATGTCACATGATGTTGTGCTAGGGTCATTAGTTTGTATGTACGATATGGAATTCTTTTTGCATTAGTTGTTGTATAATCAACATCTTATGTATTTTGCACATGATATAATCAATTATTAGTCATATCCTACTAAAACATGGAACTACAATGGGTATCAGGTAATAAATTTGTTCACTAATAAATTGCAAATGATTTTTTCTATAATATTGTCTGAATGATAACATTATTTGGTTATGGGGTTCCCCTTAGCAATGAGCATCCTGGAGAGCGTGATGGATAGTTCAATTTTCTGCGATGCATTTTTCCCATTAATAAAAAGATCTTGAGAGACACAAGCTTACACTAGTTCATCATTGTTTTTCTTCAACTCTTAGTACCATTATCATGTCAAACTAAATTACTACATTTTGGGTTCTTGTTGAATGATTAACCAAATATCATAACGATCATTAAAAATATCATCTTTATTATCCATATTATATGAATATACTATGTATAGAGGTTGTACTATTTCTTCTTTTATTTATGAGTTTGTGCCCCATTGGACATCCATTTCACATGGCTGAGTGTTTATAGATGGTAAGTTTTGGTGCTTGGTTTAGTAGAAGTTTCTAGAATTTTTTAATTCTCATCCATATCAATATAATACTTTCTTTAGGAAAGCTCTTGCAAATACATTTCAGAATATTTATATCGTTGTCTATCTTTGCTAGGTCAAAGTTTTTCTTTTCTTTTCTTTTCTTTTCTTAAAGATTTTTTGTCAAGGGAGTTGGGAACATAGATTCAGATTTTTCAAATGAGATATCAATTGCATTTTGGTATTTAATAATCAATGGAGAAACTAACTCTAACATTAAATTTCAAATGTGACTTTCAAATTGCCTTGTAAAGAGAAATATCTACTTCTACAATGCAAACATATTTCTACTCCTAAAATAAAGCTAATTGTTTACATATTTTATCCATCATCCATGTTATCCTTTCCCCATTCTCCACTTTTTAATCCAATCATGAAGCATTACTAAGAATGCATAAATTATCTTCTAGAATGTACAAATACTTAAAATAAGATTTTCAAATCTGGACCTTCATCCAGGATAATGATTACACTAAAAGAAAAAAGAGTGGTGCTATGGAATTTTATGAACAGTTAATTGGTGGCCTATACCACTTTATCTTTTTAATTAAGCTAGAGCAGCATAAATAAGAGCAACCAAAACTCTCAATTTAGTAAAATTAAGCAACCCATATATCTTTCTAGTCTAAAAGAAACTCAGTCGGAATAGTAGAAACCTTAGTTTTTTGTGAGCTTTAACATATCAGTCACTCTACAATGTTTTCTTCTCATCCCTACCATGGTTCCACTAAATTCTAAAGGTATCAAAAGATGAGCTTGATTTTAATGTCCCTATCTAAGGGTTACAAGTAAGAATTGTGCTAAAAACACTACACATTATGTGTTAGGGTTGTAAGTATGCAAAAGGCATGGCACAAACACAAAAACACAGGATATGAGTTTTATTATAATTTAGAAGGCTTAATGAGAATAAATGGGTTTTATTATCCTCTCATTAAATTAAAAAGAAAATCTTCTTAGAACTTCAATGAGTAGGCCAACCATTTCAACATAAGATTCACTAGCTTAAAGATAATCAAATAAAAATTGTTAGTTTAAGTTATTGCATCATTTTGTAAAGCTTTGTCTAATAGAATTTTTATACCAAAATATCTAAAGTTGGAGAGAGAATATGAGAGAAAATGAAATGATTAACTTTTAGCAATTATTTCCATTGTATGAAGCTATCAATGCCTAATCTGGTGGACCACACTGCACCTACATAGGCAATTTTTGTGATGAAGAAAACTGCATCCACGTCTCAATATCTTTGTCTTTTATTAAGACCAACATTTATTTTCACATGGGTGGCTAGAAATTGTTTTTCTCTCTCAATCATTTGTACACATGATAGTACAACCTTCGTTTTCATGAATTGAAACAAACAAAAAGACAAAGTTCTTATAACATGAATGTAATCAGACATTTTTGTTGAAGTTGCAATGTGGCCCACAACCCAAGGATTCCATTGCTCTATCTAAACTCTAATGAAACCTATAATTTCATTTTTCATCCTATCTATTCTAAACTATACTTTATTAATAATTGGATGAAATGTTATAAGATTTTAAACCTACAGATCTCATATCATTCTCGTTAAGCCTTCTAAATTATAATAAAACCCATTTATGCAACTACAGTAAGCACAAAAGTTTATAAATCTAAAAAACCCTAAAAAATTTATGAATGGTTATAACAATTTTATAAATCTAAAACCCTCTAAATAAAATAAACCCTAAAATGGGGTTAAACATGGGATGCCTAAAAATTACTAGAAGACCTTGACCCTAATCGAAACCCTGCGTCAAATCTTTATTTAGAAAATAGCACTTGTCCTCCTTACCAGGCATTCACCAAGCACTCATCCTAAGTCTTTGATTGTGTGTACAAGCCCCTATGCTTCAAAGAAACCCTCAAATCTTGTTCACCAACACAACAAATTAGAGCTGCACAAAACCAAAATAGTAAAATGTGGATGAGAATGGCAAATGCCATTTCTGCCAATTGAACAAATAGCCAATGTGTTTCTCACAAAATTGATGAATCCCAAATCCTTTTCAACTATATCACAAATTCATGAAGCAAATTTTCAAAAACTCAAGGCTAGGGTTTAATGGGCATCACAGAAATGACAACATAAGTTGATACAATTGATGGAACATTGTGAGGATTCCTTTTTTATCATGCAATTCAGTCAATGCCGACAAAAAAAAAAAGGAAAAAAATATAAAATGTTAAAAAACTATCTTGAAAACCTATCTCCAGCAATACATAGCACATAGGGACCTAATTCAACCTACCAAGAAAAGTGTTATAGGCATACTCTTGTCTTTGATGGAGAATAGTTGGAACTCTTTTGCAACCATGTTACGAGACTGCCACAAAGACTATGGCTCACGAGTCTTCAACCACTCTCAGCACTCGAAAATAGGCATCAATGAACCATGGGTAATAGTCAGCGCATATTCACAAATACTAGACCTGATTGATGTACTTGGTCTCTCTCTTGAGTAAATGTGGTTTATGGTTTACAATGCCTCAACCCCGTGTTGAATAAAGAGCCCTGTTTTACTATGTCTTCCGATCGCGCAAAAGATTTTTCAATTGCTTTTTAAAAATTTGCCACAAGTTCTCCATTTCATATGGCAGATCCTCTTTAGACTAGTAATTAGTCAAATTATTATTATTTTAGTCACTTTCATTGAATACAATTCATAGACACTTGGATGATAATAGATGAGAAAATACAATCTTCTAGAATGATGATTTGACATCGTAAGTTCTAATTTTCTCATGCTAATTACATTATCTTTTTTATAAAAAAAATTTAGTCTTTCTTTAACTGTATTTAAAATTTATTTTTATTACAATATTATTGTAACAATAACTATTAGAAATTATTAAATATAATATATAGTTAATTTCATATTTAATACAATATAAATTTCATTTTATTACAACATAATTATTATATTTATTATTATATATTATATTATATTTATTAAATATAATATAATTGTTTAATGTAATAAATGTTAAATATATAAGATGCAACTGTTATATATATTAAATATGTCGAAATATGCAATGAAAAATATGTTTTTTTTAATAAAAAAATCCATGCCTGTGTTGGTCGAAATTTCGACCAAAACTTAGTGACCAAAACTTAGTGTTGGTCAAAATTTCGACCAACACGGGCATGGATTTAAAAGAAAACATATTTTTGACCAACACAGGCATGGATTTTTAAAAAAAACATATTTTTCATTGCATATTTTCACCAATTTGACCCCATTTTAATAATGGTCAAAAATTTTTGTCTAAAAATGGGGTTAAATGTACTAGTGTTAGAGAGAAAGGAGATGGGCCAGGCCTTAGGTGAAGTTGATTCATTTTTGGATGTTTGCAAAAGGTGGTATCATAGTTTTGAAAATTTCAACCAGCATAGGCATGGATTTTTTAAAAAAAACATATTTTCGACCAATACAGGCATGGATTTTTAAAAAAACATATTTTTCATTGCATATTTCAACCAATTTGACCCCATTTTAATAATGGTCAAAATTTTTGGTCTAAAATGGGGTCAAATGTACTAGTGTTAGAGAGAAAGGAGATGGGCCAGGCCTTAGGAGAAGTTGGTTCATTTTTGGATGTTTGCAAAAGGTGGTATCACAGTTTTGAAGACAGAGGAGTAAAAATAATAGAAGGTAATTTGAACCTTGTACACAAAATCCAAAATAATGGCAACAAATTGGTTGTTATTGTAAACAAGATTTTGGGCTGATGGATGAAGTGTGTACCATGACCAAATATCTACAAGCAGTGAAATCTATAAAAGGGAAAAAGGTACCGAATGTTAATGGAGATTTATATGGTGGAAGAATTTGATAAGTTAGATGATTGGATTGAGAAAGTATTAGTAGGGAATAAAGTCATGAAAGGACTATCTAAAAGATAAGAAAATAAAGCTCAAGGGCAATTTTTAGAAGTGGACAAATACTACAATGCCGCAACCCTAGAGATTTTTGAAGATGAGTGTAGGACTCAAGTTTCTTCGATTCAGGTAGTAGTTCAATAATTCAAATCATTATTTGAATTTTCTTCGACTAAAGATGATGTCTGATGAATTTTCAAAATAGAAGAAGCATTGATAGAGTTGGATTCTAAGCTGGAAGATTTTGCGGAAATAAGGATAGAAATAAGTAACTATCACCAGGTGGTATGCAATAAGTATGAGTCATTAGACTTACCAGAGGCTAAGGAGATCACAACAAAATTGAGAAATTCAAGAGAAAACATCTAGACATCATTTTGATCTAAAGGGGAAGAAAAACTAGATGCTAGAGGACACTTAGCAAAATTTTGATATTTTTTGGTCTTGTCATCAAGGTGCACTTTTCAAAGCTACATTTTCTAGAGGTGTGTCAAATCAAGAGGTGTGTCAATAATTTTGTAGAAGAAGCAGTGCACCGATAGTTAACTATCGGTTGCTATTTTTGAGCATTCCATGCATTGGAGACACTTATTAATGATAGTTTAACTCCCAAAAACACCTAGAGAAGGTCGAGCTTCCATTTTTAGAAGTCTCAGTGACTCCCAAATCATTCCATGGATTCTCTCTACTCATCTTCTTCTTCTTTTGTTGTTTTAAGTCATATAAAGGCTCATGCACCCATTAATTGATATAAACAAGGGTGGAGACCTACTTAGCACCATTTAGAGAATTAGTTTGTATGTAATTAGCTTTATTTTATTAGTTTTTAGAATAATGTTTGCATTAGAAGAGCTCTCAATCCTAACACAAAACGAGGAGAGGATTCCTTTAAAATACATGGATGTAATATGTATTCAAGGCCAACTTTTTGATGTAATAATAAATGTTATTGGTGCCTTCATTCTAAGTGTAGTAAATCTTACTAGAGTGTGTTATTTTTGTGAATTCGTGTTCATGAATGATAATAGAGCTAATGGTTTTATTGCATTTTTATAATTGTGTGATCTTTTAATTCTGGTGTTTGCCTTATGTTAACAAATTCTACTATTGTGACAAATTGGAGAAAGGATCATTATTGTTCTTGCAAAGTGTTTTGTCTCATGTGAGTGCACTTTTTGTGGCCTCACAATTATATGAAACATGAAACATATTTTGGTTTTTATTGAAGTTCCTATCTACGACTACATTGAGGAAGCATTGCTCCTAATTTCATTGTTTCCTACTTCCTTCTGATCATTTAATTTACAAATGTGTTATTACTTTGGCTTATGTCCATTAGAATTTCCCTTTTAGTAATTTATCTTAAGTCTCTTGTTACTCTATCTTTGTTATTTTCTTTTCAAATATTTAGTTAAAATATGAATTCATATAATTGCATTCATCATAAAACAAAAAATACAAAAAATATATCATTTCGTGGTTACATTTCAACAAAGTTGTGCAGAATTGGTGGAACCAGCAAAGGCCGCCTTGTGAACATTCACATTTATCTTCAATTGAGCTACATAGTAGGTTGAAAACAACCATTCAGAACCTTGGAGTTGGTCATTGATCAGATTCTCAAGAGAGAGATTCGAAAGAATTTCCATCGTTAGCATTGTGTAAAATGACAGCTCAACAATACCATAAACCATAATCTTCATTCCACTTGTGATATCTTAAGATTCTGTTTATCTCAACCAAATGAAGTTCTTTGGGATTAGAGGAATATCTAGCCACAGACCCAACTTATTGTGTAATATCTAACTTGTTGTGTACCACACATTGTAGCTTACAAATTGTTTATCTTTATAGTTTGCGTCTGAGCCCTTTCTGCCTCACTATTTATCATTCCACATTTAGTGTGGGAGTTTACTTTAGGATATAATGGCCTTGGCTCTCTTTGGCCTAGCAGTTGCTGCTAGTACTGGAGTTGTTGTTGCATGTGAAAATGGTCCCACTGAGCAAATGCCTATGCAAATTTGTGCCCAAGGTATTTCATGAGTTAATTCCTCTCTCGACCTAGTTTTGAATATTCTACTTTTGAATTTTCTTGTCAATGGCTAGAAACCCAAACCCTTATTGGATATTTTGTGGGTCACACTCCATATGGAAGCACGTTGTGTTAATGGGTCACCAAGGCCTGGTCCCCCTAGGGGATTCGCCTAGAAGGGATTCAAAGCCTCACTAAGGGGTTTTTTTTGTTTCATTTTGGTAACCCCTCCCAGGCTGAGAACATTTTTAGTCATGGGTTGTGGACAATTCACTCGTCTTTGCTTTATTTTTCAGATATGGGCTCAAGACTTTTGTGTCTTTTATGACCACAAACTTAGGGTTCTAGTTTGGGTAGAGTTCCTTGGGTTGCCCATCCCTTGCTAGTCTTTCCTCTCATAAATTTCCCAAACTATGGGCAAAGTGATTTGTGTAGAACTGCACAAATTTTTCAATGCCTTCCCTCAGAAGAGGGTCTATGATGAGGTCGACCTCTCTAGGGACCTTAAAGAATCCATGAAAATTCAAATTGGTGCTACCACCTTTACCCAAAAGGTTCTTTACCTAAATCTTCTGAATACTTGCTTTCTCTATCAATCTGCTAGCAATAAGATAAAGGATTGTGCTCTTCTTGAGTGTAATTTCTCTTTAGTTTAGGAATGCAAGCCAGCTTCAACCGTTAAAATAGATGAGTGGACAATAGTTGTCAAGAAAGGAAAGGGCTCTGCTAAGCCAAGCCCTATTTCTTAAGAACCTAGTTGTCCTAGCTCCAGTGTGGCTCCTCTTGTGCCTATGGTACCTGAGGTTCCCATGGTTGTGTCACTGCCTATTTCAAACCTTGTGTCACAAGGGATAGAGCAGCCAGAGGTTCAAGCTACTTGGGTTCATGCACGTCAAGTAGCTTCTATGATTTCCTCTTAGTCTCTCCATCGCTCTCACAGTCTTGAAGGCTGGAATGTAGTTTCTATCACTGGGGACAAACAAAGAGCCATCACTTTAGGTGACCCCTCATTTGAATCCTTCGCTTTCTTGTACAACAACTTTTCCTTTCTTGGGGACAAGGAGAATATGCAAGTTGGTTTATAATGAATTTTCTCTCCTAGAATGTGTAGGGGCTAACAAACCTCCCTAGAAAATATTTGTTTGTGATACCAAGTGTAGGCTTGGCAATATTGATGTTTTGTGCTTGCAACAAGTCAGTCTTTGGGTTTCTTCTCAACTCAGCCTGTCATCTGATATGGCCAAATGGTGTTAGTTTTGCTTCTCAATATGAAGAGGTCAAGGTGGTGTAGTCACTCTCCTCTCCTCTCAGCTTTTTCCTTTTGTTATTTCTCATTGTTCTGACCCCATGCAGAGAGTTGCTTGGATTTTGCTACCTTTTCAAAATCATTTTTTTGGCATTGTCAATGTCTATGCCCCTAATGATGTGGTTGAGTGTTCACAATTATGGAGGTGGCTAGCTAATTCTTTGCCACCAACCACCTAGATATTCTGCAGAGATTTCAATATGGTTGAGTTGGCTATTGATAAAGCAGGCCTTCTGCCATTGTGATGGTCCGCAAGAGAGCAAGAAGCCTAGTTGTATTGCGAAACAAGTTGGGTCTTTTTTATCCCAATTTTCATCACCACCAGACTGATGGTGTTTGGTACACATGGTCCAACTTTCAAGAGGGATTTGATAGGGTTCTTAAAAGGCTAGATTGTGCTATGATTTCTGCTCAGTCTTTTTTTTCCTTTTCTCACACAAGTCTGCTATGTGTCACTCCACTCCTTGATGTGACTCTTTCTGACCATTTTCCCATCTACTTCTCCATTAGCTGGCATTCTATTGCTCCTCATAATTGTAAAACTTAGTTTTACCTTAATACTTCAGTGTTGTCACATCTGCCCACCACCGCTCATATTTTACAAACTTGGAATCTTGAACCTAGGCCCCATTCCTCCTCTAGGTGGATTTAGTGGTGGAATGATGCCATCACCCATATTGTGAGGTTTCTTTACATTTATGGGATGCAGTTGGCCACCTACTACAAGAGATCCTATGAGGCCACTACCAAAGATCTTTGTACGACCATTGAAGCTCTAGCCATGAATCTATTTGACACGGATCTCCAGGTTTGGCTTGTCAACCTTCGCCACCAGAAGTAAGTTGTAGACAATTATACTACTCGAGGAGCTCAACTCAAGGCCTACCTTCATTGGCTAAAGTTGGAGATCAAGCTTCCAAGGAATTTTTTAATGCATTGAGGGCTCGCCATTTTGTGGTGGGGATCAAACACATTCAGGAGGGTCAACACTCCTTTTGTGAGCTTCCTAATATTCTCCAAGCTTTCATTCACCACTATGAAAAAGTTTTCATAGTGTAGGGTCCTTCAAAAGCTTAGAATCAAGCCTTGCAGGCTTGTTTGGATGCCACTCCTAAAAGACTTGCTCCAGAACAATATGCATTCTACAAGCAGAAGCTCACTTTAGTGGACCTCAAGGAAACTATCTTCTCCATGGCAAACAATAAGGCCCCTAGTTGTGATGGTTTCCCTTGTGAATTTTACAAAACCTTTTGGGATGAGATTGGACCAGACCTGCATTAGGTTTACCTTGAAGCCTACAATTCCTACTCTCTAGGAAATATTATTAATCAAGGGAATATCAAATTCATACCTAAGGTGGGTGACCCTAAAGATATATGCAATTGGAGGCCCATCACTTTGTTGAATGTCTCTTACAAGATCATTTCCAAGGCTCTCTCTCTCTTAAAATCTGTCATCTTCTTCCTCAGATTATTCGCGCTAAACAAATAGGTTTTATCAAATCCTGTTATATCCTAGACAATATAATTGTTGTGTGGGAAGGGATGGAATTGGCTCAACATTCCAAGCAATAGGCCATTTTTCTCAAGATTGATTTTGCCAAAGCTTATGATTGGATTGAGTGGCCTTTCATCCTTGCAATGCTTCAGGTGCTTAGGTTTGGCCCTACTTTTATGTAGTCAATTCAGATGCTTTTGGGGATGCCTCTGCTTGCATCTCCATTAATGGTCACTAGTCTCAAGCCTTTGGGATTTATCATTCAATTCAAAAAGGCTGCCCATTGGCACCCTCTTTATATGTTTTGGCGATTG
The DNA here is from genome assembly GCA_028749045.1 of Cupressus sempervirens. Taxonomy (NCBI): domain Eukaryota; kingdom Viridiplantae; phylum Streptophyta; class Pinopsida; order Cupressales; family Cupressaceae; genus Cupressus; species Cupressus sempervirens. The sequence continues at coordinate 483,523,547 of CM053791.1, read as the reverse complement.
AAGGTCTTGGGTATTTTCTCGCAAATGTCATCTCACAAGGGAGGGTCCATGGTATTTCTCTCCTTGATTCCCCTAATCAGCTTGTGAATGGTCATTTTGCAAATGAATCCTTCCTCACTCTCATTGAAGATGAAGAGAATGTTGCCTCTACTTTGTAATGTCTTGACACATTATGTCTTTCTTTAGGGTTTTCTATTCAGTGGCACAAAACCCTTTGCTATATATAGTATTCCCTTCCCCGTCCTGCTTGGCTTGGGAAATATCAATGGAAATGGGTTCATCATGGGGAAGTTTTCCATATTCTGGGCATCCCTTTTGACTTCTGAGCCTCAGCAATCAAGCTCTAGAATGTGGTTCTTGCAAGAATAGAGAAGAAGTTGGAGTATTGGATCACCAAACCTCTCTCCCTTATGGGAAAATTCCAGATTTGTTCCAAAGTGTTGTCTGCCACCCATGTGTACTATTCATCTTGTTGGGCTCCTTCAAAGGCCTCTTATCTCAAACTTGAGTGCCTATTATGTGATTTCCTCTAGATGTCAGATGGTTCTCACCAGGGCTTTCATAGAGTTGCCTAGGATTTCTGTTGTCTTCCCAAAGAGTCTAGTGGCCTAGGCTTGCTATCCACCCAGAAGCAAGGTACTACTTTATGTGCCAAACTGGTGATTTGAGCTCTTTCCAAAAATGAAACTTGGAAGATTTTGTTAAGACATTGCATTTCTTTAGGCTTCCTAGTTCACTGGCCAACCTAGAAGGGGATTGGTTTTCAAACCCATCTTGTCACCACTGAACCTATCCAGATTCAAGGCACTTTTGTTGCCAAGAGTATTTGGAAAGCGTGGGAAGCAGTTAAGCCCTAGTTTTGTTGGGTTGGTAATGGGTTTAGATATGGGCTCTCCATTAACCAACACAATTTCTAGTGGTCACCATTATTTTCTATCCAAGGTATTCCCCTGGCTAAGGTGCATGGAGCTAGTGCTCTGCATTTTTTTAAATGTAAAGATCTTTTCTCCAAAGTTACTATGAGCTTACGGTCATGAGAGGATATGAAAGTGCAATTTTGGCTCACTCGTCTAGATCGATAGACATTTGACCTTCTAGTTTCTGTGATGCCTCCACATTTGTTACATAAAGTTGGCATTGAGTCCTCTCACCCTTGGTCAAAATACTAGAAGTGGTATCCAAACACCCCGGTAACCAGCTATAAGCCTAGGCTGGGCTATTGATGGCTAGTTCCTCACCTACCCATGGTTGAAGTTCTCAACCAATGATGACATTTGCAATCTTCTAGCTGTACTTGGAGTCATAGGTTCTCCACTATGTGGCAAGCCATTACTAAGCCTAAAGTTGTGCATTTTTCCTAGTGTATTCTTTTCTAGGGCTTGCCTTTGGGCCCCTAGTTGTGGCACCTGGGTGTTCTTGACCTTTGTTTCCCTTTTTGTGGTCAACCATAGACTTTTTTTGCACATTTTTTTGGTTTTGTAGATTGGCTTAGTGTTACTAGCAATGGATCCATGATCCCTTCTGCCCCGTCTACCCAAAACCTTTCTCTTGGCATATGGTTGTTCTGGGTGACAATACTTAGATTCCTCGCAAGTACTCCTAGATATGGCATGTTTTCAAATTGAAGATCTTATTTACCATTTGGTAAGATCACAATGAAGTTATTTATACTAACAACACACTTGACATTAATGTTGCTATGTACGCTAAAGCATGTATTTATAACAATGTCATGTTGCAAATTTAAGTACAAACAGATAAAGTGGCTCTAGAGGTGGCTCACATACAAGAGCTTTTGGATCAGTAGGGAAATGCCCCTGGATCAGTAGGGAAATGCCCCTTGTACAATAGCTCATGTTCTTCCAAATTTGGCCTTTGGAAATTGTACTCCTCCTCACAGTCACCATCAAGGACGTAGCAGTTCAGCTCACCACTCTTACACGCCTCACTCTCAACCGCATTGCTCTCCCAACAATGGTGCTTTTGGTCAGGGCTGCTCTTCTAGAGGATCTGGTGGTCGGTGCCTCCATGCCTTGCCTCCTTGGAGGTTTGGCTTGGGGTGGTCCCCAATGGCTCCTCCTACTGCTCCTATGACTAGTTGGCCCTCTACACACTTAGACTCCAAGTGGGTGTTTTCTCGACTAGACTTAGCCATTTCTCCTCATAGGCCTAAGGGAGAGAAAAATGAAGATAATGTTGTTGCTGTTGATGACGGATGGGGTCCCTCTGAGTCGTCTACTTACCCCACCCTCAAGTGGGGCTCTAATGATAAGGATCCTTCTCCTTTGACTGGCATTGTGCTAGCAACTTGAGGATTTTTTATGTTTTTTGAAGTTTTTTTCTGATGAATAGTTGATTTTCAGCCTTTGGCCGTATAAACTCGCTAGGTGATCCTGTTTCCCTCGACCCCCTTTTTCATGAATATATAACTTTTTTAAAAAAAATTCAATATAAGGAAGGGACCATTCATCAAAAGAAAAGATCATATTCCTTAGATAGTCTGCAACTAGTTACCATAGGAGTACCAACTAGCTTTGAGTCTTCTAACTTGGGAAAGTGCATTAAGATGGTGAACAAAAAGGGGTTATAAGTGCACACTTTTTTTTCCCTAAAATTAGGTAAACCTGGACTTGGACAAGACATTTGATGGCCATCTACTCAAAATGATAAGATGTGTAACTGAATCTACTTTATAAGCTACTTTTTTTTTAAATGAATAAGATTAAAACTAGTTCCTAATTTTTTTGGAAAAACATAATATAGTTATTTCCATGTTGTTAGCCCCCCTTTGTAAGCCCCATTGTTTCAAATTCTTTTTGGAATAATTTTGAATTTCAACAGTCATACCTTTTGTCTAGGGTAGGAATTTTAAAATAAACCCTAAATGTGATGTGAATGTTTTGAAAAACCCTTGTATTATTTCAAATCTTTTGATAGGGTTGTTTCCTTTGCTAGGTTGTACTTTTCAAAGAGTAGGGTTAATTCTTTTAATTTCCTAGTTTTACTCTACCCATGGTTGTGTCCAGGTTAGTTCATGTACTAGTTAAATATGTTTGGTTAACCCAAGTGATGATCTATTCTCAACAATTGTCGATCTACCTTAGATCTATGGTTCTCATTTTTTGTTTTGTGAAGGTATTGTCTCTTTATTTTATGTGAAAATGCAAGCTTATGACACCTCTCCAGTGGGACCTAAGAAATGTAGTAGTCCTCTTGATTAATCTCAACTCTCAGATGCTAAAAGGATCAATGCTTGTCTCTTTTTTGTTAAGAAAACTTATGTGTAATTTAAATACATTGATATAGCCACATAGTGACATGTGGATATGGTGGACCCATTGAAAACCTCTAAGGATTTCATGTCATCATAAGGAAACTATCACACAATTATTGTTTTACAATTCAGGCCAAGCACTTTTAGGATAACCTCTTGAGCATTGATCAAGATGAGAATCCATGGGTGTCATTTTCTTGCTTTGGAAAGGTACCTAGACATTAAGCCTCATGAAAATGTGAGGATCCTTTGCATGTTCCTATGGGTCCCAAAAGGATGCCAAATAGACAAAATCTCTAGCAATTGATTAGAAGTGAAATCAATGATTGTTGTATTGTCGCGATTTCAAGATGCATGATGTTTAACCAGAGTGACAAAGTGACTACATCACATGTGTCCAGGGTGGAACTAGGAAGCTCAAATTTTTAAAAAGGAAAAGGTGTCATCATAAAGCATAGGTGGCATGTTGTGATTTTTGTTTGGTTCATTTTATGCAATGACGAGGTGTTGTTCCTAGCCATTGATTAAAATAGAGATCATTGATCCTCTCTTTGTCTCTTTAAGAAGTAGTAAGGTTATTAACCAAAGTAATTTTGTGACACAATGACATGTGTCCTTGTGAGCCACACATAAGGAATGGAACTAGATACTCCTAAACTATCCAATCAAAGAAGGATTGATGATCATTGCTTTGTCGCTATGAGAATATGCTCAAGTTTTAGGAAAAGTGACAAAGCGAGAAATTTCCACATGTCCTTAGTGGGCCCACTTTCTAAATGAAATACTAAGAAGCCACAATTATTCCAAATCATTTGATGCATAGGTGATCAAGGGTTGTCACTATCTTGCTAGTTTAAGATGCACATGTTTTAAAGAAAGAGACAAAGCAAGGAATTACCATGTGTCCTTCCAAGTGAAAACATGACTCAGTACCAATTTTAAAGCACAACCCTAAGATTTCTTTCATATTAATGGCCAGATTTTAAATCTCTTGCATTGCATGCACAATCTAAAGTTGTAGGTATTAATGGTGAATTAAGATTTTCCTCATGTGAATATATTCAAAATAAAAGGTGTAGGTTGTTCCTCATTTGGTACAATGCAAGACAGATTGAAACAAAGCTTGAGTTCCCAAGTCTCCAAATTGTGAATTGTTATGATTAAGGTGGTTTTTGCTATGGTCAAAGGATTGCAAGTGTTTAAGCATTGCTATATAAATTCTTCCATTTTAGATTTCTAAATTTGTAAAGATGCCTCCTTGAAGGGACTTTTCTAAGAAAACATGTTATCAACATAGGAATATTCATGATGATTTCCTGGAGGAATTACCTACTTCAACAAATGAAATGGCGAAAGGCAAGGATTTGGTTCCAAAAGACCCTAGGTTTAAGATTGATGAAGGCTTCTATGATAGAGGCAATTGGTTGAGGGATGTAGAAAAATTAATGGGTGGTTTGGAGCTATTTAAAAAATCATTTTCACAAAGGAATCCTAATACACCACTCAACAATGTCTAAGAATTCAATGTTGGGAAGCTTGTTGTGTTAGGTGTTTTTATGGATGTCGATTTGCTGACAATGTTGGCCAAGAGATATGGCCTTGTGTTGCAGGTCATGAAGAACCATTCCAGGGATAATTTGCTCAAAGTTACAACTGAAGGAATTAGAGAAGTATTTATTTTGAACCCCGACATTGCTTTGCATGAGAAGATTGACTTCAATGACTTGTAGGCTGGATATGATGAACAAAGAGTATATATTTGAGGTTGACCCCTGCAAGAACATTTTGTTAAGGTAGGGCATCTAACATTGGTGACACCATCAACCCCAGAGCCCCTTTTGAAGAAATATTTCAACCCTAGGGCACAAGCATTACATATTTTCCTCTGTAAAATCATTGGCATGGATGAACAAGAACATGTCCTAGCACCCCTAGTTTTCATGATGGTCCAAGTATTGTAGTATGGAATGAGCTCCATATTTGATTTTTCTTCCCATATAGCCAAAGAAATACACAATGGTTTAATTGGTAGTAGCAAGGGAAAATTAGATAAACCCTTTGGTTGTTATTCTTTCCTCGTGTATATGTGTTTGTTTAAAGGTGTTTCTATCTTTGGAAAAGACATGAAATTAGAACGAGAAAGGGATGGTGAAATCTACCAGTCCAACTATGGAGTGTGGATATGACTTTGGAAGTCACTGGTTCTAGTTTTGTCCATTTTGATCGATACTTTGCATCTAAAATGAGGGCATTGCTAGTTCAAGATAACCCTCGAATTCCTAAACACTTACTGGAGCTGATCAGGCCTAAATATCATGCTAAGGGTTTGAAGGTTAGCCACAATTGGGGAGATATTAATCCATATTTTGTTTCCATTATTTTCAGAGTATATGGTTTCCAAGGAAAACCTCATGTCCTGCCTTACCAAGTATTTGATGGCTCAATCTCATTCTCTCTTTATAGATCTACAGGGATTTTATGATATTTTTAAAGAAAGAACTAAGGCTAAATCCTATAATCACATGTTTTACTATCCTGGGGATATAATTAGAAATTAATTTGCTTTACAAGAACAAGAAATAAAGAAAGAAAAATGGAGAGTTTATAGTAGAGTACTTGAATTTATTAATGCATTAGATAATAAATATGATCCTTTAGGTGACATAAAATATTGGGGAGATAAAATAAATAAATTGATGACACATTTTTCTGGGATTATGCAAACTTTGAATGAGAAAAAAGAGACATTAATAAAGGGATATCCAGATCAAGCTAAAGGGATGGAGAGAAGACTGGTAAGTAGAATTGTCATCAGTCTAGGGAAATATACCCTCTAGAGAAAGGTTGGATATGTAGTTGCTAGACATGTGGGGGCACATCCTGTATCAGTTTATCAAAGGCAACATTCAGAGAGCCCACCTTCAGAACCAACAAGTAAGAAGCAAAGGTTAGAAGAGGGATCTTCATCAAGGATGAAAGACTACTCTCCCTCTCAATCTCCCATAAATTTTGATAATGAAGATTCCTTGAGGGGGCAATTTAAAAAAATGGGTGGTCGAGATGATGTTTTAATAACAACATCAGAAATAGAGGAAGGAATGCCTCAAGAACCCCCAACGCCACTCTTAGACCTCACTATTGAGGATTACAAGGGGAGGGAGATGGACCCTTTCATAAAGAAGGCTGCTAGAAACTTTGTGACTGACAATGATTTTGTTAAATCTAGGGCTTTCATTCAATTTTTGTGGAGTCATATTTCTAATTTTGAGGGAAAATGTAAGAAAATAAAATAAGAGCAGCCTAATAGATAGGACTCTGAGATTGAAGAAGATATCAAGGATGAACTAATGCATAATTTTGATTAGATAACCCCTGAGGGGGGAAGACAATTTTTCAAGGATGTAGCTGTTCTTATATTTCCTAAATGGGGCATTGTTAATGCAATAGTCTTTGATGCCATCATAAAAGAAAAGGATACAAGGTTTAATACAAAAGAAGAAGTCAAGGAAGCCCATAGAGGGGTAAAATATAGTAAGGATAAAAAATCCTTGGTAATGTGGTCAATTCAGAAAAAATTAAATCTAGACTTCAGGAAATTTTAGATGCCAAACATATAGGAAGTCGGGTGATGTATCAAGTAGTAGATGTAGACAGTGAAAATATTGCAATCACGAATAAGGAGGTGGTTGATTTCAATCTAGTAATTAATAGAAATGATAAGAAATTTTTTATTGAGCTAAAGACTAAGTTTGAAAAATGTGTTAGAAGGCTATGATGAGAGAGGATGAAAGATAAAGGAGAAGATCATTTCAAATTTGAAAAATTAATAAGGAAAGAGAAAAATGAAAGAAGAGCCTAGCCAACTCATGATTGTAAACTCCCCTACTCCACCTCCTCTCTTTGGGCCTATTATTGACATCCTAGATACACCTCAACATCAAGAGTTCTATACTGAAGATGAGTTAAATGAAGAAAAAGCTAAACTCAGGGCAGCTCAAGTAGAGGTGTACGTGCAATATGAGGATAGGGTTAGGGATACAATCTTGTTTCTAGTTGATAGAATAAATTGGCCTCTACTCCATTGAAAAATGTCAAAGTTGGTAGACATTTGGAAAGAATTGGAGTAAAATGATGTTACTTTGAGACAAATTTTGAACAAATGGATCAATAGAGAAGATGATATTAATGCTCTATGTTTCATTGTTATTGACAAAATTGATGATCAAATTGGGAAAACATATGACCAAGCAAGTGACCTACTAGATTTTGATTTGAAAAGAGAAATGTTGCAAAAAAGGTCGGGAATATTTTTCTCCAAATATCTAATGTGATCTTTCAAAATGAGACAAAAGATGTAGAAGGAGTTTTGTTTTGTATTTTTGAATGTTGGTTTTCTGATATAGATAACAAAAACAAAGAAAAAACAACCCCCCACAACGCAAATAATGAAACCCCTATATTCTTTGGAAAGAAAATACATGAAAGAGAGGTAAAAAATACTCCTGCGTGAAATCATGTATACCTTAATAAAATAATTGATGAAAATAGTAGAGAATTTTTTTATTGCTTAAGAAGAGCTTCTCAGTGCTTCTTTCGGAACGAAAAATGGAGCAAAAATGAGCAAGTTATGCCCCTTGGAATGCAAGAATGATCATCTGGCTTCAGTTGAAAAAATAGGTACCATACTAGAAAAAAATTTAAAAACATACACATATACGTCTGTCTTGGAACCATCTTTTTGATAATATCTTGTTTGCCCAAAAATGCCTCTATATGCTCAAGATATCACAAAAAAATTATAGGGCCTCTAGAAGGCAAAAAAGGCCTAAACACATCTCTTGAGGGCAAAGTGTAGATGCTTGAAATCATGCCAAACAATATATAAATTTATTTAATATTTTCTTTGACATTATAACTAATTATTAATTAGTTAATTATATTTTTCATATTCTTCTACTTATTTAACTTCCCTATTGTATTTAAATTTAATTTGAATACTTCCCCCTAATGTGTTAAATTTATTTAATGCATAGTGCTCCATAAATCCTCTTCTAAATAAATTTCAATTTATTTAATTCCCCCCTCTTTATTAAATTCTTTAATCTTATGATTAAGTTAAATCCTATTTAATTTAATTCTAATCCCATCCTAAAACCTAGTCTACATCCATCACTTTCATCCTTCTAAGCCTACCCATTAGTTAATCCCACTTAGTTAATTCTAAATACCCTTCTAAACACATCTTAGTCCCTAAGTATTTGCTTACACATGTGTAAGAAACTCAAGATCCAATAAAGCTTCCATTTCATTATTTTATTCAAAAAGTCTTACACTCTTACACACTTGTCCCTCTATCCTTTCTCCAAGGTTGCTTACAAATGTATGAGCAAAACTTAAAGATTTTTCTTAGAAGAGTTGTACAACTTTGTTAGTATTCATAACATTTGACAAATGTGCAAGTATTGACAATTTGTAGTGCTTGTAGTGCAAGACCATTCAGACATCTTTAAATATGTATGAAATAACATTTTGAAATGAACACTTTCCTACCCTTAGGAAAATAATAGATCTTACAACATACATCATTATTACTTGAGAAACAACTACAATAGCTATAATCATAAAGTTACATTCAAAGACAACCTAAAAGTCTTCGAAATCTAATATGCTCAACCTAGGTAACTCTTTGTCAACAATGTTTCTACAATTTGAAGATTGCCATCGGAAATTCCAAACATGTCACTCATCAAACAATAGGCACAATTATTGAAGCGAATGCAAATCTTCTTCAAGGAATACAAGGTCGTTTTTGGTAATGCGCTTGTCAAGCAAGCCCTGCCTCTATTTTGGTTAGGTACATCAATCCACCAAACAGAGTGCACAACACTCCTGTCCAAGAGGATGGCTTGTGTGGGCCAGCGGGAGGAAAAAAGAAAGAATCCCCGCCTCAGATACGCAGCCTTTTTTTGGCTAAAAATAGAGATAATCAAAGAGGAAGGACGATGTCATTCGGGATAACTCAAAACGGTGGCACATAATTCGATGGGGACCTTCCCCTATATATAACTAGCCTACCCATTGTTTTATTAAAGGTGGTTGAATTGGCATTCTGGGCGTTCGGTGCACTGGCCCTTCAAACATCATAGCAACCACTTGCAATTGTATAAATGAGCATGAAGGGAGAGGAGACTGCTGTAGCTGCTGGGAGACTTGGATTGCTGGTTAGTCATTTGGGTGGAGCTCAATTAGGAGGAGAAAGAGAAAGAGGTCTTGATATTGCAAGAACGAGTGGAGGAAAGATGATGTCTGTATTTGAGAAGATTGAGCAAGCCCCTGAAGATCCAATTCTTGGGGTAATCCCTGCCTCCCTCCCTCCTTCCTTTTTAATATTAACCCGATAGAGTCTTGCAACTCATGGAACATGAGTATAAAAGTGCAGGACTTTTGGGATAAAAACTTTAAATTCGATTTTTTTCATCGAAGTTAATTGTTATTCAGGTTTTCATAGTCCATGAATGGCTTCTAAAGCACAAGGCGATTGGGAAAACTAAATAAATATTTCTCATTTTCTTTTTCCATCAGACATTTTGCATCAGGATGAATTAGGATATGGATATGATCTGTATCAATTCTGGTGGTGCTGTTGTCTTCTGCAAAAGAGTTTTAACTTGGGACATTTATGACGGCCTTTTGGATTAATTCACAATAAATTTTAAGATATTAGTCGATTTGTTCCTAGTCAAATAATAGGATATGATCTAACTGGAATTTTTTAATGATGTTTTAGATTATGCAGCTTTAATAACAGGACCCACCATCACATTAGATTAATGTTACACATTTCATTATCAGATATTGAGTTCCACTCATCTATGGATTACATCAAACTAGCGTTTCACGTTTCTGTGTCTCGGTGTTGTACACATTACTAGGCATTGGTTGCTGCCCTTTAATTCCAGGTTCAGATTTACAGTTGGTATAGGGAAATTTCTTCGAGATTAGATTAATATTACACATTTTTTATTGTACTGAACCCATCGTCAGTTATGGGCTTCTACTCTTTCCCTGGAAGTTCCTGCCATATTAGAATCATGTTGCTATCATCAGACACTGACTTCTGCTCTTTTAATCCTTATGTGCAGTGTGGTGTTTTATTAGTCAAGAAATTGAGGGATTATGATGCAATATCTCAGCTCAATATAGAAAAATCAATATTCTTTAACAGAAACACACCAAACAGACAGGGAAGAAAATCTCCACAATAATATGCACGAAAATATACAACAAATCTTTTACTTACAAATAAAAAAAGGCTTTAGGTAGGTCTGATCTCTAAGACCGAAAAATCGTGACTCGGGGTGAATCCATCCTTCTATCCCCTGAATTATAAATCATTACATTTTTTCCAATTTTTTTCACCTCTGTTTCCTTTTGATCTTTAAAACATTTCCTTCCTCCAACAAGGCTTATGTCATCTCGTAGTGTGCTAGCAACTCTTCAAAATAGCATCTATGTCTTTACCCCAAAAGTCAGAAAAGTTACCGTCCATTCTTGAAATTAACAATTAAAATTAGCCACGCTTTTTGATTTTGCGGAGTTGGTTTATACTATGCTCCCATTGTTTTTCAAAAATTTGAACCATCTGGTTCAAAGCTAATTTACTTGAAAACAACTTCAAGGAAGTTATCACACTAAGAGACTTAAGAGCTCAACTACTGCATTTTTTATTGTTAGGGGTGACACAGAATCACTTTTACTCTAAGATACATATACATCAAATGTCTAGGTGAGAGTTCGGGTTAGATGGTAGAAGCATCCTTTTGACCCAAAGAATAAGGCCACATTTTGCCCTTCTTCCAAATTAAATACCTCTGCAGTTTTCACATTTTTTCCTAAGTTACTGATTCGGATGCAGATCTGGAAGCGGATGCAAGTTTTTTTTCTTTTTTTTTGGTGGGGGGGGGGTGGATGTGGACGTGTATATAATAATATATACTATATTTCTAATATATATATATATATATATATATATATATATATATATATATATATATATATATATATATATATATATATATATATATATATATATATATACAGTTATACTAAGTATATGCAAAGAAATATACAAAATTAAAACATTTGACAGCTTGTAACTTCACCAATACATATTCAAATACTCAATAAGATTATAAAATATGTACCGTATCAATGATATGAATATCATATGTGTCTATATTTATGATTCCAGTGCAAATCAGAAAATCATCACAACTACAAAATTAAAATATAGTTCATCATTCAATGTTTATCAAGCCCGTATCATATGGATTCGCAAAAGCTCATTATCATTTCAGACATTTCTTGGTTCCATCTCCTCCAACTGCTGTAAGTTCAAGATCATTTGAACCCAAAAAGGTTCCACTTGTGGTAGGTACACCATTTGTTATGATGTTATCGGCATCATCATCTGCGATTGTGCTGATTGTGGGATGTAGAACCATTTCCTTCCACTATGATGATCTTGCCAAATTGAAAAGAAGACCATTGGCATAGAGACATAGCGCAATGGCTTGATCAGCAAGCTTTGTTGCCTGTGTTGTGGTATGTCTCCATAAAGGAGATGCCACAACTTTAAAACTGTCAGCTGCTTGGCCCATTGAACTTTGACTACTGGTGGCGGCCATAAGAAATTAAATAAATTTAAATTAAAAAAAACTATGAACATCAAGCATATAAGTGCAAAAAAATGATAGAAAACTACTTAAATAAATTGTCAAACTTCTTGCTTTACTTCATTTTCCAAAAAATAAAAAAAATAAAAAATTCTTCACAAACTTGAAAAAATTCATCCAAATCTCATAAACATTCATGAAAGAACACACGAATGGGATTAAATGCTTATCTTAGTTGCTTAAAACTCGTTTGTGGAAGTTATCCTTGCTCTACAAACGATCCTCTTCGAAAATAATCAACTTTCCTTTAAAATGCAAAAATGGAGAGCAAAAAAGAAAATAGAGGAGCTGCAGACAAAATGGAGATTGAATGGTTAAAAGGCCTTTATTAGGGCCATTTTAGGGTTTGGTACAAAAAAAATTAAAAATTAAAATGTGCAAATAAGTGCATTTTTTTGGTTTTTCAGTGAAAATGACATTTTTTTTTGGTTTTTAACTGGGTGTCAGCCCGTGGATACGACTAGAAGCGCCCGAGTGCTTGTGGGTGGCATTCGGGTGGCACCCACAAGGTACCCGTCCAACTCCATGTACCTATCTGCATCCATTTTGGCACCCACTGCTTAGGCACAAGTATCAGTATCTTAGATTTTTTCTTCTCTCACTTCTAACATGTTATTTGATAAGAGATCCCCCTCCTCTGCCAATTGGTTCTATCTCTCTTTTCCTAGCTCCTTGAAGGCTCAATGTCCTCTAAAAATCATACTGGCTCTTTGCATCAGCTATACCAACCTCTGTTGAATTTACATCAAGTATTAAAAATATTATTTTGTAAATGAATTTTCTCGTTATTTACATTATAACATTTAGACACTCTTTTCAATTCATCTTTTATGAGGGCTTTGTTTGTAGCTTTGCATGATTTTGTTCACAAGAAAACAGTTTTCCTCCTTTTCTACACAAAAAATATATGTGCTTCAACTTCTTCCCTTGGTCACTCTCATCCCTTCTTGAAGAATTTGGTAACCTTCTATTCTCTTTTGTAATGACTCTGCTCAAATCTGATCCCAAAATGCTGATAAAAGTTCAAGAAAACACTTTGCATACAAGGGTCATATGACTGATATAAAATTTCAGTATGCTTTTATGGCTCTTTCCTTCACTTAGCATCAATGAGAATGCTTGCAAAAAGTCTTTCAATTGACTAAACAATGACTTAACATGAATGTGCAACTTATTTTGACAATATTCAATACATATATGTGACTAAAACTACTTGCAATATGCAACTACAGCAACTAGTAATTTTGACAAACACTTGGGATGCAAAATTATAACATTATTTATGCCAAAGAAAAAGAGAACCTACAGCTAATTGACATTTTGTCAAACGATTGGCATGCAAACCAATAAGCTGATCATGAATGATAAATACATATTCAATTACACTATATCAGACCAGCAACTTATGCCTTCTTTATTGCACATAAAATGTCAATTACAATGCTAGTATAAAATGGCCAAGACTCTTGGCTTACATCCACATGAATAATGCTTAAATTTGTTACAACGTTCACTTACAGCCTTACCTCCAAATATGCATCTAAATGATAAGAACAATGCATGTAATATCCAAAGGAACCTGATTGTAGATGGCAATAATAATTTTCTCCAATGCCGCCCTTTTGCTTTGCTTTTTTCTGTTCTGCTTTTTCACTTGCTTTTTTTGGATCTACTTTTTCGCTTTTTTTTCGAACTGCTTTTTTGGATCTGCTTTTTTAGACTTGCTTTTTCAAACTGCTTTTTCGGACCTGCTTTTTCGGATCCGCTTTTTCGGACTACTTCCAAAAACTAAAACCCTCAGGTAGTCTGAGCATACAAATTAAGTTCAACTTGAAATGGTTGAATACCACTTCCAAAGTGCAAGCCTTCAAAAGGTCTTTCACTTCCTCAGTTATGCAATCTCTTGAGAGGTATCGTTCTCAAGGATTATGCTGAATATTTGCAAACTTGGATGGTGCCACAAATGCTCAAAGAGAATGGTAGTAGAATCATCAATTCTCGTCTATCGAAATGAGAGCCTAAGCCCTCTATTTATCTACTTTCCTAAGAAGTTACTAAGAACTTCTAGAAACATCATTTTCTAAGAAGTTACTAAGAACTTCTAGAAACATCCATTATAAAATCCCATTATAATGCACTTTTTTTAATAATAAATAACTTTGTAAAATAAAAGTGCAACTCAATTTAGAATTATAACATGTAGGCCCTGTATAAAAATGATGATAAAATATAAATAAAATATCTCCAAGAGCATAATGAGCCATCCAATCACCAAATAAATGCCAAAATGACTCTCTCATCACAACCACCTGTCTATGAGTTCGTGATAGACTGATCCAGCATGCAAAACGATGTCAGCCAAAATGGGGACATTACAGTCCGCCCTTCCTAAAATTGCTTGTCCCCAAGCAATGGCCGAACAACAAACCAATCAATCCTCCTAGATCCCAAATGAAGTAGTATGTGACATCCTTGTGGACATTAAACCAACTACAAATCAACATCATCAAGACCAACCACATGTCCTGTAACATAGCATCCAAAACTTGTGCGGGTGATGTAGAAGTCAAAATGACACCAAAAGGCAACTCCATAGAAGATCTAAGAAATCTCTTCTTCCCTGTATCCACCCACATAATATATATTGGACTGGAATCCTGGTCATCACCAACAAGCATTGAAAAAGATGTAGCTACAGGCGAACCATATGCACTCATGCTAATTGTGTCAACAATAGGTGTAGCCGTATCAAAATATGTGGACATAGGAACAACACTAACAGCTGCAATAGAAAACTGAATCTGGAGTTGATGAAATCTCATAATCAACATGTGTGCCATCATTAGAACACACATCAACCATTGCATGCATACTGCTAAACTCCTCATTGGATGGCTCAATTGACATAGAAGTGGCTGCTGATATGATAGCATCCTCGCATTCTCCTAATCCCACTATTGCTGCATCGTCATCTGCTAACAAAGCTTCATATGTGGACTCCTGACTCTGCACATATGACTCAATGCTAGATTGTGAATCAATTATACTAGAGCGTAAACCCACATTGACTGACTCCGCTGAAACACCAACATCATAGTTGGGTGGCTTCATATGTGTCTTGATCCCACCTGAGGAATCAACTACCTCCTGCATTGGAGCATTATACAAATCATCAATATTGATGCCCATCTGTCTAGCCATATGCTGCAACAACATATCCATTCACCTATTCTGCTCATGTTGCATCATATCCATTCGCCTATTTTGCTCCTCTAATGTATCCAGTAACCTGGACATTATATTTTCTTGATCTGGATTGATATACATTTTGTCAAACATTTTTCTCTCTATTTGGCTATTCCAAATTCCCAATAAGACCTCCACAGGATGGCAGGACTTATAGCTCTAATACTACTGTAATGACCTTGCTCAAATCTAATCCCAAAATGCTGATAAAGGTTCAAGAAAACACTTTGCATACAAGGGTCATATGACTGATATAAAATTTTAGTATGCTTTTATGGCTCTTTCCTTCACTTAGCATCAATGAGAATGCTTGCAAGAAGACTTTGAATTGACTAAACAATGACCTAACATGAATGTGCAACTTATTTTGACAATATTCAATGCATATATGTGACTGAAACTACTTGCAGTATGCAGCTACAGCAACTAGTAATTTTGACAAACACTTGGGATGCAAAATTATAACATTATTTATGCCAAAAAAAAAGAGAACCTATAGCCAATTGACATTTTGTCAAACAATTGGCATGCAAACTAATAAGTTGATCATGAATGATAAATACATATTCAATTACACTATATCAGACCAACAACTTATGCCTCCTTTATTGCACATAAAATGTCAACTACAATGCTAGTATGAAATGGCCAAGACTCTTGGCTTACATCCATATGAATAATTCTTAAATTTGTTACAACTTTCACTTACAACCTTACCTCCTAATATGCATCTAAATGATAAGAACAATGCATGTAATATCCAAAGGAACCTGATTGTAGATGGCTGTAATAATTTTCTCCAATGCTGCCCTTCTGCTTTGCTTTTTTCTGTTCTGCTTTTTCACTTGCTTTTTTCAGATGTGCTTTTTCTCTTTGCTTTTTCAAACTGCTTTTTCGGATCTACTTTTTCGGACTACTTTGTCGGATCTTTTTTCGGACTACTTTTTCGGACCTACTTTTTCGGACTGCTTTTTTTGGACTGCTTTTTCGGATTTCTTTTTCGGATCTGCTTTTTTAGACTGTTTCCAAAGACTCAAACCCTCAGGTAGTCTGAGTATACAAATTAAGTTCAACTTGAAATGGCTGAATACCACTTCCAAAGTGCAACCCTTCAAAAGGTCTTTCACTTCTTCAGTAATGCGATCTCTTGAGAGGTATCGTTCTCAAGGATTATGCTGAATATTTGCAGACCTAGATGGTGCCACAAATGCTCAAAGAGAATGGTAGTAGAATCATCAATTCTCGTCTATCCAAATGAGAGCCTAAATCCTCTTATTTATCTACTTTCCTAAGAAGTTACTAAGAACTTCTAGAAACATCATTTTTTAAGAAGTTACTAAGAACTTCTAGAAACATCCATTATAAAATCCCATTATAATGCACTTTTTTTATAATAAATAACTTTGTAAAATAAAAGTGCAACTCAATTTAAAATTATAACATGTAGGCCCTGTATAAAAATGATGATAAAATATAAATAAAATAATATCTCCAAGAGCATAATGAGCCATCCAATCACCAAATAAACGCCAAAATGACTCTCTCATCACAACCACCCGTCTATGAGTTCGTGATAGACTGATCCAGCATGCAAAACGATGTCAGCCAAAATGGGGACATTACAGTCCGCCCTTCCTAAAATTGCTTGTCCTCAAGCAATGGCCGAACAACAAACCAATCAATCCTCCTAGATCCCAAATGAAGTAGTATGTGACATCCTTGTGGACATTAAACCAACTGCAAATCAACATCATCAAGACCAACCACATGTCCTGTAACATAGCATCCAAAACTTGTGCGGGTGATGTAGAAGTCAAAATGACACCAAAAGGCAACTCCATAGAAGATCTAAGAAATCTCTTCTTCCCTGTATCCACCCACATAATATATATTGGACTGGAATCCTGGTCATCACCAACAAGCATTGAAAAAGATGTAGCTACAGGCGAACCATATGCACTCATGCTAATTGTGTCAACAATAGGTGTAGCCGTATCAAAATATGTGGACATAGGAACAACACTAACAGCTGCAATAGAAAACTGAATCTGGAGTTGATGAAATCTCATAATCAACATGTGTGCCATCATTAGAACACACTTAAACCATTGCATGCATACTATTAAACTCCTCATTGGATGGTTCAATTGACATAGAAGTGGCTGCTGATATGATAGCATCCTCGCATTCTCCTAATCCCACTATTGCTACATCGTCATCTGCTAACAGCTTCATATGTGGACTCCTGACTCTGCACATATGACTCAATGCCAGATTGTGAATTAATTATACTAGAGCGTAAACCCACATTGACTGACTCCGCTGAAACACCAACATCATAGTTGGGTGGCTTCATATGTGTCTTGATCCCACCTGTGGAATCAACTACCTCTTGCATTGGAGCATTATACAAATCATCAATATTGATGCCCATCTGTCTAGCCATAAGCTGCAACATCATATCCATTCACCTATTCTGCTCATGTTGCATCATATCCATTCGCCTATTTTGCTCCTCTAATGTATCCAGTAACCTGGACATTATGTTTTCTTGATCTGGATTGATATACATTTGTCAAACATTTTCTCTCTATTTGGCTATTCCAAATTCCCAATAAGACCTCCATAGGATGGCAGGACTTATAGCTCTAATACTACTGTAATGACCTTGCTCAAATCTAATCCCAAAATGCTGATAAAGGTTCAAGAAAACACTTCGCATACAAGGGTCATATGACTGATATAAAATTTTAGTATGCTTTTATGGCTCTTTCCTTCACTTAGCATCAATGAGAATGCTTGCAAGAAGACTTTGAATTGACTAAACAATGACCTAACATGAATGTGCAACTTATTTTGACAATATTCAATGCATATATGTGACTGAAATTACTTGCAGTATGCAACTATAGCAACTAGTAATTTTGACAAACACTTGGGATGCAAAATTATAACATTATTTATGCCAAAAAAAAGAGAACCTATAGCCAATTGACATTTTGTCAAACAATTGGCATGCAAACTAATAAGTTGATCATGAATGATAAATACATATTCAATTACACTATATCAGACCAGCAACTTATGCCTCCTTTATTGCACATAAAATGTCAATTACAATGCTAGTATGAAATGGCCAAGACTCTTGGCTTACATCTGCACGAAAATTTCTGAAATTTGTTACAACTTTCACTTACAACCTTACCTCCTAATATGCATCTAAATGATAAGAACAATGCATGTAATATCCAAAGGAACCTGATTGTAGATGGCTGTAATAATTTTCTCCAATGCTGCCCTTCTGCTTTGCTTTTTTCTGTTCTGCTTTTTCACTTGCTTTTTTCGGATCTTTTTTCGAACTGCTTTTTTTGGACTGCTTTTTCGAACTGCTTTTTCGGATCCGCTTTTTCAGACTGCTTCCAAAAACTCAAACCCTCAGGTAGTCTGAGTATACAAATTAAGTTCAATTTAAAATGGCTGAATACCACTTCCAAAGTGCAACCCTTCAAAAGGTCTTTCACTTCCTCAGTTATGCAATCTCTTGAGAGGTATCGTTCTCAAAGATTATGCCGAATATTTGCAGACTTGGATGGTGCCACAAATGCTCAAAGAGAATGGTAGTAGAATCATCAATTCCCGTCTATCCAAATGAGAGCTTAAGCCCTCTATTTATCTACTTTCCTAAAAAGTTACTAAGAACTTCTAGAAACATCATTTTCTAAGAAGTTACTGAGAACTTTTAAAAACATCCATTATAAAATCTCATTATAATGCACTTTTTTTATAATAAATAACTTTGTAAAATAAAAGTGCAATTCAATTTAGAATTCTAACATGTAGGCCCTGTATAAAAATGATGATAAAATATAAATAAAATAATATCTCCAAGAGCATAATGAGCCATCCAATCACCAAATAAACGCTAAAATGACTCTCTCATCACAACCACCTGTCTATGAGTTCGTGATAGACTGATCCAGCATGCAAAACGATGTCAGCCAAAATGGGGACATTACAGTCCGCCCTTCCTAAAATTGCTTGTCCCCAAGCAATGGCCGAACAACAAATCAATCAATCCTCCTAGATCCCAAATGAAGTAGTATGTGACATCCTTGTGGACATTAAACCAACTGCAAATCAACATCATCAAGACTAACCACATGTCCTGTAACATAGCATCCAAAACTTGTGCGGGTGATGTAGAAGTCAAAATGACACCAAAAGGCAACTCCATAGAAGATCTAAGAAATCTCTTCTTCCCTGTATCCACCCACATAATATATATTGGACTGGAATCCTGGTCATCACCAACAAGCATTGAAAAAGATGTAGCTACAGGCGAACCATATGCACTCATGCTAATTGTGTCAACAATAGGTGTAGCCGTATCAAAATATGTGGACATAGGAACAACACTAACAGCTGCAATAGAAAACTGAATCTGGAGTTGATGAAATCTCATAATCAACATGTGTGCCATCATTAGAACACACATCAACCATTGCATGCATACTGCTAAACTCCTCATTGGATGGCTCAATTGACATAGAAGTGGCTGCTGATATGATAGCATCCTCGCATTCTCCTAATCCCACTATTGCTGCATCGTCATCTGCTAACAAAGCTTCATATGTGGACTCCTGACTCTGCACATATGACTCAATGCTAGATTGTGAATCAATTATACTAGAGCGTAAACCCACATTGACTGACTCCGCTGAAACACCATCATAGTTGGGTGGCTTCATATGTGTCTTGATCCCACCTGAGGAATCAACTACCTCATGCATTGGAGCATTATACAAATCATCAATATTGATGCCCATCTGTCTAGCCATATGCTGCAACAACATATCCATTCACCTATTCTGCTCATGTTGCATCATATCCATTCGCCTATTTTGCTCCTCTAATGTATCCAGTAACCTGGACATTATATTTTCTTGATCTGGATTGATATACATTTTGTCAAACATTTTTCTCTCTATTTGGCTATTCCAAATTCCCAATAAGACCTCCACAGGATGGTAGGACTTATAGCTCTAATACTACTGTAATGACCTTGCTCAAATCTAATCCCAAAATGCTGATAAAGGTTCAAGAAAAGACTTTGCATACAAGAGTCATATGACTGATATAAAATTTTAGTATGCTTTTATGGCTCTTTCCTTCACTTAGCATCAATGAGAATGCTTGCAAGAAGACTTTGAATTGACTAAACAATGACCTAACATGAATGTGCAACTTATTTTGACAATATTCAATGCATATATGTGACTGAAACTACTTGCAGTATGCAGCTACAACAACTAGTAATTTTGACAAACACTTGGGATGCAAAATTATAACATTATTTATGCCAAAAAAAAAGAGAACCTATAGGCAATTGACATTTTGTCAAACAATTGGCATGCAAACTAATAAGCTGATCATGAATGATAAATACATATTCAATTACACTATATCAAACCAGCAACTTATGCCTCTTTTATTGCACATAAAATGTCAACTACAATGCTAGTATGAAATGGCCAAGACTCTTAGCTTACATCCGCATGAATAATTCTTAAATTTGTTACAACTTTCACTTACAACCTTACCTCCTAATATGCATCTAAATGATAAGAACAATGCATGTAATATCCAAAGGAACCTAATTGTAGATGGCTGTAATAATTTTCTCCAATGCTGCCCTTCTGCTTTGCTTTTTTCTGTTCTGCTTTTTCACTTGCTTTTTTCGGATCTGCTTTTTCTCTTTGCTTTTTCAAATTGCTTTTTCGGATCTACTTTTTCAGACTGCTTTTTTGGATCTTCTTTTTTCGGACCTACTTTTTTGAACTGCTTTTTTTGGATTGCTTTTTCGGATTGCTTTTTCGGATCCGCTTTTTCAGACTGCTTCCAAAAACTCAAACCCTCAGGTAGTCTGAGTATACAAATTAAGTTCAACTTGAAATTGCTGAATACCACTTCTAAAGTGCAACCCTTCAAAAGGTCTTTCACTTCTTCAGTTATGCAATCTCTTGAGAGGTATCGTTCTCAAAGATTATGCTAAATATTTGCAAACCTGGATGGTGCCACAAATGCTCAAAGAGAATGGTAGTAGAATCATCAATTCCCGTCTATCCAAATGAGAGCCTAAGCCCCTCTATTTATCTACTTTCCTAAGAAGTTACTAAGAACTTCTAGAAACATCATTTTCTAAGAAGTTACTAAGAACTTCTAGAAACATCCATTATAAAATCCCATTATAATGCACTTTTTTTTATAATAAATAACTTTGTAAAATAAAAGTGCAACTCAATTTAGAATTATAACATGTAGGCCCTGTATAAAAATGATGATAAAATATAAATAAAATAATATCTCCAAGAGCATAATGAGCCATCCAATCACCAAATAAACGCCAAAATGACTCTCTCATCACAACCACCCATCTATGAGTTCGTGATAGACTGATCCAGCATGCAAAACGATGTCAGCCAAAACGGGGACATTACAGTCCGCCCTTCCTAAAATTGCTTGTGCCCAAGCAATGGCCTGAACAACAAACCAATCAATCCTCCTAGATCCCAAATGAAGTAGTATGTGACATCCTTGTGGACATTAAACCAACTGCAAATCAACATCATCAAGACCAACCACATGTCCTGTAATATAGCATCCAAAACTTGTGCGGGTGATGTAGAAGTCAAAATGACACCAAAAGGCAACTCCATAGAAGATCTAAGAAATCTCTTCTTCCTCGTATCCACCCACATAATATATATTGGACTGGAATCTTGGTCATCACCAACAAGCATTGAAAAAGATGTAGCTACAGGCGAACCATATGCACTCATGCTAATTGTGTCAACAATAGGTGTAGTCGTATCAAAATATGTGGACATAGGAACAACACTAACAACTGCAATAGAAAATTGAATATGGAGTTGATGAAATCTCATAATCAACATGTGTGCCATCATTAGAACACACATCAACCATTGCATGCATACTACTAAACTCCTCATTGGATGGTTCAATTGACATAGAAGTGGCTGCTGATATGATAGCATCCTCGCATTCTCCTAATCCCACTATTGCTGCATCGTCATCTGCTAACAAAGCTTCATATGTGGACTTCTGACTCTGCACATATGACTCAATGCCTGATTGTGAATCAATTATACTAGAGCGTAAACCCACATTGACTGACTCCGCTGAAACACCAACATCATAGTTGGGTGGCTTCATATGTGTCTTGATCCCACCTGAGGAATCAACTACCTCCTGTATTGGAGCATTATACAAATCATCAATACTGATGCCCATCTATCTAGCCATAAGCTGCAACATCATATCCATTCATCTATTCTGCTCATGTTGCATCATATCCATTTGCCTATTTTGCTCCTTTAATGTATCTAGTAACCTGGACATTATATTTTCTTGATCTGGATTGATATACATTTTGTCAAACATTTTTCTCTCTATTTGGCTATTCCAAATTCCCAATAAGACCTCCACAAGATTGCAGGACTTATAGCTCTAATACTACTGTAATGACCTTGCTCAAATCTAATCCCAAAATGCTGATAAAGGTTCAAGAAAACACTTTGCAGACAAGGGTCATATGAGTGATATAAAATTTTAGTATGCTTTTATGGCTCTTTCCTTCACTTAGCATCAATGAGAATGCTTGCAAGAAGACTTTGAATTGACTAAACAATGACCTAACATGAATGTGCAACTTATTTTGACAATATTCAATGCATATATGTGACTGGAACTACTTGTAGTATGCAGCTACAACAACTAGTAATTTTGACAAACACTTGGGATGCAAAATTATAACATTATTTATGCCAAAAAAAGAGAGAACCTATAGCCAATTGATATTTTGTCAAACAATTGGCATGCAAACTAATAAGCTGATCATGAATGATAAATACATATTCAATTACACTATATCAAACCAGCAACTTATGCCTCCTTTATTGCACATAAAATGTCAACTACAATGCTAGTATGAGATGGCCAAGACTCTTGGCTTACATCCGCATGAATAATTCTTAAATTTGTTACAACTTTCACTTACAACCTTACCTCCTAATATGCATCTAAATGATAAGAACAATGCATGTAATATCCAAAGGAACTTGATTGTAGATGGCTATAATAATTTTCTCCAATGCTGCCCTTTTGCTTTGCTTTTTTCTGTTCTGCTTTTTCACTTGCTTTTTTCGAATTTTCTTTTTCTCTTTGCTTTTTCAAACTGCTTTTTCGGATCTACTTTTTCGGACTGCTTTTTCGGATCTTCTTTTTTCAAACTACTTTTTCGGACCTACTTTTTCGGACTGCTTTTTTTGGACTGCTTTTTCGGATCCGCTTTTTCAGACTGCTTCCAAAGACTCAAACCCTCAGGCAGTCTGAGTATACAAATCAAGCTCAACTTGAAATGACTGAATACCACTTCCAAAGTGCAACCCTTCAGAAGGGCTTTCACTTCCTCAGTTATGCAATCTCTTGAGAGGTATTGTTCTCAAGGATTATGCTGAATATTTGCAGACCTGGATGGTGCCACAAATGCTCATAGGGAATGGTAGTAGAATGATCAATTCCTGTCTATCCAAATGGGAGCCCAAGCCCTCTATTTATCTACTTCCCTAAGAAGTTACTAAGAACTTCTAGAAACATCCTTTTCTAAGAAGTTACTAAGAACTTCTAGAAACATCCATTATAAAATCTCATTATAATGCACTTTTTTTATAATAAATAACTTTGTAAAATAAAAGTGCAACTCAACTTAGAATTATAACATGTAGGCCCCGTATAAAAATGATGATAAAATATAAATAAAATAAAATCTCCAAGAGCATAATGAGCCATCCAATCACCAAATACATGCCAAAATGACTCTCTCATCACAACCACCCGTCTACGAGAGTCTGTGATAGACTGATTGGGCACGCAAAACGATGTCAGCCAAAACGGGAACATTACATATTTTCATCAATAATAGGATTGGCAGATTTTTTTTTAACAACCAATGGGAATGCAATAGGTTGGGCCATTCCCATTGGTTGGGCCCACCTTCTATGATAGGATGCAATCCTCTTCATTGCATTATTCATGCAATATCTCCCCTTCTTTGAGGTATCCCAAATGAACATCTTTATGCCACTCATCCTCTTATCTTCATCTTGTTCATCCATCTCTGCTCCTCAAATCTCTTGAAATATTATAATTGAGGGACTTCTATCCACTAATAAGTTTGCCAACTCTTTGGGAGATTCAGCCTTCTCTTAATCTAATAGTTATATCTTTCAGCTAATCCTTAACTCCATGGCTTTTCTCTCTGAATATAACTTTCACTCAGATTGTGAGTATTTATTATTGCCATTATTTTTTGCCTTCTCACAAATCTAAAATGCTTTTGTGTAGATTTCTTTTCTTTTTCTTCTTGTCATTGCTTGCCTCATACTTCTCCCACATCAACCATAGCTCCTCCAACACATACTCTATTTTTTTTCAATCCTTTTGCTGGTTCATGGTTTTATCTTTTCCTCTACATTTGTCTTATTCCTTTTTTTCCAATATAGTTATCCTGGTTCTTATATTATGATGAAAATCCATACTCGCACTTACAACCATATCAATAATTGCCCATTAAACCATAAAAATTCTGCTTGCAATTTTATACAAGAACTCAAGCTATCTCATGCATGACAATAGTCTTCCCCACAAACCTGCCTAGAAATAAGATTCTCTCTCCTTGAGATTGAAGGGTGCAGATCAACTCAACATAGGTATTCAGTATTTGGCCAATTCTACATGTGAAACCAACCATCATGCCTTTTTTTTGGTCATAATAGTAGATATTCTATCTAAAGTCCCCTTCAATGCCTACCTGATTTTCACCTCTAAACTTACCAATGGAAGCTTGGGCCGCATTGAAGCCCTTTTGAGTTAACTCTTTAGCTCATTGAAACACCCCACCATCTTTAGTAAGCGAGTTTGAATACTTATGTTTGGCATCAATGAATGGAAATGTGCATACCAATTCTATTTATTTAATATGTAGACTTCAGACTTCTCCTCAAGGGTTTCCTCTATGGCAACATTTTGTCATCTCATGGAACATTGCCATGCTCCCACCAAAAACACAACAAATCACAGTCTGAATAAATAAAACCCAAGCAATAAAACAAATTAATTCGATGGAAGGGGCTCATGAAGAGCAAAACAAATTAACTAGACAATAATTTATTTAAGGGATTGATTAAGATTAGCAGTTAGCAATTGAATAGTAGGGGCCAACTATGATTAAGGAATATATATCAACATTGACTACTTAAAAGGGATTATAGGACAGCAATTCAGTATGAACGGATATATCCCTTGCAAAGGCTATAGTGAATAGGTGTGACTCCCTCCCATTTTAAGATATAAAAACGAGGTCAAATTATTTGGAGAGGCATCAACTAGAAGATAAATTCAAAACAGCAGGACAAAACTCAATTAATGATCAATCCAACATCAATCTATAATTCAATTCATTAGTCCAAGGCACGATTCCAGAAATAGACTCAGCAATACATACAATTTTATCAAATTATTCATGAATTATTCCTAAGAACATTCAAATATTATTCATGGGATTGATTGTCATTCCATCAAAAAACATTATTCAGCAATAGTCTAGCAAATATACCAAGTCCAATTTTGAATCTAGTTTGTACTTGCGAACCAGATAAGGTCTAGGGCCAGGGGGTGGGCTTAAGTTTGGAAGGCCATGGTATTTTCCTATCCCTTTAAAGATAGAGATGAGGTCCTTGGTATTGTCATCGGACGGGGTCTATGCTCATGGGTGAGCTTTTGGAATGGTGAGATCTTTTCTTACCTTTGACAAACTAAGGATGGGGTCCTTTGTTTCATCTCTGTTCAGTTAGGGACAAGGTCTTCTAGCTCAGCAGATATGCAAGTTATTGCCAAGGAATTCTAAATTTTGATCAACTTGGGTGTACTGCAATTTATTGACTTGAATATATCTATATAGATTGCAATTCAGCATAAAAACTATTAAATCTTTGAGTGAATTCTGATACATAAAGAATATCTTAAAAAGGGGAATTACAAACACTCTTATTTATCTTTAACAATACCATTTGGAAAGAAAAGAAAATATCAAAATAATTTATGGCCTTCTCATTGTAATGAAACAAGGGGTTTAACCGTTTATGTTGTTTTACAAGGATGGCGCTCCAAGTTTTCTTTTCATACAAACATCAATCCAATTGCACAACCCAAATGATCTAGTGCTCTGATACCAAAAGTATGCAGTATCTCAGCTCAACAAAGAAATATTTATCAAAAACACACCAAGAAGGGAAGTAGAGATTTGTAGTATAACAATGTGCATGGAAATATATAGAAAACCTGATATTTTAAGATTCCTGAATTCTAAATTGTTACATATCTGCATCATTTTAGTTTTACCCCCACTTCCTATTTGGTCTCAAAAACCTTTTCTTTCCTCTATAAGATTTATTCCCATTTCCTATTTTATTAACTCTCCAAAAGTGGCATCCATGTGACTCTTGGACCCCAAAAGTCTGAGAAATTACAGTACCACCCGATTCTGAAGAGTTAGATGATGTCAGATTAGGGCCTTCACAAATTCTAATAGAATAATTAAAAAACATAACTGAATTAATGAGGGACTGCAGCCCTTTACAAAGAGGAAAAGATGAATATGTTATGCTACCCAAGGAATAATTTCAAGAGAAGGCAAACGAAAAGCTGAGATACTACACTACCTGAAGAAATTACCCAAGGAAGTAAAAGCCAGTCAAAATTGAAGAAAACAATTATGTTTATGTTGAGTCACATATTTTTAAGAGTGTTGAGTATTGCTTCCTTCTATTTTTTTAGTGAGGAGGGAATCCATATTCCAGTGAGCCACATCCTTCTAAGTGTAATTCTCTTGCTTCTATTTTCCTTCCTCTCCACTTGCTTGTAGCTTTGCAACCCCCCCCTTTTGCCCCACCTCCCAGAGACTTCAACGCATCGGGGACTTGGGGATTTCATTCCCTCGTCCCCAACGGCACCACCAGATTCTGCCACCTCCACCAAGGATGGGGGACATACTAATGTTGACTATTTGCAGATTCGACTATTTATGTTTGATGTTCGATGTTCCAATTCAATGCAATGTTCAAGTATTTACTCTTTTACATCTTTATATCTTATATTACAATCAATATTTTCATACCTAACATTTTAAGTACCATATGTTTATATACATACCCCCCCTCTTGTCCCCCCGCCTCCGTCCCCCCACCGTCCCCAAATTAAGGCCCCTCTGTCCCCCTATCCCAAAAACTTGTCCCCCTGTTCCGCCATCCCCCCGTCCCCTAGGGAGGTGTAACTATGGATTTTTCTCTCTATCTAGAAATAGAGAAATTGGGGAAGGGTATGAATTTCAATTTTCAAGGAAGTATATCATATTTGACTCCTCTTTTGTGAGAGTTTGGAGGAGGTTATTCTCATTTTCCTAAATCTGATTCACATTGCTGAAATTCTTCCTCATTATTAGAAAGCTGATTTATACCAAAAAAATAAATTAGTTATGTAATTGTTGAATAAAGGAAGGAGTAGGCATCAATTATCTATTTGAAGCCATAGGAATCTTAGTTCAGAAGATCAAGCATCTTATTCATATCTCAAGCTTAAAAGGAGGTTCAGTTTGTTTGAAAATTTTCTTATGGATATCTGATTGGGGAGCCTAATTTCTCATCCATTTCTTTTAGTTAGCAATGAGTCTAGAATAAACTACACCACATGATTTTTGTGACCTATGTCATATTTCTTTATTTAAGGACATTTTCGTCTGTCCATTTGTCCATCCGTACATCCATCCCTTCGTCCGTCCTTCCATCCATCCCTTCATCCGTCCATCTGTACATCCATCCCTCCCTTCCGTCCATCCATCCATCCATCTCTTTGTTCATCTGTCTATCCACCCCTCTCTCCCTCTGTCCATCCCTGCCTCCCTCCCTCCATCCATTCCTTTGATCGTCCATCCATCCATCTATTCCTCGGTTTGTCCCTCCTGCTATGCATCCCTCTGTCCACCCATCCACCGATTCATCCATTAACCCATCACCCACCCATCCATCCACTCATGCATTTATAAACACAAATCCTAGATGTGTACCCACAAGAGATTCTTTTTTAGTAACTAGCTCATGCACAACTACACAATGATTAGCTTATATGCACATCACGATCACAAGTGCAACATTGATTAGTTGATATGCACATCTCAAGTAACTAGTTTAAGCATGCATCACATGTATCTAGTGTGAATAGTCCATGCATAACATATCGCATACAAATCAACTAGTAAAGTGGAATTAGATGAAATCTATTCCATGCATCATCCCACTATGTGGTTCACCAACACATTCTTGTAAGTTGAGATAATTTGGAAAAGAAATGTCATCTTACACTACATTATGGATCCCATCCTTTTTCCTAATACACTACCATCTATGATGACAATCAAGCATCCCATACTATATGACATCATCACTAGCAAGAGCATCAATTTAAAAATGTGTATGAATTCTGAAACCATTTACATAAATACATAGTGAGTGACTATCATTTATAACGAGTGATTGACATAAACATATTGAGTGTTTGATAAATACACAATGGGTGATTGACACATACCCATTTTGTGCATCCCAGTCAGAAAAGAAATGCTAATGCATCCCATACTACATTGTGGGTGCCATCCTTTTCCCTGGTTCTTTGCACTAGTTGGGATGATTGCAAATATCCCATGTTGCTCGTACATCACTAGGAAATAAGTATAGTAATCACATTACCTAAGGTCATTAACAAGATTTTGTAGCCCCCTAAACCATCAACACTATGGATTCTGGCATATATGGATTTTGGGTTATCACCAATGACAAGTCTATTCACCTAGGAAGGAGAAGTATCTCACATTTACCACCTAATGGCCTTCGTGATATTATTAAATAACCCCTTCATAATATGGGTATCACATCTAGGATAACCCCCAGCAATCTTTCACCTTCATGATATAGGTGAATGTTGACTAGTCCATAAGATACAGTAGTGGCTCCAAGCATTCATCATTGGCATTATCGAATGAAAGCTTGCTTTTGCTCCAATATCAGACTAACATGTGGGTCTTATACCCATGTACACTGTCACAAAGGTTCACAAGTACTAATCAAGTGGGTCACAATCAAGTGATTCAAGAGCCTTGTAATGACACCCCTTATTTTGGGTCTGCAAACAAAATTAGTCACTAAATCATAATATCTAGATCAATAAATTAAAGTATCATTCTAATTTAGATCAATACATCATCATATTCCTTGCAGCCAATGACGTCATGAATTATTTTTAAATGCTTCCAAACCGCCAATTTTCAAGGTTTCTCTCCCTTCACTTCTTGAGAGCATGGAAGGTTGGTCACCCAGCTATCCCTCAGTCCACCTTGGAGGCTGGCCATCCTCTTTGATCAAGCACAAGCATGGAAGGCTGCTCGTATTCCACCTCCAGTTTAATTTTATAAGAGCATGATAGATGGATCCTCCTCCATCGCTTGTGGTTAACCATCCTTCATTTTTGCAAGGCACTTCACAAATTCAAGATATGATGTCTCAAGGAATTTGCTAGGTTATCTCTAGCTACATACCTTTTGATGAATTGGTCAATTTATTCTCAAATGGATGCAATAATTTAATCTCTGAATATATTATTTACTGCTCTGATTTATAGTCTGAATTATTCCTCAATTGGTTCTCAACTGATTTCTGAATTCATGGTTAATTGATTTCTCAATAGATGCTCTCCACAAATGAATTTTACTCCTTATACTTATGAAATAGAGGGAGTCAAACTTCTTAGGTTTGCAAGGGACAACTTTATTCATAGATGCTGCTTGGACCATGTTTTGTCTATTCTTATTCTCTTAGTCAGCTCCTCTCCGACTAAATTACTAATAATAAAAAATTTGGTCGTCCCCTTTTGAAGCCCTATTAACTTCATCACCCAAACTTAATTAAAAATTAAAAACTGCGGTTAGTATTTATGAATGTTGTGATCTCTTAGGTGGGGCATGACAGTCCACCCTTACCAAGATTGCTTGTCCTTAAGCAAATTTACAGTGGAATGATCATGGAGAGAGTGTTCATGATGAGTCCCAGTCCCAATAGAAAAGGCTTGGTCTACACAACTTCAAAGTTTTCTTTACGAGGATCTGTTTCAGAATTCAACTACCACTGCACTAGTTCGATATCATCTAACATTGCAAATTTGAACCAGGAGATGTTTTTGTGAATAACTCTCAAGAATGTAACCAGGGGTTGGAAATCAGCAAGGTCCATAAGTCATCAATCTGAAAATCAATTTCCCTTTCAGCATCACTTGTATTTGCAAAGAACCAATTTGGTTAACCCAACATTTGCATGATGTCATGCACATCTCCAAGTCCAAACAATGATGATCTTTCCAAATGTTGAGACGAGGATTATTAAAATGACACACATCTATGGCCTTAAATGCAATGTTCTGAAATGAATATATATTCTTTTTTTGGTCCATTTTTGCTTTCTCACATTCTGTTACAAGATCAATCAAGACGTATATTAACTTCATTGCCCAAACTTAATTTAAAAAAAAAACTCTGGTTAGTATTTATGAATGTTGTGATCTCTTAGGTGGGTTATGACAGTCCACCCTTACCAAGATTGCTTGTCCTTAAGCAAATTTAGAGTGGAATAATCATGGAGAGAGTGTTCATGATGTGTCGCAGTCTCAATAGAAAAAGGCTTGGTCTACACAACTTCTAAGTTATCTTTATGAGGATCTGTTTCAGAATTCAACTACCACTGCGCTAGTTCGATATCATCTAAGGTTGCGAATTTGAACCAGGACATGTTTTTGTGAATAACTATCAAGAATGTAACCAGGGGTTGGAAATCTGCAAGGTCCATAAGTCATCAATCTGAGAATCAATTTCCCTTTCAGCATCACTTGTATCTGCAAAGAACCGATTTGGTTGACCCAACATTTGCATGATATCATGCACATCTCCGAGTCCAAACAATGATGATCTTTCCAAATGTTAAGATGAGGATTATTAAAATGACACACATCTATGGCCTTAAATGCAATGTTCTGAAATGAATATATATTCTCTTTTTGGTCCATTTTTGCTTTCTCATAATATGGGTATCACATCTAGGATAACCCCTAGCAATCTTTCACCTTCATGATACAGGTGAATGTTGACTAGTCCATAAGATACAATAATGGCTCCAAGCGTTCTATCCAATGACAGCTTGCTTTTGCTCCAATATCAGACTAACATGTGGGTCTTATACCATGTACACTGTCACAAAGGTTCACAAGTACTAATCAAGTGGGTCACAATTGAGCGATTCAAGAGCCTTGTAATGACACCCCTTTTTTTGGGTCTGCAAACAAATTAGTCACTAAATCATAATATCTAGATCAATAAATTAAAGTATCATTCTTATTTACGTCATACATCATATCATATTCCTTGGAGCCAATCACATCATGAATTATTTTCAAATGCTTCCAAACCGCCAATTTTCAAGGTTTCTCTCCTTTCACTTCTTGAGAGCATGGAAGGTTGGTCACCCTGCTATCCCTCAGTCCACCTTGGAGGCTGGTCATCCTCTTTGATCAATCCCAAGCATGGAAGGCTGGTTGTATTCCACCTCCAGTTTAATTTTATAAAAGCATGATAGGTGGATCCTCCTCCATCTCTTGTGGTTAGCCATCCTTCATTTTTGTAAGGCACTTCACAAATTCAAGATATGATGTCTCGAGGAATTTGCTAGGTTATCTCTAGCTACATACCTTTTGATGAATTGGTAGATTTATTCTCAAATGGATGCAATAATTTAATCTCTGAAATATATTATTTACTGCTCTGATTTATATTCTGAATTATTCCTCAATTGGTTCTCAACTGATTTCTGAATTCATGGTTAATTGATTTCTCAATAGATGCTCTCCACAAATGAATTTTACTCCTTATACTTATGAAATAGAGGGAGTCACACTTCTTCAGTTTGCAAGGGACAACTCTATTCATAGATGCTGCTTGGACCATGTTTTGTCTATTCTTATTCTCTTAGTCAGCCCCCTCTCTGACTATATTACTAATATGTCATCCCCTTTTGAAGCCCTATTAACTTCATTGCCCAAACTTAATTAAAAAAACACTCCGGTTAGTATTTATGAATGTTGTGATCTCTTAGGTGGGGCATGACAGTCCACCCTTACCAAGATTGCTTGTCCTTGAGCAAATTTAGAGTGGAATGATCATGGAGAGAGTGTTCATGATGAGTCCCGGTTCCAATAGAAAAAGGCTTGGTCTACACAACTTCTAAGTTTTCTTTACGAGGATCTGTTTCAGAATTCAACTATCACTGTGCTAGTTCGATATCATCCAAGGTTGCGAATTTGAACCAGGACATGTTTTTGTGAATAACTCTCAAGAATGTAACCAGGGGTTGGAAATCAGCAAGGTCCATATGTCATCAATCTGAAAAACAAATTTCCTTTCAGCATCACTTGTATTTGTAAAGAACCAATTTGGTTGACCCAACATTTGCATGATACCATGCACATCTCCGAGTCCAAACAATGCTGATCTTTTCAAATGTTAAGATGAGGATTATTAAAATGACACACATCTATGGCCTTAAATGCAATGTTCTGAAATGAATATATATTCTCTTTTTGGTCCATTTTTGCTTTCTCACATTCTGTTACAAGATCAATCAAGGAGTTTCTTTTTCATATGCATGTTATGAGTTATCAGCCTTGAAGAAGAAAAAGACAGATTATCTTGATCATGTTGGTTAAAAGATTTGATCCTTTGTCAAGTTGATTTTACATTTGGTACAAGCTATAGGCTGGTCAAGCTTTTTAAAATTTTGGTGGATTGTGGAGTCTTATGAATTAGAAAAAAAATCATACTATAAGATGAACTAGAATTAAAAGGTTGTTTTTGGGTTGTCAAAGTAGCAGTTCATGTTTGACCATGGCACTTGTGATGTTGGAATTCTCATATTGCCTTCATATTTATGAGACCATGAATTCAGGAACTTGGGTTGCATGTGTTTATATTGAGATGCACAATCCATTCATTTTTTGGAGACCTTTTCTTCATGATGTTACATATGACCTGCTCAAAGGATGAGTTAGGAGAACTCTTTTGGGGTTGTTTCCTAGGTGCCTCAATTTTGTGCAGATTCTAGAGTTCTTGGAAAATTAAAGTGTGTAGTTCACCAACATGAATTTTCCCTTGAGTTTAAGAGAATCAACTTGAGACCTTTTACTTACCTCTTCTAATGTACTCTCTTTGATAAAGTCCCACGACAAGGTGGCATGCGTTTGAACTCGATGCTCATGTATCACATCTATCTGCCAAAA
Organism: Cupressus sempervirens; assembly: GCA_028749045.1. Classification (NCBI taxonomy): domain Eukaryota; kingdom Viridiplantae; phylum Streptophyta; class Pinopsida; order Cupressales; family Cupressaceae; genus Cupressus; species Cupressus sempervirens. Next base: position 483,489,791 of record CM053791.1, on the reverse strand, counting down.
TTATAATAGTTTGCAAATCTATGATATGGTCCAGCAACTCCTAGTTTTAATTTTCCCAAGTGGTTTATAAGGTCAAAGCTTGGCTTACTTCCTACCCTCATGAAGGTTCTAGTGAATATATATTTTGTCTGTTTTCCCTCAATGTTGGCATCAACCCACATTCTTGCATGGCAGCATCTCTCTCATCGTCCTTGATATCTATTGTCACAACTGCTCTTCTCCTTTGCGTAGTATCCATGCCATTTAGCCTTTCCTAAAGAGCGCCCAAGTCTCAACATATCAGTAAGATCTGCAACATGTCATGTTTTGGCATCTTAGTTGTTCTCTACTCATCTTCCTCTACAAGCCATAGCTCCATTAGTTGATTCACAATATGAAATACACAAATGCACTTCATTATGGAGCTTAAACAACTCTCACTCTCAATACTTGGTTCTTGCTCTTATTCCAAATAATGTAAAATTGCAAATAGAGTTGAATGAACAACTAGCTAACAAGTGCCCAAAGTTGCATGAAGAAAGCACATGAACAAGTAAAGCACATGAAGAATTGTACATTTATGGGCCACTCGTAAGTTGTATGAGACCTAAAAGGCATACATTGTCCAGCCCTACAAATATTCAACCATTTTTTTGAAGATTCCCCACATTACAATCTAACGCTTTACAAACTTTAGCTATGACTAAGAACCACTATGTTTCACTTCTGGATTTCCTCTAGCTCTCAAGGCTACGATCCTTCAACATGACTTCACACAAACTTTAGTCTCAACCAGAGTCACAAAGAGACAAGAGGTACTTGGAGATGTCAGAGGTTGATACCAATACCGAAATAGCTAATTTCAAAAATAGGAGACATGGGTACTTGGAAATGCCATTTTTAAATATATTTAATAATTTCCAGAAATATCATGACATAGAGCTTTGAAAGCAGGTATAGCAAATCAATCATTGAAGAACAATAAACAATAAAGGCAATTTCTCTTTAGACCATTACAACAACAGGAAATCAGTTATACTTGTTTATGTCTCTCTCAAATTGTCTACACTATCAATAGATCCAATCACTCTAGCTTTCCATGGATTTTTGTATCATCCAAAATATCAGCGTGAAATATTGTGCAGGCTTATTTTATTGTTTACCTTCCTTTTTGCTTATTAAGGCATCCCCCTAAGTGTTTTTGGTGTAAGATGATGTTTTTTGGTTAGGAGGCTTCGAGTATACTGGGATACAGTAACCAAAAGAACCATGTATGTCATGAAGTTACCGGAGATTTCTAGAGACATATCCCTGTCTCCAAGACATGTCTCAGGGGGTAGGAAATGGGACTTTAGTAACCATGGCCTTGACTTATCTTTTCACTTATATGCTATTGCAATGATTGTTGACCACCTTGATAGGTGCAAGATTGGAAAGGTCCTTGCTGCACCACATGCCTGTAACCAAAGCTTCATAGAGATCTAGATCTTTTTGAAATCCACTTGAATACATTTGGCTATTCAAGGGAGTCTAACATAATTGACGAACGAGTATTCATCACTTTTCATCAATTGGCCTAGATTGGATCTTACATGGCTTCCCTAACCTCGCATAACAATACTTTGGTGACATGTTTTGCCTGGTATAGTTCCATGGTGATTTTCATTGTTTCAACAAACACACAAATCTACTTTAGCACTATTTTTAACAAACACAAGAATTTACTTTAGTTTGTGTGATTCAGAGAATGACACCAATATCAAAACCAATGGACTTTGCATGAATGCAAATAGATTACCTAGGCTCCCGAACCAACATAAACAAAACCTCACACAAAAGCACACAACACACACTTCATATGAGAACTCTTTGAATGGAATTCTATTGGGTAATGCAAGAGTGTTTGACCGCTAGGATGCTTCTATTTAACATAGATTTGATTTCTCGGTTAAAGTTTCATATCCATTGAGTTATTGTGTTTTATTTCTTGTTTGTTGACCCTCAGAGAAAAATAATTGGAGCTGACAAACTAGATAAGTACAACAAAATCAGATCCTTATGTAGCAAATTTTAATCTTCATTTCTTTAAGAATCCATTGATGATGGTCTCCCTTTGGAGAAATTCTAAAATCCACTGTGTCTAATTCTAATTCAAAACGATTTGAATGAATGAATGAATGAACGATTTTAATAATGTCCACGAGGCCAAAGCAGCCTATGGGACCCACAAGACAAAATACAAGCACCCCCACACGATAAAAACATTAGGCCTTTTGGAGTTGCTTCTCTAAGTCTGCCCTGTGACAGTGAATATTGACCAGTAAATTTGCTGTCCCGTCCAACTCCTCTTCCTCGAAAAGAGTATCTAACTTTCCATTTGCTAGAATATCCCGATAGCTGGAGTGGATGTCATTGTATGCTGGACATTCCATGAGAAAGTGGCGCTCAGTCTCAACTGCTCCCGTGTTGCAAAACAGACATATTCTCTCCTGCCATTTTTCCTTGGGTATCTTCCATCTGCCTGTTTCACATCTCATATGATGAGAGCCTGTCCTAAGTAGTGCAATGAGCATTTTAGCTCTCCATTTCATATTTGCTTCCATGTATGTTTTCTCCTCATGGGCCCTTGTTGGGTTAAATTCTTTGATATAATAGTCTTTGCACCCATTTTGTTTTGACCATATGCAGCTCCTGAATCTTTCCTTCACAAACTTCTTTATCTCAGCACTGTTATTCCGACATTCATGTATACTGATATTCCATTTTTCCATCCATTTAACGTTTTGTTTCATCCACATGTTCTTTCTTCTATCCAACCTCGCTTCCATGATCAGCTTAGGCCAACAATGGCTTTCCATACTTTGGGCTCTCTTACTGTGGAGGATCTTTAGTTTTTTATTTGTGCCTTGCAATTACGATACTATATGCCACTCCTTCACAAAACTGGCAATGCTTGTTCTGATACTTTAGTTCAATTCTTGTTTCACTCAACTATGCATCAGTACTTTTCTTAAAACCTGGATGCCCGTCTCTTAGAGATTCCATATCTATGATAGTATCTCTTAATGCTTGTTGTGAGACTATAGTTCAAATGTTGCATTACTCAATTATGCATCTTCAATTTAAATCTGGATGCCCATCTCTTAGAGAATCTATATATATGATAGTTTTTCTCCTTTAGAGAAATGGTGAAAGTTGTTTGTCTACTTGAATATTTTTTAGGGACTGAGTTTGCATATGTGACTCGGATTATACATGATTTGACCATTCATTTGCAATGCTTACAATATTTTCATTGTATCTAAAGAATTGTTGTTTGTATACTCTTTCATGCATATATAAACGGGGAAAATTTCCTTCCTTTTTGACCAGTATTGTTGAACCTTCTAATAATGTTTTTCCATGTTTTACTTGTGGTTAAGTTAGTTTCAGTATCTGCAATTTAAATGTCATTTAGTAGCACCTGCACAGAACTGAAACACACAATTGCTTGCTTATCACAGCTTCTTTGGTGTATCAGAAGATGATTACGCCTCTAGGTGAAATTTCCAAAATTTGGATATCAAGTAAACTTGCATATTTTTAAAAGTGTTTTTATGTGAACAAGTGTTGACAGGATATGGAAATTGTGTTAATAAAGGTTATGTATAGTTTTTATCAGCTATTTGAAGTTGCAGTATTTATGCCTTACCCTGTAAGCATTAAAGTTGCATATTTAATATGTATTTTCATGTTAACAAGTGTTGACAGGATATGGTAATTGTGCTAATCCAGGACATGTATAGTTCTAATTACCTTTTTGGAGCTGCAATGTTTATGCCCTTACCCTTTTAGAAGTTGTGTTTATATTAGTTTTTATCTGTTTGGCATTCAAAAAATGTTGCTGAATTCCCACTCGGAATGACTAGGTGACAGTTGCCTTCAACAAGGATCCAAGCCCTGTGAAGTTGAATTTGGGTGTAGGTGCATATCGAACAGAGGTAATTCTTAATACAGTAATAACTAGAGTTTTTTTTTCAGGCGATCCATTAATATAACGTAATTGAAGTTTAGCTTATGGATTTGATTCCTGGAACATTTCATTTACATCATGAGTATCTGTTTCACAAATGATTTATATTGTAGGCCATTTTGCAATTTAGAGTGTATGTTCATTGTTTGATTGCCAAGCCAATGATTAGCCAACACTCAAATTTGTAACTGTGAATAATGATAGAGAAGAATCATTCATCTAAAATGTTCTCTATTCCTGTTCTTTTGATTATAATATTAAAAACACAGTTGAAAACTTATTATTCTGATAAATGTTACCTATAGTGGCAACATTGGGTGGAGTGTAATGGATGGGTGCATTAACAAAAATTCTGTCAACGGACCAAAACTAATAAATATACAAAACAAGTAAAATGTATGGTCAAGAGTACTCGACACTAATAATTAAAATTATATTTAAACTTGAAAGATTTAACTCCACAAAATTACTATATTTTGTATTAGTAATTTAGTACTGATGGTTATTTTCTTTTAATAAAGGTGAATAAACTATCAATTAAATAACTATGTCCTTAACCACTATATGAATAAATATATAGTCAATAATTTATTTTGAATTCAGATTTTTCATAATATAGAAAAATAACTTAATATTATCCTTTTACGTGTATTTTTAATTTGTTAGTTAACGAATAGTTTGTAAATCTTCTTTTTTATCAATAATAATATGCTTATATTTATTAGGCAAGAGCCTACAACGCATCGGTAAATTATGAGCCTCTCATCGGAGAGGTCTTGGGTTCGAATCTACACAAGATTAACACATAATAATTAATCTAACAATAATAATAAAATGAATAATAAATCATCTAGGCTTCAGCTGATTACCTATCAAAAAATTAAAAAATATGCTTATATTTATTCAAAAAACTCCCAGTACATTAATGAAGCCACTGTTTGGCAGATGTCTGACAAACCCCTGCATAGAAAGGAAGCCACATACTGGAAGATCCTTCAAGACATTCCCTACAATCACCACCCAAAACAGCAGAAGCCAAAAAGACTATACAAACTCAACACAACTAACACAACATTAATCTATACCATGGAAAACAGGGCACATAAACTACAAAGCACAGATCATTAACTGAACCAACCCCAAGCCTCATCGCTTGAGAAGTTCATAGCAGACGGACCAGCACAAGCACCCCCCATCTCCAAAACACTTCCAGCCACCACTTCATGGTCACGCCTCCCTACGCCACTAGCAACCAGAGCTGCCTCACCAACACCAGAAATACCAGGAACACCACCTTGCACACTATCAGCCCTCTTCTTGGCTTGAAACTAACAGTAAGGGATAGGGCATCCATCCTCCCCCTTGGGAGTTGAGGAATTCACTGGTGTCACCTTCCTACTCATTTTTCATTCTGCCACCACTGCTCTATTTGCCTCCATTTTGTTCAACATAGACATTACATCCTGCCACCCTTTCTCATATTCACCATGTGTACTGCCTTCGGACAGCTAGACGTTCAGATCACGAGCGGCTGCAACTCCCCATCCCCACTGCCAATTAGCTGCCACGACCCATGGTACATGTACAAATCCACACCAATCTCAGCATGAGCCACAATTCCTGCGAGCCCACCTGCCCATTTGGGTTCGAAACACGCACGGGCCACACACAACACCTCTCGTGAAGAGCCAACCATTAGAGCCAGGCCTAGCCTAGAAAGAGGGAAGAGATGTTGAGGTTAGACCTTGGCTGCAATTCCGTGTTGAGAAACTCCTCCCCCAGCATCAACACAATCACCTCCTAGAACCCAATGCCGTCAATTTTGAAGATGTTGTGCATGCGTAAGATGGAAATGGGGCTTGGACGAGATTTGGCTCGTTGTTTGCAGGGAAAACTTGGCCTCCATTGCCAAATGCGACCCCAGATCACTATAAACACTGCAGGCTCAAGAAAACAGGAAATTATGATCACCAAACTGGCTTTTGAATCTCTCAAAGGACAACTCGTGCCTCAAAAGATGCTCTGAAATGTGTGACCTATGCATCAATCCTTTCCATCTTTATTCATAATACAAAAGATTTGAGAAAATTCTGCCCGTATTGCCACTTACTGTAGTGACCAGCCAATCCCCTGTACTTCTGATTTGGAAAATGAAAAGTACTTTCCCCGCCCCCATTCTCATAATATCACACCTTACAGCCAAGTGGCAAAAGAAAAATTACCTCAAAGCATTTCATTTTGACAAGAAAAGTCTAGGTACTACAAGTACCTTAGATCTTCAAAAAGTTCAAAATTGTCCACTAATAACCCATTCACCCCGATGTTGGAGAGTTTGTCAGCAATTGAGTTTTCCTCCCAAAACATGTATGTCACCTTGAAATCTTCAAATTCCATTAGTAGTGCATGAATCCTCCTGATGTGTTTGTTGAGCTACCAAGTGTCCATTTGACCTTTAGTAATCCCATTTATAGTGAGTTGGGAATCACCTTCAAGATAATTTTTTCAAACCCCCAGTTTCTTGGCGAGAATTACCAAGTGTCCATTTGACCTTTAGTAATCCCCTTCATAGTGAGTTGGGAATCACCTTCAAGATAATTTTCTCAAACCCCTAGTTTCTTGGCGAGAAGAACAACACCAACTGCAACTAGACACTCTGCCTCATTATTTGTCCCCTCGGGGAACTTTTTGGTGCCAAGTGCCAAAATACTCCCAAACTCATCACAAGCCACATACCCTGCCCCTGATCGGTCCAGGTTACCTGTTGAGGCTCTGTCAAAATTCACTTTTATCCACCCACTCTCAAGTGTTTTCCAAAACTTCTACTCATCCTTTAGCAAAGGATTAGCCCTCTAAAGCCCATTAATGGTCTAAAGCCCATTAATGGGCCTGTATTTCACAAGAGGCCAATTCCACTGAACCAAAGAATTAAACTAACTAAATGGAGTTTTCTGAGAGTTGATCTGTGAGGCCGCATTTTATACTAGTTTAGACACCGCTTTCTCTATTCAAAAACTAGATCTCACAAAGGATTCAAATTTGTCTTGAAAGATCCTTTGCTTGTGTTCTTCCAGATGTCCCACAATGTTGTAGATGGAAGAAAGTGCCAAATTGAAGAGAAAGTAAAGGATACATTAGGAACAACTGAAAAATCCAATCAACTTTTTAATTTTTATGGCAATGGGCCACTCCAATGAAGTATTTGCAATCCGAATCTCCATGCTTCCAGTGAAAAATCACATGACAGAAACAGATGATCCAAGGTCTATTCTGGTTTTTGGCACATTGTATGGTCTTGCAAAACCTATCCTCATGAGCTTGTTCCCTATCAACGCTTTTGCCATTACCTACCAGCCAAGCAAAGGCCCCAAATTTTGGTAAGCAAGCCTTATGCCAGAAATTTCGTCATTCCCATTCCACCTATTTGAATATATTTTCGAGCAGTTTGTATCCAATCTTGATTGAATACTACCCACCTTTTGCTCCACACCACTTGATCTCATCTTGGGCCCTGGACCCGATAGCTGATTTTATTTTTGAGGATAGCTTCGAGGGTCATCCTATCCTATTCTGATAAGCCAAGTGTGCTTGGATTCTTCCACCTAAGAACCTGACCAACTTGAAAATAATTCATGTCTACAAAATCCCTAGCCTTCATTCCCCAATGCAAAGTGGATGCTGTCTCAATGTTCTAAGAAATCGCTTCCTACTCCAAAACTAGTAAACCATCCCAAAAGTTGCTCTAAAATTTGGCCATTTGTCCATCACCTCCTTACCATGTTAGGTGGTTCGTCACTATCCCTTGACAACTCATTAAAAAATTCCAAAGCACCGAGCCTTTGAGGGGATTTTCAATAGTAAAAATACTTTCCTTGGCTTCCTCATCTAGGTACTTATCCTACAGAATCTGTACCCAATGCTGATATAAACATTGGTACATTTGCTAGACAAGTTTCACACCCATTGCTTCATTGATCAGCTTCCAATCCAGTAAACCCACACCTCCTCCCCCTTATGGTTTGCAAACTCTATCCCAAGCCATCAATGGAAACTTATCCTATTCTCACGAACCATTCCAAAGGAATTTGCACATCTTTTTTTGTATGGTCTTAACAACTTTACTAGGGATATTGAAGCATGCCATGGAGTACAATAGCGTTGTCGAGATTACCATTTTCAACATAAGAATTCAGCCAACTAATGTGAGCCACTTGTTCTTCCATGCTTCCATCTTGGCTTTACACCCATCTATTAAGTCTTCCCAAAGATCAGCCTTGTCAGCTCCAACAAAAAGATTACCAAGGAATTTAGTTGGGAGGCCCATGCGGACCCCAAACAACCTAGCAATCACCCTTTGAGAGCCAACTTTTGTTAAAAAAGAAAATCTTTGATTTTTGTTAGTTAACACACTGACCTGTTGCCATACTATAGGAGTCCAAAACCTATTTCATGACTCTCGCCTCATTTATAGAAACAACCCCAAAGAGATGTGTCATCTGCAAACTTGGAGTGGGAAGTTCGCTCCACATCCCTAGCAATTCCAATGCCCTTCCATGATCCTTGTTCTCGCTTTCATATAATCATTTTTCTTAAGACTTAGTCAGTAGATTGAAATAGGGTCTCCTTAGCGGAGGCCTCTGGAGGTTTCAAAAAAAACCTGGGGATTGGAGTTAACAAGAATTGGCGCCCTGTAAGAGGAGAACATACTACTGATCCATTGATCCAATGACTTGCAAAAAACTTTTTAAGAACCTTGAGCAAAAAGCCTCTATTCACTCTGTCATATGCTTTCCAAATATCTAGCTTCAACAACATTCTTCTATGTTTACTAGCCTTGGTCAAATGAATGACTTCATGGGCCACGATGATCACATCAACTATGTTTCGGTTAGGAGTAAAGCCGCTCTGTTCGATGGAAATGAGTTTGTCCAAAACCTTAGTCTGTTCGCAACCACTTTCAAGGTGATCTTGTACATTGTGTTATAGAGTGAGATCGGCCTAAAATATTCAAATGACAATGGCTTGTCATGTTTGGGAATCAAAGCAACCATAGTGTTATTGAAGTCCTTCAAGAAGAACCCCTTAGTCCTAGATTCCTCCACTACCCCCAATAGATCTCCTTTCAATACCTCCCGAAATTGTTGATGGAAAAAGGCTTGAAAGCCATCCGACCTCGAGGCCTTATCACATCCCATACCAAAACAATTGTCTTGAGCTCACTCAGCGAGACTAGTTGAGCCAACATCTTATTATGCTCTTCGCTTACTAGGTTGGGAACCACCCCCATGAATTCCTCGTGCCCTACCCCATTACAGTTCTTCTTGACTCCAAAGTTGAAAAGAAGTTGACTGCTTCTTGATTGATCAAATGACCATCTTTGGAAAATGAGCCATCCCTTAGCCGAATTGAAAGAATTCTATTGATACTTCTCTTAGCTTTGACTGAACTGTGAAAGAATTTCCTATTCCTATCACCTTCCCTAAGCCAAATTTTCCTTGATTTTTGCTTCCAATATATCTTTTGCCTTTGCAAAATCTCCCCATATCTTCATAACAATTCCTTCTCTATTAGGTAATCTACTTCATCCATACCATCCACTACAACTTTTCTCTTAAGAGACTCCAACCGTTCCTCAAGAATACGCTTCTCTTCAAAATGTCACCAAAGTGGAGCTTGTTCCAAGACTTAAGGTTTCTTTTTATGTAAACTAATTTTCTGAAAAATTGAAAAGATAGACTACCTGCCCTAATCATTCACTAAAAACTCAGTAAAGCTAATAACTAATGAGCTTACTTTGACTAGTTGTCAATTATGAGCTCTAGAGATCGCCTCAACTTTCACCAACCTTGGATTCCACAAGACCCCTAGACCTCCAGATTCCCCTGTATGATGCAGTACAAGGCAAGAGAATCCCTAAAGGAGATGTCTTAGCCCCTAGCAAATAATCACACAACGGAAACACAACACAAGATACATAATCTGATACCAAACTCAACTCTTTATTCATAATACAACTGATTACATGCAATATGCTGGGCTGTAAGGCCTTCTTGGTTACAACCAAATACAATAGCAATTACAATAACAGTTCTGCAAGATCCCGCAAGATCCAATCCAAAACCCCTAGCTAGCTAGATTTGTAACACAACACCACTATGGTAGAAACCTCCAAGATCTCAACTTATGCCCGCAAGCCCACCAAGCAATCTCCTTGTTTCCCAAGCCTCAGCTACTAGCTCTACTCAAAGTTCACTCCTCTCCCACAGTCTCTTCTCTAAGCTGGATGATTATGACTAAAGACTCCACAAGACCCCCTACTTATACCCAACTAAGCCACAAGTTGGCCTAGTAAGCTACAAACTAAATAAATCCTTACATTAAATACATGTTGAGCCCCAAGTTGGCCTCCAATAGATATTAAATACCAAATGCCTTAAAAGGATTACAACACTTATCAAATACATCAAGAACAATTAACCAAGACCAAAAATAGGTCCACACAAACTCCAACGATCGATCGACATCACGATCTCACGCAATATGCATTAAATCATCCAGACAAATCCACAAGAACTCCATCCTACAAGCCATACTACCGAGCATCAGCAACTGCCACAAGCATCGCCGAGCTCCCACAAGCATTGTCGAGCAACAATATATGCCGAGCACCTATAGCGACTGAGCCCCTTCAATGGCCTAGCACCTTGGCCAACATTACACCCACTAATGACCGAGCACCACTCCTTTGGTGATTGAGTCCACAAATCCAAGCCAAAATCCCTCCTACATGTAGGATCGCCAACTACCCTAGGATGCTCCTGCATCATAGTAGCATTGACAGGAAAACCAACCATTTTTGCCAACACCAAAGATCCTTGTCGTGCCCTCTGAATCCAACTTGGTTTCTTGAATGCAAACAACTTTAGGATACACCTGATGAAAACTTCTTTGATCAAGCGACGCTTGTAAAGAGCATTGCAACCCCTAACATTGCATGTAAGGACCTTCATGGCTGCCCCTTCATGTTTCCATCATCCTCCAATAGTTGTTGAATGGATTTCCTACCCCTGGATTGTTGGCTACCCAAGTTTGCTTTAGCAGATTTAGATGTGGACTGTTTGATAGTTCTATTTTCTAAGATATCTACCTCATCAACCGAATCCTCAATGGAAGCAAGCTCCTCCTTAGATCCTACTTTCGATGCCGCCCTGCCATTGTGCTTGGCAGGGGACATGTGTATGTCAATCAAGGAACCTGCATCCATCTTAGGGACTTGACTAGTCGGAATCGAAGGATCTTTAGGGATGTCATGAGCCCCATGAACCTCATCCATGGATCCTTTCTCAATCTCATCATTAGGAGACAAGGTCACAATAATGTTAGCCAAATTTGGCCCATGCACCAGGGGAAATGCCATCCTTTCTTGAGTGCCATTGTCCTCCTCTATTTGGAACAACCGTCGTTCTTGAAGGGCACTAAACTAAACTCACTGCTAGTAATTGTGTATTGACATTACTGGCCAAGATAGTGGCGAATTTCGGGGGATTATCCTCAGGTCTTGGAACACCATGGAAGGTTAAATGAGAAAAACAGGTTCAAAGGCTGTAGCTCCAAGTGGTTAACATTATTTCTTGACCCATCTACTTGCAGATGCTCTGAGGCCTTAGCCAATTTCTCCTCCAACATTCATTCTTCCTTCCCCTTACCCTTCTGCAAGATCATACACTCCCTTTTGTTATGCCCCCAATCCTTACAGGCTTTGCATTTTTCCATTATCTCTTTCACTTCCAAATCTTGCCGCCAAAAAACTTTGGAGGTTCAGATTTCAGTAGCCTTTGGTAGGAGAGGATTTGGCTTCCACAATACACAGATCCTCGCATACATTCTGAGATCATCCTTGGCAATGGTCTCATCCGATTTGATGTAGGTTCCAAGCTTATCTCCAATAGATTTGAAAATCTCTTCCTTCCAGTATTCATTGGGCAAATTGTACAAGCAGATCCACATTGGCATTTCCTCAATCGATGCTTGTTTAGGGTTGAAATTGGGGACCCAATCCTTAATATAAAAACCCATACCACTCATCAAAAAAGGGCGATTGTAGAGGATTCTAGCTTTTTCTTGCACTGTGCCTGTGATCACCAGAAAGAATCCGTTGGGAAGAGTTTTCAGGCTAAAATGGGTTCGCGACTCATCGTCATTCCATTTTCTGATCGTGGGATAGGCAGGCCAGCCCCCTCCCCACTTCATGAAGAATGCTGTAGATCTCAACAAACTTACGGAGTCCTTCCAAGCCTCTGAATCAATGCTTATGTCCACAACCCTATTGTCTGAAGTAGCCGGGTCATCTTTCGTGATTGACAGCTGTGCGATATCCATCCTTGGCTGCCACATCTTCATCTCTACTTGTTTGAGGCCTCCAAAGACTCCATTAATTTTTTTAGAGAAACCCAGTGGTTGTGATCCGAACCCTGTTGCTTTTTTGAATTTCCACCCAAATCCGATCTCCTGAAACCATCATATCCACAGGCAGGGCCTCTGAAACAGGGGGCTTGCCAAGGGACATGTGGACCAAACCTGCCAGATGTTCTGTCAGACACTCGACATCCAAACCCTTGACCCCTTGAAACCTGCGCGCCTTTGGCGCTCCCCTTTGCACTCCATCACTGTATCAATATCTTTATATATATTAAATAAGCAGTTTTGTGTACTTAATAAATATAACATAAGTAGAATTTAAAGAAAGTAAAGAACAGAAAAAAATACTGAGTAAATAAATGACTGAATCTACTATGTATTTGATAAATAAAATGGCTGAAAGCCATGTATTTCACTAAAAAACAAATATTGGAAGTAATTTAATTTTTGAATAACTATACAATGAAATATGTAGTAAATACCTTATATAAATTAGTTTTCAAATAAAATAAAACAAATACTCGCATAGATATCTTAAAAGTTAAATACATATATCTAAAAGATGCCAAGAGACATCAATATGAAGACATCTATAGTGCATCTGTTACAACTTTTTTATGATAGATAGGTGTCTTGAGATTGGTATCTCTTGGAATATTTTAGCTAGAAGTATTTAAGATATCTATGCTAGTAAGCAGTCTTATACTGTTTTCTCGAGTTTATATATTTTAAAGCTTAGATGTGTGAAGTTTTTGAACATAAGTAGTTGGCATAGAAGTTTGACTTTAAATATTATATAATGTTAATTTATCATAAGCACATAAAAGGTGTTCTATCTGATTTTTAGTGTCAATGTAGTGCTAATGGTAAGCACAGTTGGCCATATTCTCAAAGCTTATTAAGAGGATCATCTAATTCTGATTGCATATCTGATTTTTCTTGAGTGTTGTTTCTGCATTTTAGGAAGGAAAACCTCTTATTCTGAACGTTGTCAGGCAAGCAGAGGAGCTCTTAATTCAAGACAGGCATGTAGTTTGATGGACGTTCAACTTCTGTAGTCGTCTGTGCACTTCTGAATGTACAAATATTTTTGCTCAAGGCTCCTATGTTTGACCAATTATGCTTTTGCACAGGTCGCAATATAAGGAGTACTTGCCTATAACAGGTCTTGCAGAATTCAATAAGCTTAGTGCAAAGCTGATTCTTGGCAATGACAGGTGAAAGCTTTCTAAGTAGAGAGCTTATCCTTTGGTGAATATGGAACAGAAGAAATCTTAGTATCATAATTTATCTCATAAATTGATTTTTTGTATCAACAGTCCAGCTATACAAGAGAAAAGGGTTACCACTGCACAGTGTTTGTCTGGAACAGGTTCCCTTAGGGTCGGAGCTGAGTTTTTGTCAAGGCACTATAGCCAAGTAGGTATTCATTCTCAATAAATGCAAAAGCATTGTATTAGTGGTGGGCGACAATAAATGCAGTAAACAACAATCAATTCTATTACCTTGTGCTATGAATGCTATGTATATAAAGTTCATTTTATCATTTGAGATGTACTGGTGTCCTTGCAGCGTTTAATCTATATTCCTGTACCTACATGGGGCAACCATCCCAAGATCTTCAATCTTGGAGGGTTGGGTGTAAATACCTATCGTTATTATGATCCAAGAACCCGGGGGCTTGATTATCAAGGTATTTTTCTTTTTTATATTATGTCACGAGTGATAAATTTTGAGCTATAAAAAACTGTTAGGTAATTTACAGATTGACAAATATTTGATCCATCTTTCTGTACTTCTGACAGGCATGCTTGAAGACCTACAGGCAGCTCCATCTGGCGCCATTGTTCTTCTCCATGCATGTGCTCATAATCCCACTGGAGTTGATCCCACCCAAGAGCAGTGGGATGGAATCCGTCAATTAATTAGAAGTAAAGATCTACTGCCATTTTTTGATAGTGCCTATCAGGTAATCCATTCAATAGATGGTTTTTAGAATTTTGTTTTTCCATTAAGAACTATATTAGAAATGGTATTGAAATCAAAGCATACATATGCTTCAGACTCCTAACTCTGCATAGAACACAATGATTGACTTTCCAAACTTCCAATTTAGGGATTTGCCAGTGGAAGCCTCGATGCAGATGCATACTCTGTTCGTTCATTTGTAGCAGATGGTGGTGAATGCCTTGTTGCTCAGAGTTATGCTAAAAATATGGGGCTGTATGGAGAGCGTGTAGGGGCTCTTAGCATTGTAAGAAATTAATACACCCATGTTGAACTCGTCAAATTCGTCATATGTTCTTGAATATCATGAGCATTGAAGGTTCAGTGGCCAGATTAAGTTCTTGAAAGGGAAAAGGTAGTTACTGTCAATATGTGCTTTGGGTTCTATGTTGTTTCAGATATGTAGAAGTGAGCATGTAGCAAAAAGAGTTGAAAGTCAATTGAAGCTTGTTATTCGGCCAATGTATTCAAGCCCTCCAATTCATGGTGCTTCAATAGTAGCAGCCATACTGGGTGACAGGCATGTATTTCATGCATTCACATCTGCTCTAGTATAACAATATTTAGGAGGATGGTGATAATATCATTTTTTTGCAGGAATCTTTATCATAATTGGACTATTGAATTGAAAAACATGGCAGATCGCATTATTAGCATGCGCCACCAGCTGTATAATGCTCTGAAAGCCCGGGGTAATTACCTATCAAGACTTTGATCTTTATAATGGACCAGTTTCAAGCGCTGATGCCCCATTATATGCCTTTGGTAAATTCCTCTTCTAAACAACATTGTTTTACCCTGCAGGGACTCCTGGAGATTGGAGCCACATCATAAAGCAAATTGGAATGTTCACTTTTACTGGCTTAAATAAAGATCAAGTTAGATTCATGACAGCAGAGTACCATATTTATATGACGTCTGATGGGTCTCTCTCTCTCTCTCTCTCTCTCACACACACACACACACACACACAGCCTGCTTTAGGAGATTTGAATGTTCATTTGACTAGGTTGAATTAAAAATCAAGTCAGACTTATGGCAGTCCATATTTATATGGCATATGATGGTTTCCTCTCTCTCCTTTTCCCTCTCCGTCAATCCCTCTCTCGGGTTCTCTGTGTTTCTATGTTTGTGACTCATTTCCTTTCTTCAGAGTTCATGGATTTTCTGTTCCTTGGTTGTGTATCTTTCAGTGGTTCATATGCATTTTCACATTCAGTCTTTCTGTGTGCGTGCGCGCGTAATTTGAACCCTTTTTCAAAGTTGTATGATATCTTGGTTGTGTAGCTATGGATGATCACTATGCATTTTCCCTTTTTTTTTTTCAGTACAACAAAAGTAGATTTTAATACAAACAGTCAAATATACTTATTGGAATTTACTTTTGCATGCAGGCGTATAAGTATGGCAGGCCTGAGTTCAAAAACAGTTCCACACCTTGCAGATGCCATTCATGCTGCTGTCACCCGTGCAGGGTAGCTGCAATATTTACCATTTACTAAATTTTGGAGCACAACATACAAAAGGCCTAAATCTGCAAAATGATTTTCTTGATAAAAGCTGCAGAAATTATGATGTTTCCTTTCCTTTTTACATTGTGTTGTTCCATACGATGGATATAATTGAGTGTAAACTATCACCTTAGGAAAAATAAGAACGGCGGAAACATTCTACTATATTACTCCTGATGCACTGTGTCTAAATATTATATTTTGTCAGTAGATTATTAAAGTTTGGAAATTATTATTTGTCTTCTACGAATGCTGCATTGCAATTACATAACATCTTCCATGCCGATAATTTTGTCTCCATGGCATTTGTCAAATCAGATTTTGACATATCCGGTGGGAAATCACAGGTTCTATTTGGTTTATTGTGATTACTCGTTGATATGTTCTGTTGTTGACGTAAAGTAATTGAAATGGCCTGTTAGCTTTGTTGCTTAGCTCCTGTCAAAGTTCCGTCTTTGTTAGTGTGAATTATTCTTGGGAGTGAAATGGAGTGCTTGCTTTCATATCACCTTTCCTATGGAGATTTTCTTGAGTATAAATACAACTGTATTGTATTATAAAGGGGATATTAGGGCATTACAATGTGAAGCTTGTTGCTTGTTTTTAAACTTGATTTGAATGACATAAGATGAGTCTTATTACAATCAAAATCTAGAATAAATGTAAGCATTGGAACCTTAATATATTGTAATATGATTTACTAGGTTCACCCTGAATTTCTCTGCAAGGTACACACATTTAAACGCAAAACAATTGTTTGAGAAGAGAGCAGAGATATTGAAGTTATTTTCTTGGTAGATGGTGATGAATATGCCTCAATTATGGTGAGCACTTCAAGAAAATTATCCAAACTTAGTGTGATGCAGAGGCATAGGGAAACATAGGTTTTATTAGCCACAACCCACAACAAACCCTACTACTCTTCTTTCAACAACCACTAGTCCCTCATTCAGATCATACAATACTTCATAGAGACCTCTTTTAGACTCCAAGATTCCTATATTTCCACTAATTGAAAATTTGTGTGACAAGATACTAGGAACTGACCCCTTTTTTCTATCCTCTTTCCAGCTATGTGGCAAATCCTAAACTCAATGGTATAGCCATGGATTGGCTATTAGACAAACATAATTCCCCAATTGGATTCAACCTGCAATGGTTTCAAATCCCATTTTTTCCTTCACAAGGTTTTCCTTATACTCTAGGCCTAATCAAGACCTTCAATTAGCCCTCCTAACTCACCTTTTTGCTTCTTGCTCAATTTTTTTCTAAACACCCCTATGAACAAATCACATATTTTGACACCCTTTTGGGAGAAGTACAAGAATTCAGAGTTTTGGGTTTGGGGCCCTCCTTTGACTTGCTCAACTTGTACTAGTGCATAATAAGCCTCGTAAACCTAACTGGGGCAATTGCAAAGCAACTCCACTTATTTGTTACAATCATTTTGAACCATCTCTTGGAAAAGTGCTGCCACAACTGAAGAACATGAATTCCAACACTCAATCATACCTATACAAATTCCTTTGCATTCTATGTGGAGTTTATCTCATTCCAATGGCCAGTCACATCGAGATGCCTAGCTAGGGATTAATTGTTCGCCTAACTACACTAAGATTCCTAAATGAATCTTTTAAAAACTTAAAGTACACCCCCTTTTCTTGTGTTTTTGCTACGGCTTTTGAATTCTTGTAGTTAAAACTCAAGAAAGGGGCATTTTTTGTTCAATTTCTAACCCAATCTCACAAAATCCAAATTATCTTCCTTCAAAATCAACCAATCTTCACCAAATTAACTATAGAAGAAAGGTGGTAACTATGGTGTTTCCATTTGCAACTCCGATCGCTTTGTCTGCATGGGCGATTGCTCTTGATTTTGCTTTTGTGCAAGCCTCAATGTGAACCTCTTCCTTGGGTGTGGATGGTGTTGGGTTAGGCTCGGCAGCTCCCATGTTTACCTCTTTTGCTCCTGACTCCATCCTTCACAGCATTGCCCTAGACAAGATTCAAACTCAGTCCTCTCACGCCCTTGCCTTTGGGGCTAGTTTTGGTGACTCCTCTGCAGCTATTCTTGTTGGGGTAGCTTTTTCTTTGAGTAGTGGTGATGCAGGTAGATTTTCCATATCTTATGCTAATGTAGTTGCTTATGCGGCCGACATTGGTGGTGGCTTTGGCAGTCAAGCTGTGCATTCGAGACTTTGGGATGCTATGCCTAGTTGTTGTAAGTAACCTGATTATGCTTGATTTAGGGTCTGAGATTGCTAATGATATCTCCACTTATGTGGATGGCTTCTCTTCCACTGTTGCTATTTTTCATTTCAAATGGTTCTTGCCCTCTCTGTGGGATCTGCACACTTGGATCACCTGTACTTGGGAGCCCCTCATTTCAGAAATTGCCCAGATTTACCCTGTGGCAAGGGGTTTTTTCATTGTGAAATTCGCTACTACTGAAGATAGAAATGTCATCCTATGCCATGATTTCTCATGGGGGAGAAGTTCCCCTTGCTGGCTATACCTTAGTATAAAGATTTTGACCCATCGACAGAATCCTTTAATAAAATCTCATTGTGGGTTAGACTGTTGAATCTTCCCCTTCACCTCTGGCTGGATTCAGTCTTGAAGGCGGTGGGGGAGGCCCTCGGGGACTTCTTGTTGGTTGATACTGTGTCTTCCAATGTGTTTTGGATGATGTATGCTCGCATCCTTGTGGAGATTGACATCTCCAAAGGACTCCCTGAAAAGATTAAGTTGGTCTCCCCTTTTGGCTCTTGGATTCAGCTTTTTGATTATGAGGGTATCCCCTTCCGATGTAGTAAATGCCACAGTACCAGCCACCTTGATGCCCGATGCTCCTCTGATAAATCTAAACTGAAGAAGTCACCTACTTGGTGGAAAGGGGTTTCAGATGATCACTACATGGTTCAGAAAGCCTCCACTATTGGAGATAGTGACTCATCTTAGGACACTTTGGTGGTGGATTCAATGGTTGTTGATGGTACAAATGTCGCCTCAACAGTGTTGACCTCTTCTGTTCTTCCTCCTTTGGAGACTGTCATTGGTGTTTCGACTATAGTCCCTCTTGTGGCTCTGTCTTTGGATGTTGCTACTTTACTTTCTTTTGATGTGGCTCAGATTTCTCCCAAGCCATAGGGTTTTGGGGGCTGGCTATGGTGTTGATGACTTTGCATGGCAAAAGGCTGTTGGTATGGTGGAGGATACTTGGACAACAGTTAAAGGAAAAAAGGTCAAGTCCACCAATCCAACTTTTGATATGGCATTACGTTCTCAAAAGAAGGGACTGAAAGGGAAAATCTTGAGTCCCTATCCCGTTTTGGCTCTCCTAGCTTTTTTGGCCTGTTGTTCTTTGTAGTTTTAACATGGTTAGGGACTTATTATCTATTTCTTTTTTAACCATGGGGTTTTAGGTGCCTGGTCAAAACCTGTTTTTTTGGCTATGGTGTACTGTGTTATCTATGTTGCCACCATGATCACTTGGTTCTTTGGCGACCTATTCCACCTATGGGTTGTAGTATTGTTTGGGTTGGGCTACACTGAAATATTTTTCAATTTGTAAAAAGAGTTTTAGACTCTCTTCAAAACCTATTTTCCTTAATCAAAAACTATAGAAGAAAGGTAATTAGAATATCTATGCATTACGTGGGGGTTGAGGTTTTTGTGAATCTGTATAACTAAATGGTAGCAATTGGAACATTGGAATTTATAGGGAAAACAATAAAATGCTAATTATTCACGAGCAAATCTTCAAAACTACATCCAAATTGACCCAAAGGTCTTCAAATAGACACTACTCAAGTTCTCGACCAAATTTTGAGCTTCCATGAACATTGAGAGAAGTTGATCTTTGGATTTCAAAAAGTTGCTAATGTTGTCACAAAGTTGTCAAGCAATTTTGTGAACTTTTACATCAAATTGCACCTTTTGCATTTTTGTATCTTATGACTTCTAATTCATCTCAAGTTGTTCCTATAAAGTTAAAAACATCCTAAGAACTTATCTATACTAGCTTATCATATATAATGTTGAGAGTAATCATTATCGAGGTGCCTATTTTTATTTAATCCTAAGTTTATTTTAATCAAAATTGGGATTTATGAAAATAAAAATAGGCACCTTGAGAACGATTATTCTCGACATTATGTGTGTGTGTGTGTGTGTGTGTGTAAGCTAGTGGCAGTGACGACGCAATAGGAAAAACATTTACTTTTTATTTATATTTTGATAAGGTTATTATAAAATTGTTAATTAATTTTAATTAGAGTTGTATACAATTACTATAAAATTATGCTTCAAATTTAAAAAAAAAAAATTAATTTATGGAGTTTAATTTAGATTAAAAAAAAGTAATTTTATTTTTGGCATATTGTAATGTAAAATGTTATAGTCAAACATAGATATATGGTTAGGGACAAAGTTACCATTACAGTTAATGTTAACCTTAGGGATATAATAAGGGTTAGGGTTAGCATTAGGGTTAGGGCTAGAGTTAGGGTTAGGGTTTGAGTTATGGTTAAGGTTAGGGTTAGAGTTATGGTTATGGTTATTGTTAGAGTTATAGTTAAGGTTCATATTAGAGTTATGTTTATGGTTAAGGTTAGGGTTAGAGTTATGGTCATGGTTAAGGTTAGGGTTAGAGTTATGGTTATGGTTAGGGTTAGTGTTATAGTAAGGCTAGGGTT
The DNA here is from genome assembly GCA_028749045.1 of Cupressus sempervirens. NCBI lineage: Eukaryota > Viridiplantae > Streptophyta > Pinopsida > Cupressales > Cupressaceae > Cupressus > Cupressus sempervirens. Next base: position 483,469,171 of record CM053791.1, on the reverse strand, counting down.
AGGGTTTGAGTTAGGGTTAAGGTTAGAGTCAAGGTTAGGGTTTGGGTCAGGATTAAAGTTAGGGTTAGGGTTATTATAGGGCTCGAGTTAGGATTATTATAGGAATAGGGTTTGGGTTTGAGTTAGGGTTAAGCTTAGATTTAGGATTAGTGTTGGGGTTTTAGTTAGGATTAAAGTTAGGGTTAGGGTTAGGGTTAGAGTCTAATTATGGTAGAGTTAGATTTAGGGTTAGAGTTAGGGATAGAGTTATGTTTATGGTTAAGTTTAGGGTTAGAGTTATGCTCATGGTTAAGGTTAGGGTTAGACTTATGGTTATGGTTAGGGTTAGGGCTTGAGTGATGGTTAAGGTTCTAGAGTTATGGTTAGGGTTAAGTTTTGAACCAGGATTAAAGTTAGGGTTAGGGTTATGGTTAGAGTCCAATTATGGTAGAGTTAGATTTAGGGTTAGAGTTAGGGACAAATTAATTTTTATGGTTAAGGTTAGTGTTAAGGTTAGGGTTAGGGTTAGAGTTAGAGTTAGGTTTAACATTAGGATGAAAATTAGGGTGAGGGATAGGGTTTGAATTAGAGTTAGGGTTCTTGTTAAGGTTAGGTTTACAATTAGAGCTAGAGTTAGGGTCAGGGTTAGAGTTACAGTTAGGGTTAAGGTTAGGTTTAAAATTAGAGTTAGAGTTGGGATTAGGATTAGGGTTAGAATTAGGGTTACAAATATAGTTAGGATTAGAGTTAGAGTTAGGGTTAGGGTAAGGGTAAGAATTAGGGTGAGGGTTAGAATTAGGGTTACAAATACAGTTAGGGTTAGTGTTAGGGTTAGAATAAGAGTTAGGGTTAGGGTTAGAGATAGAGTTAGAATAAGGGTTGGAGTTAGAGTTAGAGTTAGAGTCAGGGTTATATTTTGGGTTAGAAATAAGGTTAGGATTAGAATTAGTGAATTAGTGTTAGAGTTAGGGTTAGGGTTAGTGTTAGGGTTATGGTTAGGGTTAGCATTAGGATTAGGGTTACAATTAGAGTTAGAGTTAAAATTAGAGTAGTGTTAGTGTTAGTGTTAGTATAAGAGTTAGAGTTAGAATTAGAGTTAGAATTATCATTAGAATTAGAGTTAGGGTTCAAGTTAGAGTTAGAGTTAGAGATAGAGATAGAGTTGTGGTTAGGGTTAGGGTTAAAGTTACCTGATTAGATTTAGGGTAAGAGTTAGGGTTGGGATTAGGATTAGAATTAGGGTTAGGGTTAGAGTTAGAGTTAGAGTTATATATAGTGTTAGGGTTAGGATTAGGGGTAGGTTTATAGTCAAAGTTAGGGTAAGGGTTAATATTGGGGTTAGGGTTACAAAAAGAGTTAGAGTTAGAGTTAGGGTTAGAATTAGTTAGAATTAGGGTTAGGGTTAGGGTTAGATTTAGTGGGAGGATTTGAGCTAGAGTTAGAATTAGAATTAGCACAAGCGTTAGAGTTAGAGCTAGGGTTAGAATTAGGGCTAGGATTATGGTTAGCATAAGGGTTATGGTTAGAGTTAGGGTTAGGGTTATAATTAGTGTTAGTTTTAGTATTAGTGACAGTGTTAGTGTTAGGGTTAGAATTGGGGCTAGAATTGAGGCTAGGGTTAGGCTTAGTGTTAGGGTTAGAATTAGAGTTAGAGTTAGGGATCAAGTTAAAGTTGGAGATAGAGTTGGGGTTAGGGTTAGATTTAGGGTTAGGGTTGGAGTTAGGGTTAGATGTAGGTTTAGAGTTAGAGTTAGGGTTAGAATTAGGATTGGGTTTATGATTAGAATTGGGGTTAGGATTAGAGTTAGAGTTACATATAGTGTTAGGGTTAGGATTAGTATTATATATAATGTTAGGATTAGGATTATGGGTAGGATTAGAGTTAGAGTTAGGGTTAGTGTTAGGGTTAAAATTAGACTTAGAGTTATAGTTAGAGTTAGGGTTAGGGTTAGAGTTAGAGTTAGGGTTAGAGTTAGAGTTAGGGTTAGGGTTAGAATTAGGGGTAGGGATAGGGTTAGGGTTAGAGATAGAGTTAGGGTTAGAGTTAGAATATAAGTTAAAATTAGGGTTAGATTTAGGGTTAGATTTAGGGTTAGAATTAGTGTTAGAGTTAGAATTAGAGTTAGGATTAGAGTTATAGTAAGGCTTAGGGTTAGGGCTAGGATTAGGGTTAGGGTTAGAATTAGCATTAGATTTAGGATTATAAAGGGTTAAGGTTAGGGTTAGGGGAGAATTAGAGTTAGGGTTAAAATTAGAATTATCTAGTTAGAGTTAGAGTTAGAGTTAGGGTTTGTGTTATTATTGCAGTTAAGTAATTTTTGGGTTACTAATCATATTATAGTTGATGTTAGTGCTATTATTACACTTTACCTTGGTGTTAGGATAACTGACAGGTTATATTTTAATGTGGGTTAGTTCTATTATAGTGCCCATGATTAGTGCTATTGTGATACAAGTTATTGACCTTTTTAATAATGTAATCCCTCCCCCCACCTCTCTCTCTAACTACACCCATAATATCTCCCCCTACTATCTAAATATACCCTCTCTCTCTCTAGTCTCTAGATATGCCCCCTAATCCATCTCTCTAATCTCTAGATACTGTTGGATATAATTGTTAATTGTGTATTGTCTTTGATGTTACACAAATGTCATATCAGTCATCAGACAGAGTCTACCAAGCTCAGATGGTTAGCAAAGCAATTTACAGTGTCTACCGAACGTTCCTAAACAACACAAAGGAAAGTTAGCTCTTACCGAGCTCACTCGGGCATCAAAGGATTTTGTAGCAGAAAGTTAATGTTAACCGAGCTCCCAAGGTTAACAAAGGGAAAGTCAATAACTATTGAGTTCACTCGGTCATCGAAGAGAAAGTTAGCTTTTACCAAGCTCACTCGATAAGCAAAGGAAGGTTAGCTTTTACCGAGCTCACTCGGTAAACAAAGGAAGGTCAGTGTTTACCAAGTTAACTCAGTCTCCAGAGGAAGTTGCAAGGTTTGCAGTGTTTACCAAGCTTCACTTGGTTAACACTAGGAAAACCATTCTGGAGCAGTGGTCACCGAGCTGGGTCGGGTAGCAAAGAATTTTATTGTTCTAAAGAATTAAGTTTAATTGTTTTGTGCAACCGACTGATTTAATGTTTTTCAGTTGTTGTAACTTGTAATTGAGCTGACTTGACAATCTATAAGGTATATATGAAAGGTCAAGTTGTGAATTCATAAGATGTAAGAGTGTGGATGCATAAGAGTGCGAATGTATGAATGAGCGAATATTGAATATATGAGTGAATGTTGAGGAAGGATTAAATATCCTTATGAAGCTGCAAAGTTGTATTCAATCAGTGAGGATCTAGTAAAGCAGAACAAAGATCTGTATTTAGCAAAGATAAGTTGCATATATTTCAGATCACTTCATTGTTGCTTTCTAATCATTGTAATAGTGATTCAAAACCTCTTAACAGAGTTGGTTTGACAGCCATTTTGTAAATCCTCTAATAAGGTGACAATTCAGTTGAATTGTTTTAAAGACCTCTGACAAGGCCACTTCTAACAGGGTGATTAAATCCTCTAACATGGTCACACCTGTATACACTAATCTAATGTGCTAGAAATACTAATTAATGAAAGCATTTACACATTAAACTAACATAACATATAAGAGAGACAAAGAGAAGACAAACTCAAATGAGAATGTGAGCCATGGATAGGCTCTCTCAATGAGCTTGTTCTCTTGTTTTTGAAATGTGTCTATGTGTAGATTGGGGATGTATGCTCAATTGCTTGCCCAAAGTTGCTTCAATGGTGGAGATGGGTAAATGGCAAATTGGTAGCTTTGTAAGCTCTCAATTTGGCATTATAAGGGTATGGGTATGGATTTTGGCTCTCAAAAGGGCATGATAACTTTACTCAAATGGTTGTTCTTTTTAAATGGCTTGGGATGGGATTCAATTTATAGGCCAAGGGGTAGAGGGATGGAGGGCTTAGATGCAAGGATGGGGAGATGGTTAAGGAGGGCTAAGATGCACTCAAAGGGGAGCACATGGATTGTGCTTGTTTAGCACCAATGGGAAGGTGACACTTGTCACAAGGAGGATGAGTGTGAGAGGGTAGGGTAAAGGGTTGGTTAAAGGCATGATGAGTGGGGTTGAGTATGTAAGAGAGATGTAAGAAGAATGAGTGTGGAAGAGGGGAGAGTGTGGAAGATGGATGTAAGAGTCATGAGTGGGCTTGTAAGAGTCTTTCATGTTTTGTAAGAGCACTCATGACTTGGTGGTTGGGATTTTTGAGGGGAGACTTTGATTTGGTTTAGGAAAGTCTTAAATTTGTTTAAGGAATGTGACAACATTAAGAGGTGGATTAGGCTTGGGTTTAGGATTATATTAGAGATGTTAGAGATGTGCAAGTGGATGGCATTAATGAGGGTGGGTGAGTTAGTGGCTAAGCTTGGTTAGTATGGGTGGATGGGGTGGATTAGGTTAAATGGAGGATTAGGGATAGGTTAGGGGTTTCTAGATTTGAGGATTTTATTTATCAAATAGATTTATTTAATAAATGGGGATTTTTGGAATTAGATAGAAGAATAGGATTTAATTGATAAATGATAGGTTATTTGATTTATCAATTATGACTATAGATGATTAATTAAATTAATCAGCTAGGGGATGGCAAAGGATTAATTAAATAAAAATTTAATTAATGATGCCTTTAGAGATAACTAAATAGGATTACTAAAGCGGTGTAATCAAATTTAGGTGTCTACAACACCTAACAGTGTGTTTTGTAACCTTTAACAGGGTTGGCTCCTAATAGGGCTCACTTCAGAAGAGTGAAAATTGGTAACTAGTTACTTGGTGGTTTTTCCCAAATTGGGTTTTCACGTTAAATCTGGTGTCTCTTGTGTTCATGTTATTTCTTTATGCATGCATGTTAATCACTTTAAATGCTCAATAAGTTAACTGAACATCTATCAAGTTTTAGCATTTATTTGTGTGGTTACCGAGTATCAGCAACAACTATATTTTAAGACATCTTAGAATCTGTGGATTTATTTTTGTGGTAACTGATTCACCCCTCCCTTCTCAGTTACTCCATCTCTATTTCCAACAATTGGTATCAAAGCTTTTGGTGCTTGTAGGAAAGATTTCAAGGATCTAAGCTAAAGATCAGAATGTCTTACAAGAGGGAAATTCCAAGGCTTAATAGGAATAACTTCTCAGCATGGCAAGGGTTGATGAGACTTCATCTAGCTTCTATTGGAGACATAGGACTAAAATACCTTGATGAAAAATATGGAGAACCAGCCGGTACACAATCTATTAATGATATTGCTGAAAAAAAGACTCACAACATTATGATGATAGATATAGCATCTGCTCTGAGTTATGAAGAATTCGATGATAGCAAAGATTGCAAATCTGCCTTTGAAATGTGGGAAAAGCTGAAAGAGATCTATGGAGGAGATGATAATGTTAGAAGAGCCAAAGCAGAAAGTCTGAGAGGACAATTTGATCAAATGAGGATGAGAGAGGATGAAAACATTGCAAAATATGTTGAAAGAGTTAAAGCATGTGTCAGTGCAATCAAAGCTTCTGGAGGAGATATCAGTGAAGAGACAGTTATAAGTAAAGTTCTCAGAACTCTACTTCCCATTTATGCAATCAGAGTTTCTGCAATTCAAGAAAGAAGATGTGAAGCAAATCACAAGATAAATCTACAGGCTATAGTTGGAAGATTTACTGCATTTGAACTGGACAACTTTGATAATTATGTTCCAGCTTCCAAGAGAATTGAATCAGCATTTGAAGCTAAACTTTCACTCAAGGAGAAAGGCAAAAAGAAATCTCAGTCAGAAAGTGAAGATGAATCAAACCAAAGTTCTGACAGTGATCTTGAAGTAATTGAAGCCCTTCTAGCAAGGAAATATTCTAGAGGTAGAGGAAAATACAAAGGTAAAGTACCCTTAATCTATTTTTCATGTGAAGAAGTTGGTCATATTGCTGCTAGGTGTCCAAACAAGTAGAATAAAGATGAAAAGAAAGATCACAAATGGAATGGCAAGAAAGATTTCAAATCATTTAAGGATAAAGGTAAGAAAACATGTTTTATGGCTAAAGATTCTAATGATTCTAATGATGAAGAAGAAGATGAAATTGTCTACATTGCTGCGAAAGATGAATCTGATAATGATGAGAAAATGACACTCATTTCTCATATGAGCAAAAATGATACATGGATCATAGATAGTGGTTCTCATCACATGACTGGTGACAAAACTAAGTTTGAATACTTTGAAGACTACGATGGTGGCAATGTAAGATTTGGTAACAATGAATCTTGTTGTATAAAAAGAAGAGGAAGAATCTCTCTAACCCAGGAACTTATATGTGATAATGCCTATTGGGTAGAAGGACTAAAGCATAATTTGTTAAGTGTGGCACAACTACTCAATAATGGAATCAAAGTAGAATTCATGCATGGCAAAGCAAGACTGTTGGATGGCAAAGAAAAATTGATTGGATTAGGTACTCAAACTAAAGGTAACTTGTTCTATCTTGAACTAGGTGAATGTTCATGTTTTATTGCTCAAGTAGAAGAAAGTTGGTTATGGCATAAAAGGTTGTGTCATGTAAATTTTGATCATTTGGTAAAAATAAGCAAATTCAATAAGAGGCATTCCTAACATAAAGAAACCTGAGGTCGGTCTATGCAAAAATTGTCAGATTGGAAAGATGGGAAAGACTAGTTTTAAAAGTAAAAACTATCAGTCTGAAGATATATTAGAAATTGTGCATACTGATTTATGTGGACCCATTGGAATTGAAAGCTATACTGGAGAAACATTTTCATTCTTTTTGTTGATGATTACTCAAGAATGATGACAGTCATGTATCTAAGAAACAAATTAGAAGCATTTGAAAAGTTCAAATGGTATTTGGCCAGAGTAGAAAAAGAAACAGAGAAAAGATTAAAATGCTTGAGGTCAGATAGAGGTGGAGAATTCATTTCACATGAGTTTAATAACTTTTGCATTGAAAGAGGAATCAAAAGACAGGTATCAGCCCCTGGAACACCCTAGCAAAATGGAATAGCTGAAAGAAGAAATAGATCCATCATGGATTGTGCAAGAACTTTAATGATTGAAAAGAGCATTGCTATCAAATACTGGAAGGAAGCTATCAAGATTGCAGTTTATACCTTGAACCTAGTACAGTTGAAGAAAGACTCATTCAAAACCCCCTATGAGTTATGGTATGGCTATAAACCTAATGTAAGTTACCTTAAAGTATTTGGAAATAAATGTTACATTTTGAAAGAATCTAGAAAACACAAATTTGATGTGAAAGGCGATGAAGGTATATTCTTTGGATACTCATGCAAAAGTAAGGCATATAGATGTTTAAACTTGTCTACTCACAAAGTCATAGAAAGTGCACATGTGAAAGTTGATGAGTTTGCAGAAAGGACTGAAGAAGAAAGCAAAATGGAACTAGAAGATTATAAAAGGTTTGTCTTCAGTGAACCTGATACAGTACCAGTTACATCAGAGAATCAGGAAACTTCTACTCCCGAGTCATCTATAACCGAGTTACAAGAAGTTCAAACCGAGCCACAACATATCGAGCAAATGTCTACCAAGCAAGTGTACCTATATTAGCTAAGTATGTCAGGAGATATCATTCAACAGATCAGATCATTGGAGATAAATCTGAAGGAACCATGACAAGAAATAAGTTGAAAGGTACTTGTTTACTTGCTGATTTTGAACCTAGAAATATCAAAGATGCTTTAGAAAATGATAGTTGGATTGAGGCTATGAATGAAGAAATAGAGAAAATAGAGAAAAACAAGACATGGACTCTTGTACCCAGGCCTAAAGATAAAAATGTGATTGGAACCAAGTGGGTATTTAGAAACAAGTTGGATGAAGATGGTAAGATATCAAGAAACAAAGCTAGACTAGTATGCAAAGGATATGCTCAAGAAGAAGGAATAGACTATGGAGAAACTTTTGCTTCTATTGCAAGATTGGAAGGAGTCAAAACCTTACTAGCATATGCTACTCACAAAAGATTCAAAGTTTATCAGATGGATGTCAAGTCAACATTCCTCAATGGTATACTGGATGAAGAGGTTTACATTGAACAACCTGAAGGTTTTGTTGATCCGGATAAGAAGAACATAGTCTGCAAATTACACAAGGCAGTGTACGGTCTGAAACAAACCCCTAGAGCATGGTATGAAAGATTGCATAACTATCTTATTCAGATTGGTTTTCAAAGAACTAATGATAACAATAGCTTGTATATTAAGGAAGGACCAGATAATAAGATTGTCTTGGCATAAATATTTGTAGATGATACTGTTTTCACAGGGAATGATGATCTGTGCAAAGAATTCTCAGAACAAATGAACAAGGAATTTGAAATGTCTATGTTTGGTAAGATCAAATTCTTTGTTGGTCTTCAAATTCAACAGAATAAAAATGGTATCTACATTAATCAATCAAAATACATCAAGGAGATATTGAAAAAGTTTGGAATGGAAGATTGTAAACTAGTTGGGACTCCTATGTGTACCGGATTAAAACTTACCAAGGAAGATGAATCAAAAGAAGTAGATCAAACATTGTATAGATCTATGATTGGAAAGTTGCAGTATGTAGTTCATACTAGGCCAGATATTTCCCTTGCAGTTGGTATTGTAGCAAGATTTTCAGCAAAACTAAGAGAAAATCACATGATGGCAATCAAAAGAATAATGAGATATTTGAAAGGAACTGAAGAGTATGGTTTATGGTATAAGTTTGGAGAAAAATTGGATTTGAAAGTGTTTACTGATGCTGATTGGGCAGGAAACCTTGATGACAGAAAAAGTACAAGTGGAGGTGCATTCTTTCTTGGAAAGAGGTTGGTTTCTTAGACAAGCAAAAAACAAAATTGTACATCTCAATCTACAACAGAGGCAGAGTATGTTGCTGCAGCAGTAAACTGTTCTAATATTGTTTCGTTTAAACAGTTGTTGGAAGGCATGAAGATGGAAATCAAAGAACTAGTTGTTATGTTCTGTGATAATACAAGTGCAATCAACATATCTAAGAATCCAATGATGCAATCCAAAACCAAGCACATTGCAATAAAATATCATTTTGTCAGAGAATTGGTGCAAGATAAGGAGATTAGATTGGAATATGTTCATACAAAGGAACAAATTGCTGACATATTCACAAAACTATTACCTAAGGATGCATTCTTATATCTAAGAGGTAAGTTAGGGGTCACTCCCTTATCTGAAGTTCACTAAAATAAAGTTTTAGTGATGCATCAACTCTTACTAGATTGAAGATCTATTAGTTGATGTAGCATAACCAGGAAATATTGCATATGAATCAGTACTTAAGGTACATTGAAATTCATTTGAGTTGAGTTGTCTTTGGCATGTGTTGTCAAAGAGGGAGAGTTTTACTGTCATATCTCTCTGAAATTTGTTCAAAATATAAAGAGTTTGCTATGTAATTCCTTCACAGAGGGAGATTATTGTAAGAGGAAGAGTTTTCTATCTTAGAGGGAGAATTGTTATGTTGACATGTTGTGTTGCCATATAAGAGAAAGACTTGTTTTCAAATTTCATTTCTGCTATGACATGTTGTGTTGCCATCAATGCTAAGAGGGAGATTGTTGGATACAATTTTTAATTGTGTATTGTCTTTGATGTTACACAAATGTCATATCAGTCATCAGATAGAGTCTACTGAGCTCAGATGGTTAACAAAGCAATTTACAGTGTCTACCGAACGTTCCTAAACAACACAAAGGAAAGTTAGCTCTTATCAAGCTCACTCGGGCATCAAAGGATTTTGTAGCAGAAAGTTAACGTTAATTGAGCTCTCAAGGTTAACAAAGGGAAAGTCAATAACTATCGAGTTCACTCGGTCATCGAAGAGAAAGTTAGCTTTTACCGAGCTCACTCGGTAAGCGAAGGAAGGTTAGCTTTTGTCGAGCTCACTCAATAAATGAAGGAAGGTCAGTGTTTACCGAGTTAACTCAGTCTTCGGAAGAAGTTGCAAGGTTTGCAGTGTTTACCGAGCTTCACTTGGTTAACACTGGGGAAACCATTCTGGAGCAGTGGTCACCGAGCTAGGTCGGGCAGCAAAGAATTTTATTGTTCTAAAGAATTAAGTTTAATTGTTTTGTGTAGCCAACTGATTTAATATTTTTCAGTTGTTGTAATTTGTAATTGAGCCGACTTAACAATCTATAAGGTATATATGAAAGGTCAAGTTGTGAATTCATAAGATGTAAGAGTGTGGATGCATAAGAGTGCGAATGTATGAATGAGCAAATATTGAATATATGAGCTAATGTTGAGGAAGGATTAGATATCCTTATGAAGCTGCAACGTTGTATTCGATCAGTGAGGATCTAGTGAAGCAGAACAGAGATATGTATTTAGCAAAGATAAGTTGCATATATTTCAGATCACTTCATTGTTTCTTTCTAATCATTGTAACAATGATTCAAAACCTCTTAACAGAGTTGGTTTGACAACCATTTTGTAAATCTTCTAACAAGGTGACAATTCAGTTGAATTGTTTAATAACCTCTGACAAGGCCACTTCTAATAGGGTGATTAAATCCTCTAATAGGGTCACACCTAACAGTGTGTTTTGTAACCTTTAACAGGGTTGGCTCCTAACAGGGCTCACTTCAGAAGAGTGAAAATTGGTACCTAGTTACTTGGTGGTTTTTCCCAATTGGGTTTCCACGTTAAATCTGATGTCTCTTGTGTTCATGTTATTTCTTTATGCATGCATGTTAATCACTTTAAATGCTCAATAAGTTAACTAAACATCTATCAAGTTTTAGCATTTATTTGTGTGGTTACCGAGTATCAGCAACAACTATATTTTAAGACATCTTAGGATCTATGGATTTATTTTTGTGGTAACTGATTCACCCCTCCCCTCTCAGTTACTCCATCTCTATTTCCAACAGACACACCCACTTATCTCTCTCACCCTACTTTTTAGATACTCCTCCTAATCTCTCTCTCCCTTTATACATATTCTCGCTTACAAAAAATATAATATTGTTTCTAGTTACTTGCACATATAGGGTTAGGCTAAGGTATATAAGTTGCTAAATGATTAGTATAGTCATATATAGAGTAAGAGTTAAAGTTAGGATCCAAGGTTTACTATTTCATTTATATGACTCTTGGTGTTATGGTTAGGGTTAATAAGTGGTTAAATGTTACACTAAAATAAGAGACACAATTAAGGGAAGTATGAGATTTAGGTATAGTGTTGGAATATCTAGAGTACAACTATGGTCAAATTTGGGATATATGTTATACAAATGACTCGAATAGTGGAAAAATTAATTCATGAAAGGGAAATTATAAGTCCCAACACAACAATTTAGATGATGTTAAAAGTGTGAAAGAATATATAGGAGTCAATTTTATGAAAATTATTTCTCCATGATGATATGAGAACATTATATATTGTTGAATTTTTAATAATGCTAATGCAATTTTTATTGCAATGATTAAGAATTGTAATCAATAAATATGCCTATCATTAAGGAATTTATTTATACTTATGATTTTCTTTCTTAATTAACATATTTAGTAGCCACATCCATTGAAGAAATTTTTCGTACAACAATAAATTTATTTTGTCTTGTTCTCTTCTCCATGAAAGTTATATTGAACAATGGGGAAATAAAATTGCCTATACAACTAATTAGAAGTAAAAATTTGAAACCGGAGACAAGAATGAACTATATGCAAAAAATATATCTGTGATGGTGTAAATACATGTCACATTCTCCAATGATTAGGATTCTTTTTCAACCTTTATTTGAACAATGATTGTGAAATACTTCTTTCATCATTGAGGGAAACCCATCCACTTTTGTAGATGTGTCACACATAAATTTTCATGCATCTTCCATATGCATTTCTTCCATTTCCTCAACATAGTCAATTGGAAATATTGCTTCTCTACAACTTTAATTATAGTTGTGCGCACCTCTTTAATTATTTGTAGGCATTTGTCAAACTCGATCTCGAAGAAATCATTTGAGATCATTGAAGTAGTCAGGCTCTAGTATCCAATAATATTTGATTCTCTATTTGAGGTATCCATAACTCAAATAGTAACCTGCAAACTTATAAACAAAAATCAACATATGGAAATAATTAGAATGAAAAGGTATTAATAGTTAACATAAATTCTTTCAAATGAATAATGTTCAAAATAACATAAATAAAAATCAAAACTATTTCAAATGAAATAGTTAGATTGTAATGTTTGAAATATGGTTGCATTGTCTTCCACTTTTCAATCATTACAAACATAAATATTAATAAAAATCTATATATACTATGAAAAATATTTAAATAAAACACATATATAATCTAATTAAATAATGAGAAAATATAAACTAAATATATGATTTGTTTATTTTAAATTAATCATTAACTTTAATAAAATACAAATTTTATTGATGAGGTGACCTTGCTATCCACATCAAGGATTAAATTTGATTATGAAACATTAAAAATATATATTTTTTGAAACATGCAAATATAAAACTATTATGAAACATGCAAATCTAAAATATGGAAATCAAAAGTATTTTGAAATATGCAAATCTAAAACTAATGTAAAACATGGAAATGTAAAACTAAATTGAAACATGCACATTAAAAATCTCCAAAAAAAATGTATTATCAAATATCCAAATGAAATATTTTTTGAATCCTAAATCTAAATCAAACATACAAGGCGAAACTAAATGAAACTTTAATCTACTCCTCTTCAAAAACTCTAATTTGCTCCAATAATCTCCATCTCTTCCTCCCTGTAAAAACACAAAATGAAAATGAAATGAGGAGCACTTGTTTTATAATTTATGAGAGAACCTTCATATCCCCCAATAGATGTCTTTTGACATTCCACGAATTTGTTTCAAATTCCCCCACTCCTCACAAACAAAAAAAGCATGAATGTGCATGCAAAAAAATATTTAACAAAAAGATTTTTTTTTATATTAAAATTTTTAATTAAGTTATTTTAGCCCTATTTTCTTGGGTTCTATTTTTTTGGCCTTATTTTTTCGGGTCCTATTTTTTGGGTCCTTTTTTGGCCCCTCTTTTCGGGCCCTATTATTTCAACATCCATTTGGCTTAATATTATTTTGGTTGGCTATTATTTCAAGAATTTTATTTTATTTCATAATTCAATAATGATAAAATATATACTAAATATATGATTCATCTAGTTTAAATAAATCATTAACTTTAATAAAATACAAATTGTATTGATATGGTGGCATTCTCATCTAGATTAATGATAAAATTATACTTTGAAACATGAAAATATAAATACTTAGAAACATACAAATGTAAAACTATTATGAACCATTCAAATCTAAATATGCAAACCAAAACTATTTTGAAATATGCAAATCTAAAACTAATATGAAACATGCAAATATAAAACTAATTTGAAACATGCACTTTTAAAATATGTAAATGAAAAGTATTATAAAATATATAAATCAAATAGATTTTGAATACAAATATAAATGTAAATCAAACATGCAAGACTAAACTATTAAATCCAAGCCTAAATAGTTATGAATAGAATTCTAAATCTAAATGAAACTAATTAAAATTGAAATCTAAATCAAAGTAGAATATTATAACTAATTTTGAACTTCAATTTACATCTACATCTAAATCTAAATGAAAATGTTTTAAAAAAAATAGAAATCTCACCTGCAAAAAAGTTACTCAAAAACTTCAATCTACTCCTATTCAAAAACTCCAATCTAATCCTCCAATAACCTCCAACTCTTCCTTCTTGCAAAAACATAAAATGAAAATGAAATGAGGAGCCTTTTTTTTATAACTTCTGAGAGGCTCCTCATATCCCCCAACAGACATCTCTTCACATTCCACGAATTTGTTTCAAATTCCCCCACTCGCCACAAAAAATAAGCATGAATGTGCATGCAAAATTATATTTAACAAAAAAAAAAATCATATTGAAATTATTTCGCCCCTATTTTTTTGGGTCCTACTTTTTCAGGCCCTATTATTTTAGGCCTATTATTTCAGCCTCTATTTGGCTTCTTGTTATTTCGACCAATTATTATTTTGGGAATTCTTTTTTATTTTATGATTTAATAATTAATATTTAATTTAGAAGTTTGTAATTGCTCTCATTTCTTTTTATTGATGGAGAATCTATTTTGGCATATTCTCGTGCTGGGCATTTGCGCTATGATTGTATAGAACGCCTCTCGACGTAATCATTCCTAGACTTCCATGGACTTGTTGACCAATATTGATCATGAGGGCTTATATTTGTCCATCATGTCAATGACCTTACCAAGTGGGTCTTATTACATTACAAGTTCAATTTATTTGGCCTTTGAGACCTTATGACTTCTAAGGACTCCTATTTACATCATTTTTCGCTCATGGCATACCATGAACCTTTATGCTTTCACTTGATATTCTTGGGGTGCTCTTACACCACACTCCCTTGATGACTTTATTTGAAGTCCACTTGAGATGAGTTCTTCTAGGCTACATGCATGCTTCTTGATGTCTAATTCATCCATCCAAATTGCATCTTCTGGTGGGAGTTCGTGCCACTTCACCAAGTCCATTTGTATGTGTTTCTCCTTGTCTTCTTCATAATCTTTGTATCTAATATCCTTTAGGTTTTAAAGGTTTATTTGGTAGGAAGTCTCTGGCCAATTCTTCACTTTCCTCTATGTGAATACCTATTTTAGTACCCGCATCAAAATCTCCTTTACATAGTGACAAATGCACAACATTAAAAATAGGTGAGATTCCAATGTTAATGGATGACTCAACTTCATATGCACTTTAGCCAAAATTTTGAATGATCCTACAAGGATCAATCTTGCTTATCATCAATTTAGTGTGTTTTCCCATTGGTAGCCTCTCTTTCTTGAGGTTAGCCTATACTAGGTCACATACACGGGATTGGACAATCCTTCTCTTTTTATATGTATATTCTTTATACTTCTCAGAAGTCTTCTACAATGTGTCATTCACTTGATCATGAATTTCTTTGATACTTTCTACAAATTTCTCTCCTGTGCATTGTTTTGGCCCTAGTTCTGTAAGTGCCTTAGTTTTAACACCCCTCTTGGATTTAGTCCATATACAATCTAAAAAGAAATTCTCCTTGTACTTCTATTTATAGAGTCATTATAGGGATATTTTGCATGTGGAAGGATAGTGTCCCAATTTTCTTCATTTTGCTTTGTGAGGCATCTTAGTAGATTTCATAGTATTTTTCTTACCACTTCAATTTGGTCATCTATTTCTAGATGGTAACTAAGGGATAGACTGGTGCTTCACTCCCTCCAAAGGGCGGTCCAAAAATGCCTAAAAAATTTGACATTCCTATCTAACACTATGTTTACTGTCAATCCTTGTATTTTAATAATTTATTTGAAGAATATTCCTACAACATATGAGGCATCACTTGTGCTATTACAAGGAAAGAAATGGGTCATTTTGCTAAATCGGTCTACAACCACATAAATACTATCAAATATTTTGTGTTCTAGGCAACCCCATAACAAAATCCATGCTAACACTTTCACAAGGCCTAGATGGAGTAGGTATTGGTTGATAAAGGTTTTCATTTGTGATGACTCACTTGGATTTTGACATACAACACATGATTCAACAAATGGTCTCACATATGTTTCATTTTGGGCTAGTAATAGAACCTCTTTACATGTTCCAATTTTTTGTCAAAGCCAAAATGTCTGCTTAAACTACCACAATGTTTTTCCTTAACAATATTGTCCCTCATTGAGCATTTGGGTACACAAAGTTGATTTCCCTTAAATAATAAACCATCTTGAAAAAAATACTCAAGAGTATTGAACATGATATGCATTAGAGAGTTTAGAACAAACCTTATATCTCATGGAAATCCTCATCACCTTCATACATGCCCTTGAATGTATTTATGCCTACACTTTGCAATTGTACTTCTTGCATTGTAAGGACCCTTTGGCTTAGTGCATCTACCACCTTGTTCTCTTGTCATTTTTTGTTTCTAATTGTGAATGTGTAGGCTTGATACGAGACCACCCACTTGATGTGTTTATGGCTCAGTTTGTCCTGACTGTTTAAGTAGCTTAAGCCTGGTTATCTATGTAAACCAAAGATTCCTTGGATGATAGACAGTACCTCCACTTTTCAAGTGCTTGAACTAAGGTATACAATTCTAGCACAAGAGAAGAATACTCCCTCTTTTCCTCATTCACCTTCTCACTAAAGAAGGAAATTGACCTTTCTTCTTGAGTAATTGATGCTCCTATAGCCATGTTAAAACATTACATTCAATAGTGAAAATTTTATTGAAATCAAGGAGAGTAAGTGTTAGTTGTTTTGACATCTTTTTCTTGATAAACTCAAAAGATTCAGCTGCATCATTTTTCCATACAAACATACATTTATCAATCGTCATCACTATGTTCTTTAGCTCAATCACTATTTATGTCTCACTTGGCTTACACTTAAAGATGTAGAATGTGATGAGGACTAGTCAATGAACCATGAATGAGATGAATGGAGATATGGACATGCAAAGTGAGTTGTAATTTATAATATCAATTTAATTGTTACTTTCTAACAATTATGATAGTAAAATCCTTTAATCAATGTTGACCTAACAATCATGTTGTAAATCATTTAATTGAGGTGGCATTCTAATGGGATGTTTTTCAAGACCTCTTTCAAGACCACTCCTAACATGGTGATTTAATCCTTTACTAGGGTCACACCTAACATTGTGTTTTGTAACCTTTAAATGGGTTGGTTCTTGACCAAGCTCACTTCAGAAGAGTGAAAAAGTTGTAGCATGTTACTTGGTGGTTTTTCCCAAATTGAGTTTTCACATTAAGTCTAAGTGTTATACTTGCATGAATGTTGTTTTCATGTGTTATGTTATTTACTGTTATATGTTTTTGCAATTCAACTAATACTAAGATAGAGAGCTCTATATGTTGATATGAATAAGTTGGATTACTAATGATTTTCTATATTGACCAAGTGAATTTATTAGTTTGATTGAGTTATTTGAAGTTGTTAAAAGTTGAATTGGTACATCTGGACCTAAGGATAATTGATGTGTTCCCTCTCAATTATTCTAATCATTCTAACAAATGGTATCTGAGTTGTGATACTTGTAAGGAAAGTTTGAAGGGACTTAAGCAAAAAATCAGATGTACAAGAGAGGTACCCAAGGTGAACAAAGAGAACTTGCCAACATGGCAATGATTGATGAGACTACATGCATGTAGAGTTGGAGATTATGCACTATACTACTTGGACAATAAATACATAGAAGCACCTAGACCCATGTCAATTGAGAAAATAAAATAAAAGGAGCACAATCAAATGATGATATATATATGCCATCTTCCCTAAGTTATGTTGAGTTTGATGATGTGAAGGATTGCACTACTTAAAAGAAAAAGTGGGATAAGCTGGCACAATTTCTTGGAGAAGACAAAAATGAGTTAAGGACTAAAGATGAAAGTTTGAGAGGTAAGTTTGATAACATCATGACAATGAAAGGAGAAACTATTGCCCAATATTATGAATAAATCAAAGAAGTGGTGAATTTAATTAGAGGTGCTGGAGGAAACATAACTAAAGAGACTATGATCAACATGGTATTAAGAACTTTACTTTGTGTGTATTCCATTAGAGTATTTGCAATACATGAATTGAGATGTACACCTGGTAATGACCTAACTTTGGATAATCTAGTTGGTAGACTCACTGCATTTGAATTGTCAAATTTTGATAATTATACATATTCTATCTTTAAATCTTCTTTCAAATCTCACTAACACTTGATGGATCTAAAAGAAGATAAAGTTCAAAAGTAAGCTTGTAGACAGTGATAGTAAATCAAATGATGGCTTTGAGGACCTAGATGCTTTAATAACAAGAAGGCTACCAATAGGAAAAGGAAAAATACAAAGATAAACTTTCTATAATCTATTTTAAATGTAAAAAAGTTGGTCATATTGCTACAAGGTGTCCTAATAGAGATGAAAAGGAGGAAAGGAAAGACAATAGATACCAAAGAAGGAGAGACAATAGAGACAACCAAAGTAACATATACTATAAAGGAAAAGGTAAGAAATCTTGTTACATTTCTAAAGATGGCTCTAAAAGTGATTATACTGAACATGATGAAGATGTTTATGTTGCAATGAAATATGAATCTGATGAAGATGAAAAGTTTGAGAAAACTTCTCTTATTTCACATGTTAGTAAGAATGATTGATGTATAATTGATAGTGGTTTCTCACATCATATGATTGGTGATTCAAGTAAGTTTGAAAAATTAGAACACTATAATAGAAGTTGTGTTATGTTTGGAAATGATGCACCATGTTATGTGAAAGGTAAATGATCTATTATATTGAATGACAAGATCAAGCATGAGAATGCATATTGGGTTGATGGGCTGAAATATAATCTGTTGAGTCTAGTACAACTGAATAGTTTAGGCTACTGAGTTGAATTTCAAAACAAGAGGTAACTTGTCCTATCTGGACCTATATGATGTGTATTTTCACAATTTGAAGATGTTTTATTATGGTATAAGAGGTTGTGTCATGTGAAATTTGATAATTTGGTAAACATTAGTAAGATGAAAAGAGTAAGAGGATTGCCAAGATTGATAAAATATGATAAAGTGATGTGCAAACAATGTCAAATGGGAAAAATGATAAAGTCTAGTTTCAAGAGCAAGACCTATTCTTCTGATGATATTTTAGAGTTGGTTCATATTGATTTATATGGTCCTATTGGAATGCATAGTTATTATGGTGAGAAATACATTATCCTATTTGTTGATGATTTCTCTAGAATGATGACTATGGTATTTCTCAAAGGAAAACCTAATGCTTTTCAAAAATTTAAGTGGTATTTGGCTAAAGTTGAAAAGTCAAAAAGTAAAAATCTGAAATGCTTGAGATTAGATAGAGGAGGTGAATTCTTATCAGAGGAGTTCAATACATTCTATAATGACAAAAGAATCAAAAAGAAAATGTTTGCACCAAGGAGTCCACTGCAAAATGGGATAGATGAAAGAAGAAATAGATCAAGAATGAACTATGCAAGAACATTGATGATGGAAATTAATATTTAACAAAAGTATTGAGAGAAGTTGTAAGTATTAGTATTCATACACTTAACCAAGTTCAAGTCAATAAAGGCACAAACAAAACCCCTTTTGATTTGTGGTATGGCTATGCACCTAATATCAAATATTTTAAAGTATCTAGAGGCAAGTGTTATTTATTGAAAGTTTCAAGGAATGGAAAACTTGATGCAAAGAGTAATGAAGTTATATTCTTAGGAAATTTCACTAAAAATAAGGCATACAAGTGTTTGATTACTAACAGTAACAAAATTGTGGAAAGTACAAATGTTAGAGTTGATGAATGTTAAAAAATGAATGAAGAATAGTGCAAGAAGGAACCTAAAGATCACAATTTTTTTTAATACATCTATGAAGGAGAACCAAGTACCTTACCTAAACAAGAGAAAGAGCCTATCAAGCATGAAAAGACATGCACTGTCGAGTTACAACAAAAAAGGTTCGTCAAGCATCTACAAGCTATAGAGCATCAGACTATAGAGGCCAAATCACAAACAGAGGAAACCAAACATTAGATAGAAGAAGTTGAGTTACAATAGGAAATATTGGGAAAAGATGAGCAATCTAGACTGAGTGAACTACAACAAGGAGAAAGAATATTGGAACCTGTCTTAGAAAAATATGTGAGAAGGTACCACACACTTGATCAAATCATTGGAGACAAAGATTCTAGAGCCATGACAAGAAAAAAGTTGAAGAATGATACATATTTACTATGTGATTTTGAGACAAGAATAGTTAAAGAAGTATTGGAGAATAAAGATTGGATTAGAGAAATGAATGAGAAGATTGATCAAATAGAGAAGAACAAAATAGGGATAGTGGTACCAATTCCAAATGATAAGAAAGTGATTGGAAGCAAGTGGATATTCATAAACAATTTGAATGAGAAAGGTGAAGTCATAAGGAACAAAGTAAGTTTGATTGTAAAGGATATGCACAAGAGGAAAGAATTGATTATGGAGAGATACTTTCTCTAGTTGCAAGGTTGGAAGGAGTATTAACATTACTTACATGTGTTTCTTTCAAAGGATTCAAGGTATATCAAACGGATGTCAAATCTGCATTTTTTATCACAATCTTCGAAGAAGAAGAAGTCTACATTGAATATTTTGAAGGATTTTTTAAACTTGAAAGAAGAACATGTTATGTAAGTTGCACAAAGCATTGTATGGTTTGAAAAAAGCTTGTAGAGAATGATGTGAAAGATTACATGCATATTTGATGAGACTTTGTTGCGCAAGAACTAATTATAATGGAAATATGTATTTGAAAAGTGAATCTAGGAATAGTATATTGTTAGTTGAAATATTTGTTGATGATATCAAATTTGGAGGAAAAAATTTAATGTGAAAATCATTTTCTAATAAGATGAAGAAATAGTTTGAGATGTCAATGTTTGAAGAGATAAAATTCTTTGTTGGTTTACAAGTCTATCAAATGAAAGGAGGTACATACATTACACAATCAAAATATATAAAGGAGATACTGAAGACATTTGGAATGGAAGATTCTAGACCATTTGTAACACCTATGGCTACTGGACATAAACTTCCAAAGAATGATTATTCTTTTGAAGTAAATTAGACATTATACAAGTCAATGATTGGAAAATTACAATATATTGTTCATAGCAAACCTAACCTTGCATTATCTAATGGAATCATTGTAATATTTTCTACTAATTATAAGGAGAACCACTTGATGGTTGTGAAAAGGATATCGGGATATTTCAAAGGAACAAAAAACTAAGGTTTATGGTATAAGAAGAATGACAAGTTTGAGTTAAAAGTTTACGTAAATGTTGATTGGGCTGGCAACATTGATGATAGAAAGAGTACAAGTGGAGGAGCTTTCTTCCTAGGCAAGAGAATGATTTCATAGAAAAGTAAGAAGAAAAATTATATTTCAAAATCCACAACAAAAGTTGAATATGTTGTAATTGTAGTTAATTTCTCAAATATAGAGTGGATCAAGCAATTGTCAGAAGGTTTGAAGGAAGATATTACTGAACTTGTGGTGATATATTATGATAGCATAAGTGTTATAAACATATCCAAGAATCTTGTGATGCACACAAAGACAAAACACATTACAATAAAGTATCATTACTTAAGGGAATTAGTATGAGACAAAGAAGTAAGACTGGAATATATAAATAAAAAGGAGAATATAGTTGATATATTCACTAAGGCATTACCCAAGGATTCAATTGTGTGTCTAAGAGGTAAGTTAGGGGTCATTCCCCTATCTAAAGAAAAATAAGAGAGACACAACAATGCATAAGTTGTTATGATATGAAAATCTTACAAATTGATGTAAGAGATCACACTTTAGGAGTTGGCTAAAGATGTGAAAAGAAAGACAAGAGCATGAATTGATAAAGTTGCAAGTAGACACATGGTGATACAGTCAAGGACAAAGATAAACAAAGGAGGCCATGAAAGAGGAAAAGATAATTCAAAGATCATTCAAGTACAAAAGATAAAGAGGGTGATGTGTACATGATGTCTTTTAGCATTGTTCTCTAAGAGGGAGATGTGTGTCAAGTTACCAAGATGAGAGATATGTCAAAGAGGGAGAAAATACAATTGGTATTACAATTGATATCAGAATGAAGAATCTCAATTGGTATCATACAGGGATAACTGCATGCGTAAGAATCAAAATGAAACTAAGAATATTAATTAAAATCTGATATAGATCATAGAGGGAATTGACAATAAAAATCCAAAGATTTTTTTTCCATTGCATCGTAACTTAAGGTGTTTCCATCAATGCTAAAGAAGGAGATTGTTAGAACTATAATTGGAACAACTATTATGTTTTCATTGATGTCAAATGTTACTAGTAAGACATTATCTAACAGTTTAGAGTGACATATCATATAATTGATGAAGATTACTTGATCAATTAGTATTTGAAAAGATAATATGTTATTTGATGACTATATTAACTGAAGAATACATATGAATTTAAGTGTAGAAGAGATTATTGATATAAGTCAAGAAGTTAAGCATTATCGAGTAGAAGATTAAGAGACTTAAGTATTATTTGAGTGATGGTAATGATTGAGAAAGATGAAGGAAAACAAAAGTAGTGACCAAGCACAATGATGGTCGAGCAAGCCAGTAAAAATCGAGTGCAATAGATTAGTAGTGACCAAGCTACCTAGTAATGACCAAGCTAAAGAACATTGTAATAACTGAGTGTCAACATATTAACAATTTGAGAAGGAATCAAGATTTAAGGCTAACATAGTTAATTTACAAAATAGTCAAAACATGTTAAAGATGAGGATTGTTGAGCTGGATATCTAATGTATGAATTGAGTTTTTTCAGTGATCTAAGGCGATGATTCAATGAGAATTTTCCATATGTTTGAAGGAAAGAAGAGGAAAGAAAAATGATGAACATGTATTCAAAGAAACTAATCAAACCCTAAGATCTATGGTTATAATTAAACAAAAAAAGACAAAACCTATCTATTTAAGTAGGCATATCTAATGTTTTACAATTTGTTGGTTAGAGAATTTGTGAAGAATAAGTAGAAGAACAAGAGTTGCAAAATGAAAGTGAGAAGTTGGTGAAAGTGAGATTGCTCAAGGTGTTGCCAAGCATATCAGAGATGGAGAATATGTTGAAGACTAGTTAATGAACCGAGAATGAGTTGAATGGAGGTCTGAACATGTAAAGTGAGTTGTAGTTATCATATCAACTTAGCTGTTACTTTCTAACCATTGTGATGGTAAAATCCTTGAATAAAGGTTGACCGAATAGTAACATTGTAAATACTTTAATCTAGGTGACATTCTGATGGGATATTTTTGAAGAACTCTAACAAGGCCACACCTAACAGGGTTATTAAATCTTTTAATAGGGTCACACCTAACAATGTGTTATGTGACCTTTAACAGGGTTGGCTCTTGACCAAGTTCACTTCAAAAGAGTGAAAAAGTGGTAGCATGTTACTTAGTGGTTTTTCTCAAATTGGGTTTCCACATTAAATCCTAGTGTCATACTTGTGTGATTATTGTTTTTATTTGTTATTCTATTTACTGTTATATGTTTTTGAAATTTGGCTAACATTAAAATAGAGAGCTATGTGTCGATATGAATAAGTTGGATTAATGAAGATTTACTATATTGACTAATTGGATTTATGAGTTTGATTAAGTTGTTAAAGTTGAATTGGTACATATGGACCTGAGGATAACTAATTCACCTCCCCCCCACCCCCCTTAGTTATTATAATCATTCCAACAAGATGTAAATGTACAAAATGGAAGAGAAAGAAGATGAATGCCACAATGTGGATCTCTTTCCTTGATGACCAAAAATATAGTAGATCTTGAAGAGGAAATACTCACAAAGGACCCTTGAATCTTTGAAAACACCTTGAATGCTTAAAAATTCCTTGAAATTTGCTAGATTGAGTTCTTGAAGTTTCTTATTTTTGTCTAGTGGATGTCAAAATGAGGTCCCTAGGCTTCATTTTATGTTATTTTTTTAGTGGAAAAATAAAGAAAGATGATGGGGTTACCAAATCTTCCAAATTTAATCTTTGAGACACAATTGGTGTCAAGACCAAAAATGGTTGGGGTAACGATTAACATGGCTAACCTATAGTATTATAGGTTGATTGGGTCAACCTATACCAAGGTTATCCCAAGAAGGGTTAACCTTGAGGTCTCAATTTTTTTATAAATGATACCGTAAAAGAAGGAAATGAGAAAGAGAAGGAGATCATTGAGGAGAAATACATCCATGGTCTATAAAATCACTAAGGAATGGGAACTAAAAGTTCTTAAATCATGGGTGCTTCCATTTTAGGATGGTACATTTAGCTCCCACTTTAGTTGGAGTGTGAACTACCTCAGAATCATAGTAAAGAAAATAAAAAATAAAAGATAATCTAATTGTGACTAAGGATAAATAGAAACTACCAAGCCAGAAACATACTTAAGTCTTCATCATATCCAAATCCACAAAAAGAGAGATGTCACTAAATAGATAAAAATAGAGTGTATCTAACTCACCCAATAAGGTTTGTGTTGCTTATTATGAACTAAATGAAAAAGTGTGCTACAAAAAACGATGTCGTTGAATGGTCTAGTAACTATGTGTGGCATGAGATTCAACCCCTTCTAGATGAATTAAATGGTCTAGCAAGTGTGTTTGGTGTTTTATTCAATCGATCCAAGGTTCATCCATAAGGGAATTCCATAACCCAAAAGGATAATGAAAACTTCAAAGTTATAAGCATATGTGTGTACTTAAGGGATCACAAACAAGTTCAAGCTTCTTGAATTGTTAATAGTAAAAGAAGGATACAAAAAAATGATTAGGTCTCCCAAACCATTAGTAATCCAAATAGGGATCAAAATCAAGGATAAGGCCTCTTAGACTTATTAATATAAAGAGTGATATAAAAATAACCATGAGATTTAGGCCCCCCAAATTGTTGATAGTTTGATAGATGTGATACAAAGAAGATCATTTTTGGGCCAACATCTTAGAGACCAAAAATAATTGGTGTTATCATGTCACAAGCATCTAAGGAGACTACACAAGGGCACACATACAAACAATAGAATGTATACAATAGAATATGTAACAAGATACAAAAGAAGAGAGATAGAAATGGAAGAATGTGTATGATATGTTTGATTACTTTATCATCTTGTGCCAACAAAGGAAAATGGATCATATAAATAAAAATAGATAAAACATACAAAAAATAACACATTATGAGTGAAACACAATGCAAACACACAAAGATTACTAAGATAGAAAAGTTCACTTCAAGTGTGTGTGTCTTTTTCTCCTCCTTGGCACATATTAGTCTATATCATTAGGGAAAGGTGGGAAACTTGAAAGAGGAACAACATCTGACACAAAAGGAATGATATATAGATCCATGAAAGGAGTCTAGTGAGAGTCACTATGCTTGATACTAGAAGAAAGTGTTAACTATTTAGAAAGCATGTTAGGTAAATCACAATCCATATCAATATTATCATATTAATCATTACTAACATTTTTATTATCATCAGAACTAATAACACCATCAATAAGAGTATCATTCTAATAAAGATTAATCACAACAAAATATAAGGCACTAATAGAATCATCATGTTTAGAAATAAGAAAATTATTTCTATGAATAACTTCCTCCAAGGGCTCAATCCCAGGTTTATTGAAGGTAGATAAAGGTTGAGAAAAGGATGTAGTTTCATAAGAAAGAGTGTTATCCTTGGCTTTATCTTTAAACTTATTAGAATGTTGACAAGCATGTTGATTATGAATAGCCTTACAAAACAAGATTAACATATTAGGAACAACAAACATAGGTTCTGAATAGAAAACAAATATAGGTTGAGATATTTTATGTAAAGGAAGAATATGTGGAGTAGGAAAGATAGATACAACATGATCAGTTTTAGGAAGGCTAAGATCAAGAATCTTATCTACTTTGTGTCACCAATATAATCTATAAGGATGACCAGGATGAGTAAGTGGCTTTTCTAGGGAGAGAGCCAAAAGAATCTTATTTAAACATAATCTTAAGGATGATAGGGATGATAAAGATAATGATTGACAATAGAAATTTCTCAATTGTGGGGAAATTAATGCATTTATGCATAGGAGAAGCTACAATTGGCATGGAATAAATCCATGTAATATAAATATTAATTTGAAATTGATGAAGATGGTATCCAAAAAATTTACAATAAAGGGTGACATGAATATATAGAGACTTGAGGTTGATAAAGAAAATAATTAAAATTTTGAATCCATACTTCAGATGTGTCATAGGTATCCTTATGCAATCATTTATTAAAAATATGTTTTCCCATGACAACATTAATCGTAGAAGAAGGATCAATCCACACACCATAGGAAGGGATACATAGATCCCTAGCGATAATATAAAGAGGACCATCAAGTGCTTTAATTATCTTGGAATGACCAAAGGTGATGGGGAGTGAAGATGTGGGTTCAGGTGAAGGAAACATTGAAGGTTGAGTTTGGGATTGAATGTGATTAACTTCTTCTACCTTGTCAACATAAGTGATATTAGTGCATGTGAATTATGTGGATATGCAAATCATCAACACACTTAAATAAGACATTATATTGTTAGTGTAAAAACATTATAAAGATGAAGAATTATTTCAAAACACTAAAAAAGATGTCTTATTTCTCCCTATCTAAGAAAGAGTATGACTAAACTACTCAATTGCCCTCAAATTGAGATCCTAATAAGTGAAAATGTAAACCTAGAGTGAGAGATTCAATAAAAGTGATGCCTTCCTAAGATGAAATTCATATTCATTTCCATTATTTATATTTAAATGTTATTTGATTACTAAGAAATTGCACAATGAGCTAAGAAAATGACAACATAACAATGCAAACTAGAATGAAGAGTCATTTAAGCTTCAAATCCATTCCTTTTATAGAAATGGAGATCAAATATCTGGTTGAGATTCAAACTTGAGGACATATTGAGAGTAAAAGTTAAGTGTTCCATGTGAGTTTTTCCATGTGATACATTGTCATTGGTCTAATAACAACTTCATTATCTACTTGTTCCCTTAGTGATGACATGTATTTTAGGAGATATGTTTATTCCTTTTAATTAATTACTTTAGCAAATTGTATTGTATTCTTTTGATTTAATTAAATAGGCCAAGGTAATTAACTCTTGATATAGGATTAATTGATGACGATTTAATGCTTAATTGAGATTTGAATTGGTTTTGATGAATTATGATAAATTATGTAACAAAGACAACATAATTTTTATTGATTGTGATGAATTACTTCATTATAAGGGTCGACATAGTTGACAATATGTTCTGATTTAGAGAAAATATGGCTTCTAGTTCATTATCTCACTTTAGGGTGATTACATTTTCCCCTCTTTGAATTGATGTGCAAGAAACGTGTTGATTCAAAGAAATAATGATTTTCTCCCATAGAACAGTTTGATATGAAGTAGTGAAACTATTCCTAATTTGCAAAATGAAAATTCTAAGTTTGATCAAACAAAATTCAATTAATAGACAAATTTAAGCCATTGATGTTGGAATTCTTTAGAATAACTAAGAGGGAGGGTGAATCAGTTATCCAAGGTCTAGATGTAAAAATAAATTTTTTCAAAACTTAGTGAACCCATATCCATAAAAAATATTTATCATGCATGCATCCATTAGATCATACAATCACTTTAACTTTGTAGCTTATTGTCAAATCAACTTTGCAAAAATTTAAGCACGAAACAAAATAGATTCAATAATGCATTTGACACAATGATTTTACATGGAAGTCCAATTTGAGAAAAACCATCAGTAACATGCTACTCATTCTCACTCTTCTAAAGTGATGTCTAGTGAAAGGCCAACCTTGTTAAAGGTTACTATGCACACTGTTAAATGTGACCTGGTTAGAGGATTTCAATCACCATGTTAGGAGTGAGCCTCGTTAAAGGACTTTAGATCATTCACTTGGAATGCCACCTAGTTAAAAGATTTACAAATGATTTTTAGGTTAACCTTAATCCAAAGGATTTACCCTTGATTGGTGCAATTTTTAGAAAGTAATAGTAAGGCTTGATCTAATCACAACTTACAACACACTTGTAGATTACATATCTCTATTTTAGTCATCCATTTTTCTTGGCTTTCAAACAATTCAGCTCTGATAACTTGTCCACTCTTCAAGAATCCATACCCTTAATCCTTCTTTCTTTTCTCTCTAATAGCAGCCTCTTCTATTTGGTCTCTGAATGAAGCAATACCCTAGACTCCTTGTCTTCCTTAGGGTTTTTTCACATAACAGCCTTTCTTCTAGCCAACTATCTCTATAAATAGAAAATTAAGATCTTTTGTCACTCATCCACTATTGACCATTTTAGGGTTAGGTAGGATTAGGTAGTATTCAATGAATCTACCCATTTTTTCATTTTAGTCCCATCTAGAAACTTCTCCTTCAATCCTTTTTGAATTTACCTCAAAAAAATTTATCATGAATTATGTGCCACCAACTCATTATAGTTATCTTCCACATGTTTCACAAAATTTAAGAAAACCAAATTGTCAGCTCAGATTCATCAAATCCATGATTTAACATGAATACTGGCACTCAAAATCAATATGCTATCACTCAACTCCCATACTATTCTTCCACTCAGCATCAACTAGATAAGTTGGCAAACACTAAAGTTTGCTGGTGCTTGACATCAAGTAAACTTTACTCAACTTACACTATATCACTTGACATACACTAAACTTTGACTTTGCTTGGATTCAACTAATTTTTTTCTCAGCTTGCACTAAATTTTCTCAACACCTACTATCCACTCGGTCAAGCTTGATAGACTCAATTCTTCTTATTTGTTTTTCTAGACTTAATCAGTGTATCCAACCTTTGCTACCTTAAGTACATAATCAATACACTATATCATCACTGTCTTAATTGATCTTTGTACTCCTTTTTCATACCATAACTTAACCTTTCCTCTAGGTGCTATTGTTATCTCATTTGATCAAAAGCTCCTCATCAATCAAACAAATGATAGTACTCAAATCAACTAAGTAGTTGTCTAACTAGCAAGTAGCAGGTTTGACATCAGTGACAAAATAATGATTGAAACACATTATCATACTTGTATCAATCTATTTTTAACACTCTCCCTCTTTGGCATTGATGGAAAACCAATACAACCAATAATAATACCAAAAAGAAAATAATTCCTTGTATTGAAATCTCTCCCTCTATCAACAACTTTCATCTTTTGTAAAGGTTACATAATTCTGTTCTAATCCACAAAAAATCAACTCATCCTTATGACTCCCTCTTGATCACTTCTTATATCTCCTTTAGCACTATCTCCCTCTTTCTAGGTATATGTAACCATTTCTTACTCTGTAGTAATCATCATGTACATTATCTCCCTCTAAGTAGAGTAGATATTCCATGTTTCTTCCTTTCTTCCATTCTCTTTTTCAATATAGCTCTCTCTCTTCCAAAATCTTCTATCTCCTACTTCTTGTATCTTCTATATCCCTCTTTGACAACAATGCAAAAGACTTGTCATCTTAATATGTAGATATGAACATTTTCAATTTCTCCCTCCATCACCTAGCTTGTGATTGATTTGTAGCTCCAACTTTTTGATTACTTTAGGTAGCTTTGAAACTAAGATCCACTACATCAATGTGTAACATATGTCAATCATCTCAGTTGATGCAGAGCACTCCTCATACTTTTTAAATAGCCTTGGATAGGGGCATCACCTCTAGTTTACCTTGTAGATACTCATGAGCATCCTTAGGTAATGCTTTTATGAAGAAATCAACTATTTTCTCTTTTGCATTCACATATTCCATCTCCACCTTTTTATCTTGAACTAACTCTCTCAACTAATGATACTTGATTGCAATATTCTTAGTCTTAGTGTGCACCACAAGATTCTTTTATATATTTATAGCACTTGTATTATCACAATAAAGTATAACAGGTTTACTGATTTCCTCCTTTGTACCTTTGAGTAGCTATTTGATCCATACAATATTTATACAATTTACTACAACAACAACATATTTAGATTCAACAGTAGATTGAGATATATAGTTTTGTTTCTTGCTAGTCCATGTAACCATCCTTTTTCCTAAGAAAAATGCTCCTACACTAGTGCTCTTTCTATCATCAATATTTCCAACCCAATCAACATTAGTGTAGGCTCTCAACTCAAATTTTTCATTTTTCTTGTAGTATAGACCATAGTCTTCTGTTGCTTTCAGATATCTTATTATTCTTTTAACATGCATCAAATGATTCTCACTAGGATTAGCAAAGAATCTTACAACTATCCCAATAGATAATGTAATATCAAGTATGCTATGTACTACATATTGCAATTTTCCAATCATAGACTTGTAGAATGCTTGAATCACCTCAGCTAAATCATCATTCTTTGAAAATTTGTATGCTATCACCATAGGTGTGTTGACTGGCTTGGAATCTTCCAATCCAAAAGTTTTCAATATCTCTTTTACATATTTTAACTGAGTGATATATATACCATATTTCATCTGATGTACTTGCAAACCCACAAAGAACTTGATCTCTCCAAACATAGTCTTCTTTCTTCATTTTATTTTCAAAATTTTTACATAAAGTATCTTGACCTCCAAATATGATATGATCAACAAAAATTTTAGATAGCAAAATACCTTTTCCTTTTTCTATCTTCAAGTATAAATTTCTATTTATCTTCAAGTATAAATTTCTATTATCACCAGTCCTCTCAAATCCAATTTTCAAAAGATGATTGTGAAGCCTTTCATACCATGCTCTTGGTGCTTGCTTCAAACCATATAAAGCTTTGAGTAGTCTACATGCTATGTTTTTGTTGTTAGCATCAAAAAATCTTTTTGGTTGTTCTATATAGACCTCTTCTTCCAATATGCCATTCAAAATGCTGACTTAACATCCATTTGATAAACTTTGAAATCTTTGTATGGAGAGTAGGCAAGCAAAGTTCTTGCTCCTTCCTATATTTCAACATGAGCAAATTTTTCTCCATAGTCTATGCCTTCTTCTTATGCATAACCCTTGAAAACTAATCTTTCCTTTTGCCTTGTGACTTCACCATTTTCATCTAACTTGTTTTTGTACACCCACTTGGTGCTAATCACATTTTTTTCTTCTAGTCTAGGAACTAGACTCCATGTCTTATTATTTTCAATATATTCAATCTCTTCTTTCATGCATTTACTCTAGTCCACATCTTCTAAGGCATCTTTCACTTTTTTAGGTTCATGCATGGTAAGAAAACATGTATCATTTCTCAACTAGTTCCTTGTCATTGGTCTTCCATCTTTATCTCCAATAATTTGTGAAGTGGGGTGATGTCTTTTGACATACTTTGATAATCTTGGTTTTGCTCTATTTTCCTCATTTGGTCTATCAAATTTTGAATCACTATGTACTTCTTTATCAGGCAATTCAACATCTCTTTCATGTACACTAATCTCAGAATCAAAATGTGCCTCAACTTCATTCAATAACTCAACACCCGATTGTATCTCAATTCCTAAATACAACTTGACATTCATTGTATGTGACTCTATAGTCACTGAAACTTGATGTTGATTTGCAACTTGATTTATAACATCTTCATTAGCAGTCATACCTTCATAAAACTATACAAATGATTTGTATTCCTCTAGTTCCTTCATAAGTTCAGCCTTATGTACTTTTGTATATTCATCAAATTTTACATTTGCACTTTCCACAATTTTGTTAGTGTTACAATACATACTGTTAGTTATGACCTTATTAAAGGATTTAATATCCATATTAGGGTGGATTTATTAGAGGACTTAATAATATTCCATTAGAATGTCACCTTGATTAAAGGATTTACAAATGATTGTTATGACAACCTTGACTAAAGGATTTCAATGAATACAATGGTTAGAAAGTAATAGCAGGTTGATTTGATAAGTATAACTCACTTTAAAAATATAGATCACAAATTAGTTCAACTATTGGTTCATTGACTGGCCTCCATTATCATCTCTATCACTAATTTTCTTGGAAACCTTTCAAGAAATAAATCTTCACCTCAACTCTTCACTATTTAGCCTTCTACTCAAGTTTTCCAATCAACTAAATGAAAGACCGCTCCAAGATTTTGTTAGGTTAGCCCTTCTACCTCCTTAAATAGGTAGCTTTGATCTTTTGTCACCTAAACACCACCATTGATATTTGGTTTAGGTCATATTCATCAAATCCTTCCATCTTTTTGTTTTCTCCTTCTCCTTCTAGAAACTTCTCAAAATCTCTCTTTGAATCCATGGCTAGAAATGCTCAAACACAGTTTCTCCTTCATTAAATTTTTTAGCTCATTAATCATTATCTTCAACATGCTTTACATATTTCAAGAATTCAACTATGTCAACCACGAATCTCAATTCCTTCATAAAATAATAAACGTTGAAAATCAACCAAAATTGTGTTCCTTAGCCATGGTCATCACTAGATAACTTAGTCATCAATAACATTCTTTCTCAAATTACACTATCTTTTTTTAGTCCTTTTCACATACTCTCAAACCAAATTTTCTAATAATCTATCTTTATTAGTGCTTAGTTGACACTGTATTTTCTCAACTTATAATGATCACTAAGTTGACACTAGCATAGCTGAGCTTCAACTATAAGTTCCTTAATCTTCTACTTTGAAGCTCAATTTAGCCCATGTATATGTTCTTCATTGATTATCTCTTCTAGACTTCAACACAACTAACTTATCCACTTAGTTTTATAATTAAATAACACATTATCTTGTCAAAGTCCAACTGATCAAGTGCCCATTATTATTCCACATAATTCAACATGTCCACCAGGTCTTCTTTTTATCTCTTCTTCTCAAATAATCTCCATCAATCATTTTCTTATGGAACTCTACTTAGGTACCATCTCACCAATAATGTTTGACATCAATGACAACATAAAAATTGTTCCAATTATAGTTTCCAACAATCTCCCTTTTTGGCATTGATGGAAACACCTCTATTTACCATATGATCCAAAAGACTTGACTTGCATCTATCAACTCCCTCTATGTTTTGTAATAGATCTTCATTAATATCCTTAGTTTCATTTTGATTCTCATCTATGCAACACCTCTAGTAATAATCCAACAACTCCCTCTAATATATTAGAACAATAATCTTCCTCTTTGATCTACATCTAATATTCTTCATAGTCTCTTTGATGACAATACCTCTTCCTCTAATTACTACATAGGTAATTGCTTCATACTTCTCCCTCTTTCATCTATATAATCTCTCCCTCTTTACTCATGTTTCTATGGTAACTATATAATTTCTCCCTCTTTGACAATAATGCCAAAGACACTTCAAAAAATGCTTCAACATCTTCAATTAACATTGTATCATACATTTTCAACATGTAGATATCTATTTGTCAGTTCTCTGAACTAGATTCTTCTTCTATCATCATACTTATGACTGATCCAATATCTTGTCCTTCTCTCTTCACTACTTTAGATAGGTCCTAAAGTGTGACCTTCTGCATCAATTTGTAAGATATTATAATCAAAACATTTTATGTAGAGCTCTATATTAGCTTAAGTAGCCCCAGTTGGGGATATCATCCCCAACTTTTCTCTTAGATATTCATGTGCATCCTTAGGTAAGGCTTTTGTGAATATATTAGCTATATGTTCCTTTGTATTCACATACTCCAATCTCACTTCTTTGTCCTATACCAACTCTCTCAAGTAATGATACTAGATAGCAATATGCTTGGTCTTAGTATGCATCACATGATTTTTAGATATGTTTAGTGATCTCTTCATTCATTCCTGTCAACAATTGCTTGTTCCACACTATGTTAGAACAATTAATTGTTGTTGATACATATTCAACTTATGTTGTAGATTGGGATATGCAATTTTTCTTCTTGCTTATCCATGAAACTAATCTCTTACCTAGAAAGAAAGCTCCATCACTTGTATTATTTCTGTCATCAACATTTCTAGCCCAATCTGCATTAGCATACACTTTTAGTTTAAACTTGTCATTCTTCTTTTAATACAATCCATAATCCGCTATTCCTTTCAGATATCCTAGTATCCTTTTCACATCCATCATATGGTTCTCCTTAGGATTTGCATAAAATCTAGCAACTATCCCAACTTATAGTGCAATATGTGGTCTCCTATGAACAACATATCGTAACTTTGTAGACACCTTTCTTCATTTGATATGCTTGCAAGCCAACAAAAAAATTGATCTCTCTAAACATAGACATCTCAAACTATTTTCTTATTTTATCTACAAATGACTTACATAATGCATCCTTTCCTGCAAATATGATATCATCAACAAATATTTCTACTAGTAGTATCTCTTATTCAATTTATTCTTCAAATATATATTTCCATCATCATTTGTTGTTGCAAAGCAAATCATCACCAAATATGTGTGCAACCTTTCATACCATGCTCTAGGGCCTTGTTTCAATCCATAAAAATCTTTGTGTAATTTAAATATCATATCACTTATGTTTGGGTCAAAAAATCCTTTAGGTTGTTCAATCTAGACTTCTTCCAAAGTTTCATTCAGAAATGTAGACTTGACATCCATTTGGTACACTTTGAATCCTTCGTAAGAAGAATATGCAAGTAGAGTTCTCACTCCTCCCAATCTTGCAATAGGTGCAAATGACTCCCCATAGTCAATATATTATTCTTGTGAATATCCCTTAAAAAATAATCATTCTTTGTTTCTTGCTAGTTCACCTTTCTCATTTAGCTTGTTTCTAAATACCCACTTTGTTCCAATAACATTCTTGTCCTTTGGTCTAGGTCCTAGTGACTGGGATTTTTTTTCTTCTCTGTATTCTCAATCTCTTCATTCATTGATTGAATCCAATGTTCATTATCTAAATCATGTTTTACTAATTTAGGTTCAACTTCACTTAATAGGCATGTATCACTCCCCAATATTTTTCTTGTCACAACTCCAGTCACTGTCTCCAGTGATTTGACTAGTTGCACAATGTCTTCTCGCATATTTTTCTAATGTAGGCTCTTTTCTTCTTTCTTTGTCTTTAGGTTCATCTTGTATATTTTCCATAGGTAGCACTTCATGCATCTTTTCTTGTTGTTCTAGTTGTTCGTCAATCACTTGCTAACATTCGACAAATTCTACTTGATGCTCAACATGCTCTGCCAAATGCTTGACATCAAATTCTTGATGCTCTACTTGTTGTTGTTGTAACTCATCATGTAATAGATATTCTTTCTCAAAAACTTTCTTCTCAGGTTCATGTAAGGTGTTGGGGTCACCTTCATCAATGCATGTTAATTTTTTTTAATCTTCAGGTTCCTTCTTACATTCAACTTCATTCTTTTCTGCATATTCATCAACTCTCACATTTGCACTTTCCAAAACTTTGTTAGTGTTTCAAACACTTATATTCTTTTCTCTTAGTGGAATATCCTAATAATATGCCTTTTCCATTTCTATTATCTTTTAGTATAACATTTTCTCCCAAAAACTTTGAAACATTTCACATTAGGTGCATAGTCATACCACAACTCAAAAGGTGTAACACTAGTACCTTTCTTGACTTGTACTCTATTCAAGATATAAATAATTGTACTTATAGCTTCTCTCTAGTACCTAGGTGCAATATTCTTCTCCATCATCAATGTTCTATCACAATCCATGATTGATCTATTCCTCCTTTCAGCAATACCATTTTGTGGGGGGATCCTCAATATATTCCTCTATCATTTTAGGATGTGTTAGATCCCTAGATATGAATTCACCTCCTCTATTATATCTCATAAACTTCAAGCTTTTACCTGTTTCTTTTTCAACTCTAGCCAAAAACCACTTAAACATTTGAAATGAATCAAATTTTTGTTTATGTAACATCAGAGTTGTCATTCTAGAGTATTTATCATTAAATAGAATAAAGTATTTTTCAACACACTATCTTTGCACACCAATAGGTCCACAAGATCAGTATGAACCAACTCTAAAATAAGATCATAAGTATAGGTCTTTCTCTTGAAACTAGACTTCTTCATTTTTTCCAATTAACATTGTTTACACATTACATTAGTAGGTTTATTTAATCTTGGTAGCCCTCTTACTTTCTTGATCTTACTAATGCTTACCAAATTATCAAATTTCACACGACAATACCTCTTATGCCATAACCATATATCATCACATTGCTAAACAAGCATGTATCATTAGATAGGGCTAGATAGAATAACTTACCTTTTGTTTAGTCTTTACTTCTAATGAATTCACTAGAACCATTATAGAGTCTAGCATTCTTGTGCTAAAATTCAACTTTGTAGCCATAACTGTTCAACTGTGCCATACTAAAAAAAAGGTTAATTCCTTCAACCCAATAAGCATTATCACATCTAATATTATCAATCAATCTTATTGATCATTTACCTTTCACAAGACATGGTGCATCATTAAAAAATTCAACAATACCTCCTTTATAATGTTCTAAGTTTTCAAACTCACTTTTATCATCAGTCATGTGATTTGAGAAACCACTATCAACTATCCATCTATCACCTTTATTCACACATGAAATAACTGTAGTTTTCACATCTTCATCAGAATCATCTTTCATAGAAACATAAACAAATTCCTCATCTTTACTATTAGAATCATTATCAGTTTCTTCTTCAATAATGTAACAAGACTTCTTACCTTTTCCTTTGTAGTCTTTGTATCCTTTGTTTTATTTTCCATCTCTTCTTCCTTTAAACTTTTCATCTTTCCTCTCATCCTTGTCATCCCTATCAGGACATCTTGCAATAACATGACCAACTTTATTGCATGAAAAACATATAATAGGGAGTTTAACTTTGTATTTGCCTTTACCTCTTGGTAGTCTCCTAGCCATTAATGCTTCATGATCCTCAATATTATCATCAAAAGATTCACTCTCACTATCCTCATACTTTTCTTTCTTCTTCTTAGAATTATGTAAAACCAACTATGACTTGAAAGTAGGTTCAATAGCAGGGGCATTAAAATGATCAAAATTGACAATTCAAAAGCAGTAAGTCTACCAACCCAACTATCCAAGGTTAGATCATTTCGAGGAGTACATCTCAGTTCTTGTATTGCAGAAACTCTAATAGCATAAAAATGAAGTTAAGTTCTCAATAGCTTACTAACCAGAGTCTCATCAATGACATTTCTATTAGCTCCTCTAATAGCATTCACAATTTCTTTAATTCTTCCAACATATTGAGTAATGTTCTCACCTTCTACCATCTTCGTGTCATGAAAATTTCCTCTCAATATTTCTGATTTGGCTCTTAGTACATTCTTTTCTCCTCCATGGATCTTTGCCAACTTTTCTCACATATTCTTTGCAGTATTGTATTCCTTTATTATATCATCAAATTCTGAATAGCACAGGGAAGATGCAATCTCCAACATTGCATGATTGTGCTCTTGTTTCTCCTTAATCTATTGGGATGCCATATGTACAAGTACTATTACATATTCATTCTCTAAATACAATATTGTTGAATCCCCAATCCCAACAATGTGTAGCTTCATCAGACTTTGCCATGCAATGTAGTTCTCCTTGTTGTACATTTTGATCTTTAGCTTTAAGTCCATTCAAAATTTTCTCTACAAGAACTAGAGCTATCATACCAATTGTTAGAATGATTTAGAATAACTAGGTGGGGGCGGGGTGGGGGGGGCGGCGGGGGGGTGAATCAGTTATCCTTAGGTCCAAAAGTATGAATTCAACTTTTCAACTCTTCAAACAACTTAGATCAAAACATTAAGTAATTCAGTCTCTATAACAACCTATTAGCATCATAAACTTGCAGCCCATCATCCCAATAATAACTAACTTGCAGAATTTTAAACATTAAATAGTAAAACATCTCAAATAATATCAATTCAAGTAAGACACTGATATTTAATGTAGAAACCCAATTTAGGAAAAACCACCAATAATGTGCCACCAATTTTTCACTCTTCTAAAGTGAGCTTAGTTAAGAGCCAATCCTGTTAAAGGTTACAATATACACTATTATGTGTGACCTTATTAAAGGATTTAATCATCTTGTTAGGAGTGGCCTTATTGGAGGACTTAAGAACATTTCATTAAAATGTCACCTTGATTAAAGGTTTTACAAATGATTATTAGGTTAACCTTGATTAAAGGATTTCAACTAATACAATGGTTAGAAAGTAACAAAGTGTTGATCTAATAAATACAATTCACATTGCAAATACAAATCATAATTCAATTCAACAATTGATTCATTGGCTGGCCTCCATTATCATCTCCATCACTGAATCACTTGGCCACTCTTCACCTCAACTCTTCACTATTTAACCTTCTACTCAAGTTCACCAATCAATAAAATCAACAACTGCTCCTACCTTTTATTTGGTTAGCCCTTATAACTCCTTAAATAGGTAGCTTTAATCTTTATCTGCTTAAACACCACCATTGATCTTAGGTTTCGGTTGGATTCATCAAATCTTTCCATGTTTTGTTTCCTCCTCCTTTTAGAAACTTCTCAAAACTTCTCTTTGAATCCATGTCTAGAAATGCTCAAACATGGTTTCTGCTTCATTAAATATTCCATCTCATTGATCCTTATCTTCAAAATGCTTTACATATTTCAATAATTCAACTATGTTAGGCAAGAATCTCATTTCCTTCACAAAATAACAAATGGTGATACTCGGCTAAAACTATGTTCCTTAGCCTCAGTCATCTCTAGATAACTTGGTCATCACTAATATTCTATCTCGACTTAAATTGTCTTTACTCAATCCTTTTTACTAAAGCTCTATCCAACTATTCTAATACTCTATATTTACTGGTGCTTAGTCAATACTATATTTTCTTGACTTCTTCTAGTCACTAGGTCAACACTAAGCTAGGATAGCTCAACTTCAACTATAAGTTCCTTAATCTTCTTCTTTGAAGCTTGACTTAGCCTATGTATATGTTCTTCATTGTTCATCTCTTCTAGGTTTCAACACAACTAGCTTCTCCACTTAGTGTTATGATAAAACAACACATTATCTTGTCAAAGTCCAATTGATCAAGTACCCATTGTAATTCCACATAACTCAACCTTTCCACTAGGTCTTCTTGTTATCTCTTCTTCTCAAATCCTCTTCATCAATCATCTTGATATGGCACTCTACTCAAGTAGCAACTATCTCACCAATAAAGTTTGATGTCAATAACAACATGAAAATTGTTCCACTAATAGTTTCCAACAAACTTTGGGTACATGATCCTACATACACATTTAATAGGAAGTTAATTTTTAGCAAACAAAAAGACACAAAGAATGAGCCAACTTCCTTGAAGATTATACATAAAGTGGGTAGAAATACTTGAGCCCATCCAATCATAATTGATTCTCTTATAGTGGATGCCTAGCTTATGTGGACCCTTAAGATCATTTGAATAGTCACTACAGACTTAACACAAAGAAAAAATCATGCCCCTTGCTTTTGTAGTTCTAGTGATTTAGACATCCTCAAGTTTCTCAAGGTTTATGATAACAAAAATAAATACCAATGATGCAAAGAAAGTTTACAATTTTGACCACATTGTTCTAGTCCATAAGACATCATAGATATAAGCAAAAATATATAAAGCCATAATTGTTCAAAATTTATAAAATATTTGTGCTTTGGTTTTAGTATGTTTTAGGCTCTATCTTTTTGTTTGTGGATGTTTGTTTATAAGTATTTTTAAGGAACATTCTTGTTTAGGTTCAATGTCAATTTTGATATGATTGGGGTGGTAAGAAATACTATTGATTAAATTGTTGGAAAAATTATTTTTGTTATCCATTATAGGTAGATGGTGTTAAGAAACACCTTTATTTATGGTAGTGTATGTGATATTTATGCTTAAAGAGTGTTAATAAACACTTAGCCTATGTCAATGGAAAACTTCCCTAGACTGTAACCTAGACTTGATAAAGTTTGGCAGATCAACCATGTATGATATAATGGATTTGTCAACAAGAATTTCTAGGAGAGAGGTTTGCAGTGAGATATGATCATCCTAGTACTTAGATCCAAATGAATGGATAATATATTGTAAATTTTATGTAAAGCTCAATGGTGTCTCAATTTCAATGGTAACTATGTTGGCACAAGACAACAAGCTAGGATAAAAGAGCTTGGTCAAGATATTGACATGAGATACTTAACTAATTCACTTTAGGATAATGACTATTGCTGATCAGAGTCAACGTTTACGAGATGACTATAAATCTGACGATTAAACTCAACCTCTTTGAAATGACTAGGAACTTGCTGATGACAAGATATGATTGTCCAAAGCATGAGATGTAGGTTGACGCAAGATCTCACACAACTGATAAATTTAGGGCTAAGCCTCAGATTTACAATTTTTTGAAAGTTTAGAATTTTGGATCTATTTGAATTTTTAGACATTTTGAATTTTTTGAATTTTAAGATATTTTGATGCTTTTTATATTTTAATATAATTAGATGTTTTTGAATTTCTTCAAGAATATTTTTCATATTACTTTGAATTGTTAGAGACTACAAGTTCTCAAGAAAGATTTAATTATTTTTCCCCTAGTGTCTACAAAGGTGTAGAACATGTTGGATTAGAAATTTAATGCATGAAATGGATAGGTAATGATGCATGAAGTAAGTGAATGTGATTCTTAAGGACCAAATCTTCAAGATTTCCCAAGTTGGGAAATGGAAAATAGTCATGTGATGTATTTGAATAAGGAAATAGAATTCAATGATCTAGACAACATATAGGATAATGATCTAATGCCATGAAAGCAATGAGTCCCCAAAAGTGGACATTTCATAAGGCTAATAAGAGTCATGTTTTTCTTCTTCTTTTTCCTTCTTTTTTTTTTTTTCCTTCAATGCGATTTAGACCAAAGGATCAGATAAGATAATGATAGGATAGAATGATCAAGATGGGCATAGCTATGAAGGCTATGAGTGAATAATTTGGGAAGAGAAATATCATGATAGGGTAACTGATAGGTAAGATAGCTAATGCTCATAGATAGTTCAACTTTGTCAAGATCAAAGGTGAAGGAGGGAATAGTTCGATAATAAAGGATTACGCATGACAAATTTTCACCATGTTATCATTATGGTACATATCCAAGGTACCATAAGAAATGGTTTTTTCCACAATACATATTTATTTCTCCTTACTTTTTTGAGTAAGGCACCTATATACCAAGTTTTCACCTAGGAACTTTTCTATTTTACTCTTATTATTATTATTATTTTAAAAAAAATATGGAAGGAATTCAAGCCTTTTTCTCTTTGGATAATGCTCCTCTTGAAAGGATATGTTATTATGGGTTGAGGCCACTAAAAGGAATGCTAAAATACGATGATAGGGCAGTAGAAAGGAGACAATAGCTAAAATAGAGGTATATGGGGAACAAGATTTTATGCATTAGATGTCATAAATAGGATGGAATGATAGAAGGAAGAAGGATAATATATAAGTGTGGGATATTGGATAGGGTATTGAAAGGATTATTCAAGGGTAGATGAAAAAGTATGCAATATCAACATTAATGCACACCTTAAAAGGTTGTGAATTGATGGAGGAAACATGGACGGAATATCTTTTGGCTTTGATGCATAGGTATTGGAAGATGTTTGGAACAAGATGGAGTGGAAGCTTTAGGAAGCTTGGATGCCAAATCTGAAATTTATTTATATTCAAGTCCATTAAAAGAGACTTGGGAATCTGTGGACCTCTATGTGTTTGGTCCACTGATGATGAACCTAATTTTGTGAGATTTGAATGGCACTCTGGTTGTCACAAAATATGACTGATCGCCATCTAATCTAGATACCAAACTCAGTGAGAAGATGTTGAAGCCAAATGGCCTCAGTGGCGACATTTATAGCCCCCCGATGCTCAGCCTCAATAGAAGATAGAGCAATAGAAGACTGCTTTTTGCTCGACCAACAAACAGGACCTAGCCCAAGTGAGAAGCTATACCCTGAAGTAGACTTGGGATCCTCAGAATCACCTGCCCAATCTGAATCTGTGTAATCCACCAAATCAAGCTCAATACTTGTTGTGTACTGAATCCACAACTATGAGAACCCTGATTGTAGTGAAGGATTCGCTTGGCTGCTTTCCAGTGCAGCTCATGGGGCTCCTGCATGAATCGAGAGACCATGCCTACAACATAGGAGATGTTAGGTCTCATATGAGTTAGATAAATGAGACTCCCAACAAGTTCGTAGTACAAAGTGCCATCAACAACTGGAGAAGAACATTGAGCATGAAGTTTGACTCCAGAAAGGAAGGGAGTCAGAGCAGGCTTATAGTTAGCCATATGAAACCTCGAGAGAAAAATCTAGAGCATACTTGGACTGTGTGATGGTGATCCCAGAAGGAGACTAAAGGATCTCAATCCCGAGAAAGTAATGCAACAAGCCCAAGTCAGTCATAAAAAAACTATCCTAAAGGGCCACTTTGATAGCCTTAATGGTGGGTGAAGAATTTCTTGTGATCAGAAAGTCATCAAAATACAAAACAAAAAATAGAAGTGAATCACCTTGTTGCAAAATGTAGACATTAGGATCAGAATAGCACCGAGTGAACCCAACTGATAGAAGGAAGGAGTCCATCTTGGCATACCAGGCCCGAGAAGCCTGTTTGAGGCCATAGAGAGACTTTTGAAGATGACACACAAGTGAAGAATCCTGAAGGAAGCCATGTGGCTACTCCATGTAGATCTCCTCATGAAGGTCACCATGAAGAAAAGTACTCTTCACATCCATTTGATGTACTTCCCAACGATTAGCTGCAGTAATGGAAAGAACAATTCGAATGGAATTCATTCAGGCAACTGGCACAAAAGTCTTAGAGTAGTCAATCCTAGGAACCTGGTAGAATCCTTTGGTGACCAAGCAAGCCTTGTGTTTATCAACTGACCCATCTTGTGCAAATTTTGTCCGATAGATCCACTTAGATTGAACAAGTTTTCTTCCTTTAGGAAGAGGGACAAGATCCCAACTGTGGTTCCTCATCAAGGAACTATACCTTCCTGCATAGTTGTATCCCACTCAGGAATACCAAAAGCCTCATGAAAGGACTGTGGATCTGAAGCAGTAGCAATGAAGACATGTGGAGCATCTTGGAATTGTGAACAAGTTCACTTGGTGTCTGATGGATCCCCAACCCAATCAACTGCAGACTACAAGGTTTGTCTAGCCCAAAGTGGATAGGAAGATGGAGAATCTAGAGGGGAATCATTAAACTTTGAATGATGACTAGGAGAGGAAGGAGGTGAGTTCTCTGAATCAATTTCTGCATTAGAAGTAGAGGTAGAAGACTGTTTAGGTGAATCTAACTCATCAGAAGATCTGTCATGTATTCAAAGTGACTCTAATGTCAAGGTAGAAGGAGTTGGAGA
The DNA here is from genome assembly GCA_028749045.1 of Cupressus sempervirens. Classification (NCBI taxonomy): domain Eukaryota; kingdom Viridiplantae; phylum Streptophyta; class Pinopsida; order Cupressales; family Cupressaceae; genus Cupressus; species Cupressus sempervirens. The sequence goes on along the minus strand of CM053791.1, from coordinate 483,425,902 downwards.
AGTGATAAAAAGAAAGCTTGAAGATCCCTCCTCAAACTGAACACTCCTCTCAATGAATAACTCATGTGTAGTAGGGTGGAGCAATCGATAACCCTTCACACCATCAGGATAACCTACAAATATGCAAGGTCTGCTTTGCGAATCCAAGGCCTTATGTTTCTTTGTAGGAATGTGGGCCCATGTAGGGGAGCCAAAAACTTGAAAGTGCTTAATTGATGGTTTCTGACCGCTCCAAGCTTCAAAAGGAGTAACTCCCTTCAAGGCTCGGTGAGGAACACGGTTCTGGATATAACAAGCATAGTTAATGGCTTCTGCCCAATACTGTGGTGCAAGAGATCTAGAGTGAATCATACAGTTTTCCATTTCCTTCAAGGATCTATTCTTCCATTTTGCAACACCATTTTGTTGAGGATTGTATGGAACTAAATGTTGTAAATCAATCCGCTGTAAAGTGAAAAATCTTTCAAACCGATGGTTGACATACTCACCACCATTGTCTATGCACAAAACCTTGATAGCTTTCCCAAATTGCTTTTCTTCAAAAATTTTGAAGTCTTGAAAATGATCAAATACATTTGACTTCTATTTGAGAAAGTACACCAATGTATATTGAGAAAGGTCATCAATGAACATGAGGACATATCGAGCCCTACTGAAAGAAGGATGTTGAAATGGACCAGCCAAATCATTGTGAACTAACTCTAGTATCTGTGAAGCTCTCCATCCCTTACTTTTGTCAAACTTTTCCTTAGGATGCCTGCCAAAAATTCAACCTTGGCAAACACCTCCTGAGAATTGAATCGAAGGCAACCCTATGACCATGTTTTGCTGGTTGAGCTGATGCAAATAATGAAAGTTAAGATGGCCAAATCGCTCATGCCATAATTTACTCACATAATTAGAGTGAGTAAGAAAAACAGACGAAGGAGGATCAAAAAAAAAGTGAGAAAACAGATAGAGTCATGACTGATGATCTGCTCTCCCAACTGCAACTACAGAATCACTATGCAACTCACATATCTCCATTGAATCAGGAGTGAACTCAACCTGCTTGCTTGAACCTGTGTGAGTGATCTAGTATATTGATAGAAGATTGGTTGATAATGAAGGTACACAAAGAACATCATGGAATGTGCCATCCCCCACATCAACAGACCCTCTCCCACACACCTCAACAGGAGTGTCATCACCCATCAAAATAGAAGGCATAGTACATGGCACCAAGGATGCAAGTTTTTCCTTAGATGAAGCCATGTGGTGTGAAGCACCCAAATAAAGAACCCAAGTGGATGGTGAGGAAGCAACTGCAACAAGAGCCTTGCCCTTTCCTTTCCCCTTGTGGTTTTCTTTTGCCTTGTTAGACTCTTCATTTGAACTTTGTTTGATAGACTCAGGAACACTAATATTATTCTTCTCAAGAACGTATGTCAAGTGATCAATTTATTTCTTCAAACATTTATGTTCATCATGATCGGGTCTTTTACAATAGGCACATTTAACCTTTTCTTTCTTAGGCTTATCGCCCTTAGAGGATGAGGTATCAATAGTTTCTTTTGAAGCAATTGGTATCTGATCCTTCTTTTCCTCACTATTATTTTGTTTCTCATCCTTACTATTGTTGTTACTACTTTGTCCTTTTTGTTCTTTTGTGCCTTGGTTGGTAGCTAAGGCATGTGACTTAGAGGATTTAAGAGTGCCCCTCTGGATTAGCTTGTCCTGTTCTCAAGTGAGATTGACAACAAAATCATCTAGAGATGGCATGGTGAATTGAGTACCAAGTGCACCCTTAGTAGCATAGAAGGTAGAGACAAACACAGAATATTCTGAACTTAGCTTAGACAGAATACTAAGAATTAGTTGTTAGGTCTATGGGGTCATATGTTGGAAAATGAATTAATTAGTTTAAGTCTAGGAAATTTCAACACAATCCAAGATTTCTTCACCAAATTAAAATCACTAAGGCTGTAGTTAAAACAATGTGGAATTGAAAAGAAAGATGAACAACTGATTCTTAGTATTCTCTCTAAACTAAGTTTAGAATATCCTGTGTTTGTCTCTACCTTCTATGCTACTAAGGGTGCACTTGGTACTCAATTCATCATGCCATCTCTAGATGATTTTTCTGTCAATCTCACTCGAGAACAGGACAAGCTAATCCAGAGGGGCACTCTTAAATCCTCTAAGTCACATGCCTTAGCTACCAACCAAGGCAAAAAAGAACAAAAAGGACAAAGTAGTAACAACAATAGTAAGGATGAGAAACAAAATAATAGTGAGGAAAATAAGGATCAGATACCAATTGCTTCAAAAGAAACTATTGATACCTCATCCTCTAATGGCGATAAGCCTAAGAAAGAAAAGGTTAAATGTGCCTATTGTAAAAGACGCGGTCATGATGAACATAAATGTTTGAAGAAAAAAATTGATCACTTGACATACATTCTTGAGAAGAATAATATTAGTGTTCATGTGTCTATAAAACAAATTTCTAATGAAGAGCCCAACAAGGAAAAAGAAAAAAACAAGGGGAAAGGAAAGGGCAAGGCTCTTGTTGCAGTTGCTTCCTCACCATCCACTTGGGTTCTTGATTCGGGTGTTTTACAACACATGGCTTCATCTAAGGAAGAACTTGCATCCTTGGAGCCATGTACTATGCCTTCTATTTTGATGGGTGATGAAACTCTTGTTGAGGTGTGTGGGTGAGGGTCTGTTGATGTGGGAGATGGCACATTCCATGATGTTCTTTGTGTACCTTCATTATCAACCAATCTTCTATCAATATACCAGATCACTCACACAGGTTCAGGCAAATGGGTTGAGTTCACTCCTGATTTAGTGGAGATACGTGAGTTGCATAGTGATTCTATAGTTGCAATTGGGAGAGTAGATCATCAGTCATGACTCTATCTATTTTCTCACTTTGTTCCTGATCCTCCTTCATCTATTTTTCTCACTCACTCTAATGATGTGAGTAAATTATGGCATGAGCAGTTTGGCCATCTTAACTTTTGCTATTTGCATCAGCTCAACCAGCAGAACATGGTCACAGGATTTCCTTTGGTTCAATTCTCAGGAGGTGTTTGCCAAGGTTGCATTCTTGGTAAGAATCCTAAGGAAAAGTTTGACAAAAGTAAGGGATGGAGAGCTTCACAGATACTAGAGTTAGTTCACAGTGATTTGGCTGGTCCATTTCAACATCCTTCTTTCAATAGAGCCCGATATGTCCTCACATTCATTGATGACCTTTCTCGATATACATGGGTGTACTTTCTCAAACAGAAGTCAGAGGTATTTGATCATTTTCAAGATTTCAAAATTTTTGAAGAAAAGCAATTTGGGAAAGCCATCAAGGTTTTGCGCAAAGACAATGGTGGTGAGTATGTCAACCATTGGTTTGAAAGATTTTGCACTTCAGAGGGGATTGATTTACAACATTTAGTTCCATACAATCCTCAACAAAATGGTGTTGCAGAACGGAAGAATAGTTCCTTGAAGGAAATGGAAAATTGTATGATTCACTCTAGATCTCTTGCACCACAGTATTGGGCATAAGCCATTAACTGTGCTTGTTATATCCAAAACCGTGTTCCTCACTAAGCCTTGAAGGAAGTTACTCCTTTTGAAGCTTGGAGCGGTCAGAAACCATTAGTTAAGCACTTTTGAGTTTTTGGCTCCCCTGCATGGGCCCACATTCCTACAGAGAAACGTAAGGCCTTGGATCCACAAAGTAGACCTTGCATATTTGTAGGTTATCCTAATGGTGTGAAGGGTTATCGATTGCTCCACCCTACTACACATGAGTTATTCATTGAGAGGAGTGTTCAGTTTGAGGAGGGATCTTCAAGCTCACTTTCTATCACTTCTCCAACTCCTTCTACCTTGACATTAGAGTCACTTGGAATACATGATAGATCTTCTGATGAATCAGATTCACCTCAACAGTCTTCTACCTCTACTTCTGATGCAGAAAGTGATTCAGAGAACTCACCTCCTTCCTCTCCTAGTCATCATTCAAAGGTTAATGATTCCCCTCCAGATTCTCCATCTTCCTGTCCACTTTGGGCTAGAAAAACCTTGTAGTTTGCAGTTGATTGGGTTGGGGATCCATCAGACACCAGGAAAACTCGTTCACAATTCCAGGATGCTCCACATGTCTTCATTGCTACTGCCTTAGATCCACAATCCTTTAATGAGGCTTCTGGTATTCCTGAGTGGGATATAGCTATGTAGGAAGAGTATAGTTCCTTGATGAGGAACCACACTTGGGATCTTGTCCCTCTTCCTAAAGGAAGAAAACTTGTTCAATGTAAGCGGATCTATCGGACAAAATTTGCAGCAGATGGGTCAGTTGATAATCACAAGGTTTGCTTGGTCACCAAAGGATTCTCCCAAGTTCCTAGGATTGACTACTCTAAGACTTTTGCGCTAATTTCCCAAATGAATTCCATTCAAATTGTTCTTGCCATTGTTGTAGCTAATCATTGAAAAGTACATCAGATGGATGTGAAGAGTGCTTTTCTTCATGGTGACCTTCACCAGGAGATCTACATGGAGCAGCCATAGGGCTTCCTTCAAGATTCTTCACTTGTGTGTCATCTTCAAAAGTCTCTCTATGGCCTCAAATAGGCTTCTCGGGCCTGGTATGCCAAGATGGAATCCTTCCTTCTATCAGTTGGGTTCACTTGGTTTCATTCTGATCCTAATGTCTACATTTTGCAACAGGGTGATTCACTTCTATTTTTAGTTTTGTATGTTGATGACTTGCTGATCATAGGAAGTTCTTCACCCACCATTAAGGCTGTCAAAGTGGCCCTTCAGGACATTTTTTTGATGACTGACTTGGGCTTGTTGCATTACTTTCTCAGGATTGAGATCCTTTAGTCTCCTTCTAGGATCACCATCACACAGTCCAAGTATGCTCTAGATTTACTCTCGAGGTTTCATATGGTTGACTATAAGCCTGCTCTAACTCCCTTCCTTTTTGGAGTCAAACTTCATGGTCAATGTTCTTATCCACTTGTTGATGGCACTTTGTACTGCCAACTTGTTGGGAGTCTCATTTATCTGACTTATACGAGACCTGATATCTCCTATGCTGTAGGCATGGTCTCTCAATTCATGCAGGAGCCCCATGAGTTGCACTGGAAAGCAGCTAGGTGGATCCTTCACTACATTTAGGGTTCTCATAGTTGTGGGATTCACTACACAGCATGTATTGAGCTTGATTTGGTGGGCTACATAGATTTAGATTGGAGCTGATTCTGAGGATCACAAGTCTACTTCAGGGTATAGCTTCTCAATTGGGTCAGGTCCTGTTTGTTGGTTGAGAAAAAAGCAGTCTGCTATTGCTCTATCTTCTACTGAGGCTGAGTATCAGGGGGCTATAAATGTCGCCACTGAGGCCATTTGGCTTCAACATCTTCTCACTGAGTTTGGTATCTAGATTAGACAACCATCAGCCATATTTTGTGACAACCAGAGTACCATTCAGATCTCACAGAATTTGGTTCATCATCAGTGTACCAAACACATAGAGGTCCACATGCACTACATCTGGGAGCTCATCCATGGTCATGCCATTGACCTTCACTATTGTTTGACTTCCAAGCAAGTTGCTAATATCTTCACCAAACCCTTCACTGAGAGAAAGTTCCTTCATTTGAGAGCTTTGTGGGGGTGCGAGATGCTTCATCTTTTTGGGGGGGCCTCTTCCTCTCACTCGGAGTCCTGACTTTTTTTGGGGGGTCTCTTTTCTCTCTCTTTTGGGAAATATTATTTACATGGGTTCTTCATCAGGCTTGACTTGCTAGGACCCATTTCTACATCCACCTAAGCTTCACTTATGGGGGGGTGTTAGTGTAGTTTTTTGTTTTTCCTATTTTGGTAGGTTTTTCTTACACTTTTAATAATATCGCTTAGGTTATTAAAGCATGTTTTATTAGGTGAATGGTTGTGAGGTGTCACCTTATTACATGTGAACATCCATTAGCTATCTTGGGAAGATACTTTGCTATCTTTAGTCCAATAGATGGTTGCTCCTCATTGGTTGGTGTTGCCACCTCCTCCCTCTTCCTAGCCTATATAAGCATGCTACCTGGCTTGTATTTGCATCTCTTGTTTTTGCATCCTCTTAATGCTATTTTTCTTCTCGCATTTGCATTACTCTCTTGGAGACTAACTCTGTGTTGCTATTTTGATTTTGTATCATTTGCATTCATAGTTCAGATATTTATTCTTTGCACTAGTTTTTTGGGTTATTAATCTTTTCAGATTCTAACAGATGGGTGGTCATGAAGCAAGGTTGTTATGTGTGAGAACCTAAGGGAGACAAGGAGTCAAGGGTTTTTCTTCATCTAGTGACCTAAGAGAAGAGTTTGCAATGGCATGCTAAGTAAGAAGACTTAAGAAGATGAGTGCTTGAAGGGTGAACAAGCTATCAGAACTAAAAAGTATGAAGGCCAAGCAGAATTGAGGACTGAACAGAGATATGTAATCTACAAGAGAAGTTGTAAGTTGTATTAGATCAAAGCCTTACTATTACTCTCTAAAAATTGTATCAGTCTAGAGTAAATCCTTTCTATTAAGGTTGACCTAATAGTCATTTGTAAATCCTTTAACCAGGTGACATTCCAAGTGAATGGTCTAAAGTCCTCTAACAAGACTCACTCCTAATAGGGTGATTGAAATCCTTTAACAAGGTCACATTTAATAGTGTCTATTATAACCTTTAATAGGGTTGGCCTTTCATAGGGCATCACTTCAGAAGCGTGAAAAAAGTAGCATGTTATTGGTGGTTTTTTCCAAATTGGGTTTCCACATAAATCATTGTGTCAAGTTTTTTGATGAATCTGTGATGTTTCATGCTTTACATTTCTACAAGTTGATTTAACAATAACCTACAAGTTTTAAGTGATTGCATAATCTTAATGATGCATGCATGAGTATAAATGTTTTATGGGTTCACTAAAGCTGGAAAAAAAAGAACATTTATTTATACATTTGGACCTTGAATAACTAATTCACCCCCCCCTCTCGATTATTCTAAAGTATTCCAACATAAAAGTGTAACCTATTGAAAATGAACACAACTAATGAACATTTTTTTATAGCTAAAGTTGAGGAAATTTTTTATGGCATAAAATATTTTTGCATGTCAATTTTGATAATCTAATAAAGGTTAGCAAGAAGAAAAGTGTTAGAGGTTTTCCTACTTTTGTTGAACCTAGGAATACTATGTCTAATGAGTGTCAATATGGAAACATGACAAGTTCTATTTTTACTAGTAAATCCTATTCAATAGAGAGTATTCTTTATCTAATATATATTGATTTATATGGACCGGTTAGACCTAAGAGCTATTATGGTGATAAGTATTTTATATTATATGTTAATGATTATTCAAGGATGATGTTAGTCATGCTTTTGAAAGTCAAGTCTACTTCATTTCACATGTTTAAGATGTATAAAACAAGAGTTAAAAAGGAGATAGGTAAAATACTTAAGTGTCTTAAATCTAATAGAGGAGGTGAATTCACTTCACATGTGTTCACTACATTTTGTAATGAGAAAGGAATCAAGAGGCAATTTATAGCACCAAGAACAACCCAAGAAAATAGAATTATAGAGAGAAGAAAAAAATCCATAATTGAATGTGCAACAACACTATTGAAGAAAAAAGGAGTGGTACATATATTTTGGAGTGCAAAAATGAGTATTATTGTTTATACATTAAACATGGTATAACTAAAGAAATGTATGAACAAAACCCCTTATGATCTTTGGTATGGTCATACTCCTAGTGTAAGTTATTTCAAAATCTTTGGGAGTAAATTCTACATAAAGAAAGATGAATTAAAAGGCAAGTTTTTTTTGGATTGGTAAACCACTGAAGGCTAGATTAGTTATTGTTATTCGTTATAATTAATTATTTTTATGTGTTAAGCGAATTTGAACCTAAGACCTCTGACATGGGAGGCTCACAAGTTACCATTGTGTTGTAGGCTCTTGCCTAAATTAAAAGGAAAGTTTGATTCTAAAAGTGGTGAGGGAATATTTCTTTGTTAGTCCACTAGAATTAAATCTTATAAATGTTTGAAAAATTGGACTAACAAGATCGTTGAAACTGAAATGTCAAGATTAATGAATTTTATGATAAGAATGAGGAAGACAATAAGAAGGAACTAGAAGACTACAGTAAATTTGTGTACATTGAATAGGTGAAACCAGCTACAACATCACATTTGAATGGATAAGTAAATGATGTACTACTGATGAACATTGAAGATGGTAACCAAACAATATAGTTGGTACTTCCAAGGTATTTGAAACATAATCATTCTCAAAATTAAAGTATTGGAGATAAAAATAATGGTGTACTAACAAGAAGCATGAAAAAAGAAACTACATGTTTGTTATCATAATTTGGACCTAAGATTGTAAAGGATGCATTAAAGGATGTTGATTGGATTAATGAAATGAAAGAGGAATTTGATCAATTTGAGAAGAAAAAACTTGGAACTTGGTACCCATACTTAGTGAAAAATTTGTTTTAGGTACTAAGTGGATTTTTAGGGACAAGTTGAATGAAAATGGTGAAGTAATGATTAGGAATATGGTGAGATTGGTTTGCAAAGGATATGCAATAGAAGAAGGAATTGATTATGGTGAAACTTTTTCTCATGTTAATAGACTTGAAGGTGTTAGAATACTTCTAGCATATGTCACTTATAAAGTATTTAAGGTTTATCAAATGGATGTGCTATCTACATTTTTTAATGGAGTATTGGAAGATAAAATTTATGTTGAGCAACCTGAAGGTTTTTTTATTGAAAGAGGTAAAGACATGGTATGTAAATTGCAAAAGGCTTTTTATGGATTGAAACAAGCACCAAGAGAATCATATGAAAGACTTCATGCCTATCTTATGATAAGTGGATTCAAAGAAATAAGGATAATACCAATTTTTATCTTAAATCTAAAAGTGAAGATATGATATTGATTGCTGAAATATTTGTTGATGACATGATATTTTGTGTAAATGAGGCATTGGGCAAGTCATTTATAGAAGAGATGAGAAAATATTTTAAAATGTTGACGATTGGAGAGATCAAATTATTCATTGGACCTCAAGTACAAAAAATGAAGAAAGGTATCTATATCAATCAATCTAAATATTATAATGAGATTCCAAGAAATTTTGGAATGGAATATTCTAGAGCAATAGGCTGCAAATTATCTAAAGAGGATGAATCTAAAGAGGTAAATGAAACTCTATACAAATTAATGATTGGTAAAGTACAATATGTTATTCATAGTAGACCAAATATTACACATTTAGTTGTCATAGTTGTAAGATTTTCTTCAAGTCCTAAAGAATCACATATGGTTGTTGTGAAGAGGATCTTTAGATATCTCAAAGGAATGAAAGACTATGGCCCATGGTATGCTAAAGAAGGGGATTTTAGTTGGAATGTATTTACTAATGTTTCTTGGCTAGTAATGTTGATGATAGAAAAAACACAAGTAGAGGATCATTCTTTCTTGGTGAAAGATTAGTGTCATTAATGGGAAAGAAGACAAAATAGATTTCACAATCTATTGCAAAGTTAGGGTATGTTGTTGTTTTTAATTGTCAATAGGTAATATGGATAAAGAAAATTCTTGAAGGAATTCATGAATAGGTTAAATAACCAATTTTTATCAATTGTAATAATACTATTGTAATAAATATTTTCAAAAATCTAATTATGCATTCAAATACAAAGTGTATAGCAATAAATTATCATTTTCTAAGGGAACAAGTACAAGAGAAAGATGTAAGGCTTGATTATGTGTCTAACAAATAATAGGTTGTTGATATATTCACCAAGCCACTACCAAAAGATATTTTTAAATACCTCAAAGGTAGACTAGGGTTCATTCCCCTATCTATAACTAATTGAAAGAAGACATTGATTACATCAATTCATATGAGAACATCATATGTATGAATTTACCTATAAGTGAACTACTTGACTATGGGAGAAGTCTTAGTAAGTTTAAATTCTTAAGTAAATGAAGAAAGGACATGCAATCTACAACAAAGCACAATAAGAGATTAAGCAAAGACAAGAGATTGTAATAGACAAAAAAGAGTCAAAGGGAGAGATGTATATAAGAAAGAGAGATCTACATGAATTAATGATTTTTTTCCTTTGACATTGATGTCAATGGGGTAGAATATTATTCTCTATTGTCAACAAGTAGGAATATATGCAATTGGGGGACCATGAACAAAGAACAAGGAAAACATTGAAAGAAATAGAAAAATTGCTCTATTTATTGAAGATAAGTGTTTCCATTAGGAAACACAGAAGCTAAGAAATGTTACATTAAAAAAGAGAAATATTTTCATTAATGTATGTTTGGCAATGCGAGGTAGTTCTAGCAATGCCAAAGGGGAAGATTGTTGGCACAAATGATGAAGAGATTATTGCAATGATGAATTGATGAAGGAATTGATACATATTTGATGATAGGTAAATCATTTATTGGTTGACATTGATGTCAACTATTTGAGTAAGTGCATTTAGCATGTTACCAAATAAAGATTAAGTAAAAGAGTTACAATATGAATTAAGTTTTTTTATCCTGCGAAAAGGTTAATCTATGAGTCATGGTGCCATATTTGTGATAAAACCTATTAATATGAATAATTTAGTAAGTTATGATTACTAAGCCCAAATTGGGTACTTATTAAGGGGGTCATGAACAAAGAACAATGAAAACATTGAAAGAAGTGGAAACATTTCTCTATTTATTGAAGATAAGTGTTTCCATTAGGAAACATAGAAGCTAAGAAATGTTACATTAAAAAAGAGAAATGTTTTCATCAGTGTATGTTTGGCAATGCGAGGTACTTCTAGCAATGCCAAAGGGGAAGATTGTTGGCACAAATGATGAAGAGATTATTGCAGTAATGAATTGATGAAGGAATTGATACATATTTGATGACAGGTAAATCATTTATTGGTTGACATTGATGTCAACTATTTGAGTAAGTGTATTTAGCATGTTACCAAATTAAGATTAAGTAAAAGAGTTACAATATGAATTAACTATTTTTATCCTATTGAAAGGTTAACCTATGAGTCATGGTGCCATATTTATGAAAGAACCTATTAACATGAATAATTTAGTAAGTTATGATTACTAAGCCCAAATTAGGTAATTATTAAAACACTCAGTGCCATGCAGTCAATAGATTTGGATTTTACTTCAGATTGATGAAATATTACACAGATTGATTAGAGGATATGATTGCCGATGATGTCAAGATGGTGTGGTTAAGAAAAAAAATTATAATGTTCACAAGAAAATGTAGATTGGTGATTTATAACTGCCACTAATAGGAATAGGCAAATGGATAAATTGGACAAATAGGTAAACTAGAAAAACATGTAAAATGTACATATAGGTAAAGGATGAACAGGTGAACTTGACCAAGTCATAAATTTTTATGGAGTGGTCATGAGGCTCAAATTTTTATTGGGATACGAGATGATTTTCAAGGAGTAGGAAGGTATTTGTATGATTTGTGGAAAATATTTGACAACACATTGATCAAGGTAATACATTTTAGGAGGATTGTTATATAAGTTTCTTTTTGGTTAAAATAGCTTATGAGATGGAACAAATTCCACAGTGAATTTTAATTGAGAGCTAATGAGGTTAGAGGAGGATGATTTATAGATAGTTAGATGTGTTTTGTCTTATCAAACTTGATTTGGATAATTGGATTTAGAGTTTATTAAGAAGGTGGAAGGAAGTTCTACTTAAGGGCAATATAATTAAAGATAAAGTTGTTGATTGCAGAGTTGGAGAAGGTTACTATGATCGAGTAAGTACAAGAATCAACTATAATCAATCTAGAGAAGAGTGTTGAGTATGATAAAGAGTTATAATAATTAATAGGATATGATCATGCAGAGGTAGTGAAAATCACATATCATTTTCTTTTTATTGCTCTCTAACTATGTTATAATAGAAAAATCCCTTAACAAGATGGATTTTAACATGTCCCTATTGTAAAATACTTTAGACATTTGAAAGAGTCTTCAAAATTATCTAACTAGGTTTCTCACAATAGGAACAAGACTTTAACATATATATAGGTAATTCCCTTAATCGAGTAGCATCTAACAATTCCTTTTTTAACCCTTAATTGAGCAAGATTCTCACAAGGTATATTCTAGAGGAGTACACAGTTTGTGATCATTATCTCACACTATGGTTTTCACTCAAATAGGGTTTCCATGAGATAAATATAGTGTCTACATTGTCTGTTTGATTTTATTATGGTTGCATGTTGTTGAAAAGGCTTATTCACTTTATGTGATGATTGAATGTTTAAGAGCTCAAAGTTTTAATTAGTGAACCTGGTCAAATTGTTCTATGATTTGGTGATTACTTTATTCATCCCCTAGTAATTAGGCATGTAGTAACACTAAGAACATGTCCATCTTTATGTAATTCATTTGAAAACCTTTCTTTAGGTTGAACTATTCTTAGAGATCTAGAAAATTTAATGTTTTCTAGGTTTTTTGTCATGATCACAAATCCACAGTCAAAATTATAGTCACAATTTTAGATACACAATTTTTGGAGGAAAAAGCCATCTTCTCTTGCTTATCTCAAGGTAAAATTTTCATCATATCTTTTATCTATTACCATATACCTATCTCCATATCTTAATTGGGCTATTGGCATACATGTAGTGCCTAGATCCATTTTACTCTTGTCTTTAAATCAATTGGTTCAATTTACATTCACATTGCACATCTTAAAGTTAATTAACATTGCATGAAATAAGACTTGTTTGGATACTTCTTTGATACAATTTGGGTTTAACTTATTGACATCCCTTCATCCTACTTGGTTTGTACTAATCTAACTTGGATTATATTAAGATTTATGTTTAGTAGAAGCCCCTATTTCTCTTGTATTGGATGGATTAGTGTGAAAGTGGTTAGTTAATGAATTCATCTCACATAGTTTGCATTGTTAAATTCATTGGCTTCCATTTTTCACCTAAACATTTTGGTGAACCTAACTTGTGCCCCTTTTCTTTTTGGAGTTAGATTGTTTCTTTGCATTGGTTGTCTACATTCTTTGTGTGATTTTTGGAATTAGATTTGACCATCTTCTAAAGTTAGATATTATTTTTGAAAAATAGAATTCTCTATGTTAGTATGGTGCATAATCATTTCTTTGGTCATATTTTCCTTCCATCTCTTTATCGTGCTTATTATGTCTATGCATATTAACTTTAATTCATGACGATCATATCTTTACATATTTTTAATTGCATGCGATATTAACTAATAAAATGTTTCCTAATAAAGCATATTTCAAGACCATCATTAGGCTTTCATGTAGATTCCTTATTATTTTTATATGGCATTAGAGATTTTGTTAGTGATGCTCCTAATCCTATCCATGCTCAATCTCCTCATACCTCTCCCACTTTACAACACCTTGAAAGTATGGTTCATGCATAATATTAGACCTCTTAGATGAGACATTTCCCACAACTACATAACCCCTCACTATCCCATACATATAATTCCTCATTCTATCCCTCCTTATACTACATATAGTCATCACCCTCAAGATACACCATTTTCTCTATTATCCCTCCACACTACTTATACCATAGGATATAATACTATTACTAGAAAAGGTCATATGGTTTTAGGTCTTGGTATCAATGAACAAGGTATTAAGATTCTCATTCACCTTCCTTGGCACCGACATAAGATGGGCCTTAGTTATGTTTCCCCTTCTAATATTGCTCCTCCCTTTCTTCTACCATGACCTCCTCTTCACCTTCTCCTTCCAACCATCTTTATCTCATAATGAAACTTGGGAAGCCTTAGCATTAAGAGCCTACCACTACCTTTTTACTGAACCTAAGCTAAGATATCAACCTGAAAAGTAGGAGATATTTTATGCATAAATTCAAATTATGATATTGATACTAGGTTTTAACTGTGTAATTTTTCAGTCAAACTCATTGACTCATATTTCACGAGTAGTGATTCACACGAATCCATATCTCATGAGAATAAATAGAACACTTAGCATCACCTAGATCCAATGAGTTCCAAGTGTTCCATTTATTCTCATGACGGATTGGTTTTTGTTAATCACTACTAATGAAATGTGATTCATTGTGTTTGACTCAAAAAATACACAGTTAAATCTTGCTGAAAGGAATACTATTGCTATGTTTTCATGTATTTTTTTATACAACAATGAACATTTACTTTGTGATTGTATTGAATTGGCTTTATATGTTTGTGAAAATTTGAAAATGATAAGATTTCTTATACGCAATATATTTTATTCTTTCTTCATAAAATTAATTAGCATTTATACTCCCTATTGGTTCTACTCTCTATTTATCTACATAATATATTTAAGAGTGGCACAATAGGTCTTTCTCCTCATTCCTCAACTAGGGAGTCAGGATCATCTTTCACTGGGATCTATTTTTCTCTCTTTGTTGCATGTTTCTATACACTTAAATATTCTTTGTAGGAAGTGTATATTTGATATCTCAGAGACATGTTTTAGAATGCTTAATATGTTATCTCTCTTTTTCCTTTCTCTTCCTTATGGATGTATATTCTTTAGAATGTGTTTGCATTGATTTTTGTGTTATATTTCTATGTGAAACTTTATCTTTATATCAATGTGTTATAAGGAATCAATCCTCGAGAGATTCTCTCTTTCTTCTTAAGGATCTATCATCTCTTTGTTGTTCCCCTTTTCTTTAATAAAGTAGGCATAACATGGCATCATTTCATCTCATTCATTTATTTCTCTATATATTTGCATGATTTGTGATGCATTATTATCTATGGGCATGTAATAATTTGTTTCATGTAAGACACGATTATCGTTGACTAAAAATGTCTTTCCATGCATTGGATTTTAATGTTTGTCATTTATTAATCATATATAATTTATTTCATATGTGATATATTTTTAAGAATATTATGTTCTTTGGAATTACATATCCTATGATGTTTATTGCCTTCATTTTCTCTATGGTGTTGCATTATTCTATGATACATCTTGTTTGATATAGGGTATTTTGTTTTGTGCAACGCTAGATATGATCGTTACTTACAATTATTCTTTATATCTTACAAGCTTTTGTTTACCAAATTGTAATCCACCACATACTTCTCATTCTTTCCCATGCTTGGGGGGCAAGATTGTTTGTATAGTGGTTTATCTCTTTGTCTCAGGATTGAATTTCCTTAGTACAATGGCATTTTTTTATCACATGATATTCTTTTCCTATCACAAATTGTAGCTTAATCATGACTTTCTCTTATATAAAAGAGGTACATGTCCTTGATCATCACCATCTTTATTTGCAGAAATATGTTCATTATCAACACATTCCCTTACTTTTTGTTTCAAAGTTTTTCATCCTTCATCCAAGGATCCCTATATTCACCTAGACATAGGGGGTTGAATAGGTGCATTCTGGTTCTTCTTCCCCTCTTTTATCTTGAATTTGTTATCCTTTTTAGATACTCCTCTTCAAGGTAGATGTCTTGTCAACAATATCTCTTCCTTTCAATGATCTATTCTCATAAGTGATGTATCCTTTCGTAATTATCTATTTTCTTTTCTTACAAGAGCCAACACTCTTCTCTAAGTTGTTACATACATCATTGTTAAAGGATATCTCCTTGCTTATAGAAGTATTTATCCTTGACTCTCTTCCTTGCGATGGCTATTATAGCTCCTTTCTCATTCAATTTATGTAATTCATCCTAACGGATGCAACCTTGATGCTCTAATTTTTGAGTGATCATGATTGGGACCTATGAGTGGTCTACAGTACCCTTGGGGCAATTTGATTACGTTGTTTCTTTAATTGGTTGTTTATGCTTATAGTAGACTGAGAGGATTATGATTCAAGATTATCGATGGATATTGTTGGATTTATTATGATATATTTGTATCATTCTTGCAGTAAGCTTTTATTATGGTGCAAATAAATGATTTGAATAGATTATTTTAATAAAATTGATTAAATGATTATTTCCACAATTTTGTGCATTGTTGCTTTGACTATCTTATTATTGTGCATCTACTCTTGATCGGGTTGTTTATTGTGTAGGATTTATATCTCTAGTAGTGACAAATGGAGTTAGTGACCAGACCTTTCATGTTGAGCCAATATCGTCCTTGTATGGGTGATGTATTTTTATTGTGTTATAATAAACCCTTCGTTTAATTGGTAAATTTGGATTCATAATGCATTATGTGATTTAGCCTGTAAGTGCGGTTGTGCATTTAGGGTTCTACAGTTGTCATGGAAAATATTAAATTAAATTCTTTTAATGACTTAGAGGGATTTTATTTATTTACTTTAATTTAGTTTATTTTCCTAGCTATTTTGTCATAGATGAATTCTAATTCAATTGGAATTGCCTAATTTAATTTGCGAAAAGGGGGAAAATAGATTACTAAGTTACTTAATAATCTATTTTTTAAGTCATTTGATAAAGTGCTTATATTATGCCAAAAGGGAATTTCTATATCACTTTTTATTCCATATTTTGAGAAATGAGGAATTTCCTCCAAAACCCTCTTGAAGAAATTTCCTCATTTTCTTGTTGTGATCAATCTATATGGTAGATTTGTGCATGGAGTGGCTATTTGATTCATGTCAAAATTACTCCACTTTCTCAATGTTTTCATCCAATTTGGCAGCCCATTTATTCTACCATGGATTTTTCCATTTTTTCCACTTGGTTGTGAGGTAGGGATTTTTCATTTAATTGTTTTTGCTTCATTTATTTTCTATTTTTGATAGTAAATTGATTGGAGGTTGAGAACTAGTGTTCCCCTACATTTTGGTATGCTAGTTCTACCTTGTTGGGCATGTATGCATATTTTAGTGTTTTCAGAGGTTTTAGTTTGAAGTTTTATGCTATTATGCTGGTTGATTTTGTATATAAACTTGGAACTTGAATTTTATTTGATTTATGGGTGTTTAGAAACCATTTGGATAATGGGTTTTAATTTTCTTTGATTTTTGAGTGATTTTTACATCACTTCATTTTGTGTGCCACCTAGCTTTCTTGGGTATTTCTTGGCATTTTTCTTTATTGTGGAGTTGGAATGTTTATTAGGTTTCCAATCTGACCATAGTTTCCCTTCACATCATTGGGATTCATGTATAACCCATACTCCCATATTGAGGACGATTGAGTGAGTTCATGATGTTTGATGTTTTTTTGCCTCTTTGAGATTCATGTTGAATATGTACTCCTAGATATGGGTCAGTTAAGTGAGATTATAATTGCATCATTTTCTGCATTTCTCATATCAAACCCTTAGATTAGTATTATGTTATTTAATTTGTGAATATAGTTGATCCCACACATGAGCACATGCACATGCATATGATAGGATCTTGTGAGATAGGTTGTGTTGGGAACTTACATTGCCTATGGGCACTCATTGTGTGATGAGCATGAATATGTAGTGTAGGTGGCGAAGTGGCTTCTCTCGTGTACCCCAGCCTAGAAGTGGCGATAGGGTAATGTGAAAAGGTTCTAACAAGTGATAACCAAAATTAATAAATGGGCAATAAAATTAAATGATAAGATAAGAGAATACTTGTATTGTATGTGGCCTCCCGAGGGAGTTTATTTACCATATTATACAAGGGAAAGGGTGTGTGGCCTCCTATTGGAGTTGATGTTACCACACTAGGTATGTGGCCTCTCAAGGGAGTTGATTTACCATATTGGTTTAGCTTGGGCTTTCTAATGCCAAGTGACTTACACTCCACTTGAGTCCCTACGTAGTTATCCTTAGCAGTTCTGACCATTTACCTAATGTATTGCATTGTCTTCATGATCATATAGATGTTGGTACCATATTCTTGATTGACATGTGTGTTAGCCATGGGTGGTCATCTTATGTGATTATGGTCGAGTCATTATCTCCATGAGCACGATAGGTGTGGGACTACGGGCACCGTGTGGTTGGGAGCTGTAGCTACCTATACCATTGCTGGGGACTAGTATACATAGATGGTCTACTTCCACTTTGAGGTTGGTGCTAGATATTCTCTTGGTACCTCAGTGTATTTGGAGTATGCTCTCTTGTGATTTATGATTTACTTTGGATGCCTTTGATATCATGTTTAGATGATGTTTAGTATGTTATTTGATGAATTCTTTTATCATTATGTTGTATCATTTTGCTTAGTTGAGACTTCTTACCTTTGCTTTGAGATTAGTAATGCTATTGGTAGATTAGCATGCTAGATGCTTATTACTTCATGTGATGTTAATGGATTGTTTATTGGTAAGAATGATCTCATTTAAGAAAACTCCAATTATCTTGTCCAATATTTGAGATTCATGCTCAGGGGTATGGTTAGGGCACTTGAGGTCTCATGATGTCATTATTGTAGGGAGGAAACAAGCATGGTTGATTGGATTTGGTTTCATTGTATGCTTATGCTTTCCTTCTTGAGATGTTTCTTATGTTAATGTATTTGTATGGATCTTGTTTAACTTCATTGCAATGTTATTTATCATGGTTTAGAGTAGCATGTCATTTATGTGAGTTAACTAGATCCTCTCTATGTATTTGATGCTCTTTAGAGTTTATTCCTTGAGTTTGGTGGTTCTGGTACTCTCTAGTGTGGAGATTCTAACCTTATTTGCATCCTAGGTTTGCCTTTTAACCTTGTTGTTGTTCCTAAATGACATTAGGAAAACATCTCGTACGATACTAGTAAAGTATCCCCCTTAGTTGGAAGAATTATCATATGATACCAGTGAAGTATCACATCAAGACTATATGAACTATTGTATGGTATTGGAAAAGTATCACACCATAGTAGGGAGAAGTATTGCACTACTATAGTAAAAAGTATGACACTACTATAGTAAGAAGTATCATATTGCTTCTTCAAGAGCTTGGATCATATATAAAATATATCATTTAAGTAACATTCTCTTCTTCCTTTACTCTTCTTCTTCTGCTTCCTTATACTTAAGTTTTATTTTCTACATGTACGATGATTCATTTGAGATAGTTTTTAGCTCTATAGGAGTTGAGATAAAAATTCCAGAATTTTAAAGTTTGCAAGATTTCAAACTTAGTCTTATTTTAGGAGTTTAGGATTTAGACTTAGCCTAATTTCAAGATGGATATTCATGAATTTCTTGATGCTCTATGCATTTGGTAAATGACCTTTATGATTTAATCATTTAGGAATTTGTGCTTGGGATTTAAAATGAACATCATAACCTTGTTAGTATGTTAATAGAATGAACCATGTATGTTTAACTCATGTAGATGGATATGAACATGTTTAATAGTGATGAACACTTGGGGATCTTTGGTTGGCTAGTTAGTTAAGTCTTTTGTTTCAATCTCTTTTATGTTTGTTATTGCATGGTCCTATGCTTTATACAAAAAAAAATGTTCATCTTGTTTATCCTTGTTTCCAAGGATCTTTGGGTAGGGAATTACACCTATAGCTACATATTTATTATAAGAAAGGGGCCAAATATATGCCCTCCTTGTACTATAGTTTACTTTTTATGCATATTTTTATTTTACACCGCAATATGTTACTTCCTAAAGGGTATTAATGATACTTCTCTATCCTAGAGAAATACATTTACACATAGACATACATATCTCTATGGATAATGGATCCTTGTCCATCTAGATAGAGCACATACATATTTACACTCAATGATGATACCAAGGAATTGATCCACATGTGTACACACATACATACACATTCATGCAAAAGTCACCAATGGGTACATAGGACTATCTACCAAGCATACAAACCTGCTAGACCATTTGATATTGCATTTTTGTTTTCCTTTTATGATTAATAGTAAGGAACACAAACCTTATTGGGAAAGATAATTACACTCCCCTCTCCCCTCTCTCTTTTGATTTAATTCTAGTAAGACATAATCATGAGGTATATCATCCTTTGTAGTTCTCTTGTCTTTACTATGTAATCTCTTATTCTTTGTAATAGCCTTCCAAATATGATATTAGTGAGTGAGATATTTCCTTAGCCAATGTCTCTTTCACTACTTGATTTGGGTTTTAGTACTAACCCCTTTTGAGTCTTTTGATTTAGTTTTTGTTTTTCTTTCTTTTCCTTCTTTTTGTATTGTTATGCATGGGAATGGAGTTAGGATCCTAGGTTTAGGGGCTTATGTCCTTGAACTTGGTGATGTTCTATCTTGTTGTGACATTGTCTCTTCATCTCTTCTTCCTTTACCAAGAGTATGACTTGTCTTATACTCTCGCTAAAGTGGGGGCTAAATGTACCATCTTAAAATGAAGGCACTTCATTTTGATACCATTTATACCTCCTTAGTTTAGTTTTTCTCTCTCTCTCTCTCTCTCTCTCTCTCTCCCCCCCCCCCCCCCCCCTTCCAATTTGGCTCAAACTTATAGGTTATCTCTTTTTTTAGCATGGATCTTTAGGTGCTATATTATCACCTTTTTAGTCATATCTTCTAATGGTTTTTATAATTTTTTGAATATTTCTTCTCTTTCTTCAAGACCTTAGGAACCCTTTTTCTAGGACCCCCTAGGGTTACAATTTTTTTCTTTACCTTGATGGTGAGTAGGAATTAGTGTTGGTGAGTATGAAAGATTATTGGAGACTTCTTCATGCACATATGTTTAAACTTGTATGTCATTTGGCTTACTTAGGAAAGGTTGTTGTTGTGTAATGTGTGATGCATTTTGCTAGTAGTCCACTAAATCATTATAGCATGTAAAATATTATTAAGAAGAGTTAATTTCATATTATAGGATGTAGAAAAATTCATGTAGTGTTTGTATAAATGTTTGTGAAGGTGTGTATGTCATAGCATGATCCTATGTAATTAATTATACATTGGGGAATCCCTAGTAGATCAACATAATTAATTATTTGTAATGGGTATAAAAAGAAAGTTATTTTCCTTATTTGGGATTTATAGATGTGAGTCTTAATGTTGGATTATCAGAGAAGAGAAAAGATATTGTTTGGATTCTTGTGAAGAGGTATGAGTGGAATATATCATTCTTGGTGGACTTCAAAGGAACTATTTTGGCAAGTAAGTTGCAAACCAACTAGTTCATATTTTGGATTTGTTATCCATTTGTAAAGGTAGTTTAACCTTTCATGCTTTGAGCAATGTGCCTAGATAGAGTGCCTTTTGTTCTCATCAACTCCTAATGGAGTTAGAACCTTCTAACAAGAGCTCAAGGTTTCCTAATAGGGATTTTTCCTTTAAAAAAGACTATTGTACTAAATGGATTGTATTTGAATCCTAATAGGGCTACATCCTTTCACAAGAAACTTATATATTAGTACACTATTTCATGGGTGTCATCCTCGCCAAGATTTTTCCCTTTGAGATCAAGAGTTTTCCTCGAGAACAAAAATCAATGTGTTATGGTGTACAATTTCTTAATATTGTGCATCATTGTTTTGATAGTTGGTGATCAATTTTATAAGTTTGAAATCAATTATATTTTCTCATAACTAACTCACTCCCAACTCTTAGTTGTGGTGTGTAGACTTTACTTCTTAACAAGTCTAAGGTTGCAAAGAACTCCAAATGACCTAAATACAAGAGACAAAGAGAAATGTTGAGGTGGCTATTTAGGGACTTGCCTCGATTAGACTCCTATATTGGTATTTTGACTTCCATTAACAACTAGATATATAGATAAATAAAATGATAATGAAATATATAATAATTTTGATAAAAAAGATAATCAAAGATGCTATGGAAAGATTAAAACCATAAACATATATTACCACAATAGAGAAGATATAATTTTCCCAGCAAGAAAATTTGTCTTAGAAGCTACCACAATCTCCCAAGAATGGTCCTTTGAATGCCAATGGATCATACTTTGCCAATAAGTGCAAATAGAATGCATGTAAGAGATCAAGAGACTACTGTGGAATAATGATATTCTTCTCAAAGCTTCAAGATGAAACTTTTTTTTTTCTTTTTCAAAATAGGAAGATCTTGATAAATATAGAAGGATTGAGCATGTTTGAAAGACCAAACCTAGTAAATAGGAGTGTTACACTAGCGAAATCCAAGAAGAGTAACACTCTAACTGTTTATTAAATCATATTATTGTAAGATACTAACATTCCACCCAAATGTTTGTGTACACCACTTCCATCTCAAAGGAATAGAACTAAAAAATCATGGATTGAACATAGTGCACAACAAAAATAATATTTTCACGTCATCATATCATAATTATAACATTATATTTTTCCAAGCTAAGGAGGAGGTTTTGTGCGGTGTAGTTGCCATGTAAGAAATTCCTCCCAATAACAATGCCTTGGAAAGGAAGTATTGAACACATATAATGACTACCAAAATGGATCCAATTATGCCTACTCATGTACACTTGGAGACCTTCAAAATTTTAAAGCTATCTCCACCTTCTTCTCATTGAGCACCCTTCAACCAATCAAATTCAACACTAGTCAAACTTGTGTCCTATCCACCTTACTGGCTGCAAAGAATATCGTTCCCTCTTTAAATGCATTATGGGCAATTTCTCCCTTTGTTGAACAACCTAACTTCCTTCTTTGATGCCCATGCTTTCATAATTAATTTGTGTCTTTACCTTCAACACCTCTAAGACCAAGATCATGGTCTTTTCCTTGAAGAAGAGAAAGCAACAACATACTTTCATGTTTGAGGACACTGCATTAGAAATTATGGAAGAATACAAGTATCTAGGGATTGACTTCCAATATAGGTTAGGTTGGGAGACATGCAGATAAAAAAGAATATGGGTGGGGGGGAGCGGGTGAGGTGTTGGAAGGCCTCTTACCTTCTTTAGAATAGGTCAAGGAAAGCAAAGTTATGGGATTGGAAGACTAGGAAAATTCTCTTTGGGTTGTTGGTGATTTTGTTTGTCCTTTATAGGTGTGAGGTATGGGGGAGCAACGTATCAAACCACAAATAGTGACAAATAGAAAGAATACAAAAACATTTCATTACTACTAACCTAAAAGTCAAGTCAATGGTTCCCTATGAGATTCTTTTGGTAGAGGCAGGCATGTTCTCGGTGGAGGCCTCAACAATTATTCACTTGTTAAGCTACTTAAAAAAAGTGGGAAAGATGGATAAACATAGTTGGCCTATGATGGTGGCTAATGAGGAGCTTGACCATCGAAAGAAGATGTGGAAGAAACACAATAGCAAATGGTTCAACAAATGAAACATTAACTACCAAAAGTGCTAGGGAACCAACTTAAAGATTTAAATAAATGGGTGTTAGAAAAAGTTAGGATTGCCATGTGGACACGTCAGATAGGTAGAAACAAAGCTTATTATGCCAAACAATTCAACCCCACATGCAAACATGATGATAAAGGATATTTCGAAGCTGATATCAAAGGAAAGACAAACAATTTAATTGGTCAACTGAGGTTCGGATCACATCATTTGAGATGTGAAGCTGGTAGATAGAAGGTCCCTAAAGGTTGTTGGGAGGAAATAATTTGTATGTTTTGCAACAAGGGGGTGGTGGAAATAGAATGATATTATGTAAAAAAATTGTACAGCATATGAGGATATCTGCAACCGGTACAATGACACTTTATGGGTGAACAACATAAAATAAAAATTTGAGGGGTCAAGACTACACAAGGAGGCCATCTTGCTAATACAACTACACAACAAAAGGAACAACCTAGAGAAATCTCAATAGACTGATTAATGGGTCTTCTTTTGGTCCCTTAGACTGTTGGTCTCGTGGACGTCATTAAATTTTTTTTATTTCATTTCATTCAACCTTTTTCAAAATTTAAAGATGTATGTTGATTTATCCATTTCAACCTCCTTGTTATGTCTAGCCTGCAAGCTCCTTCATGGGGGATGCAAAATAATTTGTTATGTCTTGGAATTTAAAATGTGTCTTTTGAACATTTATTGATCATTAAAAAATTATATAAAATCTTATGTTAAAGAGAAAATTAATTACGAGAAAATTCCATTAGCACTAACAAGAATCTATTCTAAAACATTATTACCCAAGATACGTACAAGCTTAATTGTCATCTATCAACATTTGTTAAAAATTGTAATGCTGATAAAACTTCACAATGAGGCAATTTTTTCCAAGGTATCTCTACTACTACTACTACATCTTCTTATACCTACGCATATACCAAAGACAACAATCAATAGAATAACTTTTGCAAAATTTCAAATCATTGTGATAGTTCTATAAGGATTTAATTGTGTAGTAATTTGAATTGGACTCATTGACCCATGTTTCATGAGTACTGGTTCATAAGAACTCATCTCTCATGAGAATGAATGAAACACTAAGCACTTATTACATTTAGATGATGTTCACATAGGTGAAGCACATGAACTGCTTTGGAGATCACTCATCTCAGTGCTACGGTCAAGTGTGCTTAAGCCCGCTCTAATTACCACCCATTCACAAAACCTTCAACGAATATTGTACATAATTAACCATTCATTAAAAAAATACATAATTTCAAATCAGTTTCATTAATGAATAAACAAATCCCGCATAAATCTTCCCCGCACAATTAGTTTGACAAATATCATTGCAAAGTGATGCTAATTAACCGCACTTCATTAACAGATTATGTGGTCAAAGACGAGAGGCATATGGTTGGTGCTCGTAGTTTTATGTTTTTCGTTTGTGATTTCGTGATAAAGTCGCTAGCACGCTCTTCCAAAACTTTATTGTTTATCACCCTTCATATCTCCTTATCTGCCATTCCCATTCACGCAAACTCAAAACTAAAAAAATTTTCAAATAACAACAAAACAGATCTTCGTCAATTCTTCGTTACAGCAGTCCTTGAATTATGCCATTCATCTTCGTTAGCTGTATTGTACATTCTGTGTTCTAACAAATAACAATGGTCTGAATTTTAATCACATTCTTGTTTCTTGGTAATCGTCTTGGAAGATTTGTATGCAGTTGAAAAAACGGATGGCTTGCAGCGCAGTGAAAAGCGGTACGTTTTTGGCAGCCAATTTTAATTATCAAGATTCACTTAAAACCGGCAAGCGTCACATTTACGCAGTAGCAATTGAGCCAAAAGTCCAAATCTATGCTAGAATTAGTACTGCAAAGTTTCGTAGGAGCGCTGCAACACCCAAAGGCCAATTCACTGCTAAATTCAATAAAACTACGAGAACACCCACATGGCAATTCAATGCTATTTGTGGTAGAAGTATAAGAGAAGCGCCCGCAAGGAAATACACTTTCAAATTCGATAGGCTGGCAACGGCACCCTCAAGACAATTTCGTCTGGTGAGATGTGGATTCGAAGACTTTGTTGGAGGAGACCTTTTGGGGTTTGATTTGGGTAAGTGGTATGAGGATGTGGAGAAATATAAGGCAATTGCAATTTATCCTCCTCATGAGGGTGGTTATTCAGGGAGATATGCAACCAAGTTGAGATATGAAGGTTACCATTTTCTCAATCTCACTGCAAGAGGCCTTGGAGATTTAGAAACCTATCTCACCAAAGTCCATGCAGTTAGGCCTGTACGTATTTTTCGGCATTTTAAATTTTGATAACTTTGATTAAGGGTAGAAAACTGTTCCTTCCAAGTATAGAATGGTTAATGAACAATTCAAGTTTGAAATATAACGATAAATGTCTTAAAGTTAGACTAATTGCAAGCATAAAACATAGATCTTACTACTGTATTCTGGTGCTTATAATATACATTTTGTACAAAAACTTGGCATTTTTTTCTTGTTTCTTTAAAACTTGATGATAGATGTCAATTATGACTCTAAATTCAAAAAAATTACCTAGAATTGGCCAAATGAGGAGTGCGGAATGAAGTCCATACAAATTATCGTGATAAAAAAACATTGGTAAACTCTGCTGGACTCAAAATTATCAACAGTATTTGGCTATATGAGTTAATTTTGCATTAAAACACCTTGAAAACCATGCCTGTAACTGTTGTCGTGACATTTTAGCAGTATAACTGTACAATAGAGAATTTAAATTTATGATGTGGTCTAGAATAATTAGATAGTTTTAATTAATAGAAACGGCTTTTTTGTTGTTTTCAGTAGTATCAGTTGGCTAGCAATCCACTATAGTCCAGATAGAGTAGAGGATTTTTCGTACCGAAGAAAATCAGATAAAGCACTTTTTTTCTCGAAAAAAAGAGCTTACAGCTAATTCCATCGGAGCGTGGTCTAGTGGGAAGGAGCTATTGCAATGATAATGGCCTTATCTTCCTCTGTTTAGGTGTCTCTTTTGATATGGGTTACATCCAGATGAGGTTGGACAAAATTCCCACAAGAAATCGGGAAAAGGAAAGAGAGAAAGTGTATTAATGTCCACAGATTACCATAGCAAGTCAAGGAAACTGGGAATTAGTCACCTAATGTCAAAACACTAAAAGGTAAAATAAAACATGAGAGGCTCAACCAAAATTGAATATATGTGGCATTTAAGACGAATGCTCACCTAAACTTGTTGGTGAATTCAATGTGCATCAAAGGATGGCGGTTGCGTGCTACAATTTACCTAGCAAAAGCAAATCGGAAATAGCAGACACAAGAACCAGAAACTATGACCCCGTTAGATTTCTCCAAAACAAGGGGGGGAAACTACCATCACAGAGAGCACACTAAAAACTGTCAAGATACCATGTACCTGACCCAATGAGAGGCTCATAATGACCTGAAATTATATCTATCATCTATATTCTTGGATAAGTAACGTATATATTCTATGTTAATAATCACGATGGGGCTATCTAGTTGAAAAAAAAATGTTATTTTGATTTTGGTCTAGTCTTGTTCCTGTTTCAAAGCACTCATGTTTATCTTTTGTGCCATTTGCGCAATGTGTAGAATTGCTTTTAATGTACCCATTAATCCCCACGCATGTGAAAGGGTTGAGTAAGATATTCATTATTATATTTGTGGACAGTCGAGTTTTATGCAATATTGAAGAATCATACTTGGCTGGTTTTTTTACTTGAAAATTATTTCCCAGAGGGAACATCACATAATAAATTTTACTTTCTGTTATTCTATAATTTAGATCAAATTCTATATGTACTGCTTATTCTAAATAGATTTATAAAAGTTATCTTCTCTATATGCATCGCAAAGCATATTGTAAGTTTACAGATGAGCATCAACGAAGTGGACTGAATGCCACTTAAGAGCAAGCCAAATTAATAATTAAAACATTTTTATAAAGTTACTTGATATTTATTCTGAATAATTGTTAGTTATAATACCATTATTTGATCAGACTTGTTAAATGCTTTTGTTGTTGATTTTCATGGCTAATTATTTCCAGGTGACTCTTTTGTAATTTACTGTTTAAGCAACCTGAATACTGCACGGGTTTGTCCAATCATTTGAATATTTAACATTTATGAAAAATATGGTTTCAATCTGTGGATTGATATTTATAGCATGAATATCGGTATGTCCAGCATTGAATACTGCACGGGTTTGTCCAATCATTTGAATATTTAACATTTATGAAAAATATTGTTTCAATCTGTGGATTGATATTTATAGCATGAATATCGGTATGCCCAGCATTATGAAACTCCATTGTGTGCCCAAGTTATATAGGAAGATAGCAAAACATTTGGTTTTGAAAGATATTTACCTCCAGATGAGTTTAAGGTCAATGATTCATAAAATAGATGAATACAGAGTATTATGGAGAATTCTTTTAACTGATTGTCCATTGTACAGTTTTATACAGGAATGAGTAGGTTATATATAGCCCAATAATCTATGATGGGTCTATGGAGCATGGTTAAGTGATTGGGCCATTTGGTTTTTATGATGAACTGGAAATGTACAAGTTGCAAGTAAAGTACAGGCTCTTATGTATGGTTTGTATTGAGTGGCAAGCCTATTAATCTCAAAAATAATATGATGGAGAGGGCCATCCTGTAACCCATATATTTAAATAAACTAAAAATTAATCTGTTACAGAGGAAAAGCTTGGTAACAAAGTTCCTTAGAATAATATGCAGAGGTGAACAGAACATGATGCAACCAATATCAATAGTAGGGAAGATGTTTCTGCGATGGTGTGCGAATGCTAGTACTTGCGTGCCCGAGCCCCTTGCATTGTGGCCTTCTCTGTGTCCATTCAGTGCTTGGACGGGGTCTTTTTTGTGCTTCGTGGGCTGAGAAGAGAGGTGACAGGGATGTTTTCCTTGTCTATGGGTGAGAAGAGTGGTGTCGGAGGTGTTTGCAGAATGGTTGTGGTGATTTTCATGATCTTCTTTTCTGTGTGTGGGTGCTCAATAGGCAATGGTGCGGCGGTTGTCTTGTGAGGTGTATGTGGGGTTTTGTTCCTAGTTACTGGATTCATGCCTGGGAGGCCGGAGTCGAATTCGGATCCAATCTGGATCCAGATTTGTGCCAGGATTCATTTGGATTCCGGCAGGATCCTTGTTTTGGACTGTGTATGTGTCTGGATCAAAGTAACAAGAATCGGAATCGGATCGGAATCGGCAAGGCCGAATCAAATTGTGAATCGGCCATGAATCGGAATCGAATCGGCCATGAATCGAAAAATTTAAAAAACCCTTGAAATTTAGTGAGTAACTTATTTCATAAACCCTTTATCGCTGATTCGATTCACCGATTCACAAAAAATCGTTTGGCTTGAATCGAATCGCCAAATCGCGTGAATCGCATGAATCGCCGTGATTCTTGGAACTATGGTCTGGATCTGCGGACTGCGAATCCGGATGAATCCACGGCCCAAAACAAAGATCGTGCATGAATCTGTCACAAATCCATGTGGATCTGCATGAACTTAACACAAATCCGTCACAAATCCACATGAATCCATCATGAATCCCCAAGGACCCATAGGCCAAACTTGGAGTAAATATATATATATATATAATATGTACTCACGAATCCTAATTGGAAAAATAAAAAATCATGAATCCATGAATCTGATTCACTTGCCCGAATCGGTAACTAAGGTTTTGTTAATTGCTGGTGGATTTTTTTCAGAAGGGGTTCTTTGTTCAGATCTTTTCTTTGGAGGCAGTTATGGAAGACGTGGAGTTTTGGACCAAACATGCTTTGATCTATAAGTTTCTTGGAATTCAGATTTCTTTGTCGGCTCCCAAAGATTGGATTCTTTGCTCGTAGCAAGTGGAAGGTGATATAAACATTATAATGGTTGGGAATAGCTATTTCTTGGTGCTGTTTTCTTGTATGGCTCACTAGGATCGTGTTTTTGAGGCAGGCCCATATTTTTATAATCATGTGGGGTTGTTTGTTAAACCTTGGTATACAGAGTTCAATTTTCTAGAGGATCTCCCATCGAGGGTTCCTATTTGGGTTCACTTGTTGAGACTTCTTTTAGAGTTAGTGAGAAGACATTATGTGCCAAATAGTTGCTTTTCTTGGGAAGCCAAACATGATTGCTCATGAATTCTTGAACAAAAAGCTAGTTCTTATGCCTTAATTTGTGTTGAAATTGATTTGAATAACCCATTGGCAGACTCTTTGGAAATTTGTCTTGGCTTTTCTTCATGGGTACACTGGTTAGACTATGAATCCCTTTCTTTTAGATGCTGGATATGCCATGAGTATGGGCATTAACAGCAATAGTGTCCTCAGGTTTCTAAGGGGAATAGTGGCTCTGTTCAGGGCCCTAGTGGGTCTTCTTTGTCTACAAGCCCAGAGATGGATAATGCAGATAACGGGAAATCCAAAATAGATAATGCAAGGGGGAAGCCTAGATGGATACTACAAGTAAGAGAAAAGCCCCGGTGAATGAGGCTGACCTTGATAAGGATGGATTTCTTCCTTTTAGAACTTGAGCTAGGGGGAGAGGACAAAAGGTATCCTTTATAGATTGACAATGGGATGCAGGTTTTAATCGTTCTAAAGTGTTGGATAATATGGCTTAAAAGGAAGGTATTCCTCTAGATGTTTTTGCTAGTGCAGTAGGCTCAACTGGGGGATTCCTATCCATGATTCCCATGTTGTAAACTAGGATATAGTTGTTTAAGAGAAGAGTGAGGCCCCTGTGCACCCTGAGTCTAGAGCCCTTTTGGCTCCCGCTGTGCCACAGGACAATGATGTTCTCTTGGAAGACTTTGTTAAAGAGGTGTTTACATCTAGTAAGGGAAAGGGGTCTCCTTTAGCATTGGGTTTGATGCAAAGACCTTTTAAGAGAGTTTCTTTTGCCACTCTTTCAAGAACTGGTCACAAAAAGGACCAGGAGAAAATCAGAACTATAAGGGATTTGTTAGTAGAGTCTAGGGCTGACAAGCCCATGAAAGCTCATTTACCACACTTTACTTAATGATTATTCTCTCATGGAATTTTAGGGGGTTGAATAACATCCCCATACAAAAAGCTATTCATGAGTTGGTAGCTAATCATTTTCCAACTATCTTTTGTATTCAGAAGACTAAGCTTTCAGTGCATTATGTGTTCCGATGTGCTTCTAATATTTGGTATTATAGACAATGTCAATGTATTGGGTCTATGGGGAGCTCTAGAGGTTTGGCTACCTGTTGGAACCCAAGGAAATTTACCCCTCTGGTGGATGTCTACTTAGTCTTCTCTCTCTATGGTTGCCTCTAGTTTGGAAATTGGTGAGACAATTTTGGTCACTAATGTGTATGCTCCTGTTGATTTCTTTGGCAAGATAGGGCTTTGGTCACATATAAGGTATGTTAGAAGTGTACTCCTTTCATTCCTTGGATTGTAGCATGGGAATATAATTTT
The DNA here is from genome assembly GCA_028749045.1 of Cupressus sempervirens. Taxonomy (NCBI): domain Eukaryota; kingdom Viridiplantae; phylum Streptophyta; class Pinopsida; order Cupressales; family Cupressaceae; genus Cupressus; species Cupressus sempervirens. The sequence continues at coordinate 483,395,041 of CM053791.1, read as the reverse complement.
AGTTTTAAGTTTGGAGGAAAAAAGAGGTGGGCTAGCCCACTTGGGGCCTTCTCCTGAACTTCTTCGTGAAAATATGGATCTTTTGCATCTTAATCATGTCGAGCCAGTTGATGGGATCTTTACTCTGAATAATAAAAGGGTTGGGGAAGATGCTATATCTAAGTGCTTGGATAATATTTCGGTCTCTTGTTTTTTGATTAGCAGCAATCTGACTCCCTGTTCTAAAGTTTTGGACTAGAGAGATTCTAATCATTGTCAATGACTTAATGGTTCACTAGTGGAAAGATGGTGGCCTAGCTTATGGTACTTCTATGTATTCCTTTACAAAGAAATTGCATTATGTAAATGGAATCTCAAGAAATGGAACAACATATGCTTTGGTAATCTCCATAACATGAAGAGGAGGGCTCAAGACTTAGTCATTATGAGGTAGATTGGGGATCTGGGTTTTTTTGATGCTTTGGTTGTGAGGAGTCTTAGTCTTCTAAAGATCTATATGAATGAGAACTTAGAGAGGAAATTAATTGGAAACAAAAGGCTTAGATTGATTGGTTTCAGGAAGGGGATAGGAAGACCACCCTTTTTTGTAAACTTGTGTAGGCTTGTTGAAACAAGAGTTATATCTCCTGTTTGGTTAATTTAGATGGTCTTTAGTTGACTTCTTTCTTAGCTTTGTGTCATAAAGCTATCCGGTACTATTATTCTCTTTATTGAAATGATTCACCTCCTGCTGATAATGAGGAGACTATTGTCTTTTCTTGTATTCTTTCTCTCTTTTTACCAGTAAGATGAATGATTCTCTCATGAAGTTGATTTCTATGTTTGAATTGGAGGAGGTGGTCTTTGGCATGCATAAGGGAAAAGCTCCTGGTCCTAATGGTTTTGTAGTAGATTTTTTTCAGGAATTCTGGGACATTATTAATCAGGATTTTCCAGTTGCAGTTCAAGAATGCATGCTAACAAATAGATGCTTTGGGCTTTGTACATTCTTGGTTCTTATCCAAAAAAAGGAAGGGGCTAATTAGTCGGACTTCTTTCGACATATTGCTCTGTGTAGTTTAGTCTAGAATTTGTTTTTCAAAGGCAAAAATGGACAAACCACTATATAAATTAATATTAAAATAAATTGGATTGAAAGGCTCATTAGAAAAAGAATTTGAGAAAACACTAAATCCTCACCAGTACAATATACATCAAAGAAGTGAAATATTCGTAAGCTTAAAATAGAGGAAAATGATATACATCTTAACCCCTACACACCATCACTAAATACATCCTAAGTATCAAATGTCAAACAAATGATGTTTAATGCAGATCCTCTTAATTAAAGTACATATTTACCCATGACCAAAATTATCAAGAAAGCCCCTTCTATGTCAAATGTAGTGTAGAACATCACCAAAGGATCTTGACTCCCAAACCCACAACTAACTCCAACAAACTCATGATCTTGTCTTGATAGTATCGAAGAAACATTCAAATAAACTTATGATTTACATTGTAATTTAGTCTAGAAGTTATTAATAAGTTGATTGCAAAAAGGCTTAAAGTGTGGCTCCCCACAATTATCTTGGATGAACAAGGAGGTTTTGTTGCTTGAAAACAAATTCTAGATGGAGTGGTTATTGTTTCTAAGGCCATCCATTCTATGGCTGTTTCAAAAGAGGGATCTATGTTCATCAAACTTGATATGTTTAAGGCATATGATAGAGTTAAATGGAGCTTTTTTCAGAAAATTCTTCTTGCTTTTGGCTTTAGATTGGAGTGGGTGAGTTGGACTATGAGTTGTGTTACTTCATCTTCTGTTCTTCTCAATGGTGAACCTTCTAAGTTATTTGGAGCCATTAGGGATCTTCGCCAAAGAGATCCTCTCTCTCTATGGCCGAGAGCCAGTTTCGAGTCTCTTAGTATTTGATTCATGGTTGGTGGTGGGGTAATGGGATGCCTACGCTTTCTCATCTTTAATTTTTGATGATACCGCTCTTACTAGAAGAACTCCGATTCAAGAAGCTAAAGCCTTTAGAAAAACTTTAGATATTTATTTGGCTGCCTTTGGTCAAAAAATCAATGAGCATAAATCCTCTATTTATTTTTCCAATACTCTAGAACCCATTCAATAAAGAATTACTAATATCCCAAGATTTCAGATTGAGTATCTCCCTGAGACTTACTTGGGCATTGTTGTTGTTGTGGATATGTAACCTAGGCTCTTTTGGCAAAACCTACTTGATATTTTGCAATGAAAGGTTAATCACTGGACTCATAAATGGCTTTTTACGGCTGGCTGGGCGACTCGTGCAATCTATGACTCAAGCTCTTCCTATCTATAAAAACATGTCTCAAGTAACTCCTTTGTATATTCTTAAGGAATTTAACACTCTTGACAGTTTCTTTGGGGTGGTGATTTGTAAAACTATAAATGGAGCCTAATTAGGTGGGATACAGTTTGTAGGCTTAAGGAGGGGGCCTTGGCCAAGCTCTTCTATCTTGAGTGGCCAAGCTCTTACATCCAAGCTCTATTGGCGTTGGTGTTCCTGTTAGTCTCATCTCGAGGCCTATGTCCTCACACATAAGTATTGATAGGAAGTTCATCCATTAGATGCATCTTTGTTTCCTTTGGAGGGAAGGGGTTCTTTGGTTTGGTATACTCTTAAGGATGGTGCTCAATCAGTATAGAGAGGCTTTTTTTGGGTATGTTATAAAGGTTTTGAGGCTCTATTTTGAAGTGATTCTTGGGACGACAATCCTCCTCTTTTGTCCACACACTTGCACTTGCAAGATCCTGTGAATTCCTTCCTTGCCATTGATTGGGATTGTTGAGAAAATGTTCAATGCTCCCCTTGGGATTTGTGGCAAGGACTTGACCACCTCCTACATACTATAAGTTGAGTGGTTGTATCAAGCATTGACTGATTGGTCTTTTGGTGCAACAACAACCCCACTCTAACAAGTGGTATTAAAGCTTGGTCACAGGTTTGAATCCTTAGACCCTCGGGTGATGCTAAGGGGGAGATTGTTGAAAAAATGTTTAGCGTTCCCTTCAGGATTCGTGACAAGGGCTTAACTGCCTCCTGTGTACTATGAATTGAGTGATTGTATCAAGCATTGACATATCGGTCTTTTGGTGCAGCAGAGTTTATAATCTAGGCCTTGTTGTTGGTTATAGATGGAAGAACTCGTTTGATTGATTGCAGGGGGCTCAAAGAAGGACCGGAATGTGCTTTCTCAATTATAGGCTTTTAAGGAATGTAGCTCTTTGATGGAACTTGATGTTTTGGATTGGGGTATTGCTTCGTTTGGGAAATACTCTATTTTCGCAATGTACCTGGAGCTTACTAGACAATTGTTTGGAGATGCTAAGGTGCCTTGGTGGAAGCAAGTTTGGAATACATTCTCTTGGCCCAAGTACTTTCCTTTGTTTAGTGTTTCACAATTGTTGTCTTACCTAGGATAATCTTTGCATGTGATGCTTTCAGGGCCCCTCAATATGTGTTTTATGTAGTAATGGTGAGGAGCTTGTTTCCCATATTTTCAGTGGTCTCTTGTCAAGCAGATTTGGCAATTCTGGTGGACTGTGTGGGGTTGCCCCTGCTGGTAGATTTCTTCTTTGTCTGAGTTTTGGGACCAGTTGGGGTAGTCCCCTTCTAAGACATTTTTTCTTTAGGTTGCATGGGCTATTGATCCTTCCTTTATTCTTTGGCATGTTTGGTTGGAAAGGAATAGGAGGATTTTTCAAGGTGTTAGGATTTGAGGTCATGCACCTATGGGGTAAAATTATCCATTCTCTCAATGAAATAGTTCTGGTAAACTGTGAGTTGAATGGAAGTATGAACCTTAGAGATTTTATTTGCAATCGCCTTACTTTTCCTCTTCTAGGAGGGGTTCCTTTGTTTGTTGGCAATCAGTATGGGAGTAGAACCAGACATCATTCACAGTGAGTTAATCATGAGGGCCATTGGACTTCTCTGTTTGGAGATTTACAAATCAACATTGATGGTTCTTCTCGAGGAAATCCAGGTTACGCAGGCATAAGTGGAGTTGGATGAATAAATTCTGGTGAAGTCCAGTTTCTTTTCTCTGTTTGTAAGGGCTTTCATACTAATAATCTTATGGAGGCACTTGTCATCTTAGTTGTTGTGGAACTGTGTGTTGTGTGTGATATTACGAGATTATTTGTGAGATTGATTCCCAGGTGGTTGTGAGTTTGCTAAATAGACAGGAGCTTATGGGTGTTAGCTGGAACTTGGCTTGGGTTTAATCAAATTCTCCAGTTATGCAGGTCTCTTGACTGTTATCATTTTTACACACATCCCTCAAGAGTGGAATGGTGTTGCTGAATGTTTGGCTGAATGGGCTTCCGAGCATATGCAGGATTGGAGTATTGTTAATAACAGGAAACTGCCCCCTGATTTATCTCTTGTTTTTTATCAACTTGTTGATTGTGATAGGGTTCACCAGAGCTCTCTGAAGCTCTTGCTGTACTTTTTCTGTGTTAAATTTTCACCCCTCTTTTAGTTTAATATGCAGAGGTGAAACAGATAAATAAAAAAGTTGCATGGTCATGGATACAGATACGAATACGGTATCAATTACAAATATGACCATTTTTGAAGACCTGCCATATATTTATGGCTGGATACAACTTTCATAGAAACACATAAACATATATTTGAGGCAATTCTCAAAGTTATTAGATGGGATTTTCATTACATTAAAAGCAATATAGATGCATAATAACTACATAAATAATTAGAAATCGATTTAACTATTTACAATATTCAAAAATCAAAATAGAATAGAGCAGCACTGGAAGATAACCCAAAAAACTGGGTCTGAAACAGAAAATTATTTCATTTGTCTTCCTCATTTGGTGTAGGTTTTATTTATATAAAATAAAGATTTGCATGTTCGAAGTTTTATAAAACTAAGTTTTGGAAGATATATACCAAATTCTAAAAAAATAAAATCACACAGCATTCAACACAGTTGGAAAATCAAGGTTGTTTGGACATTCGTGGGAATGGTATCCATTGTGTATTTCACATTGTATTGTATTTGTATCCATATTGGATGCAGGGATATGTGTGCTTAGGATGGGGCAGAGATGTATCCTGCTGCTGTGATAAATAAAGACATACTAAATGGATGTCTATAAAAGGTTGACTTGAGGTGTTATTCTATGACGTAAACAGAAAGTTCAGGCCATGGATACAGAATATCAGAACTATGAAGGGAATATGCAGACCAAAGAGAGTTGGAAGAGTGGTTAATAATGGCACATTGACATCAGATGGGTATGTGATTTCAATATCTAATCACATCACACGGCTATGGATTTCAGATATAAATGCAAGCAAATAAAATTATGGTTCTTCACTGAATTCTACAGAACCTCTGTAGCAAAGGCTGTTATTCTTAGGACACCATTCAGAGGAAAAAGGTTCCACCATACTTAAATATTCTGTCAATGTCTAAAACTAACTGTACTAAATATTTACTAATTATTGATGCTCTTGCCATGAAAGCATAGAATTATATACAATAAACACACGGATAATTCCAAAGTGGGATGAATTTCAAAGAGAGGGATGACATGACAGATTAAATGATTTCACCATACAAATTTCCTCTGTAAAGAAAACCCTTCAAATATTTTTAGTAACATCATCCTATGGCATCATCAATAATGCAACTTTTTTGAAATATTTGTTTAAATGTTAAATACTTATAATCAGGATGCCATGCAATTTGCTTAATTTCTATATATGCAATGAGGATAAATAGTTTTCTCCATGACAAGACACTGAAAGAGTTATTGTAACACATTCTCAAAATTGGATACTTTTAACTTTAGTTCTTCCCTTATTCTTAGAACTATCTGATGCATATGCTCACTAATTGGTTACTGCATGAAAAGAATGTTTAATTCCAGAATGCCAATTTGAAGTACATACTCTGATGCCACTTATTCCAAATTGTTTGCATTATCAAAATATAGCCCTAAAGACGTAAACACTGCAAATTATTTATCATATTATTCTTATTAGTTCTGCTCGGAAATATTTTCAACTAATATTAGAAGTTCTTTATTCTCTGTTTGTGATGTATATTTTGGCTAGGTTATCTGGGTAACTTTCTCATGAAACTTTGACTCTGTTAATTTTAGCGATACGTTTGCAGGCCCATTTAGGGAAGCAACCAATTGCACGTTTCTACATGCCGCCAGAGATTGATTACAGACTCTCTTTACTTCCACCAAAAAGCAAGGGTCTGGTGCTATGGTTAATTGAAGCTAAGGTATATACTATAGATACTCAATTTTTAAACTGTATCTTCTTTGCATATTTATTATTATTAACTTTACAAGTAGTTATTTCTCAGCTTTTTTTCCAAAAGAAATGTTTTTTTATCTCCAATTTCATTAGCTCCAATCTATTCTCTCATCAGTAATTTTAATTAACTGTTCACATTTTGATTTCACCACATTGTAAATGCATCAGAATTCATGTGTACTTGATGACATTGTAAGAAACCCATTTTCTTTCTAAAAGCATCTATTTTATATCAAATCATAAAAAGCAAGAGCAACATGGAGATATTATCTTTTTCGTGTAGCTTTCTCATCAAGCACAAGGAAAGATACTATTACTGCTTTTGCACCTACTTGTAAAAGTCATCTTTTTTCTAAAGACATTACTTTATGCTATAGTTCCACCACATTGGGGGATGGGGGGATTGGGGAACAGAGGGACAAGTTTTCGGGGTAGGGGGACAGAGGGGCCTTAATTTGAAGACAGTGGGGGGACAAAGGGGGGACGGTAATGGGGGGACCAAGGGGGTTGTATATATTATACATATGGTACTTAAAACGCTAGTTATGTAAAGATTTATTGCAATATAAGATATAAAGATGTAAAAGAGTAATACTTGAACATTGAATCGAATTGGAGCATCAAACATTGAACATAAATAGTCAAATCAGCAAATAGTTAACACCGGGACTCCCCCCCATCCTCGGCAGAGTCGGTGGAATTTGGTGGCACTGCTGGGGACGGGGGAACGGAGTCCCCAAGTCTCCGATGTGTGGGGCAAAAATGGGGGGGACGTGTCCCCATGTTACTATGCTTTATGCATACTATGCTCTACTAATTTTCAACTCAAAGGACTTGGGCCAATCTCTTGGGAAGGATATTTTTATGTTTTTTCCAATGTAAGAAATATTTTCAAACCTTAGTAGTTTCTAGATCTTATTGCCACAATGACATGACCCCTTATAAGTGTATCCTGATATATCCTTTCCATTTTAAAGGGATTATAATGTAATCTAATTTTAATCTTGTAGGTATGTTTCATTGGTAGGTGGTGTGAAATACAATTTCTATATTTTGGCAGGAAACTCGAATAGAACCTTTGATTCTCAATTTATCCATTCTTGCCTTGAATACATGACATTACCCTCTATTTGCATGTTGAGTTTTCTAGTCACACCAGTACCATAGTTTTTTTGTAGAGTTGTGGATCCTTGGCCTTTTGTTCAAACTTCAACCATAGTGAGATAAAGGAGCTATGTCTTAACTTGTCAAGAAGCTCCTTTATAGTTCCATCATCAATCCATCTCTACGGTCCAACATCTACTTATCATATCACATTACACATAGAATAAAATATATGAGATTGTTCTCATGTATTACTCTTTGTGTATAGTTTAATGATCTATAAGTTTAATGTATTTCTTCGTTTGTAACACAGATCCATCAATTAAAAGAATCCATTCTTTCTCTTCCTAAATATTTTTATACGAAAGCAATTTTTTCTACTGTTTTGTTAGTCATGGAATTGTAAAGTAAAACACTTAATAGGAGATGACAAAGAATAAGTTAAAGTGATGCACGAGCATCCCTAGCTCATAAGTAATCTTCAACAAACAAACAGATATTGTTTCTTTGTTATGTCTTTCTATTTGTTTACAGGTTTTTCATTCTGCATTACAGGTTATAATGTGTGCTTCCTTCTAGGTAATCTGGAAGGTTTCACTTTGGTTTGGCCTTGATGCAGGGGAGTTTGGTTGTGGTCTTCTTGCCACACTTGTACAATAAGGAGTGTTCAGTTTTCGCCTCAAAATTGATAGTCTAGATTTTGTGGCAATGATGTGATCATGTTTCATTTTTGTTATCAGCCTAGAACTTTAGACAACATTGATTCATCCATTTATCTCTCAAGATCATTTCCTTCAAGTTCCTTCCATTTAGTTTCCTTCTTGAAGATGACGACTTTTCCTGTGCAATTTTGAATTCAAAATTTATTTTGTACTAAGACATGAGACTGCTACAACACTGGGATCTTGGTTTACTCTTGGAGCTTCTAGCATATCTCAAACAATCCACTCCTTTAGATCCTTATTGAACAAATAAAATATAATCTGAATAATGAGTTTATTTTGGGAGGTCATTGCTAAACTCTTGAACATGATAACAATTTTTTTGTTTTGTATGAATGAGGATCTCCTGAACTTATGAAGGATCATCGCTTTCTCCAGAAAATCTCTATCTTTTGGTATTCTAACAAGATTTCAAAATTTTGACACCAAGAATCAAGCTTATGTACTGGATTTTCACATATTAGCAGCTCATAATTTATTTTTTTATCTATTTAGTATTTATGTGTTAATACTACATTATCTTTGTGTGTGTTTTATAATTTATTGAATTGCGTGGGTTTGGCCTTAATGGTATTAGATTGAGGTGTGCTCCATATGCAAAATTTTGATCTCCTAAGATCCAAGAGAATTCTATGTGTACAGAGTGTCACGTGTACCCACCCCCATAGAGATTGTTACCCTGTAGTTGACATCACCAAAGAATTGTTAGTGTGGGCTAAATTTGGATCATCAAGCAAGGAAATTAGACGAGGTCACTAAAATTTTGAGGAGGATGGATTGGAGAATGGATGCAATGAAAGTAATTCAAAGGAGAGTATTCATCCAATAGGATGGCTCTATTGGTTTAGAGGTGTAACATCTGGTTTTCTAGGGTCTAAATTAACATCTAACAACTCAAAGAATGCAGTTATTACTTCATTTCATAGGAAGATAGTTATATCATTCATGTTCATGTGAATAAGATTTACCCTTAAAAATCAGTTAGACAAAATTTTCTTAACTAAAAACTTGAAATACCATCAAATGAAATTACTACCGAAATTGAAAACCACATACCTCGGAAACTGAGATTGAAATCAAACTAGGGATGCTTCTGCAACCATTTGGGTTAGTCCACAGATACCATTAAAACAATATAACATGACGACTATCATCTAAAAACCGTTATTTCAAAATCAAATGATGATTACAATTAAATACCACTATATTTAAAATTAGGGCATCAAATACCACTGTATCAGTTAGGGCATCGTTTAGCATTGGTTTAGTTAGGGCCACTGATACCATTGTATCACTTAGGGCTTCCGATACCAGGGATTCAATTAGGGCTCTTGATACCACTGTATCATTTAAGGTTCCAGCTATCACTCAATCAATTAGGGCCTCAAATTCCTTTCCTTCCGATCACTTAACTGTGTTAGTAACTGAAGATTAGAAATATGCTTATATTTGATATTCATATAAATGAAAACAATCCACGAATCTATCTCTTGCATCTAGGTGTAAAATAACGGTAACAATGTAAATAAAAGTGATAATACCTGTTTCTGCTAAACAATTGACTGCATAGCTTCTCTGTTTGACGTACGATTGACATCTTAGGAAGAGGTGAAACATTGCCAGGGGCTTAACCACCCAACCTTGGACCACAACTTATCCCCACATGATCTCTAAGAGAAAGGCCCTCCCTACTTGGAATAGACAGGGGACATCTTGCCATCCATTGGCTTCCTAGTAATTAACTCACCACACGACTTGGCAGCAAGAGATCACAGTAACAGGAATATGCATGAGCTATTAATTAATTCATTTTAAAAATGATAAATGTTGTTCGGTCATATTTGATACTGATTCATATTATTGATGATTCTTTTCTTTCACCTCATCACCCATCTCCTTGGCTACACAGCCGGGTGAATCCTAAGTATTCGGAATTCTCAGAGCAGACAACTCTGTCAATTATTCAAGAAGATTACATACATGCAGTATTTCACACTTCGTGATTACATAATTATGTTCTTTAAAGATTTCAAAATTGAATGTTTAATTAATTTAATCATAACTGATTTCTCTACCATGTTCTTGCAGAATAACTCGACCTCTTCACCTTTTTCATGGCTTATCTGCTGGTGAATTCCTCGGTGTTACAAATACTCTAAATATGTTTGGAAGATTTATAAAAACATGTACATTGATGTGGATTTACGTAATCAATCAAGTTTAATACAATTTCCAAATGAATTCACAAATGATGTATATATATACTCAGAGATACTGGGTGAATGATCTCATATACATTTCAAAATACAAACAGCTGGTATTATAATTTGATCTCTATTTAACATGCCTAGCTGGCTATGGATGGATACTCAAATAGAAAGAAAATGATTTGAAAAAAACAGAACATATTTAATTCATTCTCAACCCTGTCAATATGAATCAGCTGAAGATAGCCATTAAACTCAATAAAATCGGTTCGTGATTTATATTGCCTCTGTGGTATTCATTTTTGAAATTAGGAAGATCCTCTTTTTTTTTAGTCGACTCATCGTGGGAAAATAAAACAAGAATATATCATTATCAGAACTCATGACCTGGGTTTCATTTGTATCTTGCCCTCCTGCAAATCTGAGGCTTAAATCGGGCTTCTATCCAACAGCTATCATAAATAGCAAAGTAATTGTATTTGCTATACCGTAGGGATTTGGGTGCAAAAAGTGTGACTCGTAGCAGGGTGTTTCTTCCTCCTGCGGCCTGAACAAAAGAACTCCCATGGCCTCCTTTGCTAAGTTCTTGTTGACGATGAAGAAGGAAAAAGGATTCAATTCGAAAATGGCTAGATATGAATTCTGAAGTTATTCTGAGATTAACTTGGCTTGCAAAGCTTCCAGCAAATGTAAGGTAGAGATAAATTGCACTACGAAGAAGAGAGTTGTCTCCAATAAATCAATGGTGTTCTAAATAATAGTCGGCCATGTCTAATCGGCTACCTTCAGTTTAAAAGAAATCCATTCGAATTCCCAAGATGACCATTCGGATTCCAATTATTAAATTGATTATGAAGAGAGAAAAGAATAAAAGAAAAATAAGAACTTGGAAAGAAGAATTGGAAGATTATAATTTGAAATTTATAATAATTCAATTATTATAATTCGAACATTATTATAATGTACAACTAAACATCACTCTATTAAATTATTAAATGATAATGGTGCCAAATTATTTTTATATTGTATTAATAAGCACGTATATAAATACTTATTAAATATTAATATAATATGATGAAAGATAAATTAAAATCCTTTAAGATATGTTTTATATTTTAACTCAATTATTTTATTTAAATTATTTATTAAATAACTCATGCGGGTCCTGCAAATGTATTCTGTTCCAAGTTGCTAGGTCCTCTACCCATCTGCTCAGTGACGGTGATGCTCCTACCTAATTCTTTTCTGACAACGCTTCCACCCCACTAACATGCTCCTTACAAGGAAATTTTCCACTGTTAAATTATATTATCATAGTAAATTATTTAAATAATCACAACACTTAACCATCTTCTTAATTCCATGAATTTGTGATTAACGATCAACGAGTATGTCATCTTCACTTGAAATCATAACGACTAACTATCTTACCATTTCGCCAGATTATAACAAATTAAACTGCCAACTAACTTCATGCGAACCTCAACGGCTATATTTCAAGTTAGGTCAAAAGTTGGGATGTAACAAGAGGTTATAGGCTTAGAAGAAGAAAATGAACATGCAAAAGAAAATAACACCAACACAAGAAAAGAATGATTGGTTTAGGACCTATCAAGCTTTAACCAAAGCATGCAAATGCAAGTGCCAAGTTTTATAGGTCATTGAACCCTAAAGAATCATAGAGATGGAACGGGTACTCAAATTTGGAAACATGTTAAACTGGAAAGAGGGTTGGAGTCACCTGGGCCAAGTTGAAGGGGTATGTTGGATTTTGGTGAAAGGAAACAATGTGTCAAAGATTGTAAGAACAATAAAGAGATGATCATACATTGAGATTAGATGGCTGCCAAATTGAAGGATAAGTTCCTTCATATGGATTGACAATTGGATGTGCTTAAGAAAATTTAGAATCTACAACAAGATGAGGTTAGTGTGAAGGAGTCCGCAAGGAATTTTACAAATGGGCCATTAAGTTTTCACATCATGATATAGATCAAGAGAAGGTAACACAATAAGTTAATTGCTTGTGGCTTGGCATCCAAAAATGAGAATTTTGTGCTTCTATGCTATCAAAGTGGCACAATAATATACCTCGAAGGTAGAGAAGTTGATTAGGAGACAACATATGAATGTCAAAGAAAAAGGAAAAACAAGTGGAGGAAGAGGTTGCTCAAGTGTTGAAAAGCCTAATCAAGGTCAAGCAGGATAGGGATAAATCCCTCTTAATTCAACCATTAACAAGCACAATATTTTGAATCTATTTAAGAATTGAGAAAGATCTAAATCACATAGGAGAGGGTTACATAGCACCTATTTTTAGTGCAAGGATAAAGGCCACCAAGTTGGTGAGTATCAATAGACAATGACTATTAGGAGTAGGAAAAAAGAAGATAATCACATGTTGCTATGGCACATTAAAAAAATCAATAGGACCAACTGACAGTGATTGAAGCATTAGAGAAAGGGAGGCATTCATGATGAGAAGGCTATTCTTGAAATAAATTATGGAGGACCAAGAAACAACATAGTAGAGTTTTGCATGGTTTGTAAGGTCAAAGGAAAATGTTGCAATGTGATGGTAGATAACAACACCAACAGCTTACTATCAAAAATGATAAATGAACAAACTCGAGTTGAAAAGGATGATCCACCTCAACCATTATAAAGTTGTCTTGTATGGAAAAAGGACATCACATCATGGTGCAAGAGCAATGCAAGGTGAGCTTCAACATTGTGACCTTTAAGAGAAATTTTTAACATCGTACCTATAGATCACTATCATGGCCTCTTAGAAAGGCCATGACAATTTATCAAGAAGGTTGTGCATGCTTGTTAAACAATACCTACTACAAAATAAATATTTTAAATATTAAATTCAAAATCCTTTTAAGAATCCAAAGGAAGAATATAGGATTGAAACGCAAATATTATTGATCTCGAAGGATTTCTTGAGTTAGCAAGAAAGGTGGAAACTAGAAGGGTCAAACTAGAACAGGCAATGTGAGCTAAACATACCACAAAGATGGGAAAGTATGATAAAAAAAATCAATGAGTCATTGTGGAAAGGTAGTTCAACATGTTTAGGAATTGCAAAGGATGCTATGGGACAATGTGTCCAATGAAGTGCCCAACAAAGGAAAAGACAAGAATACTTTGTCAGAGGAGAGAAAATTTTTTGTGATTGCTCATGCAACCCAATTATGTTCATTTTCACCATCTACTAATTCCAAAAGTAGAAGATTGTTGGGTAGTGGAGAGCATGCTCATAATGGAAAAAGGGAGAAGAAAGCGAAAGGAGATCGTAGAAATAAGATAAAACTCTCACATTGTAACACCAACTGGTCCTTGAAGTGTGCTTGAATCTAAATGTGAATTTTAGATCAAAGAAGTAAATACTAGGAAGAGAGAGAGAAGGAAAATATTGTGTTACATCCCAATATTTAGCTCAATTTAAAAATGTCCATATAGCCATTGAGAAGTCGGTTGACAAGTAAAATTTGTTATGATCATGTGACATGGTAAGATGGTTAATCGTTATGATTTCATATGAAGATGACATGTTAGTTAATTGTTATGATGTTATTATATTATTATCTTGAAATCTTGGAAAATTGGTTGCTCATTCCTAGGAAGTGAAATGGTAGTTAGTCGTAATGATGCTTCATGAACAATAACTTGTTATAGAAATTATGATTTGAGGAGTATGATATTATCATGAAAAATTTCTTCCCTTACATAAGCACATTGAAGGGGGGGAAACCATTGCCAGTAAGGACTTGGGCACAAGGGCACCACCTATCACTGGGCAAATAGGTATGAGTCTTGAACCACCATGGCTAAGGGTAAACGTCTAGGCAAACAAGAGTGTACATTGGATGACCATGAGCTACCCAATCAATTCATAATTCAAGAAAAATGTTAAAAATTTAAAATTACATAAAAAATTGTTACCTTTTTATAATTGAGATTATTTTTTAGTCACTTGAATATAATATATTGACACCATGTTATCTTAACATCTGTACTTGCACCTACATGTATATATATATACATACACACACGTGGGTAAACCAATATAATGATACAAAAGAATTACTTCATTAAATACATGCACATATATATATATATATATATATATATATATATATATATATATATATATATATATATATTTATATTTATATCTTTAATTTTGGCTCCGTATTGTTTGAGCGATTGACAACTTCATATGAGCTCATAATTCTTAACATTTAAAAACGATGGTGTTACTTTCTTTATTGACCAATAGCTGGCCATACATTGCCACCTCAATCTCTTTCTTGCAACTGAGAGGCGTTGCAAGATGCTTTATTTATTGCTCTCTACACAACCTTGTGATCTTTCTTTCTTTTATTGTTTCCACTTCCTTATACTCAGCAAGCATTCTACCTTACACCTCAAGAGTCGAGTCTATAGTTATGTTAGGGTTCATCAAGAAGCTCTGCAACTATAATGAAGCTAGCAGAGGCTTCGGCCTTGTCATCCTTATTTGCAAATGATTCGAGTGGGAATTTCACCACATCATAGCTCGTGCTCTCAAGCCGTGCTAGGCAACGAGACAAACAACTATAGGTTATGCAATCATCATTCTTTATAAGTTGCCATTTATATATATATATATATATTGTTCATTGATGATACTGAATGTTGCAAACGAAGGATCATTTAAGTTGCCAAAAGAACTAATATGTAATCTCCAAAACATCATATGATGCCATATTCATAGAGTGTAGCTGGTAATACAGTCTTGTGAATAGCATAAATTGACTTTGAAATCTCTATAAATATTATTGCAACTATTTTCCCATGGCATATCTTGTGCAAGAAATATTTATAAGCAAGCACTGAATTATTGTTGTGCATGATAATCGACCTGACTTATATAAAGGTGTCGTTAATATGCCTTTGA
Source organism: Cupressus sempervirens (assembly GCA_028749045.1). Taxonomy (NCBI): domain Eukaryota; kingdom Viridiplantae; phylum Streptophyta; class Pinopsida; order Cupressales; family Cupressaceae; genus Cupressus; species Cupressus sempervirens. Next base: position 483,379,728 of record CM053791.1, on the reverse strand, counting down.
GATAAGATCAGTTCGAGGTGTTAAAGAATACGGTGTTAAAGAATACTAAATGCTTAATCTGCTACTTGATTTGTACATGATCTCGGGATCTCCTAGGATACACCTCAAGACCAGAAGGGTCAAGCAATAATGGGTGTGACGAGAAACATCCCTATAAGGAAAAAGGAAAGTCAGAAATGAAGGAGATTAAATCATAAAACTATATAAGTAAAATTGAGTCAACTCATGGTTGTTTGGTAAGTAACACATGTTGTCAAGTTGAGCTATGGGTTGATACTCGAAATACTAGAATGCTTAGTGGTTGGATAGGGTGTCCCCTAGCTATTTTTCTAGGTAGAGAGGGCCTTTCTGAGATGAGATTGTGTGGGGGCATTTAAGGGTTTGCGGTTGGGAGGTTAAGCCCTTGACAATGCTTCTCTTCTCCACTAGATGCCATGGCTTGCACAAGACAGAGATATGATCTGCATTCAAATATGTTCTGGTAATGAGTATTTTGCTTTATATTTGTAATCTCAAGTTGAAAAAACGTTAGATGATTAATATCGTTTAATTAGTTATCCCCTTCAATGCTTAGAAATCAGTTTCTTTTTAATGTATTAGGAAATCAGTTGATTTTGAAATTAATCATGAAATGTGACTACCTATATGAGATAGGCTTATTTGATGGTTGTTATAATTGCCCTTCATTCATGTGAATATGAATATAAATGTATCTTGTATTTATTTCTAATTGTCATAATTTAGCAATGGGAAAAAGGGATGTTACAGTGATTTTGCTTCCCTAAATGGTATCGATTATTATGATACAATGGTATAACCACTGTGCCCTAAGTGGTATATGTGGACTAACCCATGGTTTTGCAGATCTTGCCCTAGGCAGATTCCGGTTTAGGAATTTAGGGTATTACAAACTTAAAATCCTCAATTTAGTTTTAATTGATTATGCATTTCAATTTGTTGGTTATGATATTTCAGTTAAACTGATTGCAACCGTTAATCTCTTTCACATGAGCATGTAAAATAATTGTTATAATTGCTTTCTCATGAATGTGAAGTAGTCACTATATTTTGATGATAAGCTAGTTGTTAGATAAGGCTTGGGAAAAGGGGTTATTACATATTGAAATCCTTGTACAAATAAGTTATCACAATTGTTACGAGTTGTGGCCACAAATAAAGTCCACTACAAGAGTTAAGCAACAATAAAATGATTAGTAGAGGCACTTGTGGAGAATAATGCTACAATGCGATTATAGAAGGTGTTGAAGCAATCTTAGTTGTTGGGGCATTTAGTCTTGGCCAATGATTATGGTTTTGAGGAAAACACATATAATTCAATGTTAAGTTGCTCCAAAGTGAGAAGTGTGTAAAATAGTAATGCTAAAGTGACATACTAACACATGGGAAAAGACAAGATGAAAGGGGATTGGCAATACTCTTTTAAACAAGAATGAAACTTAAAAATTTTGAGGTTTTTGCAGTGGAATTTGAACAATAACACATAGCAATAGAGGTTGAGGTGGAATAAATGATAGAATCTACCTTAAGGTGTTAGAATACATTTTAATTGAGAACTTGCAGTAAGGTAATCTATGTTTTAACTTTGAAAAATTGAAGAGGTGCGCTAAAGATGGCATTGGAAGGAATTCGACTTTTAGAAATATTGACACTTGGAAGAGGTGTGCAAGGACACTCAATAGAGGAATAAGGTGCAAAATTGAAAATAGATAAGTTGGATCCATTGAGAAGCTTTTCAATTTCAAGGAATGGGAGAAACTGAAGAGGAGTTAATACATTGTGGAGCAGATCAACTCATTAAGAGGTCATAGAAAATGTATGAGCCTTTTCCATTTTTCTTATCTATGTTTTGTTAGAATATGTATTTCTGTTGTGCCAAAAGATTACCTGTTAAAGATACAAATTCCAAAGATAAGAAGATCCACAAGAAGTGGTTAGTCCATGTCTTGAACCCAAAGGATGATGTTAGTGACTATTAGATAAAAAACCCCTCCAATGTCACTCAAGGAGATTTGAACTTGTGACACTATGTGAATACTAGTTTTTAGAACACGGTTTTCATTGTGAAAAAAGATTGACACGTTGACACCCAATACAAATGCCAAAGATAAATGGATCCACAGGAGGTGGCTCGTCCATGTCCCAAATACAAAGAGTGATGTTGGTGACTATCCCAACATGTTTGAAGGGTGTGATAAGTATCGGTCATCAACTACAAGAATGATCATATTACTCAACCGTTATTCTTTATCACGAAGCTCACAAATTTCCTAACAAAGGTGTCTAATGCAAGAGCATCCTTAGTTCATCAACAAACTTGCATCAACCAAGATATTTTGTTTCATTGTCATTTCCTTGTATTTATTTACAAGTTCCTATTTCTTTACTGCAACTTTAGAGTGTGTTCTTCCTCCTAGATGGTTGTAAAGGTTCCATTATGGTTTGGTCTAATGAAATAAAATTTAATTGTAGCCTTCTTGCAACACTTCCATCTCGAGGGACATTCAATTTTGTCCTTAGAATTGACATTCTAGAGTATGTGGTAATGGTGTAAGCATGCTTTTCCTTCATTTTCTGTCGAGAACTTCAAAGTTCAAACAAGAACATTTTAATAGGTTTTTGTTGAGCCCCTCAATGTGTAAAAATGAGGATTTCCCAAACTTATGAGGGATTTTTGCTCATTCTAAAAACGATCTATCTTTAGTATCATAGAAAGATCTTGAAATTTTATAATTTAGCCTAGCACAAAGAATTTGGCATGTCTGCCAAGTGGTAATGAATTTTCCAATATTAATAAAGTATCATTTTTGCATTCATCTACTTATATGTCCATTATAATTTTTGTGTGTTTTCTACTGTTAGAGATTACTTACATTAATAAGACATGCTTATAACATGATTTTAAGGGTAAATATATGTTGTACTAATGTCAATACTATTAAAATATAGCTTCAGTAGAAGTGTTTTGTACATGATTCTCTTCATACATATATCTACTAACTCTCTCTCTCTCTCTCTCTCTCTCTCTCTCTCACACACACACACACACACACACACACACATAATGTGTAATGTAATATAATATAATCAGATGTTCATTATCCATTACCCGATACTCTTGCTAATATGTGTTTGGCAAATTAATTAGTATCGGTAATAATAATACTACTTAGGTCTTGTTTCAAACTGTTGATACATGCCCACGTAGTAATGCCCCTACGGGGGCATGTACTTCTCTCCATATGTATACTGCTTTCTGCCAAGAGAAAAGCATATTAATCACATCGGCAATGTCCTATTTCCTCTTCGGCAGATCAATACTCTGAACAATACACTAGTCAAGGAAACAGCATTATACTGTAGTTAATATCTAATATTATTAGATTGTTTTCAGTCTGAATATATACATTAGCAATTGTGTCAGACATTCAGTCTGAAAGATATTCAGACTTAATCAATTAGATTGAAACAAAAAAAGTAAATAGAAGATCTATTTACAAATCTCTATCAGATATCCTTGAAACATTTACATGGTATTAGAGCCATCCTGATAGAAAAATTCAATCGTAGAATTGTTAAATATCAAATTTTAAATATCTTAAATTCAAAATGGTGAATCACATAAGTTTAGAAGATAGAGTTGAAGGGGCTTCAAACTTTGCCTCATGGAAGATAGGAGTAATGATTATTTTACAATAGATGGAATTAGAAGAATATATAGAGTCAAATAAACCGATACTAGAAAATGATCCAGACAAGACAACATGGAAAAGAGACAACAATAAAGCCATGGAGATTATCATAGATTTTGTGAAGGATCACATTCTCCCCTCTATATCAAGTCTTAAGACAGCTTTTGAGATGTTTTCCACAATTAAGAATACTTTCAAAATTAATAACACTAGTAGATTGCTAACATTGAATCAAGATCTACTCTACTATACATCAAAATGAACAATGGAGAATCAATTACGTCTTATTTTTTAAGAATTTCAAAGTTGAAAAATCAACTTGCGACTATTGGAACTCAAGTAGATGACAAAGAACTTAGCATTATAGCTCTAAAATGATTACCACTATCTTGGGAAACATTTATTCATGGTCTAAGTTCTCGACCTGATCTTCCTAAGTTTGAACTACTAAAAAACGAATATACTCAAGAAGAGTCAATATTAGTTTCTAGAGGAATCAGTTTAAATCAAGAGGGAAACATTCAAGCTCTTCAAGCCAATACCAACAATAAAGTAAAGAAGGGTAAATTCAAACAAAATAGAAAGGAATTCAAAAAATCATACAAGAAATGAGATTGGTCAAAAATACAATGCTTCAAATGTGACAAATTTGGTCACACTCAAACTTTTGCCCAGAACAAAAGAAAATTCAAGCAGCTCTAATAGAAATAAAAGATGAAAAAGATTAAAACTTTGCATTCTATCTAGCACTCTTAAGTGAATTAAATTCCAACAAAAACACTTGGATTATAGACAGTGGAGCATCACGTCATATCATAGGCTTTAGAGATAAATTTGAAAGCTTTGAAGGATACTCCTTTGAAGAAGTAACCATTAGAGACAACTCTACACACTTGGTAAAAGGTATTGGATCATGTTCAATTTAACTAAATTCAGGCATTACTCTTCAACTTAAGAACATTTTTTTTGTACCTGGCATAAAAAGAAATTTGGTCTCTATCTTCAGTCTTGCTGATCAAGGGTATCGAATCACCTTCCAAGAAGATAAAGTACTATCTTGGCCAAAGAATTCCAATATCAAGAAAGCTATATCTGTTGGATTTAGAGATGGAAGTTTATATAAACTTTGTAACTAGCAAAATCTAGCCCTAAATCATGATGCATCAAACACAAATGAAATATGGCATAGAAGACCAAGCCACCTTCATTTTCGTGCCTTATCATCCATAGGAAAAATTGTAACTGGGTTACCTAGTCTTAAACCTGATCATTTAGGCATTTGCAAAAGATGTGCCCTGGGTAAAAGCACAAAAGGGTCCTTTCCCAAAAGTGAACTCAAATCTAATTCTGTACTTGAACTTATTCATATTGATCTATGTGGTCCTATGTCTGTACCTTCACTAAATTGATGTCTCTACTATGTGATCTTTATAGATGACTATTCTAGGAAAACTTGGATTACTTTTGTAAACAAAAGAAATCACTCGAAGTGTTATCCAAATTCAAAGAATTCAAAGCCCTAGTTCAAAACCAGTTTGGACAAAAAATCAAAACCCTAAGATCATATAATGGAGGTGAATACATCTTAGAAATCTTTAAACACTTGTGTTTTTGTTGGGATTAAGAGGGAGTTTTCTATACCATATAATCCTCAACAGAATGGAGTCACAGAACGGAAAAATAGATCCATTATCAAATCAGCTAGAGCTATGATGCATGATAAAAATCTTCATACCTCTTTTTGGGCTGAAGCTTCTAATACTGTGGTTTATATTCAAAATAGATGTCCTCACTCAATATTGGAAAATACAACTCCTAAAGCAATATTTACAGGCAACAAACCAGACTTAAGCCACCTCAGAATATTTGGGTGTCTAGTTTATATTCATATTCCTAAAGAAAAGAGAACAAAATTAGAACCATCTAGAAAGAAGGGTATACTCATTGGATACAGTGAATCAACCAAAGGTTACAAGATCTATGTCCCTGGACAAAGAACCTGTAAAATTTGAAGAAGACATTGCCTTTAATCTTTCCAAAAACATTGATGAATCATACTCAAAACCTACTATTGAACTAGATGAGAATCCTTCAATAGAGAATCAGAGGGAGAATGATACTGAACATATTACACCTCCTACCTCAAATTCTGAGAATACTGGAAATCCTAATAATAAAAAGAGACCACTTTGGGCTAGAAAAATGATAGAAGAAATCATATAGAATGTGATGTAGCGGTTAGAGAAAACAAGAGAACAAAGAATCATTCATGCTATGTAGCACTACTCTCCGAGCTCATCAAAATAGAGCCTACAAATGTTGAAGAAGATTTATCAAGAAAATCTTGGAAAGACATAATGATTGAAGAATATCAATCCATACTAAAAATGATGTGTGGGATGTTGTACCCAGATCGAAGAATAAATCAGTCATCTCTTCTAAATGGCTATACAAAATCAAGCATGCACTAGACAATAACATTGAAAAATACAAAGCCAAATTTGTAGCTCATAGATTCTCGCAAAAGGAAGGAATTGATTATGAAGAAACATTTTCTCTAGTCACCTAGTACAAAAGTTGCATGGATACAGATACAGATATAAATACAAATACGGTATTGCGTATGGATAAGACCATTTTTTAAGATCCCAATATGGATACATCTAGATACGACATTAATAAGTATCACATACAAATATATTTAAGACAATTTTCTAGGTTACTAGAGGAGTTTTTCATTACTTTGAAAACAATATTGACACATAAATGCTACATAAATATCTATAACTTAATTGTAGAGCTGCATTAGAAGATAACCCAACAAAATGGGTTGCTGAATAGAAAAAAATTATGTCTTTTGGTGTGGGTTTTGTTTATATCATTTTTTTTAAAACAATTGTATTGATAAAGTTTTTTTAAATTAAATTTGGGAAGATTTATGCCACATCTTAAAAAATCAAATTACGTAGTATTTGGCACGCTTTGAAAATTAACTTTTTTTAGGTAGACATGGGTACAATATTCAACATGTATTCGGGCAGTATTGAATATGTTTCCACTTTGGATATAGGGATACGTGCGCCCAAGGAAGGACAAAGGAGTTTTTGACATCTCCGTTCGATACACATCTGTTAGGACTATCATAGCAATTGCAATGTCCAAAGGGTGGGCAATTCATCAAATGGATGTCAAAACAACATTCTTAAACAGTGAAATTAAAGAAGTATATATTGAGCAACCATAAGGATTCATCACTCATGAAAAAAATTCTCACATGTAAAATAAAGAGAACATTGTATGGCCTTAAACAAACACCCAGGGCATGGTATGAAAGAATAGACAACTATCTCACAAAATTAGGGTATTCCAAGAATGAAGTTGATCCTAACATATACTTCTAAATAAATGGAGATGATATGATTATTCTTGTATTGTATGTTGATGACTTACTAATAATAGGTGAAGAAAATCTTATAGCTAAAAGCAAATAGGAACTAATGGCAGAATTTAACATGAAAAACCTAGGACTATTTTAACTAAGTTTGGAATGATGGATTGTAAACTAGTAAGTTCTCCTATGGAAGCTAATTTACATAAACTAAAGAATGACGGATTTGAATCTGAATCTACTAATCCTACTTATTACGGGAAGATCATCGGGTCACTGATGTACTTGGTTAACACTCATCTTGATATCTGTTATGTAAATAATTCATTAAGCCAATTCTTGTGTGAACCAAAGAAGATACACCTTATGGAAGCTAAGCACATCTTACAATACTTAAAAGGTTCAGTTGGTATGGGACTCGAATATGATCAAGTTGAAATCAATCTTCATGGTTTTTCCTATTCTAATTGGATAGGCAACTCTACTGATTGTAAGAGTACCACAGGATGTTGTTTCAGTCTTGGGTCAGCAATAATTTCTTGGTTCAGCAGAAAACAATCTTCAGTTGTCTTAAGTTCCACTGAAGTAGAATATATAGCCTCGTCCATGGGAGCTAGAGAAGCAATATGGTTGCAAAAGTTGCTAGTTGGATTGTTCAAGAAACCTTTGAAGCCAACTATCATTCACAGTGATAATCAAAGTTGTATCAAGCTTTTGGCAAATCAAAGTTGTCTACACACACACATAGATAATGTGTAATGTAATATAATATAATCAGATGTTCATTATCCATTACCCGATACTCTTGCTAATATGTGTTTGGCAAATCAATTAGTATAATAATACTACTCAGGTCTTGTTTCAAACTGCCGATACGTGCCCATGCAGGGACATGACCCTACGTGGCCATTGGCCACTTAGAGTCATGCCCCTACGGGGGCATGCACTTTTCTCCATATTTATAGTGCTTTCTGCTGAGAGAAAAGGATATCAATCACATTGGCAATGTCCTATTTTCTCTTCAGCAGATCAATACTCTGAACAATATGCTAGTCAAGGAAACAGTATTATACTGTAGTTAATATCTAATATTATTAGATTGTATTGAGTCTGAATATATACATTAGCAATTGTATCAGACATTCAGTCTGAAAGATATTCAGACTTAATCAATTAGATTGAAACAACAAAAGTAAATAGAAGATCTATTTACAAATCTCTATCAGAGATCCTTGAAACATTTACAAATACGTCATTGTGTTGGTATGTAGCCTTGTACCTATTAATTTGCATCCCACAATTTTTTTCTAGTGTTCCATGGGGATGCAATCCCTCCTAAAGTCTATCAGTCATGATATTGACACATTTCGCTCAAAGATGGGACATTTTCAAGATGTCCCTCCTAGTAGGAAGTTCCTTAGGTCCCTCATACATACCTAAAAGTATTACTCATCTCCCACATCTAAAATGTCAAAGCTAATCATCATGATGATCACTTTGCGTCAAAGCTTAAAATAAACAAACAAACAACACACTGGCATGTAAGAATGGTTGACCCTGGATGAAGGAAATACTTACATGATACATCCATTAATGGGAGTTTCCTTAAGTCCCCCGAACATCTGCAAAAACATTGGTCATCTCCCACATGTAAAACATCTAAAAACTTCATGATATTTTCTTTTCTTTTTGTCAAACTTTGAATAGACAGACAACATAATATCATGTAGAAATGGTTAACCTTGGGAGAATGGAATTCCTAAATGATATTAGAAGCAAAATAGACTGTTAAAAATAATTGATTAATACTTTTGTTTACTCAGATGTACACTTTCTTAACTTTGGAAGTCAGTGTTCAAATATTTGATATATTAATTCATATGTTGATGACACATTGAGCTTAGTAGAGAGTAGAGGAAGCAATGAGGGTGGTTGGGTGGTGGTAGATGTTCATTGTTATCAAATTTGCATAAGTGTTCATGAGTTTTTCTGTCTGTTTTAAATAGTTTACTAGAACTAAGAAAATAGAGCAGGAAATAAGTAAAAATATTCGAAAACGGTAATATTTATGTCTTCACATGTGTAGCCCTCATCATTTAGGCTAAACAAATTCTCTGATTTCACTATTCATCCGCTAAAGATTGAAGATCTGGTGAAAAATATTTAGTACTTAATGTGAGTAAAAATAGTGATAGAATCAGGAAAAATGGCATTGCCCTTAAACACTGCAAGGGGCACTATCCATTGATTTCACTGGGGTCTCTGACTGTCAACGCCATCAAACACTAGCCATCATCACCCCATCATACCCAAATCAAGGGCTTTGGGCCCCCTTTCCTGCCATTCTGAAACTTCCCGAAACAATGTTTTCTTCTTAACACATCAAATAAATGTAAATCAAATTTGACCCTCATGGGAAGTAACATGTATAGGTCAATAACAGTCAGAATATTTCCTTCATTCAAATGGCAACCATCTGTTTTCCAATCTTCAATAACAGTGGCATTGGCAAAGGAAATGGAAATTTCATTGAATTTCTGAATATGCTCATGACAATGATTTTTTTAGTTTTAAAATGGCCTACTTCACATCTTCATCCATAACAATTAGTGATGATCTCAAGTACAGGTTTACAAACCATTTAGGTGTACTTTATACTTATTTATTATATTTAGTTTATAATGAAAAGGTAAGTTTCATAAAGATTTAGACTAAAATCCTCTTACAATCCTGGGTTTAAGACATAGTTATAATGAGGAAAAGGTATCTCTGCATTCAGCATTGCTTGAGCATTTGCCTCCTGTATTTCAAAATATGAACAGAAATTTTATACATTCAAAAGAAAAATGTTACAGCCATTTTGATCAAGACATCAACAAGTATTTATACATAAAATGGAAAACAATTCAAAATAATATCTTGTAAAATGTCTCTAAATGTCTCCAACATGCAGTTTAAAGGTAAAGAGGTAAGGCTGGTAATAAGTCACTTTGCTAGAGTCAATACTAAGACTGCAAATTGTTAATTTACATTGTGTATGTTTTGAATAGTTTTCAGTCAGATGTTATTCTTGGTCGCAGCAAGAATTTTCATTATATAAAATTATTGGAATCTGAACTGTGCAATATTTTCACTTGCCTTGACATTGGCAGGATAATGATGAGCCAATGTCATGGATATATCATGATTCTCATCTAGGATGTTACATGCTATGCATAAATTCTCATGTAATTGCAGGTTGTTTAGTAAAGTTTATCAAGAGGTATTCCTGCCTTGCCATCAACTTTAAGATACCTATTGCATGGTGTCAGTTGAATGATGTGGGGTCTATGTCATTCAAACAGTTGTGAAAAATAAGGACTAAAATACAATTTCAGCATTCCTTTGGCAAAGCATGCATATCGAACTAAATTGGTGGTTTGAAAACATAATTCCTTATAAGAAATCTCTAAATAATATATCTAGAATGAAATTTTATCTGATTACTCAAACAACCACAGGTCCTCTCAAAAACAGAACTACAATTTCTGGCATTGCTACCAACTTTACGGCCCAATGTTAAAGTGATTGCACAATGTGGAAACTGGTATGGTTGAATTTATTATAAATTTCCTTTGCTCTTTGTTATTGAAAGATAGGTAGCTTGTGCTTGAAAGAGTGTGATTGTTCAATTTGATGCGATGTTAACCTATTATGACTGAGCAGGCGTAAATTTAAGTGGAAACCATTACAAGAGATCATAGACCTTCCTTCTGAGGAAAAGTTGCTTAAAGTTGATAGCTAGAAGTGTGACTAAAGACTCATTTTTGCCCACAATCAACAAATATTCTTCCCTGATAGGGAAGTGATGCAGGTTTATGGGTAATCATTGTCCACTGCACTTGCATTGCCTCCTTGATGTGTCTGTTTGTGCTGGCTGTTCTAATTATAGTATTTCATATGATAAAACAGTCATTTATGACCATTTAAGGAATATTGTAATTTGGTTCATATACCAAGTACCCGTGTATAAGTTAAATGTACTTATTATTTGCGGGCAAGCATGTGATTGATATTTTTCATTGCTCTATCATCATCTTCAAAACATCAAGTTGCATTCATAATATTTCGTCTTTAATTCAGTTCACGAATGATAATTATGGTCCACCATAGTTATATTGTTTCGTTGATATATTTCAATTTTTTTTTGTTGGCTAGTCTGATTACAGGGTTCTGTACAACAAAACATTCATCCATGATCAAGCTGCACCATTTCTTCCTCACACAAATTTATCATTCAAGATGTGTAACTATGCTACATTTCGAGACGTAAATAGATTTATACATGTTCTTAATTACCTAATATTTTTGTATTTTTAAATATGATAAAGCATGCTTCTAAGCTTTGCCCTTCCAGATAGTAATACAACTTTAAAATTGAATTCAACAAATAAGACAACTACGTTATCGAAAAGGCTAGGTACAGAAGCATGTGTTTGACACTTAGAAGAAACACAATTTGAGGTATGGGAGTAGACACAAATCTTTCTACAGCCTGATATGTAGCATGGTAATGCTACAAGCTAGGGTTGCCATTGCACCAAAATATCAACATGTCAATGCTCGATACAACCGCTAGACTTATAGAATACAGGAGATGGTTAAGCCATGTCACAAATCTCAAAGGGGAATGATGGCATTTAGTCCAACAATCCCCACCTTGGCATTATCCGTGGAGAGTCAAACCTATGACCAAGCTCTGATACCACTTGTTACAAGCTAAGGTTGTCGTCGCACCAAAAGATTGACCTGTCAATGCCCAATACAATCACTAGACTTCTAGAACACGAGATGGTTAAGTCATGTCACAAATCCCAAAGGAGAATGTTGACGATGAGTCCAAAAGGTAACACATCTTGAAGTTTGAATGTCAAGTTGAAAAGATTAGTGTGAATGAAATATAACAACTAACTTAATTTTACAAGCATTCCTTAAGAATAGAACTTAGAAATTAGTTGAAATGTTGTTATGTTGAGCCTAATCAGACTCGGAGGTTAATTTATCCCTTCTTTATTCGACATGGTTTCCCCTCAGAATATTTTATAGGGGTTTGGGGGCAGTGCCCCCAAGACATTGTCAAGGGGCAGAGCCTTAGATGCACTCCCTTTCATAGTACAAGGTGGGATCGAGTAGCAACGCCCGCGCAAGGGTTTTCACGAGCAGCGCCCCCGAAAGCTCAACTAACTTTTGCATTGTAAAAGGTATTTGTTGCTATGTTTCTATTGAATGACGTATTCTAGCCCTAATTTTGCAAGAGGCAAAAAACTTGTATAAAATGGCTTAGGGTTAGGGATCTCATAATGCATGATGAGATAGTAGCTTCTTGTTGCGGTATTGAACTATAAGGGATTATAGATTGTAATCAGGGTGTAATCACTAAATAATAAAAATATTGGACTAGTTGTTGGTGGACGTAGTCCAAGGATTGGGTGAATCACGTTAAATCTTTGTGTTTTGTGTTCTCTGTTATTTGGTTTATTATTTTTTTGATATTGGTTATATTTGCATGTAATTGTTATTTCTGTCTCATTAATCCTAACATGAAATTCATTTGTTGTTACAAGTTAATATATAGATTGGTTGTGTTTTTTTATAGTAGGACTTTTTTGTTTGGGTTTTTTTAATTTGATGTTGTAAGTCAACCACAATTTTTATTTTTATTTTCCATTCGTCTCTGAAGATTTCCTCATCAATGATTCACACCAAACAATTTATATTCAACAATTGTGTGGCATCTTTTACCTTCAACAAGAAATAGTTATTTCTTTGGATTTGAATATATCTAATTAGAAGATTAATTACATTTTGATATTTGATTGTTGTATTGTTTTGATTAAGTAAAAACATGTTTTGAAAGGACTCGGAACCGTTTACACAGCAAAGCATAGTATCAATAAAAGTCCAAGAGGAACTATGCAACAACACCAAAAAAGATAAACAAGCCAGTATAGAAAGCCCTAAAATAATAGGCAAATGAAAAGACAACAAAAAGACAACAACGGGACAACTATAAGGTCTTTAGCATGTCAGCAACCTGATCAGCCAAAATGTTCATGTTCGCAACAGAAACCTTGAGCTTATCGATCTCTTTATCATCCTTGATCTCTATCTTCTTTGAATTTTCCCTTGTGCGTTTACTGGGGCCATTATCATCCTTCATCTTCTTTGTACCCTGGTTCTTTCTCTCCTGCTCCAGCTTATCTAGCAAAATCTCAATATTATCAGCAATAGCTTTCAAAATGGAACAACTTTGATCAACAATCTTTTTCAAAACATTCTCAATGCCCTCAACTCTGCTATCCAAAATATCATTCTTCTTTTACATATCCTTCCTTAATTGATCAACAACTCTAGTTTTAACTTCAAGAGGTGGGACTCTCTTCATCATATTAGTGACTTCTTCAGCATTCCCAATCACATCCGAAAGCCCATTCAGATGCTGACCTAAAGTCTTCCCACCCCTATTAGTTTTTCTTAGTTACTTGAACTCCCTTCTGAGATCCTGCATTTGCTCCTTTATACTGTTAATGTCCCTCCTTAGTGCACTAGGGTTTTGAAAACATTGTTCATAAACCCATGATCTTTCGAGACAAAACTCTAATTTAGATTATCCTCATCCATGTCCAGATTGCCTTTCTCAGCATCAACATCATAATTATCTTTTTCCTTAGCCTCCCCTTGAGGCATATTCTTCTTACCTCTCAAATCCTTCTCCTTCAGGGGATCATCATTCAAGAGGATGTTCATACATCTCTTAGTTTTCTTCGTTTTATTTTTGGTTTTCATTCTTCTACCAATTGTTCCCATGATAATATTTTTTCCTTTACTCTTCTTCCCTTTTTCCTCTATAGTCTCCTTCCTCGGTGCCAGTGTCTGTCTCGTAATACTCCACCTCATTGCTTCTCCTTCTCTTAGATGACAAGCCCATAGGGGTTAGATTCTTTCTCTTCTTCTCCACCGGCGCAACTTCCTCCTCCTTAGTTTCCTCTTCATGGGGCCTCTTCAGAATCACTCCCCTCAGTATCACATTCCAATGTCTTTTTACTTGCACGGGTTCTATCCACTTTCTTTGATTATTCTATTGTTCTTTCAAAGTTTAAACATGGTTTTGTCATTAGCTAAGAGTCATGATCATGTTTAAGGTTTTTGAGAATTAATAACACACTCAATCAATACATTAAAACACATGTAGGGAAATGTTTGTATATTCACATCAATTTCAACTATCCAATGTCAACGATCTGAAAGAGAATGACTAAAACTTTAAATTTTGAATTTCAAATGGTATGGGACTTTTTGCAACACATATGGAATTATAAATGATTTACAAACATATTTAATCGTACTTGGATGTCAATGTTATCTTAGTAGCATAAAAATATCAATTTCAACTGAACATCCATTAATAGTTCAAGAATTTGTCAACTTTATATAATAGAATGAAGATGAACTCCTAATTTATACAATGTGCATTGTTCTTAAGTAAGGAAAAATGGATAATGTCAGTTTCAAAGAGAGTAGAAGTTCCAAGAAAGGAGGGAGGGAGAGAGAGAATTGAACACAAATAAATAGGAATAGGAAAAACTTATATGAAAACAAAGTTAAAACTACAAGTTTTTTAAATGGGGAAAACTTATATGAAAACAAAAGCTCTAAATTGAATGTAAATAAACCTCACTTTTCATCATTAGATAATAATTGGATTTGAATAGGAACACCTAAACATATGATCAATATGTATGCTTTTTTTAATTACTCAAGAGTCTTGAAGTTTTAAAATTTGTATTAATGAAAATATTGTTTACATGTACTAATAAAGATTAGAACAAAATTGTGACATGAAAACAATTTGATTATATATATATATATATATATGATGTGTCTTAGGTAAATAACATACTTTATTATTACTTTAGACCAAATAACAATCTCCCAAGGTTAATCTATTTGGGAGTGATGGGTCCCAATGACTCTTTTGCTTGACCATTTCAAACAATGGTGATGGTGTTTTTGTATTTTCCTCGGTGTTGAGTGATGATATTTCTTCTTCTAGTGTGGCATTAGGGGGTCTTGGTGCGTTGCCTGGTGTCAACAGATCTCTCCTTTAGGCATTGTCTCTACTCCCACCCTCTCTGCCACACTTTTCCTAAGTAGATGGGGCACATTCCTAGTTGACTCTTACTTTAACACCTCTCCCTGGTGATCTATTGTGTCTAGGAGTCTCTTCCTTGGGATCTTTTGGTTTGCAATATGTGGGTTCGTCATTCTTGGGGTATCTTCCTTGAGTACCTGTGGAACCCCCATTTCACTTGTTGCCAGACAACAACTTGTGTTGGATATAATCTCTACTCTTGGCACTAGTGGTTTGGGCCCTAGAGCTATCAAGGTTGGGGCTCCCCTCCAAAACCTATTACTTCTAGTGGAATAAACTATATTTCTGCTATCAAATCTATTGCTACTATCCCTCCTTGGGGGGAAGCATGACCTATTACCTATGCAAAAACCTTCCATTTGGTGGTTTGTGACTCAAATGTGGTGGGCAAAGTGGATTTTTACTAGTGTAGTCTCTGGTCATCTCTTCTAGATTTGCATTATTGGGTAACTAATTATTGGTGGCTACTAGTTTCCTATAATGTTGAACTCTACCATTATGGAAGGGGTTTTCTTATTGCTTCATTTTTATCTTTTGAAGGTCGTGATTTGATTTTGAGAAAATGTGGGTTTGGAGGAATCACTCATTTTTTGCTAGACCTTGGACAATTTCCTTCAATATGCTTATTAAATGACTTGATGTGGGTTCAATGTGGATCCACCTTCCTAATCTCCCACTCCATTTTTGGTATGTCTTTCTTTGAGATCATTTCTCTTGGTTGTTTTCTAAAGATGGATGATGCTACCAATTTGGACCATTCTACTTTCACCTGTATTCTACTTAATATGGATGTCTCTACACCACTTCTGGGGAATGTGGTGCTCATGGTCAAGGTATGACCATGGACCCAAGCATTAGATTATAAAGGCCTTCCCTTTCGCTATTGATTTTGCTTCTCCATTGGTCATTTGGATTATAACTGTGCTCTTTTGCATTGCAAGCATGTTGCTACTTGGTGGAAAAATACTAGGGAGGACTATTTGATGGTTTGTTTCTCTAACTTTGATTCTTCCTCTAAAGATTCTCAAGTTGATGATGTAGTTGAAACTCCTACTAAAACATGGATGATGCCCCTACTTCTATTTGGGTCAAGCTTCTCTTACTATTTAGAGTTCTACTTTTACTACAACTTTGGATGTTGCCTTTGTTTTAGGAGCAAACCCCTTTGACCACTCTGCTCCTATTGCTTATGTCTATTCTCTGCACCATATTTTTGTTGACATTGCTTATCTCATTAGCACTCTAATCGTTGTGTTGGAAGCTTCCTTAGCTAAGTTTCTTTTGTTGGGGAGCCTAAGGATAGAATTTCCTAGAGATCGGTTAGATAGTGTAGGAAGAACTAGTCTTCAAATGCTTGCACATCTTCTATTGTGGTGTGAGTTTGACCTTTCTTTCAATGGGCTCTAGCCTTTGGGCTTTTAGTTAGTTTTTCTATTTAGAATTGATTGTGTTAACTATGTGTTGTTGATGGCCTTTCAATCTTGTTATTGTAAGGGTAAGCACCCTTGTTCAAGTTGCTTGATTATCATTCAACACACATCATAATATGTATTCCTATTCTTGTTTGGTTCAGTTAGAATTTGATGGGGAATTGACGGACCCAAAAATTTATGTTTTCTAAAATAAATAACTCTAGAATAGGAATATGTATTCCAATTCCACCTATTTAGGTAGAATTGTAAATGCTCATTTTTGGGCCAAAATTGGAATACGTATTCTTGTTCATAATTTCAATTTGGTGCACCCAAACAAAGAATTTGAAAGTTTAAGAATCTACATATGCCTATTCCACTCATATTCCCACTACTAAACGAACCCTTAAAACGTTTCTCTATGCTCCTACAATTGGTAATGATTGTTTGAGAATGATTTGAGAGTATTATCTGAGGTTTAAAATTGATGTATTTTAAATGTAAAGAACTCAAAATCTTGATTAAATATTGGTTCAATTATAAAATAAGATAAAAATTCAAAATTGATAATAGAACTAGTACATGAATAAAAAATTGGACAATTATTGGATATTTTGTGGAATACTAAAAGAATTAACTAATCTTTATTTCATCAACAAAATAGTGTAATCAAAAGAAAAAATCCAACATATATTTCATATTCAAATGTTTACATCTTTCAACTCCCTCCAAAAGTAGGTTAGATCTAAATACTTAATATGTTTCATCTTAGAATCTTGGAGTCTTACACTTATTTCCACCCCAAACCAAAAATAAAACACTTGATTCCCCATATTTCAATAAAATCTTGATCTTATGATCCCTTCAAAAGAGATTAAATTTTAAGTTGAAATATTCACACCCTAGAATCTCTCGCATCCATTTATTATCTTATTAACATCACTAAATCTTCTACTTCTAAACAAAATGATAATTAGTTGTACTTTACAATTATTCATAATTCTAATTTCAAAATATCTATTGCTAAGGTTGTAGGTCATTCACCCATGTCGTGAATCTAGTGAGGGACATTGACCCACTACCAACAATATCCCTCTCAATGTTACTTGTTACGACTTGCAAGGATTAAAAATTGTGACCAAGCTTTGATACCACTTGTTAACAATTAGGGTTGTCTTTGCACCAGACGATCGATGTTTCAAGATATAATACAACAACTAGACTTATGGAAGACACAAGAGGTTGTTAAATCATGTCGTGAATCTAACAAAGAATGCTTGACCACTGCTAACAAAACCTACCTATCTTTGCAAAATGACAAGAAAATATAATAAAAGTTACCTCAATAATTGTATGAAATTGAATATGAAACCATTGAAATTTTGAAATGGAAATATATAAAGCCAAATAAGTAGTTAAATGCTTTTCTCAACAACATCGCATAACCTTTGATGAACCATTTGCATGTAGAAAAAATGAAAAAGTTATACATTCACTCATTACTTTATTTGTCCGAAGTAAATGGAGACTTTACCAAATAGATGTTTACAATATATAGTTACCGATTTATTAAAAAAGAGACATATTAATCAATTTCAAGATTTTTAACAAACAGAAAAAAAAAATTATATCCCACATTACATGACTTTTTTTCCAAAACCTAAATCTGAAAATAATCATATTACTCTCATTATCAAGCATGTCAATAAAAGCATAAACTTAATCTTACATCTCAAATAATTGAATAAGGCTATCTAGACATTTCTTAAGAATGTCAAAATTTCAAGATGGCCAAAATTTTACTATAACTCGAGAAAAATATGTCTAAAAAATAATTTTAAGACTCGATATAATATGCTCAAAAACTGATTTTTTAATTTTAATTTTTTTTGTGTTAATAAATTTGAAGTTGAATCTATGTCACTATATCTCCCACTAACATTTCCTATGTATTGTTAGACCCAAGTGCACAGGAGCCTTATGTTCAACATTGAAAGATGGCAAACATAGTTTAAGATAATATGAAGTTTGGTATTTACTATCCATGTACTAAAAATGCACATATAGGATATTTTGATGTAGACTTGGTAGGGAATTCTAGAGTAATGATCCATTTTCAAGACAAGTTTGAATTCAATTCAGGAGCAACTGCATATGACTATTATTATTATCTATAGAAGCAAAATATAAAGAGCCACCAAAGTAGCTAAAGAAACCATTTGGCTAAATTACCTTCCAGAACATATTTAAATGTGGATAATCATCTATATAGTATCATGTTGAATCAAGTTACACACACTTCTACAAAACCATTTACAATACAAGTTTTTTCTAAATTCAAAGCAATTATTGGCTTTTAAGTCTGGATATAAGACTAAAGCAATATAAATCTATTTTTTTCCTCAATTTTAACAACACTAGTAAAAGCATTATATTTTAAGACATGAGCATTAATAATGAATCTGGGAGATTTGTTTGAAATGAACTCATATTTATTATCTTTTAGGCACACAAGAATTATATATTACTGATAATTAACTTAAAAAATGTTATGTACTTCAAAAATAATAGATTGTTAAACAAAAATGACTTTTGAAAATGCATGGTAATTGTTATTTTGAGTATTTGCTGAAAAAAGATTTAAAACTATAAAAGTGTAAAAAATATTATATCTAAGTTATATATGTGTTTCAATAGAGTATTCTCTAAATGTTTTTAAATTATAATTATAATTATATATATATATAATGATATCTTTCATATTAAGTTATATGCATTGCCTTATCATCATTATATCCACATTAATCCTTGTGCATTGACTCAATATTATTATAATATTTTATTTTATTTCAAATTATATTTTTTAATCATTGATTAATATCATATATTAATTATAATGAATACTTTCAATAAGTACCATTTAATTCAAATTGAAATGATTTAGATATTACTAGTTGATCCTTCTAAATCCAAGTAGCTTAAGTAGTCCCTTTAAATTCAAAACTAGCCTAATTGACCCTCTAAAAAAATTGATAATTTACATTTGGATCATCAATTAAAATATCAAATTCAATTCACTTATTAATTGTCTATGCAATACCAACATTTGGTCCATCATGATGCAAGAGAATAAGGAGAAACGTTGGTGTTAAGAGCATTTACACAATCGAAACCAAGAAAATTACATATCATATTGATATGGATGTGGAAATCTAAGAGCTTTGGTATACAAAATCACTTTACTGAACTAAACAATTTAAACATAACTAGTTAGTCATTCATTAATTATGACATGCAATATCATTTATTTATTTATTATCGATAAAGTTGAGGTTGATATCATTTATATTAATATTCATAAAGATAAAAATATACAAGATTTTAATAATAATAGTCCACTATTATATGCGACTCAAAAGGAACATCAAAACCACAAAATCACCAAAACATAAACAAATTTGTTAACCATCTCAAACATCTAGCTAGTATGACCAAGCACTACCCAATACTACACTGAGATTGTAATAATACAACCACCGAAGTATAAACCAATTTCTATCAAACAAGATAAAGATTTTAACACATCATTTTGCTTATCCATCTCATAAAATTCATTGAAATCAAACTTCAATAACTAAAAACTAAGGAGGGGATCATGTGAGTCTAGTTGATGCAGGAGCATCCATAGGTGTAAGGGCAATCCTGTGTCAACAAAAAAAAAAAGTACTTAGACTTAGTTTCTGTTTCATGTGTTTTCATTTCTAGATACCCATTTGGGTCAAATAAAGGTTCCAACTCTCACAGTTCCACTATCAATGTTCTAGGATAGAGTATTTGAACACCTTGGGATATGTGTAAATGCAAAAAAAAACAGGAGTATGTAATTGAGCCATCATTTTGGTGAACTAGAAGGTGTAAATTGGTCAGATGAATGTAATTGAAATTTAGAGCATTCCACAAAAAGAATCAAGTCAAAAGGCCCCACGGTTTGAAAGTTATTGCAGTTTTTCGATTTTTGGAGACCTCCTAAGACTGCTTCAAAGTTAGGTTAGGGGCATTAAATGACCTCAAACAGGGCTGAAAAATGGGGGACAAGTGAAGTTGGTCCATAGAGCTATAGAGCGCTTTGAGGGCTTTTCGAAAATGTAAACAGTTTGTCAATCGGAGCTACGGTTCAAAAGTTATACCTCCCAGAAGTTCGGTTACTATTTTTGGATTCTTCTAGATTTGCACCAACTTCTAACGCGGCTTATGGAGCCTTCTACTTGGTCGGTGGATGCCTACTAGCACTTTCCAGAATGTATTCCTAATCCTTAACCCTCCGGGGTCTATTTAAGGACATTTCTGGCATTGTAAAAGGTAGTTCGGAGTGGAGTTTGAGAGGAGGTACCGAAAGGAGAAATTATCTCCAGATTTATGCTATTGTAAGCCCATAGGGCATGTTTTGAAGTCTATTTTCTCTGTACTGAATGTAATAGCTTATTTACAAAGTTAATAAAATTTCCCTTTCTTGTTGTGTCCATTCTGTGCTTGGGTTGTGTCCCCATCACTAGTAAGATACACCTTATCTGAGGTTCAACTCGTATACTTCCACACACAACTTGGGGAGCTTGGCCTATAGTTTGAATACTTTGTCTAGAGAGTCTCCTCTATTTGTGCAGCCTATGTAAGACAACTTCTTTAGCAACCCAAAATAGGTCCCATTCCTCACTGTGAGATCGAGGGGGCTCTACCTTTCAAAGATTTTCAGTCTGTTTTCCATATTGAGAAACCTATCCTCCCCTTCATCCCCACATGAAGAAATTTCTTCTCTAAGAAGTTCTTGAATCCATGATAGACCTTCGTTCTACCACAATTTGTATAATTTCATGAGAAAAATAATCCTTGTCCTAATTCCAAATCTCCTACTCCTAAAAAAATTCATTTTCAATATGGAGTATAGAATATCCCATGGTGGGTTGTCCATATTGTAATTTTTTTGCCTTGAAATTAATAAATTATCATCAATATTCCTCATGATCACAATCATGTCTACAAGAAACTCCTTGAATAACTTCCTACAAAGATTCTCTACAGCTTTTTTAATCATCCAACATGAAAATAAATGGCTAGAAAGACCACCACAATCTTGACATTGGCTATGTATTTGTGATCATCTATTATGAAATATATTCCTAAAATCCTTAGAACTGTGTAATCTAGCTTTATGTGTGAATTTTCCAAGATTTCTTGCATTCATTTCTCTATGATGTCTCCTAGGAAATGCCACCTTCACCTTGAGTAAAATGGGATATTCCATTATTTATGAACCAAGCTTCAATTGACAACCAAAAATTTTCTCAACACATCATTGTTATTTTGTGCCTTAGACAATACGAAGTAAAAAGATGAACGAAAAAAAAACAGTAAGAAGAAAACTTAATTAATCTCCATGTTTTAGTTCTTACTTTCACAAATGATACAATTTTTTTTCCATATAGAGCTCTTCCCTTGAGCAAGATGAAATGAGAGGATGGAGAGAAAATATGTAGATGGAAATTAAAAACATTCTCCACTCTAGGAAAAAGCGAAGTAATTGGCACATCTTTCATATCCTCTAGCAATCACTTTCCTTGACCAAAAAAAAAACTTTTTCTCTCCATTTCTTCTCCTAAAGTTTAAACTTTGAAAGATCAAATTGATCTTAATAAGTTGACTTAGCTAAACTTAGTTGTATTTCCAATCATCGCTGCTAACTACCTTGATAAGTTAAGTTGCAATCCAAAAACTTGTTGACTATCTAGCCATGATGATTATTTATGCTTCATGCACTACTATCCAACTTAAATAATGATTCACGTTCCTTAAAAAAATGGTTCTCTATTTGGAGGAGACAAAACATTACCATCTAATTGTCCTTCACTTTGATAAGATAATCTCTAGCTTTGATTTTGGACTACCCCATCTTTATTGAAATGTGGATAAATTTAACATTTCAATCCATAATCAAAAACATTGTGAAGACCTTTATGACTACTAACTTGACATCTAGTCCCGATCCAAATCAAATCTTAAACTTTCAAGATCTTGCCTGGACATCAATCTCCTCAAATATGTCGTATCATTCAGTATATTGTTTTAATTTATATATGAATGTATCTACGAATGTGATTTTATTTACCATTTATATATTCAACTTTATTTAAATCACTACTTATCTCTGTCCATTTCTAATTTTGGTCAATCTAGCATTATTCCATAATGAATTTTTATGTCCTTAACTTCAATATTAACTATTTTTTTTGAATTGGAAATATAGCATCTTATCTTTGAATCAGATTATATGAATATATTATATCTACTACAACTATATTATTCCTTTCCATTCATACTCCAAAGTTTACAAATAACATATTTATTTGGGTCCTTAAACCTGTATCTATCATATTCATTATCCCATTGATTTTGATGAGTGATAAATATATTCCTTGATAGATTCAAATTTTAATCCAAATATTAATAACTCCTTGATCTTTAGATCCATTTCACTAGATGTGTGACTTACATCAATCCAACTCACTTTAATCTTCATTGATTATCAAACTTTGGGCTATTTTAGATATTGTATTGAGTTTACCTATTTGATTGATTGACCATCTAATCTTAGACATTTTAATTTATCTTCTATTATGTTTCCATCCATAAATATATAAAATAGTATGATATTTGTTGTCATGAAGAATTGCACTTGAAAAGCTACGTATGAAACTCTGTAATCTCTTGAAACATGAATGATTTCCATGTATATGGTTATGCCTATCATGAAAATCAATCTTCATATTATGGGCTTCCCCCCACCTTATGATCACCTAAAACTATCATTTGCCTAGAAAATAGATATAAATATATGTTATAATTGAAACAAATATCTAAATGGGTGATGCATCAAATATGTTAGGATTGAAGAAACTTGAGATAAGAGGGTAACTCAATATTCTAGTGGTGTAGGGGCACCAAGGAGAGCACATTTCAATTCAAGAGATCAAGAAGGACCTCAAGACACCAAAAGAAGTAAATTGGGTCATCTTGAAGCCAATAATGACCATTTATGATGATCAATTCAATGTAACTAAAATTGCTAAAGGTCCTAATAAGAACCTTAAGGCATAACTGATGATATTGGGGCCAATAGTGCCCAAGGGGTTAGGGTAGGCTAATAAAGAATTTAATATAATAGAGGAACTCAAGATCAATCATAATCCAAGGTTTGGTATGTTAATTTACATAGGGAAACAATTAGATAAGGATTTTAAATTGGAATTTTTAAACTCCAACAACTAGTTCCATTTTGGAGGGAAAACTTGTTTAATAGTCTTAATGAATTTGTAATCATGTGAAACTGATTTGGATTGGTTAGGATATTGGAAAGGAACCTTATATTTCTCGGTCAAGGCGTGGGGATCTTAGGATGTAGAATTGCCACAACATTGTACTAACTGTTATTGAATAAACAACAATTTTTACAATTCCTTTGTGTATTTACATGGATGAGAGATCTCCTTGATTGGATTTGGCACTTAAAGATTCTTAGGATAAAAATATTAGGCACTTTGCGAACCATGTGCATTATCGAAGATCACTTTGATATCATTTTCTTTGAAGTTGTTGTTGATAGGATATGAGGAATTCACATTCTCATTAACTTGTTTTCAATCTTTTCAAAGGCTAATGATTATTGCATGATGTAGGGTCTTTTTTCTCATTAAAATGATGATTAGGTGGCCTATAAGATATGATGTTAACCCATATTTGTATAGTAGTGTTGATGAAATTTGGTGATCACCATGAGTAGTTGATTAAAGGAACACTAAAATTGATGCAACGGTATTGCAGCAGGAGATCTCCCCAAGGATGGGTGCGGTTTTATTCTTGAAATAGTTGTTAAATATCATGTTAAAAGTGAATCAACTCTTATTTTGTTAGGATTGAATTTGGAAGGGTGACATTGATCAAACCTTGGGGTTTTTGAGGGTTTTAAAGGGAAATTTGGGGATTTTATGGTTGGAGTAACCATATAGTACAATTGATTGCATTTTCCTCTAATTGAAGTCAAATCATAACTCTTTCAGAGAAACCATGGTTAGGGGATAGGTATTGGGTATGATTCCTTTGTAAAAGTGGGGTAAATTAACCTTGAAAATAATTATTGTTGGTCAATTTGACAAATTGGTCCAAAACAACTCATAATGAGCCTTTGATATATTTTTAAGAGGAAAATTAGGTATTAGAATATGAAAAAAAAAATAGTCTTTTAGGAAATTTGAAGAAAACTATTAAATTCAGTCATTGGAGGCCTCTTGACCATTTTTGCCCTCCCTTGTTATACAAACATTGACCAATTTCATGAAAATCAGGGTGCTAGCCATGCTCAGGTCCATTATCTTATTCATTTATTGCCATCCAAGTCTAATGGGATACATAAAACTTTGACCTTTTCTTATATCCCTAGGTCTTAACCATTTTCTTCATATTGCATGGTATGATCTTATGCTATCTAAAGTTGCGACCATGCGACTGCCTTTTTTTGCATGGTAGCTACAATTATGGCCTAACTGTCAAAGGAAGACAAGAAGGTGCAACGTGGTCATTTCCATAGTCAATCATGTGTTCGTAGGCAACTTCAAGATTCAAAAGATTCAAGCTATGACAGTGATACCAAATGGTATTTTTTATTTAGTTGCTGAGTCGTAAGGGTTATGCACTTAAGCTCTTCTTATACCACAACTGAGCAAAGCAACCATTGAAGGCCTTAGTCGCGTGATCACCTCAATAAGAAGATATGTTAAGTTTTGACAACAATTGGGCGAATGGTCATGTCGCATGGTTGGGGCCTCAGAAGATAAAGCTTGAAGGTTAATCGTGACTGCGTGAAAATGTTTAGAAGCCCATAAAGAGTCTTCAGTCACATGGTCAAGCTAGTTCAATCATTTTATGAAGAATGAAGTGCGACCTCACAAAAGAATTTATGAAGCTAAAAGTTCTTTTCTCACTTGGTCATGTGGTTAAGTTAAGTATCTAGTTCTCAGACTGCGACTAGATGAAAAGGTTAAGAAAGTGTTAAATCGCGTAGTCATAATGTTAGCTAAGTAGTAAGAGGAATAAGTTGCAACCCAGTGATCATTGCCATAAAGTGTATAAATTTTTGTTTTCCCAGTCGCAATGTCAAAAAGGATGAGAGCTATGAGGTCAATGACCCAATGAAATAGTTAGCATAAATGAAGAATATGATGATCACTCAGTCGCGATGTTAAGAAGAAGAAAATCAAACAACATTGCGGCTTGGTGAGAGCAATTAAAAGATACTTGATCACATGGTTGTATAGTTAATAATTATAAGATGTAATCGGACCGCAACCATGTGATGTAGTGAGAATGAAAGGAGAATATGGTGATCGCTCAGTTACAATATTAAAGGAAAGTTAGTAAGGATAAGTTGTGAACCAATGAACAAGTTAAAAAAATATGAGGGACCCTTCACTCGCGTGGTTGCAAAGCAAATTTGTTATCATTTAAGACAAGTCGTGACCCTGCGAAGTCTTGAATAGATTATAAGCAAAGAAATGGTCACATGCACAAAGGAAAAGGCCTAAAAGGCATAAAGGTGTGTGAAGCCATGACTTCATGAATAAAGGGAATTCACGCAGTTGTAAATGTTAAGTTCAAATGTTGGGAAGATGTGGCGATCACGCGATTGAAGTCATATAAGAGGTCAAATCCCGTGGGTGCTCAGTCGCACGGTTAGTGGCTAAAAATGAAGGATAGAACGCTGGGTAGGGTAGTAGAATACTTAGAAGACATTGGGCAATATGGCAAGGGTAGATGGATTGATTTCATTTGACCATTTTACATAGCTAATTTGGCATCGAAAACACTAGTAGATATAGTTCTTTAATGGCAATCAGATCCATTTGATCATCTGTGACCACTTTTGAGTGTTCTCCATGCCTGTTTAATGCAAGTTTCTTCCAATCACCACTATGCTTGTCCCTCTACTCAATCAAATGATAATAGCTACCATTTTTGTCTGCTCAAAGCCAGATTTGCATGTAAAAGGTTAGATTTCTTGTATGGGGATGTGCCTTTGATCACGATCTCTTCTAATCAACAGTTATTGCTACTCTGCAATTTCAACTCTACCTGGTTAGAGTTTGAACTCAATGTAATAGCAGAGGTACTCCTAAACTCTATAAAAGGTAGTTGTAAATATGTTATAGAGGTTCTTCCCTGCTCATATGTTGCAGCAACATTATGCTCTACAACTTTTCTTTTCATTAATGAAATCTTCTTTTCTTACTTCTTCTTGGCATTCATTAATCTGTGCATCTTATTGCCTTGTTTTGAATGTTTCTTTTCATCTTCTTAGATCTATGTGTTCTATCAAGTTTGATAGTGGTTTTTGTATAGTGAAACACCTTTCCTTTCAACACTTTAACTAGTTCTAAACCTACTTATGGTTTCTTAGAAAGTAGAATAGAGTCAAGACTAGTGTATTTGGGCTTTTCATTGATGTGTTGTGTAGCTGTAGACAAAGTTGTGACCATTCAATCTAGGTGCATCAAACCCTTTAAATTAGACTAGGTAGTTTGATTTCTTGCATCTCCTTTTCCCTTTTCCTTTGAAGTGTAGTTAGGTGCATCCTGATTGTAAGGAAGCTGGCCTTCTCTGGAGATTTGACCTTAGAGCGCATGTCCCACACTTGGAGGTCATTTCCATGTTACATGAGGTCTCTTGAGGGTCATACCTCAAGCAAGGGTGCAAAATTTTATGTTGACAAGGCCTAATTGGCTACTAGGCCTAATTGGCCACTAAGCCTAATAGGACAACATTTTGTGTTTTCTTAGAGGATATGAATTTGAAAATTTTCAAAGTGGATCCCTTTGATGACTTTGGACTATTAGAATTACTTAGCACCCTTGGGGGTCATTGATAATTTTGAGTTCATGATTTGGCTGATTAGAGCCATTAATGCATTTGGAACATTGTCAAATAACTCACGTTATTGAAGCATTTGGTCAAGTTTGGTTTGAGAATCTTAAATCCCCTTATTTATTTGCATCATAGTGGCATCAAATCATAGTAGCATCCTTTGAGAGAAGGATATAGTATGTGTTTGAGGAAGAAGAGTTTGCGACATTTGCAGAAGAGGCTAAAGAGATACCTCTAAGGATGGAAAATGTTGAACTTGCCAAGATTGTTACACAACAGGAAGAAGACAATAAGAAGATGAAAGTAGAGTTAGAAAAGATAAGTAGAAAGATGAATAAGAAGAAAGGAAACAATAATCAATTAGACTAGGAGGGAGAAGAGGCTAAGGAAGAAGAAGAAGAAAGAGCACCAAGGGAAGAGTTGGATCCTGATGATGCAAGAATGGTAAAGTTGGTTAAGGACATTAAATAAAATGCTTACAAGGGCAAGTTTGACATGCCTATGTATGATGGAAAAATGAATGAGGAAGGTTTAATTTACTATTTTAGTGTAGTTAAAAATTTATTTGATTGTGAAGATGTGGAAGAGTGTCAAAAAGTCAAGGTTAAAAAGTCAAGATTGAAAGGGCATGCATTGATGTGGTGGGATTTATTTCAAGAAGATAGATGGAAGAAGAATATTCCTAGAATAAATTCATGGCCAAGAATGATGAACAATATGAGGGAGGAATTCCCTCCTAAATTACAATGTTCAATTGAATAAGAAGTTGTAGAGTTTGAGGAAAAAAGACATGGATGTCCAAAGGTACATAGAGGATTTTCACGAGTTAGATATCATAGTTGTACATGATGAAGAGGGTGAGGAGAAAGTGTCAAGATACATGGGCGGACTAAGATCCAATATCTAGTATGAAATTAGTCTTGATGAACATAGTACCATGGAAGAGTGTTATAAATTGACCATTAGAGTTGAGGATAAGCTGAAAAGAAGGCAAGAAAGACAAGGAAATGAAAGAGGCTAGACAAATAGAGGTAGAGGTAAAAAATAATGAAAGCCAAGGTTAAAGCAACACTAAAAAGGGAAAGAAGCCTATGTATAAGGAAAGGTATGGAAAAACATGTGGTGGAATATTTGGTGTAGGTAGGGTAGAAAGTTCCTTCATAGGAAAATGTTATAACTATTGGGAAGAAGGAGATCCTTTCTACAAGTTTCCTGAGATAGATGCCAAGAAGTCTAATAAAAAGGTTACCTTGACATAATGAGTAGCAGTGGAAGAAAGAAATAAGAAGGGTAAAGTGGTTGAGTTGGATCCATACATTGAAAGTGACTTTCTCATTGTGAGAAAGGGACCACTCATGCAACAATAAAGAAGGCTAGATGTATAAA
Source organism: Cupressus sempervirens (assembly GCA_028749045.1). NCBI lineage: Eukaryota > Viridiplantae > Streptophyta > Pinopsida > Cupressales > Cupressaceae > Cupressus > Cupressus sempervirens. The sequence goes on along the minus strand of CM053791.1, from coordinate 483,350,676 downwards.
TATTCAGGGCTTTTTGCTTAAGTCAAGGTAAGATTTTCAAAATGATCATAGATTTTGGATCTTTTGATAATCTTATTTCTTTTGAAATTGTTGACAAGTTACATTAAAGGAAATTTTCACATCCTAGACCTTATAGAGCCTCTTGAGTAATTAATGAAAAAGCCTTTTAATTAGGGATAAGGCTTATGTAGAGTTTTATATTGGAGAGTATAAGGAAATAGACTATAAGTTTGTCTAAGGTAGTGCCAATGACATGTTGTCATGTCATTTTAGTAAGGCCTTGGTAGTCCACGATAAGGAAAATGTATGCAATCCATAATAAGGACAATGTATGGTGGGTATTAGAATACATATCCTATGCATAAGGATGGTAAAGAGTTCCCCCTTAAACCTTTGAAAAGTAGTTCATCATTTGAGGAAAGGATCATTTGTTTTAGCATGAAGTGGTACATTTATTTTTAAGGGCACAAGAAGGATAGGTCTATAAGAAAGGATTAGGAGATCAAAACATATCTATTGGTGTTGAAAACTAATGATAATGATGATAAAAACAAGTTGACAAAATGGTATGGTAGTGTGGATGAGAAAGGAATAGTTGTGGAAACACATTGGTGTCCTATTGTCTCATCCATACAATTTGGTAAAGGTCTATCGATGGATTGAAGTAGAAGGGATCATTTGGGTCCTAAAAGGTAGATGGAAGGATAGTCCAAATAATCAGATTATGACTGTTCCAAACAATAGACAAAATATGGCAATGATAATAATTTTTCTTTGTGTAATTTTTGACAATGTGATTGTAGGTTCAAGAAGATTAGATCAAGAGTTTTTATTGCAATAGATGTATGGACAAAGAAAAAGTTGTGGGTTTCTATTGGCCATTTCTTCCCCCCATTCAGTCCATCATTGATAACCGATCAAAGAGATTTTGAATGGGCTATATTCTTTACTATGGGTTAACACACACTTTTGCAAGGGATAACATTTTGTGTTAACCATTTTATCTATTTTAGAAAGGAAATTTCATGCCTTGTTTGAAATAGCAAAATTCTCTATTTCGAAGAACTTCCTCCTTTTCCTTCGCGAAATAGTAACATCATTTTGCATCAATGGGGTTGTGCCACATGGCAATGAGATAACATTTTGTGCTATCATATTTCAACTTTTTGACTGGGATTCTTTTGATCTGATGACTCTCGCATTTTTGCATTTTTGCCCTTTGCCCTTTTGAAGATGCAATGGCTGCCAGATTTAGATGCATCTTTGAGGTTTTCCTTGCTTCATCTCAACCATCCATTTTACATAAAGAAGATCTATATCAATGGCTAGATTTTAATCACTTGTTGGGAGATTCCTAAATGCATCTCAATCATTTGTTTGACATGAAGAGGATCTTGATCGATGGTTGTGTTTTAATCATTAGATATGGGGATTTTTGCATGTATCTAAACTGTGTATTTCAAATGAAGAAATCTACATTGATGATCATCAATTTTGGGACAGATCTAATTCTTTTTTGTGTGGGTGAACTCTGCATTTTTTGTGGTAGGTTAGCATTGTGTGTTATCCCACCCTGCATTTTTTGACAGCGGCACAAATCAACTTGTTGCATCCTTGCCATGTTACAAGGAATATTCATTTAATGTCAAACATCTGCTTGAGCCTTGTAACAGCAATGTTGGTGCCCCTCCATGCTTATTTAATGATTTTTGCAAGGAATGATGGTCCTTTTAGCCATCAAATGCTTTCTTTGGCCTTTCCTGTCACTTCTATGAATCAGATGGTAATGGAAATTAGATTTCTTTTTTATTCTTCATTTATTATGTACTTTGTAAGAAAAACTCCATTATAGTTGGAGTTTGAACTCAAGGTTAAATCTAGGTTATGCTTGCACCCCATAAAGGCAAGTTTTGTAGTTGTTCTCAGGATCTCTTTTCTCTAATCCTTTGTAGATTTATCCTCTTTAAATGCTTGTTTCCTCTTATTCAATAGAAATTAGTGTTGTTACATCCATTCTTGGCTAGTTAAATTTGTGCAATCTGTTATGCCTCATTTTCTTGGATGTATTTTGGTAATCACAACACCTTAGGATTATGCTCATTTCAATTAATTTATCTCTTAAGTATATCTATTGTATTCCTTGCATGGTTATGTTGATTTCTTGGCTTTTTACATGGTGTTAAGATTGAAAGAATACAAATAGTGGTATGTCTTATGAAGTCTATTGGATTTTAGTGCAGTTATTAGAAGAAGTAGACCAACAATAAATTTGGTGCATTACCATGTTTTCCCCTTCAACATTTTAATTTTTTTTCCTTCTCCCTTTTTCCTTCTAAGTCTTAGTTAGGTGCACTCAGATTGTGAGGAAATCAACCTTCTCTAGAGATTCAATCTCTGATTTTGAAGTCCCACACTTTTGAGATTGTTTCCATGGTATAGAAAATTCAACTTCTATGTTGAGAAGATAGTGTTGCTCTTAACATTTCAACCTTCAAGAGGCTCACATTCAAGCACTTGGTGACTCCATATCTACATCTTGGTTTTCAAACCAGAATTATTGTAATTCATGCCCAAGGTTCACATGAGGGCATCTTCTAGAGGTAACTTTTAGTTTACTAAGACTTCATTTTCAAATCCTAGAAGAAAAAGTAGTAGACTTTCTGTATCACCAGTTAGGAGTTCAGAAGTAGCACATACACCTTCTAGATCTCTCTCTACTCCTCCAGTTGATAGATCATAGCCTAGGGCACCATCATTTCATTTGATTAGATCATTATTTCATATGTTCCTCCCTAGAAATCATGTGTTTTCTACCTTTAATGGTAGAAGCACTCTTGTTTTAGATCAAAGACATGATATCTCAGTATCTGCTCTTAAAGGTCTACTAGATTTTGCTAGAGAAACTTCAATGTCCCCAATAGAACATATTTAGGAACTTTCAAATATTTGCAATATACATGGTATTACAAAGGATGATGTTGTTAGGCCATTAGCTTTATAATTAAAGGAAAATCCTTGCAATGGTATAGAGGATTACCACACAACTTTATCCAAAACTGGGATGAGCTAGGAGAAAGATTGTGCAAGCATTTCGAAGATGAAAGTGACCATCTATCACTTTTGGAGCAACTAACTACAATTAAAAGAGCACCCATGAGTGCATAATTGATTTTAACTATAAATTTTAGAAAACATGGGATAGAATTCTTGCTACAGCAAAGCCTCTTCCTGGTAATACTTTCTTGCATTATCTTAGAGCATTCAATAGAAAAATTGCTACCACATTGTAGACCTTGGGAGGAGATACTTACTAGCTACATATGAATTTCCCATAAGGGTAGAAAATATTCTGATCCAAAGTGGGGAACTAGCTCCAAGGCCTCCAATGCCTCCATTCCATATATTCCTACACACCAACCTGTAATGGCTCCCATCCCAACTATGACCACAAGTCAACCTTTAGTTGTTTCTCCTTTAGCTTCCACATCTTTGAATGAGATAGATGAAATTAAGGCCATGATGCAGGCTATGATGCAGAATATGGATAAAATTAATGATCATAATTTTGATATGGATAAAAGATTTTAGGATCAAAATGTAATGATGCAAAAAATGAACAACAAATTGGTGGCTTTGGAGAGACAACAAGCTCGGGGTAGCAAGCCCTTTCAGCCCCATTATCAGAATAATGCATTCAATAGGCAACTAAATCATGGTCAAGCTCCATAAAACGAAAATAGACTTATGGGTAATGCAACTCTTGCAAATACAAGTGCAAATATATTAAGGACACTAGTTGCTCAAAATAATTTGACTCAAGAACAAGAATATTGTTCAGTTTGTAACTTTTCATATGAGCAGTGTGTATTCCATAGAGTGGAATCTTCTCAAGGTTTGGCTACACAAGAGAAAACAAAAAGGCAACAATATGATGCTAATCATCCCACTATTGGTTTTCAATCCCAACAGCAAGGGTACTATACTTTCATGAATTATCATCCTAGAGATTATTGCCATATAAATCATGATGGTAATGACAACATAGCTCATAACACTGGGAGAAAAATGAGAGCTATAGAGAACGCTCCATCCTCTTCATCAAATCAGGCTACAACTTTGAAGGCCATTCCACATACCACAATTGCAAATGTACAACATAATATTGTTGCTCCAATTCATATAGCAAACCCTATGGTCACTAGGTCTTAGCCAAGTCAACATACACTCCTCTCAACATTGTAGATCATATGAAGAGGACCAATGTTAGTGTTCCTATGTGGGATCTGAAATGTAATTACTACAACACAAATTAAAGACTGTCAAAGTTTAGAATGGACCAACTACCATGGATGGAGCAGCAAGCTTTGTACAACCTATATGAGAAGAAGAAGAAAGTAAGAAGAGTAAACCTCTCCCTTTTTATATCTTGTTGATTATAGGAGATAAGTTAGTTCACAATTGTATGATAGACTCTAGAGCTAGCAGCTCAGTTATGCCAAAGTGTGTGGTTGATGGCCTTGGTATTCAATATGAACCAATGGATAAAGGGGTTCTTCAATTGGATGGTAGTTCTATCACAATAGTTAGGGTGTTCAAAAACATAAAGATGACATTATATGCATGCCTTGGTTGTATTGTTATACAAGACATATAAGTTTTTAAGCTTCCTCCACATTTTTCTATTTTCCTATTTAGGGACTTCACTACACAAATTGGTGGCTACATTGCATCTGATTGGTCCTACATTTGCTTTAGGACTAGATATGGAACAAAGGCTTCCATAAAGGTAGAACCATTGGTCCTTAATCACATAGAGACTTATACACCTAACCCCATAAATATGAATTACACAATCCATGAAGAGGATGAGGAATGCATAACTCATGAGCATGCTACTTTCTTAACAAAGGTTCCTAATTATCTTTTAGATGAATGGGCTAATTGATGCAGGAGCATCCTGGGTTGCCTTGTTATCCTGCTCATTTTGGTCATCCTTTAGTTGGTGCCGAGTTACTGTGGCACTCTTCATGTGCCAAGTTATTCCTTCATGTGCTGAGTTACCCAGTGCATGCCAAGTTATTTCTTCATATGCTGAGTTACCCAATGCATGTTGAGTTATTCCTTCATGTTCCAAGTGAGTAGTTTCCAGTTGATGCTGAGTGACTAGTTTCTAGTTGATGCCGAGTGATGCCGAGTGCCAGTTTTCAGTTGATGTTGAGTGCCAGTTTCTAGTGGATGCCGAGTGCCAATTTCCAGTTGATGTCGAGTCATCCAATGGGTGCCAAGTTGTCTGTGTCTGGTTCCTATTTGGGCTGACTTTGCTTGCATTTAATTTTAGTATAGGTAGTTATATTTCCTGAGAGCCGACTTGTGGCTTCTCTATGTTCTAGAATGTTTTGTAAGCCATTTTGGCAAGTATAAATAGAGTGCTTAGGCTTAGATTAAAGGTAGATTTTTGGGGAGATTTTAGAAAGAATAGAGTATGAGTCTAGAAATGTGAATTTGAAGTTGGATTGTGGATCTAAAATTTGTATTCTGTATCTGGCCATAACCCAGAAGGCCTTATAGCTAGGCATGTATTCTGTTTAATTGATGAATTAAATAAAGATATCTTGTTCTCCCTCCTTGGTGCTGTGTTTGTGTTGTGTTTTCCATTGTGTTAACTCTTGCAAGGTTATTTGGATAGCTGGGTGAGCCTTTGGCCCTAGTTATTTGTTCTCTTACTTGTGTCACGAGTTGTCTGTGTCTGGTTCCTGTTTGGGCTGACTTTGCTCGCATTTAATTTTGGTATAGGTAGTTATATTTTTTGAGATCCAACTTGTGGCTTCTCTATGTTCTAGAATATTCTATAAGCCATTTTGGCAAGTATAAATAGAGTGCTTAGGCTTAGATTAAAGGTAGATTTTTGGGTAGAGTTTAGAAAGAACAGAGTATGAGTCTAGAAATGCAAACTTGAAGCTGGATTGTGGATCTGGAAGTTGTATTCTATATCTGGCTGTAACCTAGAAGGCCTTATAGCTGGGCATGTATGTCGTTTAATTGATGAATTAAATAAAGATATCGTGTTCTCCCTCCTTGGTGTTGTGTTTGTGTTGTGTTTTCTATTGTGTTAACTCTTGCAAGGTGGTTTGGATAGCTGGGTGAGCCTTTGGCCCTAGTTATTCATTCTCTTGCCTGTGTCAGTTGGTATCAGAGCTTGAGGTTTATCCTTGTGGAGATTGGATTGTGTAGAACCCTGATTTGAATTTGGTTGTAGGGTGGCAGATCTACAGATTTGACCTATAACTTGTAGAGGGTTATGATCTTGCAGGAACTTGATTTGTAAAGATGGTTTGTAGTAGAGAAAATAATGTTGATAATGCTATATTGGATTAGTTGAGACAAATTGTAGCCAAATTAGATGCTGTGGAGATATCCTAGAGGAGAGGAGCACATTTTGATGATGTAAGTAATGATGAAGTAGCAACACCAAACCCTAATCAAGAACCTGAAGAAGACTAAGATGAAGTAAGATTGTTGAGAGTATTGTCTAGAGCGAATTCAAAGCCTACTGTAGAAGTTGTTCCTTATGATGGAAAATTGGATACCAATGTTGTAATGGATTGGATCTCTGATATGGAGAAGTTTTTTGAGTATGAAAACACTCCTGATAATAGAAAGGTGAAGATTGCAGTCACTAGGCTGAAAGGTCATGCATCACTATGGTGGGAGCACTTGCAAACTGATAGACAAAGGAGAGGAAAGGAGAAGATCAGAACTTGGCCGAAGATGGTGAACAAGGTAAAGAACAAATTCCTTTTTGCTGATTACCAAGTTAGCTTGTTGAGAAAGATGAAAAATTTGAAGCAAAAAGACATGACTGTGAAAGAGTATACTAAGGAATTCTATAGACTGGACATCAGATCTAGACATGTGGATGATGATGTTGAGAAAATTGCAAGGTACATTAATGGATTGAGATCTGGAATACAAGATGAAATAAATTTTTTGAAGTTGGAAAGTGTAGAAGAATCATACCAGTATGCCTCGAAGGCTGAGGAGATCTTGACAAAGAAGCATGAACAAAGACAGAGAGCTAGAGGTGGTAGATTCTAGAGAGGCAGAGGTAGATCTTATGGAGTAAGTGGTAGATTTGACAGGTCTATGCAGGATAAAGGAAAATCTAAATGGAAGAATGATGATAAAGGAAAGACTGAATGGAAAAGTGGTAATTCTTACCAAGGAGGCACTAATTCTTACCGAAGAAGAGGTAATTCTTATTCTAGAGGTGGATTTCATGGTAATTGTTTTATATGTGGGAAAGAAGGGCATAGATCCTTTGAATGTAGATCTTTTGAAGGTGGGTAGAATAATAGAAATGCTATGATTCAAAAAGACATTGAGAGTTCACCAAGTGGACCTGAGGCTAGAGAAAATTTGATGGTGAGAAGAACCTTATGTAATAAGGGAGGTGATGAGGAACCTGTTTTAAGGAGAAGTCTTTTCAAGACAAGATGTAAGATGGCTAGAAAATGTTGTAAGGTGATCATTAACAATGGAAGTTCTACAAATATGGCATCAGAAGAGCTAGTTACGAAGTTGTAGTTGTAGAGGTTGAAACATCCCAAACCTGATCATGTTTCATGGATCAAAGATGAGCATAAGATATTGGTAAGTGAGAAATGCCTTGTGAAGTTCAAAATTGGACATTACTTTGATGAAGTTTTGTGTGATATTATGCCCATGGATTGTTGTCATATTTTGTTGGGTAGACCTTGGCAATATGATAGATATGCTGTACATGATGGAAGATTGAATCAATATACTCTGGGTAAATGGGAAGAAACAAACATTGTTGCCTTTGATCGAAAGTCTAGATGAGGTTAATTGTGCTGCTATACAAATTTGCATGGTTAATGAGAAACAATTTGAAAAGGAACTCAAGAAGAATCAGGTTTTTTTTGCTATAATTCCAAGAAAACTGAGTTTTGTCAATGGAAACCGAGTGCCAGAAAATAATGTTAATCGAGTGCCAGTCAGTGGTGACCAAGTGAAAGATGGTAGTATTGACCGAGTACCAAAAGAAATTGCAGAGTTGTTGAATGAGTATAAAAAAATTATTGTTGATGATATTCCTGATGGTTTACCTCTAGTAAGAAGTATAAGTCATTGTATGGATTTGATTCCTAGAGCTAGTTTTCCAAACAAAGCACCATATAGATTGACACCTACAGAGAATGAAGAACTTAACAGACAAGTGCATGAATTGTTGTAGAAAGGTTTGATTAGAGAAAGCTTGAGTCCATGTGCTGTACCTACTGTATTAGCACTTAAAAAGAATGGAGAATGGAGAATGTGTACTAATTCCAGAGCTATTAACAAGATAACAGTGAAATATAGGTTTCCTATGCCAATAATGGATGACATAATGGATTGTTTGAGTGGAGCAAAGTATTTTACCAGGATTGATTTGAAGAGTGGCTATCATTAGATCAGAATCAGAGAAGGTGATGAATGGACGACTGCTTTCAAAACAAAAGATGGTTTGTATGAATGGTTGGTTATGCCTTTTGGTTTGACTAATGCACCTAATACTTTCATGAGGTTGATGAATGAAGTTCTGAAAAGATTCTTGGGTAAGTTTGTGATTATTTATTGGGATGATATTCTGATATTCAACAAGACTAAGGAAGAACATCTTGAGCATATTAGACAAGTATTGTGGAGGTTGAAAGAGGAAAAGTTATTGATTAATCTGAAAAAGTGTTCTTTTATGCAAGAGGAGATTGTGTATTTGAGATTTGTGATTTTAGTTGATGGTTTGAAGATGGATCCTAAGAAGGTTAAAGCAATTTTGGAATGGCCTACACCTGAGAATGTGAGTGAGGTAAGATCATTTCATGGTTTGGTTAGTTTTTACAGAAAGTTTATAAAGAATTTTAGTACTGTTTGTAATGCTATGACTAAAACAATGAGGGGAGATAAAAAAGAATTCAAATGGACATAGGGAGCTGATAAGAGTTTTGAGACTTTGAAACAAAAAGTTGTTGAATTACCTGTATTGGCTTTACCTGATTTCAACAAAGTATTTCAAATTGAATGTGATGCAAGTGGTAATACAATAGGAGCTGTATTAAGTCAAGAAGGTAAGCCTATTGCTTTCTTTAGTGAAAAGTTAAATGATGCTAAAAGAAAATATTCTGTGTATGATTAAGAATTTTATGCCATTGTTCAAGCATTAAAGAAATGGAGACATTATTTGATGCCTAAGGAGTTTGTGTTATATATTGATCGTAAAGCTTTACAATACTTGGGAAGTCAACATAAATTGAATCAAAGACATATGAAGTGGGTTGAGTATTTGCAGAATTTTACATTTGTGATCAAGCATAAGAGTGGAGTTACTAACAAAGTTGCTGATGCATTGAGTAGAAGATGTTCTTTGTTGACTGAAATGAAGGTTGAAGTTCTTGGTTTTGATGAGATCAAAGAATTATATGATGCTAATCCTGATTTTTTTGAGGTGTGGAGAGAGTGCAGAGCACCAAATCTGATAGATCACATAAGTAAGTATGATGAGTATTTCATTCAAGAAGGTATTTTGTTCAATGGTATTTAGTTGTGTATTCCTAGAAGTTCTATGAGGTTGAATTTGATTAAGGAAAAGCATAGTGGTGGATTAGTTGGACATTTTGGAATTGATAAGACATAAGTTTGCTGAAAGAGAAATATTATTGGCCACAAATGTATAAGGATGTTTAGAAATTTGTAAAGGGTTGTGGAGTTTGTCAAGTTGCAAAGGGAGTGAGTCAAAATACTGGTTTGTATACACCTATTACTATTCCTGAGAAACCTTGGACTGACATTAGTATGGATTTCATTCTTGGATTGCCTAAAACAGTGAAAGGGTATGATTCCATATTTGTTGTAGTGGACAGATTTTTTAAGATGGCTCATTTTAAACTATGTAAGAAGACATTAGATGCTGAGCATGTTGCTGAACTTTTCTTTAAAGAGATTGTGAGATTGCATGGATTACCAAGAAGCATTATTTTAGATAGAGACAATAAGTTTGTTGGTTATTTTTGGAAGACTTTGTGGAAGAAGATGGGTACTAAATTCAAGTTTAGTTATATATTCCATTCACAAATAGATGGATAGATAGAGGTTGTGAATAGAAGCTTGGGTAATTTGTTGAGATGTTTAGTTGGGAATAAACCAAGTAATTGGGAGATGGTATTGGCACAAGCTGAATTTGCATATAACAATTCTGTGAATAGGAGTATAGGGAAGACACCTTTTGAGATCATTACTGAAATGCATCCTAGAGGTATATCATATTTGAGAGATGTTGCTGGTGAAGAAAAGAAAAGCGCTGCAGGAGAATAATTTTCTGATTTCATGGAATCTTTGCATAAGGAAGTGAAGTTGAGGTTGGAACAAAACAATCAGAAGTATAAGGAGAATGCTGATCAGTATAGAAGACACCATGATTTTCAAGTTGGAGATGAGGTGATGGTTCATCTAAAGAAAGGAAGATTCCTAGTTGGAACATACAGTAAGCTGAAGATGAAGAAATTTGGACCTTGCAAGATCTTGAAGAAGTTTGATAGTGGTAATGCTTATGAAGTTGAGTTACCTGATGACATGGATATATCTCCTATATTTAATATTGCTGATTTGTATAAGTATCATGAGTCAGAGGATGAAGTTGTTATACCAGATGATTATCCTAAGAAATAGATTGAGGAAGTTGAACAAATATTGGATCAAAGAGTTGGCAAGAGTACAAGAGGAAAAGATTACTATGAATATTTGGTGAAGTGGAAGAACAGACCTATTGAAGATGCTTCATGGATTTCTCACTTTGAGTTGGATTCAGCTTAGGTCGGGACATCTCAATGATTCTAGAGAATCATTTCTTTCAACCTTGGTTGTCTGATGTAGGAGCATCTTGGGTTGCCTTGTTATCCTGCTCATTTTGTTCATGCTTTAGTTGGTGCCGAGTTACTTAGTTGGTACCGAGTTACTATGGCACTCTTCATGTGCCGAGTTACCCAGTGCATGTCGAGTTATTTCTTCATGTGCCAAGTTATTCCTTCATATGTCGAGTTACCCAGTGCATGTCGAGTTATTCCTTCATGTGTCAAGTTACCCAGTTGATGCCGAGTGACCAGTTTCCAGTTGATGCCGAGTGCCAATTTTTAGTTGATGCCGAGTGCCAGTTTCCAGTGGATGTCGAGTGATGTCGAGTGCCAGTTTCCAGTTGACGCCGAGTCATCCAGTGGGTGCCAAGTTGTCTGTATCTGGTTCTTGTTTGGGCCAAATTTGCTTGCATTTAATTTTGGTATAGTTAGTTATATTTGCTGAGAGCCGACTTGTGGCTTCTCTATGTTCTAGAATGTTCTGTTAGCCATTTTGGCAAGTATAAATAAAGTTCTTATTCTTAGATTAAAGGTAGATTTTTGGGGAGAGTTTAGAAAGAATAGAGTATGAGTCCTGAAATGCGAATTTGAAGCTAGATTGTGGATCTGGAATTTGTATTCTGTATCTAGCCATAATCCAGAAGGCCTTACAGCTGGGCATGTATGCTGTTTACTTGATGAATTAAATAAAGATATCTTGTTCTCCTTCCTTGGTGCTATGTTTGTGTTGTATTTTCCACTATGTTAACTCTTGCAGGGTGGTTTGGATAGTTGGGTGAGCCTTTGACCCTAGTTATTCATTCTCTTGCCTGTGTACTAATGCTTTTTAAATTGACCCAATACAAGAAGCTAAAGAGATAGGTCTTGGAACTTATTGTATATTTGAGGAGGGTTCTCCTATTCCCAATCTCATGAAAACACAAGAAGATACAAATTTATTGTGGAATATGTTCTTTGATAGTTCAAGGAACAAACATGGTTCAGGTTTTGGTGTAATTCTTGTTTCCCCTAGTTTGGAGAGATATTAATTTTCATATAGACTCCAATTCAGCTGCACTAAAAATGTAGCCGAGTATGAAGCCTTGATCCAAGGTCTCCAACTTGCACAAAGAAGAGGTATAAAACTCTTGAAATTATTTGGGGACAGCAAGTTAGTTGTGAATCAAATTGGAAATCAGAATGTCACAAAGAACAATTTTCTCAAATCATATAAATATAGAGTTTGGGATCTACTTGGGGTTTCCAAGCATGCAATAATCAGAGTGTTGCTAGAAAAAAAAACATGTTGATAGACTTACAATAATTGGTTCTTACTCTCATATACCAGAACATGTTGCTGATGTAGAGGAACACCATCTTGGACTTATTGTAAGACTTATTGTCCCAACAATTGCACAAATTGGCAAGTCTTTGATTCTGATTTGAAAATTGTTTGTATTCTACAAAATGAAGCCAAGTTCTTTGCTAAAAATCAGTCTAAGCTACAAAGTTGGTATCGAGATTAGATTGTGAATCTTAATTGCAACAAGTTGGCTAAAGGTCTAGTCAATTTATAGGGCATATTCAACTATGATGATCGAGCAAGAAGAAAAATCTCAAACTTGACTATAAGGAGGGATGACTACATGCCTATCACCATTGCGAATGGAAAGACTCTTAATTTGGGAAAGGTATGCTCTAAGATTGAACAAGAATTTTTTATTAATTTATGTCAAGAATTCAGTGATGTTATTGCTTGGACATATGAAGACTTTAAGGGTTATAAGCTTATTTCAATACACCATAGATTTAAACCATGATGCAAAGAATGTTAGATAGAAGCAAAGGCCAATAAATCCTAAGATTGAACCCTTAATGAGAAAAGAGTTGTCCAAAATCATAGAAGCTAATATCATTTTTCCTATTAAGCACTCTCCATGGGTAGCCAATCTTGTTCTTGTTAGAAAGAAGAATGGATAAATTAGACTATGTGTAGATTTTAGGGACCTTAATAAGGCTTCTCTTAAATATCACCATCCCCTTCCTTCTATGGAATAGATTCTATCCAAGATTAGCGAGTCAGAGGGGTTTTTCTTCTTAGATAGTTTTTCAGGCTATAACCAAGTCTTAGTCCAGGATTCAGACCAATACAAAACAACTTTCACTACTAAATGGGGTACTTATGCCTATTGTAAAATGTTGTTTGGACTAACCAATGTAGATTCTAGATTTCAAAAAGAAATGGAGATGGATTTTAAGGGTGTGTTGGAAAACTTTGTGCTGATATATCTTGATGATATAATTATCTATTCAAAGCATGCAAAAAATCACTTTGATCATTTAAGGTAGTTGTCTATCAAATGTAGAGACTATGGTGTATCTCTAAATCCAAAAAAAGGTGTGTTTTCTATTGATCAAGGAAAGCTCCTAGGACACATTGTGTCAAGACATGGGCTAAGGATAGATCTAGAAAGGGTAGAAGCAATCATCTCTCCCACTTCCCAACCACAAGAAAGGTTTGTAGATATTTCTTGATAGGATAAACTTCATGAGAATGTTCATCCCTGATCTTGCTTCTATGGTGAAGCCTATTACAACCATGTTGAAGAAGAATATGATGTTCACTTGGACCAAGGAAGGAAAAACCAACTTTAAAGAGATCAAGAAATCAATTGCATCAACTCCCACTCTTGTCAATCCCAACTTTGATAAGGATTTCATCTTCTATTCTCTTGGAGGAGAATCAAGTATATCAGTTGTTCTAATATAGTTAAATGAAGAGATTTTGGAGCATCCCATTGCTATCTTTACTAAGGGGCTTAAAGACTATGAGAGAAGATATAGGTATGAAGAGAAGAAAGTTCTTGTTGTCATAAAGGTTCTCAAAAAGTTTAAACATTTTCTATCCCATAGGAAAGTCCAACTCTTGGTTCCACATTCAAGCATAAAGGATCTCATTTTGAACAAAGATATCAATGAAAAGAGAGTTGGATGGATTACCAAGGTCATGAAATATGACATTGAAATTAAGATCACCAAACTTGTGAGAGGCAATGGATTGTGTAAGAAAATGGTCTCATCTTTTGAGACACCTAAGGAGGCTACCCTCTTAATACAAAATGAGAAACCAACAAAGAATGAAAGACATAATGATTGGTTGCATGAAATGACTATCTTTTTGGTAGAAGGAAGATATCCACAAGGCCTAAATAGAGCTAAGAGAAGATATTTTGGGTTGCACTCTATTCCTTATGTCTTAGTGGATGGAATATTATTTAGGAAGGATTCTAATGGAGTCCTATTAAGGTGTATCAATATAGATTAGATCACTAGGTTGTTAAAAGAATTCCATGATGGCCCTACTGGCGGTCATTTCTCACCTAGGATTTTAAAGGGATAAAGATAACAAGGGCTGGTTATTATTGGCTAACCTTATTCAATGAATCCCATAAGTGGGCAAGAAAGTGTGAGAAGTGTGCCTTCTTCTCAAGAAAATAAAGATTGGATTCCCTTCGTCTTTATCCTATTCAATTTGATCAGCCTTTTGCTAAATGGGGTTTGGATTTCATTGGTCCAATAAACCCACCCTCTAGTTCTGGCCATAAATGGATATTGGCAACCATAGATTGCTTCACAAGATGGATAGAGGCTATAGCTATGAGAGATGCAATAGAGAATTCAGTAGTTGAGTTCCTTGATGGGATAGTGACAAGATTTGGTGTTCCTTCAACTATTATATCATATAATGCTAATTCTTTTGTCAAAACTCATATATGCTCTTGGGTTGTTGAACACATAATATATTTGAGCACTTCCTCAAATTATTATCCCTAAGGGAATGAATTGTTTGAGTCCTCCAACAAGAACCTCATCAAAATAATAAAGAGGACAATTGAAGATAATCAAAAGTACAGGCATACCAAGTTGAGAACTACCCTTTGGGATGATAGAATTACACCCAAGAGAGCAATTGGAAACTTACCCTTCACACTAGTATATGGAAGGGAAGCAAATATTCCTTGTTCACTTGAGTTTTCCTCTCTTCAACTAACTCATCAATTGGAGCTAGTGGAGAATGATGCTATGATAGTTAGGCTGGCTAAAGTAATGGAGCTAGAAGAAAGAAGACAACAAGCCATGCATACACTTGAGGCACACAAATAATAGGTCAAAAGAAGCTTTGACAAGAAGGATATAGCTAGAGTCTTCAAGGAAGGAGTCCTTGTCCTTAAGTGGGTTGCTAATAGAGCTAAGCCTGGAAGGCACTCCAAATTTGATGCTATGTGAAGTGACCCATATATTATCACTAACTGCAAAGAAGCCAATGCTTTTCAGCTATCCACGCCTGATGGTGAAGTTCTTATGATCCTAGTCAATGGGATCCACCTTAAACCTTGCTTCTAGGGGAGGTTAAATACTTTGTGTACATATTAGAGTAGATCTCCAACTTTCTAGGAAGTGCACATTCACAATTTTCTAGAGATTTCTACAGCTTTTTGGAGCTCTATAGAGCCTCTTTTTTTTGTTATTTATAGATTTTGTGAAGTTTCACATGGGAAAATGCGTCATTCTTATTGGTTACTCCATGCCCAATAGATTCCTTAAGGCCATTGATCTGTGCTTAGCAGGAAAGCATCTTGTTGAGTCACCAAGAATGTTGGCCATTTTTGCCTCCCATTTAGCCCATCATTAATAATTGATCAGAGAGATTTTCAGTGGGATATATTCTCTATTGTGGGTTAACATAGATTTTTGTAGGGGATAAAATTTCTTGTTAACTATTTTTTGCCATTTTGGAAAGCAACTTTCATCCCTTGCTTGAAATAGAGAAATTCACTATTCCAGAGAACTTCCTATTTTGCCTATGTGAAATAGTGACATCAGTTTGTTCCATTGGGGTTGTGCCATGTGGTGACTAGATAACATTTTGTGTTATCCTATTTCAACTTTTTGACTGGGATTCTTTTGATCCAATGAATCTCATAATTTTTCATTACTTCCCTTTGCCCTTGCGAAGATGCAATCGCCATCAAATTTGGATGCATCTTTGGGGTTTTCCTTGCTTCATCTTAGCCATCTGTTTGACATAAAGAAGATCTACATCAAAAGCTACATTTTAATCACTTATTGGGAGATTGTTGAATGCATCTTAGCTGTCTATTTGATATGAAGAGGATCTTGATCAATGGCTATTTTTTAATCATTATATATGGCTATTTTTTAATCATTAGATATGGAAATTTTCATGTGTGTCTAAACCATCTATTTTAAATGAAGAAATCTACATTGACGATCAACTTTTTTGGGGTAGATTTGATTCTTTTTTGCATGGGTCAACTCTACATTTTTGTGGTGGGTTAACATTGTGTGTTATCCCACCCTAATTTTTTGATAGTGGCATGGACCAACTTGTTGCAGCCTTCCCACATTACTAGGACTATTCATTTAATGTGGAACATCTTCTTGAGCCTTGCAACACCAATATTGGTGCCCCTCCATGCTTATTTAATGATTTTTGTAAGGAATGATGATCCTTTTAGCTGTCAAATCCTTTCTTTGGACCTTCCTATCACTTCTATGAATCAAGTGGTAATGGAAATTAGATTTCTTTCCAATTCTTCATTTATTATATACTCACACAACTCTGTTGTAGTTGGAGTTTGAACTCAAGGTTAAATAAAGGTTATGCCTACACCCCATAAAGACAAGTTTAGCAATTGTTCTCAGGATCTCTTTCTCTAATCCTTTGCAAATTTATCCTCTGTAAATGCTTGTTGCCTCTTATTCAATAGAAATTACTATTGTTACATCCATTCTGAGCCAATTAAATTTGTGTAATTTGTTATGCCTTATTTTCTTAGATGTAGTTTGGCAATTGCAACATCTTATGATTATGTTCATTTAAATTAACTAATATTGTAAGTGAATCTGATGTATTCCTTGCATGGTTATATTGATTTCTTGTCTTTTCTATAGTGTTAAGATTGAAATAATACAAATAGTTGTATGTCTTGTGAAGTTTATTGGATTTTAGTGCAGTTATTAGAAGAAGTAGATCAAAAATCAATGTGGTATATCACCATATTTTCCCCTTAATCATTTTAATTTATGTTTTCTTCTTCCTTTTCCTTTTGAGCCTTAGTTAGGTGCACCCAAATTGTGAGGAAGTTGGCCTTCTTCAGAGATTCAATCTCTGATTGCAGAGTCTGATACTTTTGAGATTATTTCCATGTTACACAAGGTTGCTTGGGGATAACACATTAGGCATGGGTGTAGACTTTTGTGTCAACAATTTCCATGAAGGAGACTAGGAGGTGTGAAGAGAAGACCCCTTATCTCTTGGGGGAAGAGCCTTTTTGTCGATGGGCAATATGGTGCAGGGGCACCTAGGAGAGCACATAAGCACATGAAGATTCAAGACATCAAGAAGGACTTGAAGATGCCAAAATAAGTTAATCAAAGTATCTTGAAGTCAATAATGGCCATTTTTGATGATTAATTCAATGCAATGACTAAATGTCCTAAAGGTCTTGTTATGGACCTTAGGACCTAAATGGTTATATTAAGGGCCAATAGTGCCCAATGGGTTAGGGTAGGCTAATAACACATTTAATATGATGATAGATTCAAGGTCAATCATAATCCAAATTTTTGTATGTTAGGTTGGATAGGTAAAAAATTAAATAAGGGTTTTTAATTTGAAATTTGAAATTACAGTGACTACTGCCATTTTGGAGGGAAAACTGTAAATGGTCTTAATGAATTTATAATCATATTAAACCAATTTGGATCAATTTGGATAGTTAAAATATACCTTATATTGTTTGGTTAAGGCATGGGGATGTTATGATGTATGGTTTCCATGATATTATACAAGATTTTATTGAATTAACAATAGTTTTTGCAATTCCTTTTTGTATTGGCATGGTAGAGTAACCTCCTTGATTATATTTGGCACTTAAATATTTTGAGAAAAAAAGGTTAGGCACTTTGAAAACTATATGCATAATCTAAAATCACTTTTATATCATTTTCCTTTAAGTTACTGATGTTAGGATATAAGTGTTAGAAATAGGAAATACCAAGAGGAAGGGTGGGTGTGTGTGTGTGGGGGGGGGGGGTGTGAATCAATATTCCACAATTTTTTTCCCAATTATGTATATCATTAATAATCCTACAACTTTCACAAATGAATATACTAATTAATATTAATAGTAATAGAACCATAAAGTGATGTAACACAAAACACCATATTTTGTTAACTAGGGAGACCCTGGCTAAGGGAAAACCCTAGTGGGGATGGTACCCATAAAATGATCCACTAATAAAAAGTATCTTGTGAAAGATATTGACCCTATTGGGAGTCTATTACATCTGTATAGCATCTTAGTCCCTGTTAGAGGACTAGGCCTTGTTAGAAGCCTTAACCCTATTAGGAGTTATTAATACAATTATAGAGATGTATGAAAGTTGAGTCTACTACCCAAACATGCAATATACAATGATATTTAGTATACAAAAAGAGTAGATACAAAAATGTCTTTACAATCTATTGATATCATCAATATCTGATATGATCTTCATATCCCACTATGCCAAATTTTCATACTCTACATTTACATGGCCTTGATAGTAAGTCCACATCACAAAACAGCTCACAAGTTATCATACACACTTGTGCACAATAATTACACAAATTTAGATTACAAAACCTTTCTTTATACCCTAGAAAAATATAATAACTATGTATGTATTTTTTGTACTACCTTTCACACATAATTGCATTATCCTAACATGTTATATTGTGCCAATCAAAACTCTATTTGTACTACCAGATAAACTATGTGATACTTAGACAATTTTCTAAGTCAAATTGCAAAAACTATATCTCCATACTTTTCTCACTTCATATTGAGTATATGTTGCAATAAATTACAACCCTATACTATCTAAGCTAGCCAAATTTCCAATAATCTCCCCCTTTGTCATTGATGGAAACATATTGGAAAAATTGGCTATCTCCTAAAAACTACAAAATTACAAAATTTAAAAACTTGTAACATATGTTAAATGGCCATAAAATATGTGCAAAATGTGTATCATTTTTTTTATTTTTACCACCTTAAACAGGGATACTCCCTTTTTGACTATACTATTACTTATAACTCCCTTATATAACTATGCTCTTACTTATAACTCCCTTATACAATTCTTTACTATATTTTTACTTAGATACTTTTTCTATACATTACTCCCTTTTGTATATATAAAATTTTCCTTACTACACTCCCCCTTTGACATCAATGAAAAAGGTGGTGTCAAAACTTATGTACAAATCAAAAATTTGAATTTCTACCTTTAAGCCTCCTAGATGGATATCTCTGTAATGCAATCTGTAAAGTTCTTCAAGAGATAAAATTCCTTTTCAAACTTGTCCTTGATTGCATCTGATGCACTTATTAATGGACATAGTCCATATGATGTAATCTCTAATGCATTCAAATATGTGTATGAAAATTTCTCATATGACGCCTTAGCTAAAAGGTATTCTTCCAATTATCTTTGCACATGGTCTATTTGTAGGGCAAGGTGTACTCCCAATAGAAAAAACCTTTTCAATGTCCTTTCCTTCTATATCTTTAATAGTGTCAAACATCTCATCAATTACGTGATGCATGTGTTAAGACTTTTCAAGTCTTCTATGATGTTCCCACAAACCTTTATAAATAATTCAGCATCATGAAGGGCATATATCTTTGTAGCTACTACTTCTAATAATTGAGTAAACTCATTATCAAAAATCTTGATCACTTCTTGTTCTCTTTCCTATGGATCTGATTTAGTAACTCTTACTGATATGATACTCTCCAATTTCTTAGTAACTTCCATCATTGAGCTATGTAGATTCATCAATCTTTTGTTATTCTCAATGATTTCTCTCACATATGATATTAATCCAAATTGATCATCATCATCTGATCAATTTCCTAATAAAGTGGTCAATGTTGATTCAAGTGATGACCTTGAAGAACTAGCCTCACTTGCCTCCATTACCATATATGGAGTTTGTATTTCCTATCTTTCTTCTATCCATTTTTTAGTTTTTCCTAACATTGATCTGTTAAATTCTTTTGTCTCTATCTCTAGCTGTAAGGGTGCCTCCTCTTTCATTGTTAGAATGTGTTTCAGATGTGGCTTGAAGTGTGAAGTCTCTTTGACTATGACTCTCTAGTTATCCTTCATCTTCTCAACAACTCTCTTAATTATTTCTTCCTTTCCTTACTTTTCTTCTTCCTTTTTCTTCTTCTTCTTTCTTCTTTCTTTCTTCTTCCTCCTTTGAGGAAATATGTATCAACCATAAAATAAATATCCTCCTCATGTCTACTCACAACTGATGGTGGAATCCTAAATCTTTTCTCTTCATCTCACTATAGAATGTCTTAACAATTAAGTCTGCACTACTCTCAATTTTGTCTATTGGATATCTCTTGTATAAATCAATAGGTAATTAGGGATTGAAACCTAAATTGACCATTTCTCCCTTTCTAAATCCTCTCTAAGTTCTTTACCAACTAAACTCTTAATATTTAACATAAATTCACCTTGGATTTCTCAACAAAAAGTTTATATGCTACATGGACAAAGCCTTTTTCCATTTCATCTTCCCTAGAAATTGAACATATATTAGTTGCCATAATTTTTCTTGCATACCTAAAATCATCTTGTTTTATCTTACTAATCAAAATTCCTCTTCCATTATAAGTTGAATGGGTGTTTTCAAGCACATCCTTCTTCATATTCTTTTCATTTAAGGGGATAAATCCTTCATTTCTCAAACCAGCAACCTCATGTATCAGATTAGCTGAAATTTCCACAACATTTTCTCCCATCTAGAACTTACCATCATGATTCCTACTCAAAATAATATTGGTCCAATCTTCCTTATCAAATTCATAGAAGAATAGATAATTCACTATGCCATTCTAACCTAGGTGTTCAAAACCTACCCAGATGACATATCATAGTAGTAAAATTTATCAAATTCTTTTGAAGTAATTTCCTCACCTACTATTTCAAATTTACATCTAGTGTAACTACTAGTATCTTCCAAGTACAAGACGCCATTAGGGGTTCATGAAAATCTAGTTGAAGGGTTATCTTCCAAGGGTTGTATGGGGTTTAGCTTCAACTTAGGTCTAGGTATATCTTCTACATTGTGAATCATAGATCTATCCATCTTAGTTGAATAGATTACTAAACACAATTCCACAAATTAACCTTCACAAGATTGTAAAATACCTCAAATATTGCAAAAATAAGATTTTTTGTTGCACACACTTCAACTTCATCTTGAAAACCTTCAATACACTCTTAATTTTCTCCTTAACTTCACAAATGATCAAATGTTGCTCATAAGTTTGATTTTGATCTTTAAAATTTCCTGAATTGATTTATGCATTAATTGTGCAAGTATGCAATCACAAAATGTTGTTCCTTAATTGCCCATAAACTTGTTTTCTTTTGCATTCTCACATTTAAACTCAAAAATTCATGCGTACTCAATTATGTCTATCTCATGTTAATTGTGTAACCCTTAACTCTTCACCTAAAGGTGCAGACAACTTTATGATTATATTTTCTATATGAACTAAGTTTCTCAATCTAATTGGGATAGATTAGCAACTATAACTGACTTCAATATGTTCTCAGGTGATTCACTTGATTGACTTTCTAACACAACATGTGATTTTGCTAGATCCTTAGCTTTAACATATGATTTTTCAAGGTTTCCTACAAGGTCTTTCACATTTTCTATTTGACTGTTGTTTTTATTCTCAT
The DNA here is from genome assembly GCA_028749045.1 of Cupressus sempervirens. Lineage (NCBI taxonomy): Eukaryota > Viridiplantae > Streptophyta > Pinopsida > Cupressales > Cupressaceae > Cupressus > Cupressus sempervirens. The sequence goes on along the minus strand of CM053791.1, from coordinate 483,328,954 downwards.
TTCTCCTATTGTTATTCATATTCCTTCTAGGATTAGGGTTTCTCATGTTGTTCCCTATGTTGTTTGGCATTCTTATATTGTTTATTCCACAAAATCTTGTTGTATGACCAAAGTTGTTGTAAATTTGACATGTTATCACATTTTTTCTATATCTAGGTCTTGTTCAATTGGTCTATAATCTAAAGTCTCTAGTAATATACTCAGTGCACTTATAACATGTGATACCAGTCCTTACAACATTGGTTCCTCCAATAGTTCTATTAGTTTCATGGTTAGTACCTCTAAACATTCTACTATTATCATTATTAAATTTAGGTTTCTTACATTCAATAGCTTTATGACCAAAACCTTGACAATTATAACAATAAAAAGAAGTAAGTTTGAGATGCTTACCTATACAATCCTTCTTCATGTACCCAAATTCATTGCATGCATAACATATTCCTCTAAATTGGTTCCTTATTTCTTTAGGTGATTTAATTTGTTTAGGTTGCTTAGATATATCTTTAGATTGATTTGACTCAACCTTGTTCAAATCTTCTTTTTCATGCTCAAGTTATTAGATCATAATATCTGATTCTTTCATAACCTCATTTTTCTTAGATGATTCTCCTTCAAAGTATCCAAGATCAATCTTATCATAAGAATTTCCTTGCATATAGATCTTCTCATCAAGTTTTTCACTAGTGGAATATAACTTCTCAAGATGTTGGTTAGACCGTGTTTGCTCTCCTTTCACAATCACATTATATTTCTCAAATTCTACATACTATAACATCAAATACTCAATTTTAGATGTCATGTTCACAAGTTTAGATCTTAGATCTACATTATTTGATCTCAGATTTGATTCAATCTTATTGTCATCGTCCTTCAAGATCAACTTTTTAATCTCTGGCTCATGCTTCAGGATCTCATTCTCTTTCTTGAGCCTTGAAACTTCATTGCAATCTTTGGTGTGATCTTCAGACTCTTTCTTAGATCTGATATGTTTTATTTTTTCCTTTAACTTCTCAATGTAGTCTTTAAAATCTTCATACTTATCTTTGAGGAAATCTCTTTCTTCTGTAAGTACTATTGAGCTATCATTTTTCATGATGCTTAACGGTAGGAATCCTTTTGAACTCCTTTTTTTGAAAACTTAATCTTGGGGATCAACTCCAAGGTTTCACGCAATCTTGCAACCTACTAGAATCTGCTTAGTTGAAGATAAATGTGAGTGTTCATGAGGAGGCCTTTGCTAGTTCTAATAACTTTAGATAAGATGTAGAATCAATTTGTTGCTTCAAAAGAATAAACACACTAAAAAAAGAAATATATTTTTGTATTTTTCCATTTTTATGATGAATGCAGTCTAACAATGCAACTAATATGAATTCCTGATTTATCGAGGGGTTAGTAAAGAAAATAATGAAGATAGGGTAACAAGAAGTTTAAGAAAATAACATGAAAGTAAAACCCTAATAGACATAAGCCACAAAAACAACACGTCTATGAGTTAAGACTTCAAAAAGATCAGTAGGTAACCAATGAAAATAGGAGCATGACTTCCTTAATTCCACTGATACAATCGTCAATAGAAATTTAGTAACTGTACGATGTTTCACTTTTCATCAAATTGCAAGACCATGGAAAGTGCACTCATGCAAGATGAAAAACTATGCAGGAACAATATGATGATCTCTTCTCAATCTAAGTACATCAGCAAAATTTGTAGACTTGTAACAAACACGAGAACTAAAAGATCACACAACCAAAAATAATGCAATAAACTTTTGGCTCAATTACATTCATGAACATACATTCACAAAATATAACACACTTAGGCAAGAATCACTACACTCCAAATGCAAGCACTAAAAATATATTATTGCAAAATAATGATGACCCTGATTACATATTACAATCCCAAATTTAAAAGAAATCATATCCTCAATTTGTGTTGAGAGTGAGAGATATCTTTATGCAATCATATGCTTCTAAATTAACAAAACAAATCTATTTATGTACAAACTGACCCTCTAACTGGTGCTAAGTAGGACTTCACCCATTTTATATCATTAATTTGATGCATGAGCCTTTACATGTCTTAAAACAAAGAAAAACATGAGAAAATAAGAAAGAGAGAGACTTTAGTTGATGTAGAAGTGTCTAAAAGTGTCAAAAATAGAAGCTCCATCTTTACTAGGCATCTGTTGAAGTTAAACTATTGTTAGAATGCATTTTCGATGCATGGAAAACTCTAAATTTGGAATTGGCAGTTTACTTTCAGTGCACCTTTGACTTCTTCAAAATCTTCCAAGACATTGTTTCAAAAAGTGCACTTGCGCACCAGTGCACCTAGTATAGTAGTGCACTAGTGCACCTTGGAAGCAAAAATGAAAAATTTCACTGTGTCAAAATTGAAATTCTGGCTTCTAGGTTTTGTTTCCCTTTACAACATAGCTATGTCTGGATATTTTCTCTTGAATTTCTCAATTATCTTAGTGACTTGAGCTATGTATAGAAAATCTAAGGTGTTATATTTGTCCTTTACTTTCTACCTATAGTTATCCACTTCTATACAAGTTTCTGCAAAATCTCCAAGTTTACATCAAGTTCTAATAAAGTTTCTTCCATTTTGAATGCCTATATTCTCATCATTAGAAAATTCTTCAAAAGTCTTCTAAAATTTCTCAACTATTACCTCCACTAGTATTAACTCTTCCTGTGCATTATCCTCAAAAATGTCTAGACATGCATCACTATAATGTTTCTCAGCTTCCAAAATTTGCTCTTGGGCTTGGTCCTTGAGCCTGTGAATCTCCACATGTAATGACTCCATTACTTTATTACTATCTACAATCTTTTCAATCTAATCATCTATTTTATCTAACTCTTCAGTTGTATATACATCCATTTTCTTTGATTTCCTGTAATGCCTGTAACTCTTTCCCCCAATTACACACTTCATTCATTAGACCAAAATCTTGATTCAAAATGGCTACTAGCTTGTCCACATTCTCCTACATATTATGTAATAACTTTAATTTCCTTGAAGAATCAGTACACCTTTCTCCTCAAAACTCTCTCACCATTGCTGACAAGCTCTCAAAAATGGGTATAACTGTACCACACCCCTATCTCTTCTTTCAATTGTTGCATTTAAGGTTTCCTTGGGGTTTGTGGGATCCAAGGGACCAAAAAATTCACTCAAATATCCCTTTATGATTTCATTTTGTCACCAAAGTGTCATCAATTCCACCCCATCCTATTCTAGCCTTTTGAATACCCCCTTCATCCTTGTTGTAACCATCAGCTTCATAGTTTCCAAGGTAGGCTTCCCAAGCATAACTTCCCAGATTTGATAATCCCATGTAGTCAATTCTTTAATGTTTAATTATAGAGGAGGGATAGCTACATGAGCAAAAAGGTCCTGGTTCTGGTCATTCATAACAAAAGCTAATGCTTGTGCATCAGTTGGAGGCAATTTAGGTTTCCTCAGAACTTCTATCAATTCCATTCTATCCTCCTCTTTAGTGGTGAATTGTTGTTTCTTATTTCTTATCACTTCTTTCCTTAACCACCTTGGGATATGTTTTACCAAGGATTTTCCTTTAGAGGATGAAGGAGTTAGCTTGGCTATGCCCTTCCCCTTATCACTACTCTCTGGAGTTCTTTTTGTTTGCAAGAGATTTGTACCAAGAGTCTCTGTATCCATAGAGTCCACGCTCCTTAGCTTTATGTCTTGGAAAGTTTGCTGATTTTGTTCACTTATCTGCCCCTCTTCTAACACTTCATCAATGGATACTTGTCATGGCTCTTCTTCATCTTTTGATTAAACTTGTTCTTCTTCATTATTAGGATGTACAGGGGTAGCTAATCCCTTATCTATATAGAATGTGACTTGTACTTGGGATGCCAGAACTACCTCGGGTCCTTGTGACTCAAGTGACATCTAACTCCAATCCTCCTATTGAGGTTGATTGGTTGGAATGTCTCTTATCTTATCCCCAACCAACTCAGTATGCATGAGCATAAATCCAAAATCTTACATCTGAAAGACATTAGTGCCCTCTACATCCTACTCATCTATCCATTGTTGCATCTCATCTTCTAATGTTGTAGTTTGAATGGGTTTCTCAAGAACAAATGGGGGTGTGATTGTGGAACTTCTTCTCCCCTCTAACTTTGTAGCTCTAGCATGTTGAGTTCTCCTACTCAAAGGTAGATTGTACTCTTCCTCTTGATCACCCTCTTCTTCTACTTCTTCTGGAATTGGGAACCGAGGGGAAAGGAATCACTTTCCTAGTAACCTTTTGCCTCCTTTTCACTGGAGTTTTGATCTTTCTTCTTTTAGGTGTGGAAGGGGAGGCTTGCTCTACTCATTGAGGTGAGGAAACCTCTTATACTTCAATTTCTTTTTCCCCTTGGCTTTGTGTAGCTGGTGGCACTTGGGGATCTTCTGTAGCTTGTTCAACCTCTACATGTTTTGGCTCTTGTGTATTCTCCTCTCCTTGCTATGGAGGTGCTAGAATTTCTTCCTCTTCTGGATCGACTTGTTGAAGAGAATTCATCTTTCTTTTTCCTCTACCTTTACCTTTTTGAGCCCTATAATAACTAATCGGACTATCAAGTTGGTGCATCATTTCTAGTCTTATTGGTGACTGGGCTGTAAATGTAGGTACCATAACCTTTGTTCCTTGACCTTTGGCCAGGTGAGCTTGAGCATGAAAGACTACTATTTGAGGAATTGGATCAAGTTTGAATGGTTTCTTGATCCAATCCTACATCAATTTAATGACGTGCCTCACCCTATGGTCAATGTCCAATTTTTCTTCTCTGTCTATCTCGACATTCATGATAGGCCTATCACCAATCCTATCCCTATTGAAAAATGGATTGAGCAACTCCTCTAAGTCTTTTTGCACAATGTTTAATGAGATCTTTATCTTTAAAGCCCTCTCTACCAGATACAGAGTCATCTTACAATAGTCCCTTATGCGGACATCATAGTCATCTATTGCATTCATCCAGTGATCTTCAACTGCATCCTCATGCTAGAACGTTTTACCTTCTAAGTATTGTACTCTCCTAATGTGTTCAAGATAAGGCCATGGAGAATTATACTCTTCCAAGGGATATTGATCCCATTCACATTTAAAAGATGGAATGTCTTGTCTTCGATCCACCCTAAATGGTCCTATTGCAATAGGCCATATCCAACATATTTTGTGACTTTTTCTAACTCTGTCATATGTGGACAAGAGTTGTCAGGAAATCTCCAGTAAAATGAGTCTATCACTAAGATATATAGGGAGCTTCTTTGGATTGATTATTGTACCTGCTACCCTCAAATATGTGAATGTGCAAAACTAGATGTAATAAGCCCCAACTTTTTGATACCTTGGCAATAGCTTCTTGTGACATTCTTTTCACATAATCCCCTTCTATGAACTAGATTATTGTGAATATGAAAATATTATTGGAAATCTTGTATTCCTTGCTTTTCTTTGAAAGCTTCTTCTTTACCAACTGAGGATATACTATGTATGGCCATGCATTGGCATCTTGCATACTGCCCCTTTTATATAGCCCTAGATAATTTGTCACTCTAGCAGCCAACAAATAGACCAAATATGAAGTCATATAAAATCTATGATTATTCCTAACTACCACCAACTATTCTCCCAAGTTCTCACTAAGGATGGAGGCTCAATCAAGTGGAATCTTTGTCATCTTGATGGTCTCGATAAAATTGACCATCCAAATGTTCAAATGTCCTTATGTAGGTAAACCCATGACTTTGCTCAAAAGTATAATTGAATACCCAATGTCTTCCTTCATGTAGCCCCATGTCATATCCACTTTTCCAGTTTTCCATCCTAGGGGAGTCTTCTCAATAAGGTATGAGGACTAAATGATCTCAGAGGCTTCATCAACTTGTTCTCTATACCATCTTTTGGCTTGGTGATAGGTCAACGGATGAATTGATCAGCCCTTGGAAGGTGGAACACCTTTTCAATATTTTTTGGGTTGGAGATCTAGGATGATCTCTCCAATTATACTTTTTACAACCCTTTCTTCAGGAATATATTGCTTTGTGAGTGTCATAATTAGCTCTGAGAATTGCACTAACACTTGATGTGATGCTACATTTACTAGTCCAGAGTGAATCAGAGCAAAAACCATCTAAGATATTTTTGTTGGTTTGTTGCATAGTGTTAGGAATGTACCCAAATATGTATGGCCTGGTTCAGTCTAAGTGATCATCTTGGAATCTTGATTTGGTTGGGACACCTTGGAACTTGAACACGACAAGCTTTGGAACCATTTTCTTGGCAAGGACGACGATGAGGAAGCCATTGAATCTGCACAAAAGGATGTCCATTAGTTTGGATTTTGAAGAAAATTTGATAAATTCAATCCCAAGCACTGACTCAAATAAAAATTAAAAACCTGAGTATCCAAAAACACAAAAAACCTAATTTAAACCCTAAAAATAAAAATTGGCGCACTAGACACACCTAACAGGTGTGCCTGCTGTGCGCTTTCTTATTTTTGTAAATTTTATTATGTGTTATGCAGCATTACACCTCATGGGGTGTGTTGATGCGTAACCCTTCTTTAAACTTAGGTGCAAAGGGTTTACGCTTTCTTATTTTTGTAAATTTTATTATGTGTTATGCATCATTGCACCTCATGGGGTGTGTTGATGTGTAACCCATATTTAGACTTAGGTGCAAAGGGTTTAAAGGATTTAAGGTGCACATTAGTGCACCTAGTTAGGTGCACTGATGCACACCTAAATTAGGTGTTTGCTTATTTATTTTTAAAGTTTTTTATATGTTTTGTGTTGAGTGGACTAATTAGGTGCACTACTATGCATCCTTAATTTAGAGATTGCTAACAATTTTGTGTTTGTTCTTTAATGTGTAGGTGGGGAGATGAATGGAGGAGAGTACATCAGTTTAGGTGCAGACCTGCATAATGAATGTGGTGTCCAAGCTCAAAGAAGAAAAATAAAAACAAGTGGATAAGTGAAGGGGGGCAGGGGGATTATATAGGGCCACACTCCTTTAGTGCTGCGGAGGTGTACAACTGTACTGCTATGCATCTATGCATCACCAAAAGTGGAAATGCCTTGTCTCAAGAACTTTGGTGCACTAGTGCACTTGGGGAGGTGCACTGGAGTGCCATTTTCTTTGCAAAATGAATTCCCTCTCAAAAATTTTGATTCTTGACAACTAGGTTTCTAAGTCAGGATCCATTCTTTAACTAAAAACAATAGATAAACCCCTAAAAAGGACTTGAATCCCATTCTAGGGGTTTGAAAAAATGAAAAAATAAATAAAGTAGGGGTCTCCATTTCTGATCAAAATGGGGCATGTGTTGTGGAACCATAAAAAGTACATTAAGCTATTGAAGAGATTCTTCTAGGTTCTTATGTTATTGACCCATATCCATAAAGATCTTGCTCAAGTTACTAGGTCTTTTCTGAGTAATTGTGCTCTAATACCAATTGTTAGAAATATAAACTATTGCGTGGGTGGGTGGGGGGGCGATGGGTGGGGGGAATATTTCACAAACTTTTTTACAATTATGGATATCATTAACAATATTACAACTTTCATCAATTATTAAACTAATTAAGCTAAACAATAAATACAACCATAAAGTAATGCAATATATAACACCATATTTTGTTAACTAGGGAAACTCTGGCCAAGTGAAAACCCTAGTGGGGATGGTGCCCACAAAATGATCCACTAATAAAAAGTAGATTGTGAGAGATATTGACCCTATTAGGAGTCTATTACATCTATATAGTGTCTCGGTCCTTATTAGAGGAGTAGGCCTTGTTAGAAACCTCAAACCTATTAGGAGTTATTAATAAAATTATCAAAATGTATGCAAGTTGAGCCCACTACCCAAATATGCAATAAACAATGATATTTAGTATACAAAAAATAGTAAATACAAAATCCTCTTTACAATCTGTTGATATCTTCAATATCTAATATAATCTCCATCACCCACTATGCCAACTTTGCATACTCTAGACTACCTTGATAGCAAGTTCACATCACAAAATATCTCACAAGTGATTATACACACATGTAAACAATAATTACACAGCTTCACATTTAAAAAAAATCCCTTTATACCCTAACTACTTTCCTAGTCACCCTTCTTTCCTTTATACATTTTCCAAAATGCAAAACTATACCTTGCCCACTTAATGTTAACATCTAGGATTTCGTCCCTAATTAGTCAAGTAATTATTTTGCTAAACAAAGCAATTCCTTAACATAAAATACTTGATTCCTTATCTTTATCTTGTTCAGTTGGCTCATTAGTGCAACTAGAAAAATATAATAACTTTGTGTGTATTGTCTATATTGCCTTGCACACATAATTATGGTATCTTGACATGTTGTAGTTAAGAGCTCACATGCCAATATTGCCGCTGTGAATTGTGATAGTCAAATTTCTAATTGTAATAACAAATAAATTATGTGATACTTAGACAATTTTCTAAGTCTAACTACCAAAACTATATCTCTGTACTTTTCTCACTTCATATTGAGTATATGTTGCCATAACTTACTACCTCATACTATCTAACCTAGCCGAATTGCAAACAATAAAGAATTTTCATATTATGTAACTATTTTGAATCCTTTCAAAGGTTAATAATAATTATGTGAATCTAAGGCCATGTTTCTCATGGAATGATAATTCAGTGACATGTAAGATATGATAGTTTACCATCTTAAAATGGACACACTTTATTTTGAGACATTTTAGCCTTATTTTGTGTTGTTTCAGTTTGTTTTTCTTCTCCCCTCTTCCATTTCATGTTCCTTCACCATCTCTTTATTTTTGAAATGGTCTTACAGGTGTCATTTTGACACTCTTTTTAACCATATTTCATGTTTAGATGAACATGAGATATCTAGTTTCACCTGCACTAGCTCCTAGCACTTTCTGTGGCACCTAAGACTAGACCTCTAGGACTAGGTTGACTCAAGTTGACCTAGTCTAGACTAGGTCAACATAGCTTGACCTAATCTTCTTAGGTCAACCTAGTCCTCCCAAGTTGACTTAGTCCCTGATAGTTCTGGAGCTCAGGGCCTAAAATGCCTCAAGGGTTTAATTAGTTTGTGACTATTACCCAATTAGCCTAAGTTTTTTTCCTTACCAAAAACTAGTATAAAAGGAGGATTGGGGGATTTATTTTCATATCTCATATAATTCATTCTAAAGTCATCCCATAAGTAAGAAAGAATTCAAGGTGTTATTCTCCAAGAAAGCATCTTCAAGCATTCACGTCCAAGTATCTCTTTCTTAGATCAACCTTCTTCCTTCAAGGTGGTAGTGGAGTTTGTCTCTAAGGAGAAGATCCATCATTTCAATCCATTCAAGATCCCTTATTATTCATCCACGACATGTCACATGCATTTCCATACATAAGGTTTTATCTTCTTTGATGTCCTTATGATTTCTTTGAGTCAAGGCTATTACACTTACATACTTGATCACATATCAAAGTTAATTGCATCTTCAAAGGTAATTGTATCTTTCACTTGATATTATTCAAATATACTACATGCAAGAATTTCCTTTACATTTACATTTCTCAATTATGGTTAATTCCTTAACCTAGGGCTTGACCAATGTAAGTCTTCATCAAACCCCAACCCTAAACCTTTCTTTTCTATGTTGATTTACATGTTGGGAGTGAAAAGGATTACAAATCTAGAACCTACAGTTTGCAATCTTTATGGAGTCATTAGTTGTAGATCGTTGAACTACATTAACCCAACTGTAGGATGTCTTCCCAAGTTGACGTAGTCCTTCCATCTCAAATTCTAAGGATATTTCTAGGTTTTGTTCCTTTTTTCATTTCATTCCAAGATTTGTAGACAAATATTCAAATATAGTTTAGATCTATGAGTTTTGGAGAAAAAATACATCTTTCTCTATACATTTCAAGGTGTGTATTTTATGTTTTATTTCTTTTCATATCTTTACCCTAGATTTAAATCTTAATTGAGATAATTGTTTTTACATAGCATCTAGATTTACATTAGTTAAGTAATTACTTCACTTTCACATTCAAATAACCCTATTAAGGGCCAACGAGAGTATATTTTCTTGTATTGTGTCCTTTATAATTCAGATTTAGTATTAGCTCTTTTATTCTTTTGATTCTTAGATAATCTAATTTGGATCATAAGTAGAATCATACTTGGAAATTCCCCTCTTTCCCTCACACATATTTAAATGGCTTAGTGACCCCGTAAAGTGGAACTCTACATCACATTTAAAGTACTTCCATTTTACCACTAAACATTTCGGTGAGCTCGACTTCTTTCCTCCTTTTTGATTCTAGAGTTAGATCCCTTAATCTCCCTTATTAACATTGGATGTTTACCTTCTCTTTTGTGAACCCGTTCTTCTTACCCTCTTTCTTAAATCTCTTTTATCTCTATCAAGTGCTTACCTCATTTTAAGGTAAACCTTTTGGGATTTTAAATGTGACATTCTTTTGGTCTGTCATTATTTTCATGGTTACTACTCTTCTTTTAAGTCTTTATCATACCTATGATATTTATGCGAGATTCTATCACTTTATGGTATTCATGTGTATTTATCATTGGAATGATTTAATGGGAAACAAGATACTAAGACTTTTACTTGCAAAAACAATTATTGATTTCACACCTAATTCATCTCATATCTTAGATATAACATCAAAACTATAATGCTGAAATATAAATTCAAACATCTCATCCATGAAAAGTTTGAAAACATAACATAAATGATTTGGTTACCCATAAATATTTCAATGTGAAGGTAAAACTGGGGTGGGAATGAAACCCACAAATCTTCATTGTTGCAACAAAAAAGTAATTAACCTATTAGGGTTACAATGTTTGATGATAATAGATGATATACTCTATGAGGGGTCTTCCATGTTAAAAGATTTAAGATCATTAGGTATTACCCTATTAAAGGATTTTACACTTATAATTAAGTTACGACTCTGTTAAGAGATTTTAAATAGATCTATTAGAATCACTCTATTAAGATATTTTCACTGACTCATTCTATTAAAAATGGATTCAATACTTGACCCCTGATTTTCTCTAAAAGCTGATTTTGGATCTTGTCTGTTCAATGTCTCAATCTGATCTCTTAATCAAGTATCTCTATTTTTTCCTTCATTGGTTATATTTCTCTATTTGATCTCCTTTAAGACTTAGTTGTTCTTCCTCTATTTTTTCCTTGTTCACTCCTTCACTTGTGCATTCACCCATTTATTACTCATTCATTCACACTCTCTCTTTGATCCTAGGGTTAGAGCCCTCTTTAAATAGACGATCTTTAAAAGTTATGGATCATAATCGACGGTTCATAATTCATCTTTCTTTTTTATCATTTCCCTTCTAATTTTCTTATTGGTTGATCTTCTTTCCTTAGGATCAATGCCTTCTATAAAGACACATAAACTCCATCTTAATTGTCTCCATAATCATTAAATGTTGTATAGAAGTTGGCCAAAAATGGTTTACATAAGTGTCTATGTAATTACAAACTCATATGAAAAAACTAATTTTTTGTGCATCTAAATGTTCTAACGCTCTGTCATAACTATCATTCATGTTGGGACTTGACTTCTACACACTTGATCTATTTTGTTCACTTGACAAAAAATGTCTTACAATTTACTTGGTCTCAACTATGTGAGCTCAACTTATATATGTGCTCGGTCTCAACTAAGGTTCTTGGAAATCTTTGACTTGCTCGACATGTATTGCAAAATAAACAATTCCTTATGTAATTGACCTTTACTAGATGATTTAGTCATAGCGATGACCTTCTGTCCTTTCCTAGTAAATGAGTAAGTGTTTGGACACTAATAGGAAACTTAGGTGTAGAAATCAACAATCTCCCTCTTTGAAATTAGTGCAAAAAATACTTTGTCATGAATTATCATTCCATGCAATAATACTCCCCTTGAGACTATAATTCAGATTTACAATATGAATTTACTGATATTGTTTCATCTAATGAATCTGTCTCCAATGTCTGTGACATATCTTTAGTATATTTCCCTTTGTTATTATATCTCTTATTTTCACTTATTTTCCCCCTTTTTTTTGTCACTTATGGATTGGAGTTAACTTAGGCTATCTTATGTTTCTTATAAAATTCTCATGATTTGACAAAATTTCTACAAATCCTTTATTCCATTACTCTTTTTTTAATTGGAAAAAGTGGCCAAGCCACTATGTATATTAAATTTAATATTTAAAAAGAAACTGATTCAAAGCTCAATCGGGAAAGAATAAAAAAGAAAACATGGAATCCTTACAAAATGCAAAAGAAAAGAAACATCAATATTTAAAAAATACCATATTGATGAGATATGTTTCCTGATTACAATGAAGATTCTATACATCCTCCAAAATTGAAAGTAGTCATCTAATCGAGAAATTGTCAAAATTTCAAAAAATTGACAGTTGAGGCGAAACTATCAGTCATTCCTCCATGGTAGCATATGTAGACATGTTAGGTGGATCTGAAATAGTGGCCTCTTGACTGTCCCAACCCCAACCAGACTTGTGAGAAGCACCCAAGGGGCCAAAGTGATGGGAACATCATAAGAGGAAGAAGGTTGGTTTGAGTAGGAAAGAAAATACTCCCTCGACGCACCTGAAGCATCTTGGAAATTAGAAGAGTGGAACTCCTGCAAATCTGTAGACCATTTTTTTAAAGGCTAGATACAATTAGACGAAGTCTAAGGAGAAGGAGATGAAAAGGCAATAGAATTTGGAAACTCTAACAAGTTCAAGATGGCATGCCCTACACACTTGACCCACACAGCTAGTTGAAATCCTAGTGCTCACATCGTAACTTATAAAGTGTTCTTCATAATATGAGATCTCTATTTCTGAAATGATTTCTAGAGAGCCTCTTAAGTAGCCAAGAAGTTGTGCTTCTGCATGAGCTAGGTCCATGTGAAGAGACCTCTGACCAAAGCATTACCTACCCACAAGTCATAATGTTGCATTGTAACTTGCAATTTGTGCTCATCCCAAAACTTATAATGAACTACCTTAGCCACCAGGATCTCTAGAAGAGGAACAAATGGTAGCAAATCCATTACGTTTGAAAAAAATAGACACCACATTGGATGGAAAAAGGAAGTTCCTAGCTGAGGGTGAGATGATATTTTCCCCAACTACTTGTTGAATCGCCCACCATATAGAAGGTGAATGAACAGTGAACATTGCATCCATGTTTGAATCTTCCACCATCAAAGGAAGAACACCTTTGTCCATGTTTGGTTGAAGCCAAATCTGATAATTTTTTGGCAAAATTGATCGATGAAATTGAGAAAAGGATTCTCATTTGATGCAAGCCTCCATATTGAACAACAATCCAAGCCACTGGTAATGAAAAGAGTGCATAAACTAATGGTTTGATGGAAGTAAATAAGGAATGTGAACCACAACACATGTATGAACAAAATTCCATCTGAGATTAGCATGCTCGAAGGATATGTAGGACAGATATGCTTGTGATAAGTAATAACATCAGATGGCAAGATGACCAAAAAACTAAATATGCTTGTGAGAAGTAATAACATCAGATGGCAAGATGACCAAAAAACCCAAAAGCATCCAAGACCATGTGTCCATCCAAATTGCTCAAAGTATAGTTATGGCATTAGTATGCTAGAGCTTTGGTGGCTAATTTTGCATAATCTTGACTATGGGTAGAGAAAATTCATCATGACACATGAACCCAACAATATGTCATCAAGATTCAACAATTAGCAATATTTGCGGTAATCAAAACTTGCAACTCTTTAAATTTGTCAAGAAACCATGATGACTATGAAGATGAAATCATAAAGCCATCACAACCTAGATTTGAAAGATAATTAGCAACTTGATTCCCCTCCTGTAAAGTATGCAAAATGTTTAATTCTTGATATTGATCTAACAAATTCCAAATTGGAGATAAAATGTACTTTAGTTGCCAAGAAAATGTCTGCCTTTTAATGCAAGCATCAATAATTACCTATGAGTCACCTTCAATATGTAGACATTGAAAATTACCTTTTTTAGCAAGAACTAAACTTAAAAATAGGGCATGAGCTTCGGAAAGATTATTGATATCCACTAGTAAGGGGCTATACGTAAATGCTAACAATTTCCCATGACAGTCATGAATACATGCTCCTTGTTGGTGTTTTTAAATGCTACAGGTTTCAAATTACCCCGATAAGAACAAGACACATCTAGGGGCAATTAACTCCCATCCTTAACATGTCATTTCAGACACTGGGCCATCTATAAAGCTAGACCCTTCTTCTACTTCATGCTTTGCAAAACCTAGGTAGGTGGACCTCAGATTCAATTAATATGGTACCGGTGCTAAAACATATTCCTGAATCTATTAATAGCAGATTTAACCCTTATTTCTCCTAAAGACTCATGCAATAACATAGATCTGTAGTAGCTAAATGCAAGATAATGAAATTCATAAGTTGAGAGAGGGCATTCTATTGTATCTCTTCAACATGAAAGGGAAAAACATTTGATTAATGATGTTAATTTTAGCAAAACCCCGAATATGTAGCAATAAGAACAAATTAATCCTATAACTAATTAGTGCCTTATCTATTGGGAAAATCCATGAATCAAATGCATGCACATGGATACCTGAGACATACTCATATATTCAGATATCTTATCTATCCATTCACCTTGTAAATAGACATCTATATTCATAAGAATTCTCACTACTTACTGAATATCCTCCTGATGAAACCTACAACCCTATCAAGGTAACTAAGCATTTACTTGGCTCTTTGTTCCAATAGAAAACTTATCTAGACATATAACCTTAAGGGATTGAAAATGAGTTTAAGATCTTTGTTCTTAAACACAAAATATTGCAAATAACAGAGGAAGGAGATGAGAATTAGAATGAAACTAAAGAGATTTTTGCTCAATTGTATTCATTTCGTTGAAATTATACATTCATATGCATGAAATCAAAACATAGAAACACCTAATAGATCTGAACTATTTGTATTATCCTCACTACTGCTGTTCATACAAATAGAAATTGCTGAAGAAAATGTGGAGTCACAGTAATGAAAACACATCAAAACTAGAACCATTGGTTTCATAGATATGAGAAAACTCTAGATTAGAACCTCCATGGTATCATAGTAGTGAGTACTTTTTTCTTCAAAACTAGAACCATTACAATGAGAAAGAAAGAGAATGATATAAAGGAAAGAATTCCCAGATCTCTTTTGCATCTGACATGTGTCCACTTGAAAAAACTCCTCAAGAAATGAAAAGAATCTCTATAATATCTCTCTATAACTAGATATCAAATCCTTAACCATTTTGCCTCCCAAAAGCATAAAGTGATTCAAAAACTTGATGGAAAAATAACCACTTTTGATGCTAGATCTCAAATCAAGGCAAAGACAAAATTTAGTTAAATGGCCTCTAGAGGCAAGATAACCTTTTATAATCATTTTTCCACAATCAAGCTTCAACAAGCTTTATGGCTAAATCTACTTGTTCTTCTGAGAATACCCGATAAAACATAAATCTACTTATAACTTGAACTAGTGAGCACCTGTGCAAAATCTGACCTCATATTCGAAAAGTTAATTTCCTCCTGGTTCCAATGGTATATTGAAGCACCTATTTCAGACAAAAATTGTCGCTATGGCAGCCATTTGAAGTTTAGGCTCCTGTTCATGACTTTCATAGCACTTTATTATTGCAAAAATTTAACTTTTTCTATAGTTTAAAGCTATACAATAATTCAAAATTTATTTAAAAGTTTGAGTACACATTCAGCCAAAACATAAAAAATTAATTTTATGACTCTATTTTTTCCTTTGTTTTCTCATCTAGGTCAAACCTAGTTTGACGATGTTGACACTTGTCATATTTTGATTTGCTCATTTCTTGCATAGTCATCTGACCCCTTCAACTGGGTGCCATGTGGCATCATCTCATTGGTCCTCTATTTTGCCATGTCATCGTACCACATCATTGGTCACTATGTCGCTATTTGAGTTAGCACTCTGCCATGTGATTAGTGACATAGCGACCTTGTGAGATGTGTCACCTACCACCACATTAGCACCTTAGGAAGCATGCCACGTCTGAAACCTCTACCACGTGTTAGTGCTTGACTCGTCCACCTCACTACCAGCTCAATACCATGTGTCAATTTTTAATTGAGTCACCATGTCACTACATTATCCATCATGCATCTTTGTCTTGGTGACATAGTGACAACCATCGAATGTGCCACGTGTTGCAATTTGGTGACCTTTGATCTCGATCCGCCACATAGTGCCACTTGTCATCACATAGTTGGTCAAAATTCCACACTAGCATCTAGTCATTGCACACATTGTCTGACTGCCACTTGTCCAATGGTAACTTGTCCATGTCACTGCTGTTGGGTCCCACACTTCTTTCTTGCTAGATTTTGAGGTTTTTTGACAAGTCACTATGTCACTACCAGAAAACCTCACCGTTTTTGGGTGGCAACATGGCACCTTCTAAGATTCTTCAACTTTTTTGGTGGGCTTCCACATCATCAGATGATGGCAGGACTCCAATTCATAAATTGGTTCAAAATTTAACTTTTTAACATCCAAAGTTAGCTGGCTAGCACCCACATGCATGATTCAGGCTTCAAAAGCCTTGTCTTAAAGACACTTCATGATTGAGTGTTGAGGCATTTGAATGCGTTAAAAGTACCCATCATAGGAAATGTGGGATTAATGGTTTTTAAAAAACTTTTGTTCATGCCTGCTCATCCCTGCATTATGTTGTGATTTTATTTTTCCTTTGTGTAGCACCATTTAAAACTCTTCTCCATGGGGCTCCCTTGCGTCCACTTAGACAATGGTGTCTCTCCATAACATGGATGGCTTCTTATTCTATTGTATTCTATGAGTTACTCCTCTTGCTTATAGATCTACACACATTTTCCTTTGCACATGAGTAGCTATGTTCAACTAGCTCCTTTGGTGGTATCTTTCTTTTAAACTATTGGGCAATAGTTTCCACATTTAGAGGCTTCAACTTGTGCCCTCCTACACATCCCTGTGACTTCCTCCCAATCTACTACTGCCTTTTCTTATACCATAAATGTTCCTTGTCTTGTTCACTATGGAAATTAGGTAGGCTAAAGTCAACTTGCTTGGGAGTACTAGTTACAACATCTATGGCCTCCTCAAAAAACCTTTTTAAAATTAGGCCCTACATTAGAGACCATGACAGTTTTTGTTAATCCATCATGAAAATTCTTCTTCATGATAAGTCCACCCGAGTCTTCCCTCTTGATCCTCATGCCTCCCTTTTTCTTGCATCTCATTCTTTGGGAAACACATTCAAGCTTTTAGTTTGAGTTTGAATCTCTTCCCCTTTTGACGTGGGATGCCTTTAATAGGCATGGAAGCTTTCTCCTGATGATGCAGCTTCTCCTTTACATGGTCCACCCTGCATTATATGCACTTACCTTTTGAAAAGAAGCTCCACATTTTCAATCAGTCCTTCACTGATTTGACTCAAGTTCCATACAACTAGTGGCAATGCCAAATGAAAGAAGGCTGGATCTCGATTTGGTATAGTAAGATGTCATAAAGCAAGAGAATTTCAAACTCCTCCGTCTACCTTCAGTCAACACTTCCTAACTTGTGATAGACACTCATGTCTATGTTATCCATATTGGCATCATGATATTAGAAGATGTATCCTGTATGCATGCCCATCCTCCATTAAGAAACAATAGGGGGCAGTTATCAATACTTGGTGTGCCTACGACCCCCTTTTACCATATATATGTTGTAATTGGAAAGAAAATAAAATATTTTGCTCAGAGTCATTGAAAACCTTTATCTCCATATACTTTTACTTTGTTTATTTGGCAAGACTTAAAAAATAATGACTTTGGACATTCATGTTTACTGTGGTTGCATATGTTTTGTTTCTCCCTCACTCACTATCATTCTTCATTAAACCATGACATTCAAATAAAAACACCAGGATGCTTACCACACCATCATAGCTTCATTATCTCACAAAATCAAGAAACCTTTTACATATGATAATTAAGTCAGGTTCCCATTTAACATACATTGGTTATAGTTTCAGTGTGACTGATGGGCAATTTCAAATATTTCACTTATGCACAAGTTCCTTATGACTTTAGAAGAGAACACCATATGTACATGAAAATCAATGAAACTTTGCATAAAAATCTCTTTGTAGACCCACCATTTTTCTTTAACATTCACTATATATAACCTCTATATACTTGCTTGATCTAATCTGACGAAATTGGTTAAGCTCGAAAGTGGGCCCGACAAATTTTTATTTTATTTTCGAACAACTGAACTATCCAACTGATCCACTAATCATTTGATAGAGATCCAAATCAAAATCCATCAATCCATCACTGAACTGCAAATTAAAACTCATTTCCACCTTTTCTACAAAATGTGATTTTCTACTGACTTTAAAAATTGACCCAAATAGATAATTGGGCTCTAAAATCAACAACACTAAATCTCTATCCTGCACACTTTTACCTCCTCAAATCTTGTCTCATGATGAAATTAGGGTCAAAAGATATCAACCTCCAAAGTTGCTTGCTTAAAATCACCTGCACATAAACATGTCAAAAAACAACAAAATGCGTTCGAATTTGGCTTCGAAAACTAGGCAAACTAACACTTGGTGAAACAAAAACTAGGGTGTTGGTTCATTGTCATGAGGAGAGTAAAAATATGTGATTTGGGCTCATGACGAATAACATGACACATTTGGCGAGCGGTCAAAGTGGGCTACTCAAATTTGCAGATTGAAAACACTAGCAAAAAAACATTTTTTGTATATGGAATTGACCTAGGAAAGTGTACAAACGGATTCGTGAAGACTTGAAAATTGGCACACTTGAAGTATTTTCAGAGTACAATATAGTGGTACAATCAATTTGATCTTACCTATCACACATTTTGAGATATGATGTCACAAACAGGGGTTCTGATACATCTAAACTTCTTGACACCAATAAAAGGTTACAAGTTGCATTTGGAATCACGTTTGACAATTAATCAAACAGATTCATCATAAACTCAAAATTGAAACATAGAAAGTCTCTGACCTCTAAAATGTAATGTAAAAGGAATTTTAGCATTTTGGTCAACTCGGTCAAAATTATAACAAGTCAAACAGGGCTTCCTAGAATTTTGAACAATTCACATCAGCATGACATCAATTAATTACCAACTCTAAGGGATTCAAAACCTAGTCAAACAGATTTGAAACGAATCAAAATCTAAAACATAGGCTCTTTGGTATGGACACTAAGCACTCCCAAAGCTGAAAGTCATGAAATGTTACTAGGTGTGAGATATTCCATTGTAAACACAACCTCCTATCCCTGTTTAACACAAGCAAAAATGCAGATTTGACAATTACTCAAAACAAAACTTCATGAAATGGCTCAGAATGTCAATTTATCTTCATGAAACACATAGATGCACTGAATGCAAGGTGTTAGAAATATTAAACACCTCATGGGCCTCAAATGGACAATTGGGTTGACATGCATCAAAAAGTGCTTAGGGGCTTGATTTTTTCAATGGTACTCAAAATCGGGGTTTCAATTTTGAGTCCCAACACTCCTAACCCTAATTTACCTAGATTTCCTCTAGAGGCACCATCAAAATTGATCTTCACATACCTTGAATTAGGTAGATACCAATGTACACTAGAGTGGTCAACTTTAGGTTGTGCTTTACTAATTAATCCACCATGCATAGGAATAAAGAGTAATTTCCATTCATGCATAATGTTAACATCCCATTGGGAAATGATAGTATTAGGCTTACAACTGCTAAGGCTTGCATTTGTAACTTCCAAAATTTGATCTTTCTATACCTTCAAGCACCTTATCAATAGTGGAAAACTCTTTTATGAAAATCCACTTATTTCTCTCCCACCAAATGGCCCAAATGACTAATGTCGGGGAACACTTCCATAACCTAGCGAATAGAGCATGAGGATGGATAATTGGCCATGCATGGAAAACATCCCATATGTTATTTTGGAGAGGGGTAAAAAACTTAATTTGCGAAAAAGAAAGGTCAAACACTAATAAGAGAATGAAAGTCTGACAAAAAGGTGGTCACATGTTTCAAATTCATCATTACATAGCACACATTTGAAATTTGAAGCATATTTAATTTAGCAAGTCTATCACTTGTAAGGTTCCTATGTTTAATAGATATCCATGCAAAGAAACTAGCTTTCAGAAGGACAACATTGTTCCAACAGAATAGGTATGCTCTACAAGGACTCTTTTTAGAAGCAATCCTTTGAATAAGCTTATATCCCTCTTTAATAGAGTAATTACCATCCTTGGCAGGAGTCCATAACAATTAATCTTTAGAATTGGATAAAAGAATGTATTACTGGTCTAGAATGGTACAAAAATATTATTGAGCTTGATAGGAAATAGGAAGAAGATGTTAGATTATGGTGACTGATCAGGAAAGTACTATACATACTCCATAATTCCTTGTTGAGGTTTACAATTTTGGGTTGGCATGTAATTATTAATTGTAACCCTAAAGTGATAAAAATACTTGCATAAAAGGGCTTAGGGTTAGGGATTATTTCATAGTTGTGGTGCAAAAATTGGTTCTTACAGTAGTATTGAGTTGTAAGGGATTATAGAATGTAATCAAGTTGTAATTACTGGATTGTAATAATATCAAATTTGCTATTTTTTGGATGTAGCCCAAGGATTGGGTGAACCACATTAAATGTTGGTATCTTGTGTTCTTTTCTATGTGATCTATTATTTTCTGATATTGGTTATTTCTGTTCATGGTTTAATCCTACCAAGTGGTATCAAAGTGAGTTTGTTTTTTCAATTATCCTCTATAGGAAAGTCTCACAATTGAATGGGAGCAATGGAAAACAAGGGTAAGCTGAGTGTTGATAGGTTTAATGGTTAAAACTTCTAGTTATGGAAGATGCAAATGGAATAATACCTTTATTAGAAGGATTTATGGAAGTTGTTGGAAGGAAAATTCAAGAATCAGGGATCTATGTCAAATGATGAATGAAATCTTTTAGACAGAAAGGCACTTGGAAGAATTTGATTATGCTTGGCACCATCAGTGGCATTTAATATTACAAAAGTGAAGATGATAGAAGAATTGATGCAAACCCTAGCAAAACTGTATGAAAAGCCCTCTACTTCAAACAAGGTATTTCTCATGAAGTGTTTATTTAATATGAAAATGGCAGAAGGTGGATTTGTTGCAGATCATTTAAATGAGTTTAATACTATTACTAGTCAGTTATCTTCTGTGGGTATCAATTTTGATGAAGAAATTAAGGCTCCCTTGATTTTGTGTTCTTTTCTTGAAAGCTAGAATGTCTTGGTAATGGTTGTCAGTAATTCTATTCTTGGATCTAGTACCCTAAAATATGATGATGTGATTAGTGTTGTTTTGAGTAAGGAAACTCTTAAGAAAATCTCAAGTGGATCTACATCAGGAAGTACTTTGAATGCACAAAGTAGGGGCAAAATGGTTGAAAGAGTAAGTAATTCTAGAAATCATGGGAAATCAAGAGGAAAGTCAAAGGGGAGGAAGTCTCAATCAAGAGGACTAAATGATTGCTAGTACTATGGGAAACCAAGGCACAAAAAGAAAGATTGTTGGAATCAAAATAAAAAAGAAGATAAACTAGATGGAAATAAGGAGGCAAATGTGGTAAGTAACAAATCTGAACAAGATGCTTTGCTTCTGTCTTTAGAAAGTGTTGATGATTCACAGGTTTTAGATTCTGGTGCTTCATTTCATGCTACACCTCATAAAGGTTATTTCATTGATTATGTGCAAGGGGATTTTGGACTTGTTTATTTGGGGGATAATGAACCCTATTAGATTGTTAGAAAGGGAAAAGTTAAGATTAAGTTGTAGAATGGGAATCATTGGCTACTACATGAGGTAAGACATGTTCCAAGGCTGAGTAGGAATTTAATTTCAGTAGGACAACTCGGTGATGAGGGTTGTGTAGTTACTTTTAATGATAAAAATTGGAAGGTTTCAAAAGGTTTCCTTGTAGTAGAAAAAGGTGTGAAAGTAGGCACCTTATATCTTTGTATAGGTCATATTGTTCCTTCTACTTTAATTATTTCAGAGAAAAATGAATGTTTAGGAACAGTTGTTGCAATTGAGTAGAGAGCACAAATAGTTGTTGTAAACCCTGATACAATGTTGTGGCATAACAGACTTAGGCACATGAGTGAGAAAGGTATGAAAGTATTTCATTCAAAGAAAATTTTACCAGGTTTGAAATGTGTTAATATGATTTTTTGTGAAAGTTGTGTGTATGAAAAACAAAAGAGAGTGAGTTTTGTGAAGACTAGGAAGGAAAACAAAAAGGAGAAATTAAAACTTGTGTATACTGATGTATGAGGACCAGCTCAGGTTTCTTCCCTTGGTGGCTCTCATTATTATGTTACATTTATTTATGATGCAACTAGAAAAGAATGAGGTTTATTTCCTTAGAAAAAAATCTGATGTATTTCAAACTTTTAAGAAATGGAAATGCTTGGTTGATAATGGTGGTGAGTATTGTAGTCATGAATTTGAAGATTATTGCTCCACTAATGGTATTCATAGATAGAAAATTGTTCCAAGGACTCCACAGGAAAATGGAGTGGTTGAACGCATGAACAAGACTATAATGGAGTGTGCAAGGAGCATGAGGTTGTATGCTGGGTTGCCCTTACACATGTGAGTAGAGGCTATCAATACTGCTATATATTGATTAATAGAGGTCCCTATACTCCTTTGGGTTGTGGTATTCTAAAGGAAGTATGGATTAGTAAGAAGGTGAGTTATTCTTTTCTCAAAACCTTCAATTGTGAAGCATTTGTTCACATAGATTTTAAAAATAGAGCCAAGTTGGAAGCTAAGTCAAAGAAATGTGTATTTGTTGGATATGACACTAATGAATTTGGTTATAGGATTTGGGATTTTGAAAATTATAAAATTTTAAAAAGTAGGGATGTCATATTCAATGAGAAAGTGTTGTATGAAGATTTGTTGCAGCAACATGAGAAGAAAGAAGATGATTATGTAGAGTTGGATGATACTCAAAAAGTTGATGTTCCAACCATTCCTCATGATGCACAACAACTATAATAATAAATACCACACACACTAGTGAATGTTAGACGGTCAACAAGACAAATTAGACCTCTAGAAAGATTCTCTTCCTCTTTGTATTCAATTTTACTTACCGATGCTGGTGAACTTGAATGTATGATGAAGTTGTTCAGGTGGATGCTAAGATTTAATGGGAGTCTGCAATGAAAGATGAAATAGACTCTTTGTTGAGGAATGAGACATGGAATTTATGTCAGTTACCTATAGGTAAAAGGGCTTTATAGAATAAGTGGGTTTATAGGTTAAAAGAAGAGGATGGAGATAAGAAAATTTTTAAAGCTAGGTTAGTTGTAAAAGAAGTTGCACAATAAAAGGGCATTGATTTTGATGAGATATTTTCTCCTATTGTTAAGATGACTTCTATCTGTATTGTTTTAAGTATTATGGCTATTGAAAATTTTCATTTAGAGTGATGTTAAAACAACCTTCATTCATGGTGATTTGGATGAAGAGATATATATATATCTCAACCACAAGGATTTGAGGTCAAAGATAAGGAGAACTTAGTGTGCAAATTGAAAAAAAGTTTATATGGCTTGAAGCAAACACCTCAACAATGGTATCTAAAATTTGATAGTTTTAAGCATGAGCATGGATATAATTGGTGTCATTCATATTATTATGTTTATTTTAAGAGGTTGGATGATGACAACTGCATTATTTTATTTTTATATGTTGATGACATTCTTGTAGCTAGGTCTAACATGGATCATATTAAGGGGTTTAAATACCAGTTAGCACATGCATTTGCTATGAAGGATTTAGGGGCAGCTAAACAAATCCTTGGTATGAAGATTTTCAGAGATAGAAAGAATAGAAAATTGAAGCTATCTCAGGCTGATTATATTGAGAAGGTGTTGCATTGTTTCTCTATGGAGAATGCTAAAGCTATCAACACACCTTTACTTGGTCATTTGAAGTTGACCAAGGAGATGTGTCCCAAGACATAAGAAGAGGAGGAGAAAATGTCCAAGGTACCCTATGCTTCAGTTGTAGGAAGCTTGATGTATGCCATAGTACGTACCAAGCCAGATATTGCACATACAGTGGGAGTTGTTAGTAGGTATATGAGTCATCCATGAATTGAGCATTGGAATGCAGTCAAATAGTTCTCAGATATTTAAGAGGAAAATCCAATATGTTGACAAAAGTATCCAAGGAGATGATATGGCTATAGTTCTTCTTGTAAGAATTGGGACACCCTCAGTAGGATAATTATTTGTTTACAGATAGTCAAAGTACCATTCATATTGTCGATAATTCAGCTCTACATTCAAAGACCAAATGCATATAGTTGTGGTACCATTTCATTCGATCAGTTTTGAAGGATGGATAGTTAAAGATGGACACGATGCATATAGATAACAATCCAGTAGATATGTTTACAAAGGTAGTAACAAGGGAGAAGTTGAACTCCTCTTTAGCTTTGGTTGGTCTTCTAGACTGAACATGAATAAAAGAACATTAGAGTCCAGGGTGGTTTGATCTAGTGGGAGTGTCATGGAGTAGTGACATAGCTACAGGATTAATCTCCAAGTAGAAGATAGATTGTTGTTTAGTGTGAAGCTTGATTAGTCCCACAAGTGGGAGATTGTTAGATTTTAGTGACTGATTAGGGAAGTATTGTACATACTCCATAATTCCTCTCCAGGGTTCAAGATTTTGGGCCGACATGTAATTATTAATTGTAACCCTAAAATGGTAAAAATACTTGTATAAAAGGGCTTAGGGTTATGGATTGTTTCATAGTTGTGATGTAAAAATTGGTCCTTACTGTACTATTGAGCTATAAGGGATTACAGATTGTAATCAAGTTGTAATTGTTGGATCGTAATAATATCGAACTTTCTATTTGGTGGATGTAGCCTAGGGATTGGGTGAACCACGCTAAATCTTAGTGTCTTGTGTTCTTTTCTGTGTGATCTATTATTTTTTGATATTGGTTATATTTACATGTAATAGTTATTTATGTCTGTGGTTTAATCCTAACAAAAGAGTTGGATCCTTCCAAAAGACTTTCCTAGAAAAAAGGCAAATTGCTAAAATGTAATGTTGAACTTTTGTTCTCCAGATAGACTCTAAAATTGAACAAAGATCATTTTTATTGGGAAAATTAATCAGTGGGGGTTGACCATTCCAAGAATCCCTCCAAAATTTAACTTTGTCTCTGCAATTTACTTCCCAAGTAATATACTTAAGAACTCAAAAAATCCCACACCATAGACCCTTTTGGAGGATCCGATAATGAGAAAATTCTTGAAGGATCATTATTATCCAAATACTTTTGTTGCATTATTTGGCACCAAGTAGTGTGAGAATTAGTGTACATTTGCCAAGCTAATTTTCCACCAAATGCAATATTCCTATTTGATAAATCATGAAAACCTGCACCCTCAACAACTAGAGTATGTGTCATGTCCTAGAGAGAAATAAGAGGAATTTTATTTTCATTCTACAAATTACCCATCCAAAGAAAACCTCTAATCAAATTTTGAATTTGTAGGATGATAGAAGATGGAACTTTAAGGACATCAAGATAATAGTTTGGGATAGCTGCAAGTACTAATTTTATGAGAAAAATTCTACCTGATAAAGAGAGTCATCTTACTTTACATGCAACAATTTTGCTTTTGATTCTGTCAATGATAGAAGTCCAATAACTTGTCTTGTTGGACCCCATAAAGAAAGGAATTCCAAGGTAATTAGAAGGAAGAAAATCCTCTACAAATCCCAAAACCCTCACAATTCTATCAAAGATGACTTTTTTGGTATTGAAAAGAATTTTTTTTGACTTTTGAGAGTTAATTTTCTGCCTAGAGACATTAGAGTATAGCTATAAAACATGCTTAATCTACCTGGCTTTGAAAACATGAGAACTACCAAATAAAAGAGTGTCATCTACAAATAGAGAATGTATGACAAATAAAGAAGTGCCATATATGTGCACATCCTTCCATTTGCCAATTGAGTTGTGAAGTTTGATGGTCCTACTAAAATCCTCAGCCATAATAATGAATAAAGCTGGTGATAATGGATCACCTTATCTAACACCTTGTGTAGAAGAGAAAAAACTTGAAGCTTTCCCATTAATGATAACTAAGAATGAGACTCCTAATATACATGCTTTAATCCATTTACACCATGTTTTCAAAAAACCCATTTTGAAGAACTTGGAAGAGGAAAGTCCAACAAACTTTGTCATATGCTTTCATCATGTCTAGTTTGATCACAAAATTTGGAGATTGTGAAGAGTTAATAGAATGAAGGACTTCATGATCAACCAAAGAACCCTCCATAGCTTCCCTACTTGGAACAAAACCACTGTGTTCGGAGATATAATTTTTGGAAGTAGAAATTGCAAGCCCAAGTAGATTTCTTTGGTGACAATCTTGTATGTTGGGTTGCATAAGGAAATGGATCAAAAATCTGCAAAATTTTTAGGCTCCATAGATTTAGGGATCAAAATAATATTGGTAGTATTGAAATACTTTAGCATAGATCTATTTTTCCTAGATTCCTCAATAGCAACAAAAAAATCCCAACCAATGGTGTCCCAAAAACTTTGGAATGAATCAGCTATATGAAAATTTAAACATTTAACCTCTTAAACAATCTTGATCATTCAAAGTAAACAACAATGATAAAGAGATGTACATAAACAATTACACCAGATATGTTGACTAGTGAAACCCTTAATTAGAGGGAAAACTCTGATGGGAATGATGCCCACAAAATAATGTACTAATATGAATGTTCCTTATTAGAGGATGGACCCTATTAGGAGTCTATTACAAAATTTAGTACAAGAGTCCCTGTTAGGAGACTTTGAATCCTTGTTAGGAGATTCCAACCCTATTAGGAGTTGTGGAACGCAGCTGAACCCATTGTCAAATAGCTTCAGGATTAGGTTAATGAACCCACTATCTAATTGACCTTGGTACTATTCATTTGAGAATAATAGATGTGTAACAAGCTTTCACTTCTTCCTCTATCTAGTACATTGAACTTCTTTACATTCAGATCATGCAATCAGATCTGGATTTTTGTGATCAGTACAGTAACCCTTAAGGTCACTTACATGCATTAGTAAATCACTCTACTCTATTTCTTAGCAATTCAAAAGTCTTCACTTCCTCATCATATTTGTAAAACACTAAAACATCTTTCCTTTATACCATGCTCAATCATGAATCCTTGAGTTGGCATCACACTTTATTGTCATATATTAATTATATGTAATACCCATTTAATCAATGCTATTAGCTCATAGTTATAAATTTTTTTCACACATGTGACTTTTATACATGCACACTTTCTAACATCATCAACAGTCAGTAAACTATCTCCAGTTAACTGTGCAACCCTTCTTTGCAATTGTAATGAGCTATGGAAATCATGCAATAGGAACTGCTTTCCTGATACTCTATTTCTATACAGTTCTTTGCAAATCAATCATATCTTCCATACATGGTAGATTCAAGTTCTGCACACTTGCCTATGTAGAAAATACACACTTTAGTATGTGCTAGTAACTACACAACATCAAATAAGTAATATAATGTTCTGAATACAAAAATCACAGTCTGTTGCTCTATCAATCTTTTACAAACTTATTACTATGTTGTCATCAATGAAAAACGTAGTTATAAATACATCATATCAATGTTCTGCAATGCTCCTCCATAGCATCAGCATTCATGCTTACAATCTCCCCCTTTGGCATTGATGACAACATAGATGAAAAACATCTAGTTCCAAGATTACCAACAAGTCTTTTCAAATCCTCTTCATCAATCTTCATGCAAATCCTTTATTGCAATACTTCTCCCCCATAGTACAATGTTTTTCATGCCATACTTCTCCCCCATTGACATCAATGTCAAAGATAGTACACAAATGGTTTAATTTTCTTGAACATCTGATAATTTATCAGCACAACCAGAAGCCTATTTATTACTTTACAACTTTGTATATAAGTCCATAAACAACTCAAGTGTCTAAAGACACTGTTGCATACCAATTACCAATTACCAAGAGTCATTTGCTGACTCTGTTCATCACAAATACTCCCCCATATAAGAAGCATCAACATTCAGTCCAATCTATCAATAGTGTTCTATTCCTTGGACTGATGCACTTTTGCATATTTTATTCTAAAATAGGCAGGGGCATAACCCCAAGCATATCTCTTAGGTGCCTAAACATATTCTTTGGTAAGGCCTTTGTGAAAATGTCTACAATCTATTCCTTAGTGTTAATGTACTCCAGTCTAATTTCTTTCTCTGCAACTTTCTCTTTTAACACATGATACTTTATAGAGATGTGCTTAGTCTTAGAATGAAAAACAAGATTCTTAGAAATGTTAACTACACTTTTATTATCATAGTAAATAATAATAGGTTCTTTGAATGTAATTCCAATATCCTTCACCATTTGCTTCATCCATATAACTTGATTACAATTGTTTGTTGCTGCAATAAATTAGACCTTTGTAGTACTTTGTGAAGTGAAATCTTGTTTCTTTCTTAGCTAAGAAACTAATCTTCCACCAAGAAATAATACTCCTCCATTGATGCTTGTTCTATTATCCATATCTCTAGCCCAATTAGCATTAGTATAAGTGTAAAGAGTAAAATCATTACTTCTATTATACCAAATGCCATAATCAGATGTCCCTTTCAGATATCTGAATATCCTTTTTACTGCTACGTAGTGATACTCTTTAGGATCAGCCTGAAATCTTGCCACAATTCTAATCGTATTTTCTATATTAGGTCTACTATAAGTGAGATACTACAATCCTTCATTCATAGATCTATAATTCTTTTGTTCAATAGTAGGTGTCTCATTTTTGCTTGATAACTTGTGACTAGTTACCATAGGAGGTCCAATAGGTTTATAATTTTCTAGTCCAATTTTTTCAGCAAATCTTTCAAATACTTGGTCTAAGAAATAAAGATTCCTTCTTTATTTTGAATAATTTGCAATCCTAAAAAGAATTTCATTTCTCCTATCATGCTCATGTCAAGTTCATTCTTCATATCTTCTAAGAATTTGTTATTGGCTTTATCATTTCCTCCAAAAATGATGTCATCAACAAATATAATGATTATCAACAAACCAATTTCTATTTATTTTAAGTAAAAGTTGCTATGTGTTGTTCCTTTAGCAAATCCAAGCTTTGCTAAGTATTTATCTAACCTTGCATACTAGGTTCTAGGTACTTTCTTTAATCCATAAAAGGCTTTCTTTAATCTGCAAACCATATCCTTCTTTTCTATCAAAGGAAAACCTTCTAGTTACTCAATATAAACTTCTTCTTCAAATTCTCCATTCAAGAATTTCGATTTAACATCCATCTAATATACCTTGAAATTTTTATTTGTTGTATATGCCAAGAACATTCTGATTTCTTCCATTCTTTCTATAAGTGTATATGTTTCCTCATAGTCAATTCCTTCTTGCTGAGAGTAACCTTTGCATGCCAGTCTTTCTTTGTTTCTTATTACTTTCCTTGTTCATTCATTTTATTTCTGAATACCCGTTTTGCACCAATCACATTTTTGTCCTTGGGTATAGGAACCAATTCCCATGTGTCATTTATTATTATTTGTTGAAGTTCTTTTTCCATTGCTTTCATCCAATGATCATCCTTGATTGCTTCATCTACACTTTTTGGTTCTACTTGAGATATTAGGCATAGTTCTTCATTGATTCTGCTTCTTGTCATTACTCCTTTTTCTTTACTTCCTATTATCTAATCACTAGGATGATTTCTTATCATATTCTTATTTGGGGTAGGAGGTGCTACTTGAACTCTTATTTCAAGTACTATGCTCTGTTCTTTTCTTACTTCTTTAGTTTGCACATTATTTTGCAAGTCATTATTAATGATGGCCTTTATATCTTCATGGTTAGCCTCTAGATCAACAATAGTTACCAAAGTTGTCTCTTCTACTACTTTCTTTTTCTTAATTTTATCACAATCACATAGGAATTCTTCATCTTTATTAGAAAGAGAACTCTTTCTTATTTTTCTCAATCTCTTAAGAGATTTACTTGAAAAATGACCTAACTCTTTACATGTCCAACAAGAAAGAAACTTCATACCTTCAGGTTCTCTCCTTGTAAGCAAATCAATGCCTTCTTTTATCTGTGTATCACCTTCTATTCTAGATCTATCTTTGCTTGTGTTGTTGTTTCCTTGTATGTGACAGAAGGATTTTGGATCTGTAAATTCAATAGTTTGTTCTTTACAAAAATTTGATAACTCACTAATAATTTCCATAACTCATGTGTCAAATTTTTGTTTGTCAGATGCAGGACTTTCTTCCTTGAGTATGTTTAGCTGAAATACATTACCTCTAGTTCTTGTGTTAGTACTAAGTATTTTTTCTTCCTTGTTCTTGATGATGCATGTATCATTGCCAAATTATAATTGGTAACCTTTTTCCATAAGTTGTCCAACACTTAACAAGTTATGTTTTAGTCCATCAACAAAATAAACATCATTAGTATTTGTTTTACCATAAAGTGTGATTGATCCAATTCCTGTAATGTGACAAGCTGCATTGTTCCCTACTCTAATTATTCCTCCATCATGGCTTCTAAATTTGACAAATTTGCTCATATCACCAGTCATGTGATGTGAACATCCACTATCAATGATCCAATCTGTCCATTCAACTTGTGAAATAAGTGCACTTTCTTCTTTGATTTCTCTGTCAAGATCATATTTCTTTATAGCTACGTATCCTAATTCATCTTCACTTTTTTTTTGTTTAGATTCTTCTTCTTCATTAGCATATAAAAAATTTCTAGGTCTTCTAGATTTGAATCTTCCCTTATACTTTCTTTCTCTTTTAGGACACTTAGATGCATAATGACCATATTCATTACATGTCGAACATTTAAAGATATTCTTACCATCATTTTATCTTTCCACAAGAAGAGCCACTCCTTCTTGGATCTTTTCCTCAATAGACTTGCTACTGCTAGTAATGCCTCCTTACATTTTTGTGTTCCTTGCTAGACCAGGTTTAATGTTAAATGCACTAAATGTTGTCTCAACTTTTGCTAATTCTCCATATTGTTTTAGATTGAATTCTTTAGTTTCCAATCTGCCAAGCAATGTTTCTTTGGTGAAATTAGTGGTACAAGGTAACATTACCCAAAACATCTATGTTATTGTCTTGAAAGCTGGTGTTATACTTTTCAAGATCTTCCATATTACTTCATCATCGAATTTATTTCCACCAAGAGATGTGATTCCTACAACAATCTCAGATATTCTACCAATATAGCTTCTTACAAATTCATCTTCCATCATTTTAGCATCTTGGAATGCAAAATACAAATTTTGTAGTCTAACTCTTTTTGCATGTGTATCACCCTCATAATTTTCTTCTAAGGTTTTCCAAATTTCATGAGATGTTTTGAGTTGTTTTGCCTAGCTATACTCATTTTTAGGTAGAGTTGACAATATTGCTTCTCTTGCCCTAATGTTGCACATGAATACTTCTCTTTGTTCCTTGGTACAACTTTCAAGATTATCTTCTTTTGTAATGTTTTTAGATGCCTTGGTTACAAGCCAATATCTTGGACCCATGCACAAAAGATGAGTCTTCATTTTATCCTTCTAGCTATCATAATTCATGCCATCAAATCTTGGACTTTCTTTTCTGAACATGTTCACCATGGATCTCCCAAAGTTGTTAAACTTTCTTTTCAAGGACTTGATGCTCTAGTACTAATTGTTAGAAACAATAGTCCACCAATATAACTAATTTGGTGGGGGGGGGGGGGGGGGGGGGTGAATCAGTTATATGAAAATTTAAACATTTAATCTCTTAAACAATCTTGAGCATTCAAAGTAAACAACAACCATAAAGAGATGCACATAAACAATTACACCAGATATGTTGACTAGGAAAACTGTTGATTAGAGGAAAATGTCGATGGGAATGATGCCCACAAAATGGTGTACCAATATGAATGTTCCTGGTTAGAGGATGGACCCTGTTAAGAGTCTATTACAACATTTAGTACAAGAGTCCCTATTAGAGACTTTGAATTCCTGTTAGGAGTTGTGCCAACCCTATTAGGAGTTGTGGAAGGCAGTTGAATCCATTTTCCAAACAACTTCAAGATTAGATCAATGAACCCACTATCCAATTGACCTTGGTACTATTCCTTCTATAATAATAGATGTGTAACAAGATTTCACTTCTTCCTCTGTGCAATATGTTAAAATTCTTCACCTTTAGATTATGCAATCAGATCTAGAATTCTATGATCAATAACATTACCCTTAAGGTCATGTACATGCATTAGTAAATCACTCTGCTATGTTGCTTAGTAATTTGCAAGTCTTCACTTCCTCATCATATTTGTAAAATGTAGAAACATATTTCCTTTATACCATGCTCAATCATAAATTCTAGAGTTGGCTTCACACTTTATTATCATACATTAATTAAATGAAATACCCATTTAATCAATGTTGTCAGCTCACAGTTATACAAAAACATTCACACGTGCAACTTATGTACATGCACACTTTTTGACATCATCAACGATCAGTAAAATATCTCTAATTAGCTATGGAACCCTTCACTACAATTGTAACAACTTGTAGCAATCATGCAATAGGAACTGATTTCTTGATACTTTGTTTCTATACAGTTCTTTGTAAATCAATCATATCTTCCATACACTGTCAATTCAAGTTTTGTGCACTTGCCTATGTAGAAAATACAAACTGTAGTATGTGTTGGTAACTGCACAACATTAGATAAGTAATATAATGTTCTCAATACAAAAATCACATTCTGTTGCTTTGTCATTCTTTTACAAACTTATTACGATGTTGTCATTAGTGACAAACACAATTATGAAAATGTTGCCCCATAGCATCAACATTCATGCTAACACTTTATCTGGAGGAAATGAGAAGACAACCTTAAGAATTTCATGAATGGAAAAGGGAGCCATAAGTATAGAATTCTGTGAAGGAGATACCATTGTGGGAATAGCCTCAAGAAGTTCATTCACTTGAGAATCCAAGGGTGTTGGATATTCTGTAGGGGCAAGATTTTATTTGAAAAACTTAACACCCGCATCCCTAATATGTTGTTCATTGGTTAAAATAATTCTTGAAGTAGAATCTTGAATCTAAACAATTGTTTTAGTTTCACTCTTTTGCTTATCTTAAGCATGAAAGTATTTATGTTCTTATCACCTTGTTGTAGCCATAATTCCCTAGACTTTTGTCTCCAATATTCTTCTTCCCTATTACATAGTTCATCCCATTCAGTTTGAAGATTCTTTTGGTTAAGCTATGTATCAGTATTCATGCCATTTTGAATGATATTGAAATATATATCATTTAACTATGCTTGAACAACCTCTTTTTGTTGGAAGATGTTCTTAAAGACATGATGATTCCAATCTTTAATGAGTACCTTGTTATGCTTCAATTTATTGGAAAATTGATACATCTTGGATCCTTGAACAAAGAGTGCACTAATCCACCATTGTTTAACCAATTGAAGGAAGTGAGGATGGTCGAGCCACATCCTTTCAAATTTAAAAGAAAATTTTTCCTGAATGTTGACCCCATTGGTAGCTTGAGAAATTGAAATATATATTGAAAAGTGGTCTGAGCCTAGGAAAGATAGGATTTCTGATTGAACATTGAGCTTATGTAATTTCCAATCTTGAGATAGGAGAAATCCATCCAAGCAAACAACAATTTGTGAAAACCCAACCCTCCTATTTGTCTAGGTAAAAGAGCCATGAGAAGGATAGATATCCATTAAATTATTGCTTTCCACAAAATGAGAGAAGTCATGAATGGTTTGAAGAGTCAGTAGATCTCTCTAACTTTCTCTGATTGATTCAAAATTGCATTAAAATCTCCCCCAAGAATAACATTTTGGAGATCATGAATCTAAATCAAATGAGTGATACTATTCTAGACACTTAATTTATCTTGAGTTGAGGTAGGCCCATAAACATTAATGATAATGAAGGAAAGGTCAAAATGAGACATCTTAGGAATTTTCCAATTGAAGTGTTGCTAAATAAGTTGACCCTAAATAGTTTGGGGATTCCATAGGACCGCAAGACCACTAGAAGCATCAATCCTAAGAGAATGCAAGGAAGACCACTTTGGCCATTTGGCAAGTGTCTTTTCAAATGAATCATCAGATAACTTAGTTTCTTGTAATAAGATAATATTTTCATTCATTGAATCAATTAACTACTTGATCCTACATCTTTTATCAGAGGCATTAATGCCTTTGACATTCCAAGAGTTAATCTTCATGTCAGACAAGGAGAAGTTTTGTTCTCCTTATCACTCATTTAGTAATAACAAATCTATCATCCAGAGTAGACTGAATTCCTACTACAATTTTAATTTTAGTCTTAGATCCCTTAGGTTTACCTCTAGATCTAGGTGTTTTAGGAACCTGTGGACATTGGGAAATTGAAAGGATTTTTTGGTGATCAAATAATTTGACTGCAGGGAGACTCTCACAATCCTTGACAAAAAAAACATTGATATCCTTATATTTATCGAGATGAACATCCATGCAAGAGTGTAAAACTGGCCCATTTTGAAGTTGTTTATAAATGCAATCTTCTAAACCGAAGGAATCTTTATGAAATGGAAATTTTATTATTATCCAAATTTTGTATTGAATTTTTTATCAGATCAATGTGAGGCATAGTAAGAGAAGATTTCTTATTCCAGAATTGAAAGTCTTTAAGTAAGCTATTAATTGAAATGGGCTTCTAAAGATTTGTAATGATTCCCTCTTCCTGTGCTATTTCAAAAATGATAGAATTTTCAATCTCTAAAAGGATTTGATCACTTGTTTGCCTAGGCTTTAAATCAACAAATTAGGAATTAATAGATAGGCCCTCTGGAAAGAATGAGGATGAAGAGGAACCCAATAGAAGAGATTTCTATTTGAAAAATTTAGAAAATAGCCAATTAGGGTCAACTGATAATGAGGAGGAAGAAGCACATACAACTTCACCAAATAGAAAAATCTAAATGAAGGGCAAAACTGACTGTAGCAGAAGGGAAAAATGATGGCATGACATCATGGAAAAATTTAAATGCCAAAGATCTCCACAGGTCCAGGTGCCCGTAGGGGCCTAGATCCCGTTCCGGAAAGGCATAGGTGGGGGTCCTTCTCTGAATCCTGATTGAAGGTGCATAACTCTGGAATAGTATTAAAATTAGGGTATACTTCTGTGGGACCAGACACTAAATCTTGACATTGGAAATTAAAACGATCCAAACTATGTTGAAAATTTTGCACAGTGTCTACATCCTTAGTCTTAATGGTTTGCTTCCATAGTCCCCATTGAGATTTAATCATGAATTGAAGAGGGATACTTTTCCTCATGTCAGATAGCAAACAAACTCTGATATCCAAGTGAGGGTGATCAAAAGAAATAAGACCATGTTTTCGAAAAATCCCAATTTTATTAGCAAAGATTTCTCTAATTTGTGGATCTCTATACTCAAGAGGTAGCAAAGGGAATGAGACCCAAAAAGGGAAGAAATGAACATCTAAAAGTTGAGGCTTGAAATTGGGAACACAAATCATAGTAAATAGTCCAAACCCCAAACAAAACCAGCCTTTCTGCTTGTGGACAAAATCCCTAGACTCCTTGGATGAGAAAATGGCAACAAAAATTTGGGTGTCTAAATCCAAGTAGAAAATATCTTTAAGCCCAACCTAGGAAGAGAATGCCCATTCCTTAAGATTAGAAAATGGGAGAGATGAATAATTTAACTTACCTATAAGTGCAATTTGACAAAGGAGACCAATTGGATGCTATAACAAATGCCCCTGTAGTGTAATTAGTAGCGAATGTTGAGGATGGTTGTTAAACCCTAGAAAAACTACACTCTAAACCTATTTTTTTGCCAAACTTGATGAGTCTTCATTGGATTAGAAACCCTGGAAGGGGGATGAGTTGTAAGGATAGGGACACTCATATTAGCCGCATGCTTTGTCTTTCTCCCAACAGATCCACCTGAAATTTTTGAGGGCAAATGATCCTTCTCTGGCTCTATATGCACAACACATATAGCAAAAACAAGTTGCTTCTTATGTCAACGCTGATGGGCCTTTAGTCCCAAATTCCCAAATCTGTGTGACTGGAAATCATCCTTGATCTTCCAAACCCACAGATGAGGAGGATTAAAAAAATTTGAATTTATGTTTTCCCACCCGAGATGAGTCATGGATTGTGTGGAAGATTCCCCTATTTCAAATATGGATAGGGGTAGGGATAGCTGAGATTGATTTGAAATTTCCTTGGAAGGAGCCACCTTAGTATCATCAAGTTGGGGTTTTGAATGTGGACTAGAATTATGCTAAACATGAAACCATGGATTTACAAAAAATGGTTTAGCTAGTTGCATAATTACTTTGCCCCAAAAGATCAACTTCAAACCCTTGTGTTGATAGGGACCATTATTCTTTTCTTGAAAAGGGAAATGCTAAAATCATAAATCAGAGTGAGTCTCAATAACAAGTTGTACAATGGGTATTGAGCAAAAGATGTTGAGATAGGATTTATTTGGATATTGATGAAATTTTTTAGATCCATCACGAAACCCCACCCATTGTCTTTCATTGGACCAAATACCTGTCCCTAGAAATCCACTGGTTCCAACACGAGATCTTGCATTAGTCCCTTGATCTATACCCGTCTCTTTAACATTCCATGATGCCACACCAAGGATGCCACACCAAGCCCTATCTTAGAAGAACCCCATTTACCATCCCATGATCTTGTTTTGGGCCTTGACTCTGCAAATCCATGATTCCCATCTCATGTTCCTACACTAGGGCTTGCTCAAATCTTCCTTTTCTCTGCAAACCCTTGATTAGCAACTAGTGTACCTACATCAATCCCTACTCAAAATGCTGCCATTAATGAATTAGCATTATATATTATAATGTATATTACCATAATAATAATATTCTATTTCTCTTTTACTTTATCCAAAAATTGAATTTGAATTTCTAGCTCACCGTCTAGATCAATTAGGCTTACAATATTTGAGAAATCTGTGTCTTTCTTCATGATTTTTTGTGCAATAGATACTTCCTTCTGAATAATCTCCAAATGTAGTAGTAACATGAATTGAATTAATGTTAGTTTTTTCCTCATGCCACTAACTTGAGTTGTGAGCTTGGCTAGCCTCTTATGTCCAAATGTTAACTTTGTATGAGGGTGAGTTTGAATTTGAAATATTGTTCAATGAAGCTATACCATCCCTCATGTTAGCGTGTATTAAATCAATAGATTTTTTATTCTCCAATGTGAATAACTCAACATCACAAAGCTTCATATACAAATAATGAATAGTCTTCAAAATTGCTTTATTATAAAGCTCTACCTATCTATGTACAAGTTCTCTAGAGACTTTCTTGAAAACTTTGTGCTTAAATTTTCACTTAGACCATTGCATCAATTTTTCATTGGTCTCAATATCTTCTTATTGAACTTTATCAATTATATGCACTAACTAATCCAAAATTTGATGTTGATTTTTCAAGTTAGCTATTCCAAATGCATCGACAAAAATATTTTTAATAGTGTGTAGTACCTATTCCTTTTTGGTGCTCTCTCCTTACTTGTTCTTGCTTTGCCTTGCGGCTCAGAAAAGTTTTCAATTCCTACATTTTCTCCAATGTCAAATAGTTTAAGTCATACATGGTTAAAGTGATTCCATCATCTAGACTTACTAACTCATCTATCATCTCTTTTGATTGAGTCATAATTTAAGATCGTGGTGTTATATCACTTGAGAGTGATATTTGCAATTATTTACCCTTCTCAATCGATCTAGATACCTATTATTACTCCTCTTGAGTTGGTGTCACCTACTGCTCAAGTGTTCAAATCAATCGTTCTAATGGTTTTGCACTCGAAAATTGTATAAGATCCTTTGTATCATCTTGCCCTTTTGGTTTCTCATTCTCTTTTGTAGAATTTATTTTCTTGACTTCTACAATCTTCACTTCAATATAAAGTATAGATATAAAATTAAATTGTGGAAACACAATTATAGTCATCCTTTGATTCTCAGTACTTGTATCATTAGTAACTTATATAATCTCATAATTATTAGTCTTTACACTTTTAATCCTTGGATAATCTTTGATTCATAACAAGACTCAATTGGTGTTGGGTATAGATGTATCACATTCAACATTTTTTAGGTCTCCATCTATTAACACATTTTGAACATGTGGTGATGAATTAGGAATGTCTTCAATGGTAACAACATCTTGTTGTTCACACCCTTCTACAAGTTGCCTGATTTCCTTAGCAAGTTTTGCAATTGTTGTTGCATCTTCCTCTTCTTATTTAATTTCTCCACCTTTTTCCTCATCCTTTTCATCTCCTTTATTAGCAGATGGATTGAGAAATTCAAATGCTTCTTTCCATATATTTATGCTATCTTTCTCAACTTCATGATATTTATTAATCAAAATTTTGTATTCCCTTTCTTTGCCATGAGCTTCTTCACAAAATATTTTAGGGTAATAGACATATGTACCTTCCCTAAATCTGGCATTGTTTGTGCTAAAGTGGTCTCCTTGGTCTGTCATTCAGTATATAACACTCACTTCCACTTATCATCAACCTTATTATACAAATTTTTTGGAATGCATTTTCCCAACTCTATTGGTGTAGTTCTAAATTGTATCATCATTCCTATCAAAGATTTTTCAAGTTTTTCCTGGTCTTCTTTATTTAAGGAATCAAAATTGATGTCTTTGAATCCTGCAAAGCTTGCTTGTTGAGTAATTTCTTGGCATGCCTTATTTGCAATTGTAGGAGGTTGTCTTGGCACAATATAAATTTTTCTTAGATCATGAGACTTTATCTCTTCATCATCTTCTTCCTCCTCTGGTACAACTAATTTTCTCTTCAACCTCTTAGGAATGTTTTGCTTTAGTGAACTGGCATGTTTTCTCTTTTCTTGACTTTCTTTCATTTTGAAAGCTAGGGGTTGGGCTATCTTTGATCTCATTATTATCTTTCTCTTATGCTCCTGAGGTGTACCAACCTTGTGCACACCTTTCTTGAGATCATCTTTTACTTTAGGATCAATAATTATCACTTTCTTTTTCTTGGTTTCCTTAGGCTCGGCCACAACTAGCTATTTGCCTTTTCCTTCCTCAGCTTCAACTATTTACTATGATCCTTCTTCTTCTTCTTCATCTTTCTTCTCTTTAAGACTTTTCTTCTTCCTTTTCTTTTCTATCTTGGTCTCACTTGACTCTACATTTGTAATCACCTAAATATGGTCATCTAGACTATTAGCCCCATTCTCAACATTTTGGCTAAATTATTTAATTATTTGTCTAGGCCAAATTGTTAAAAATCAATTTATTTGATTTTAACCTATAGTCTAGCTATAATATCTTATATCCATATTTGATTAAAATAACATGTCCCCTTTTAATTAAATGAAAGACCCCATTCTTCTAACCCACTCAATGTGTACACATAAAGTCCTTTTCCTATTTAAAAATTAAAAGAAAAGGCTTTTGTCTCACATGAAAAGTCAACTCTCTCTCATTGGTTGACTTGATCTTGCACATAATTCATGCCAAAAATTAACTCCCACCCTTGATCCCTCATGGATTGATCTTGATCTCAACCATTCGTACACCTTTAAAAGGGAGAGCTCTCTCCTTCTCTAAGGATCCTGATTTTGAGCAATTGTTATGCTATAGGTTTCTTGACAAGTTTTCTTGGAGCTTTGTGGGGAACTTATTACTTCTTGTCTCACTCTTGCATTATCATCCTCATTCTAGTTTTCATGCATTTGCAATAGCTTAGCTTTCTTTTCCAATAGCTTAGATCATTTAGTCTAATTAAAAATGGTTGTAACACCCTCATTTTGCTTAACTTAGTTTCATTCTTGTATTTCATCCTAGTTTGCTTAATTCTTTCATTGCATCTTGAGATTTCTTTTGACACTAGATTTTTTTCTGTTGTCTCAAGAATCCCTCATTTTATGGTTTACTAGCAAGGGTTGCATCTCTAAGGCTCATTTGAGAGCTTTCTTCATGCTTATTTTGTATGCCTTTGCACTCCACGGATAGGGAGCTCTAAGTTTCTATTCAAGCATTGAAATCTATTGAATTCCTTGGATAGAAGAGTTTAGAGGAGTGCACTTTCTTAGTGTACATTTTTGGCACCCACTATGGGGCAGGACGTCTTAGTTTTGCCTCTTTTTTGTATTTTTGTCTTGCATTTTTGCTTTTTTTTTGTACTTTTTTTTCTCTACAATCATGATTACTGTGTGATACTTTATCAGTATCATATGATAATTATCAATACTATAGTGTGATACTTTACTAGTTAAAGTATCATACACCTATACAAAGGTATGTCACCTCTATAGACACCTAAAATCCTTTAGAAAATAATTTATTTTTATTTTTTTTAAAGTTCCTAATGACATCATTATTTATTAATTAATTATTTATTTAATTAATTTATTTATTTTTATGCCATTAAATCCCTTTATCTTAATTAAAAATATTTAATTAAGGAATCCCTCCCAAAAATGTTTAAATCTTATTTAAACATTATTTCCTTATTTATTAATTATTTAATTAATAAATTGACCAAAATACCCAAAATAAATTATTTATTTATTTTTTTGCCCAAAACTTGGCCAATTTTCTTAAGACCACTAACCTCTTCCAAAATCTTCTAATCTTTCTTTAATTCGATTAAAGGCTAATCCCATCATTTCCTACCCCTAATCCCAACTCAAAATATTTAATTAAGATTAAATATTAATCCTCATGTTTATTAAAAATATTTTAATAAATATCTCCTCAAACCAAACCTTTGAAATAAATAAAATTTTATTTATTTCTTAAAAACCTTATTTATCCTCATCCTAGAAAGTTCTTGACTCTTCTAGAAAGTCTTCATCCTCATCTAAAGCCTAGACTCTTCTAAAAGATGTCAAACCTTATCTTTAATCCTAATCCTAATCCCCTCCTAACCTTAACACATTCCCTAAACATGGGTTAAGACTTGCTAACCGAAGCCAAAGTCAACAAATATCTCCTCCTTCACCCACCCTCATTAAATGTCATCCACGTGCCCATCTCTAACAAGCCTAATCTAATCTTAACCCAAGCCTAATCCAAGCCTTAATCATTTTCACATTCCTAAGTCAAGCTTAAGACTTTCTTAATCCAACCCAAGTCAAAATATCTCAACTCTCTCACAAATATTCCAACCAGAAAATTTTATGAAGCCCACAAAGCCATAAATGACTCTTACAAGCCCATTTATTGCTCTTACAAGCCATTATGAGGGTCTTTATGAGCTTTAAGCCTCCTTTGTTGACCCCTCAACCCCTCTTACTCTAACCAATGACCTTGTGACATGTGTCACTCTTTGATTGGCTGTAAAAAAGCACAATCTATGTGCTCTCCTCTCATTTAATCTAAACCTTCCATAAGCTTTCTCTCATCCTTGCATCCTAGCCCTTGACCCCTCAATCCCTTTGCCTATTTAAGAAATCATCTCCCAAGCCATTTTAACACAATCTAAAAAGTAAATCCATAATGCCATTTTGAGAAGCCATTTTTATATCAAATCTATTCACCAAAATTTATCAAAAAATCCTCCACTGAAGCCCATTTGAGCATTTGAGCATACATACATAATCAAGCCATCTTAGCTATTAGACACACCTCTATATCAAGTGATCATCCTCATTGAGAGAGCCTATCTATGGCTCATATTCTCATTTGAGGACTTCACTTTGTCTCTCATGAAGTCATGTTAAATTAATATGCAAATACTTTTTGATTTTTTTAATTTAGTGTTTCTAACATACTAAAGTAGCATATAGATTTTGGTACGCCCGGTGGGACCCCGCATGGGTCATCTTCATTAGCTTTTTTAGTCAAGTTTTGTATGTCATTTGCTAATTTTGGCTAATTTTTCTTGTTTTTGTGATTGGTAGGATTGTATAAATTGGTTTTGCAGGTCCACATGAGCATGAAGAAGACCAAGGAACTCATAGTCTATCTCATAGTGTTTGCAGATTTTTCAAGCTTATAGGTGGACGGAGCACTTGGAATTCTTCTTCCTCTTCTTGTCTATATTCTTCTTCTATTCTGTCTACTTCTTCTTGAGGGATCTTGGCCTTTCTTTTTAA
This sequence comes from Cupressus sempervirens, assembly GCA_028749045.1. NCBI lineage: Eukaryota > Viridiplantae > Streptophyta > Pinopsida > Cupressales > Cupressaceae > Cupressus > Cupressus sempervirens. The sequence goes on along the minus strand of CM053791.1, from coordinate 483,286,403 downwards.
GGAAGCAAAATCATACACACTTTTTTTTAAGTGCTTAAAATGAACCCCCAAATCATACTTAAATCTATTAAAAACTAAAAATTTGCAAAAAATAAAATAAAATCTTTTAACAAGTGAAACTAAACCAATCCAATCATTTTCATCATTGCAACATCAAGGCTTTAGATGCATTCATGCAAAGTTAGGAACACTTCATTTTTGAGAATTTAAAAAGAACTTCAAGTTTCCATTTCAAAAGGTTCAAAATCAACACTAAGTGCACACTAAAATTTAAATCAAACTCAAAGCATCAATCAAGGATAAAATGAACCTCATTTGCAAATATTTTAAAGTTATTTTAAAAATCTCATGAAAACTAAGAGTCCTAAATGGTTGCCAAAATTGTCCTAAAAGCTTTTGTTATTTGTTCCAAACAAATGTCTTGTTGCAAAATCTTGAATGTTTCCTAGGTTTTTCATGCATCAAAATAATCTAAGAATATCATTTTTTTTAGGCTTAAAACATGCAAACTAGAACACAAAATCTTGAATGAAAACTAAAGTCCAAAGAGTCATTTTCACTTTTGAGTCCAAAATAATTTTGAATGTTCTAAGGTTAAAACAAAGCACTTCAAAGTTCTTAAAACAACACGCAAAATCTCAATCTTGAATGCTCAAAGGAAAAAACTTGAATGTTTAATCACTTGTCTTTGAATACATGTTGCTAAAATCACTCTTAAGTGCCATGGATTAAAATCAAGTTTTATTTTTATTTTATGAATGCATGATTAAAACAACAAATCCAATCTTGAATTCCATAGATCAAATAATCATCTTTTGGGGTATAAAAAGAATCCACATTTTAGAAACTTTCTAAGTTATAAAAACAAATAAAGACACTTTGAGTGAATTTGTTGTTGGACTCACACTCTTTAATCACCCATCATTCTAACCATTAGTTGCAATATCAACACCATATATGGGGATGGGTCTACCTAAGAAGGTGTTAAGTGCTCCATAAAAATAAAATTCCACTCACTTGAGTTTTTATTGGTTTTTCTAAGATAGAAAATTTTTTAAATGCACATTAGTCTTGCTAATACTTCATTTGGGCATAAAAATTGAAAAAATCTTGACATGGAGGGCCTCCGGACGTGCGCTTGACAATCATATTTCACACATCTTTATTTTGGACTTAAAACGAAATCACACTCAATCTTAAATGCCTTAAAGAAAATCAATCGATACTTGACATGGAGGGCTTTCGGGCGTGCGGATTTATTTTCTTGTTGACACTAACTCTTCTTCTTGTTTTCATTCTTTGATCAATTTTTCTTTTATTGACGCTTCAAAATTGGAATAAACACTGTATCTTAAACATGAGTGCTTGTAAAGTCTAGATCAACACACATAAGAATCAGTTGGTAAAAGAACAAACGTGTTTTTTAGCCCAAGGTCATCCAAATCTTCTCCCCCTTTGTCGTCTTTCGAGGCTATCTTGGGTGCATAAGACTAGGATCCAAAACTTTATTTTTTTTAGGAAGCCTGCTTGGAGATTTCATCACCCCTTGGGACGACCTCAACTCTAGCGTTCCGATAGAGTATAAAGATCAGGAGATGAATCCAAAGACACCTCTCTTGGAATCAAGATTTTGTCACTCGGGCTAAGCCTCAAGGAACTTTATACCCTTGAGAAGTGAAAGAGGAGAAGTGGGTTACCGCTCCTCTCGACTGTGTGACATTGTTTTGGTTTCATCTACAAATTTGGGCCTCACGTACCTTGGGTATATCGAGGACTCCCTAGCTAAACCAACTGTCAGCCTTGCAGACAACCATCTTGGATGTTAATATGTTTGAAGTGACTAATCGAAACATTTATAAAACATACACACTCCTTGGTGTAAGTATCACATTCAAATCACAAACTTCTATCTGATTGTTCCTATCTATTGCTTGTTTTTTTACTTGTTGAATGAATGTTTGCCAAACTTGGTCAATCTTAGCTTAGGGCACACTTAGCATAGTCACTGCCTATTTTAGAAGTTGAACATGTTGAAGCAAAACAACCAAGATCTCTCAAAGCCAAGCAGATTTAGGAATTTATGTCAAAACAATCCCAAATCCAAAGTCCATCCAAATCATCCCCTCAAACCTAGCTAGCATCCCAAAAAGCCTAATTTTCACATCCAAGCCTTCAAAATTATTGTCACCTTGCCAAAGGTTTTCCATTCCTACCATCTTGCAAATCCACCAACCTCACCGAGGTTATCCCTCTGACAGAGCTTTGTCTAGGGTAATCTAGCTTTGTCACTTGTTATCCCTCATCACCTTGAGCCAAAGGTTGGGATCCACAAGTGGTCAATCTCGTGTTTTTCCTAAAGGATCATCAGTCTATCCTTAAAGTTGACACAATCACCACCAAGCCTGTACATAGGAAAACAGACCTTTCATGCTTTGGCAACATATCTTTGAAGTTAGAATCTCCAACCAAATCCTCCTTAAGTTTTTCATATAGCTTTGCCTCAACCTAGGAAATCATTTGCATAGAAAAGCCTTCCCCCTTTGCATCCATCAACATTGTTGCATCTCATCCCTAGGAACATTTTCATGCCACCAGTCACTTGCTTAGCCAAGAAGAAGAAAGAAACAATGGAACCCTATCATTTAGATCAAACAACATCGCTCCCCTTGAGCACTCAACCATCTTTCAGCCCAGAGAACACTATACCATCACCTATTGACATTGAAGCTTTTATGAACCAACCAGGAAATGCAATATTGGTGAACACCATTATATACAAGAACAAGAAAACAATCATGGCTAACTTTTGAAGGGACAATATGGAGCCTTCGACTTTGGAAGACCTCATCCCTTATCAGATCCATCTCACCTGTTGTTTGGACAACTTCCACTCCCAATAGGCTCTTATGATTCAGATTATCTTCAATATGTGCCAAAAGAAGAGCCTCAAGCCAATCCTTATGATCCAATAGACCCAAACATACCAACCTCTGCTCAAGTTGAAATCTCCCTTCCGCAAGCCAATCCAGCCACCACCACTTCACCATTGGTCCATACCACTCCATCCCAAACCCCCTTTGCCCAAAACACCTCATCATTCACTCCCTTCACTATTTCTATTGCTGCTCTCCAACCCAGCCTTCCAAATCCACCCATCTCCCAAATTAGTGCTAGCATGTTTGGCCAACCTCAACAATATACAATAGGGATGCCACCCATAGGGCTAAGTAATCAACCTTTCATCTCCCCTAGCTTATTCACCACAGCCCAAAGCACAATTCCATCATTTCCACTAGGCCCTTGGAGCTTAGTGCCATCAGCCACAAATCCACAAGCTACTACCCTCACTCCACAAAGCTATTAAACCCCACAAGCTACTACCAATGTTCTGCCAAGCTCTCAAGTGACCCAAGCTCCTGCCACCACTCTACCAAGCTATCAAACCCCATCAGTTCCATTCTCAAGCTTTCAATTCCCACCACCTCCACCACCAAATAATCCATTACCTTTTATTACCAACTATTTTTCTATGCCACTTCTAGGAGGAAATCCACCACCACCAACCACCAAATACTTGGCCTCTTTCGCCATGCAGATACCTTCCCAAATGGGGGCACAACCCACATATATTGGTCAAACTCCTGAAATCCAAAGTCAAGTTCCATAAGCTCCCCAATCTTTTTCCCAAGCTTCATAACCATCTTACACCTTGCCTCTACAAAGCAATCCATTTATCCTACAACCAGGTTATGTTCCTCAATCCCAACCTCAAATCCAATATCAACAAAAAGCCTCGCAACACATGCAGCAATATGTGCCACCTCCACCTCAGCAAGCCATCATCCACCATTCAATTTTCCAAGCCATGTACAATCCCTACCAGCCCATACCTCAAAGCCATCCATATTCAATTGCACCATTCAGCACATATCTCCCTCGGAGTGTTCCTACAGTAGAGGCACCACAGCCATAACCCATTAATTCAGAATGGGAAGCCATGAAGATAGCTTTGAAGAACATCCAGGAGGGAAATGATCCAAAAACCTTCAAGTTTGAGAATGTGTGTTCTTACCCATTTGACAGAGCCATTACCATGATACCACTTCCCAAACACTTTGAGATACCCAAGTTTGACAAATTCAGAGGAAAATGAGACCTTGTCACACATATCAAAGAATTTTACATGCACTGCCAAGAAGTGGCATACGGTGACATCTTCCTCCTGCGTCTCTTTCCCAAAAGCTTGGCCGGACCAGCTCTTGAATGGTTTTATAGAATCCCATATGACACAATTAAAAATTTTGCTGAATTGTCTGAGGCATTTGTAGCCTAATATGCTCATCTTGTTGAAATAGAGCTATCAGTAGTTGATCTTGTCCACACTAAGCAAAAAGGTGGCAAAAGCCTTCTCGAATATCTACAAAGATGGCAAACCCTTACCACCTGCATATCTTGCACCTTACCAGAATTCCATTTGGTGAAAATGTTTATTGATAATACCCATCCCAGCTTGGCTCACCACATGACCATGAACTGTTTGTAGACCTACAAAGATATCAAAGAAAAAGGAATGATCCTTGAGCAAGGACTCATTAAAGATGGTGTGGTCAAGATTTACAAAGAAGCCAACCAAAATCAAACACATTCAAATGACGAGTCTAGGTATTGAAATAAAAACAAGCACGTTGCAACAGATGGGGTTACCAATACGAGACATGTGAATATTGTTAGTCCTTCCCAAAATTAGTCCAACCCACCTTATCAACCAAACAATCAATAAGCTATCAACTACCAATAGCAGAATAACCAAAGCTATCAAAACCACAATCCAAGACCCAACTTTCAAAGATCTAGCATTCAAGCTAATGCCATCAATGTAGCTATAGGACCAAAGCCCAAGTTCCAACCTGCACCTAGAAACTATACACCCCTTAGTGCGCCATTGGATGTCATTTTTGAGAAATTAGTCAAGAAAAACCTCATTAGATTTCCTCCTACCTAGCAAATTGACCCAGGCCAATCGAAAGTTGCATGGTACAAAGACAATGAGTACTGCAAATTTCATAGGGTAAAAGGTCACACCACCCTCAGATGCATGAAACTAAAAGATTATGTGAAGGACCTCATTGATAGGAAAGAAATCATTGTTGGTGCCCAAACCTCTCCCAATGCAGGCTTACAGATCTATCAAAATGCTTTTCCTCTTCACAACAACCAAAATCTTGGAAAAGCACCTATCCAAACCAACCACAATAACACCAACAACCGCCAGCCAAACCAACAACATGGGAAGAACAATGACCACACTTCATCCTACATAGACTATGGTAGCCTCATCAGTTGTATATCTGAAAAAGAGCCTTCTGTCAATATTATCAATATCCAAGGCCCAAACAATGAGTGTGCAGTCACCACTAGAAGAGCGCAATTGAACATCATAGCCCCATTAGTCCCATCAGCACTATCAACCCCAACAGTATCATCAACTCCATCCAAAAGCCAATACAATATCTTGGAACACCTTGGGAACATGCTAGCCCAAATCTCCATTTTAGACCTTCTTCGCATTAGTCCTATGTACAAAAACATCCTTGACAGTGCTCTCATAGAATCTTGTGTCCCTTCAGATATCAACGCTACTGATTTTCATAATCTCATTGGACACCTATCCTCCTCATGTGCCCTATCATTCAAACCCACCAACATACCCGTGGTCAAGCTAGATCACACCCTTCCACTTTGCATAGCCATCATGGTATCCAATTTTAATGATAGATAATGGATTAGCTTTGAATATTTGCACCCTAAAATTCATAAAACAAGCTGGGTATACTGAGGTAGATATCATTAGTGAGGTTATCACCATCAAAGCTTATGACAACTTGGAAAGAACCACAAAAGGAATTATTTTGCTGCCAATCAAGTTTGGGCCTATCATCCAAGAAACACTCTGCCATGTTATTTATCTAAACCTACCATTTAACATCCTCCTCGGTCGCCCATGGATTTATTCCATGAAAGATGTTCCATCCACTTACCATCAGTGCATCAAATTTTTGCATCAGGGCACTGAGATAACCATCCATGCCGATCTAGAACCCTTTGCTTACTGCAATGGGGTTGAAGCTTCATATACAAACCATTGCCCTGGAATTGATATCGACATAGCCATTGCCAGCTCATCCCACACTTGTAATGACCTAGAAACCATCCTCGCCTCTACCCTATCTACCGTGAAGATCAATAACAAAGGCTGTGGAGAGTATAATATGTTAGACGCATTTTTTGTCGGGGCACTCTCACTTGATCCACACGTCCATGGACGATTGACATATTACAAAGCTAAGGAGATTCCACCTCCTCGATATAAATAGTTTGGCCCAACAACCTTTGTATCCTCAAAAATCCCTCTTCATGAGGAGCTCACTCCAGATATCAACAATTGGTTACATAAGGATGCACCTCCAAGAAATCAAGCATGCCTTGATCACTTCAGCCAGAAGTATCCCCAAGAACATAAGCTCATCACTGACAAATGAAACAGTCAAGGTGGTGGTCTAAGACTAGAAGAAAGAGGCATGCAGTGCCCCATCGATGCACACAAGTGGGAATCAAAGTCAGGTCTTGGCTTTGGCATACCCACAACTAGGGGCACCAATGAGAATGGTCATGCTTTTTCAAACATTCACTGCGACCTTGTCGAAATTGAAGACATTCTTGAGGAAGTTGAGAAGAGAGCCTACGATGATATCCCAGACCAAATCTTCCTCGGAGACTCTGTTCTCCAAGAACTATCCATCCATTTTATTGACCTACCACTCGCCCATCCACAACTCATAGATTGGGACCAACCAAGCATCATACACATTGATGAGTTCACATTAGAGGAAGCACTTCTGAGATTCATGGGAGCCGAAACTCCTCACAAGAAAACAAAGCCAAATTTTGCCTATATCTATAAGCTAGATCCGAAGGGGTATTTTGGAGAAAATTCCCAACCTAGTTTCGATACACCCAAAACTGGAACTAAGGTGAATCCGAGACTAGCTAAGGCAGTGAAGAGAACCCCTCAGCAAGAAAATCCAGAGTCACAAGCAGAACATGAGGATTTAGCATTGCCTCCTCAAGATAATTGACTAGAGGTGTCTTCTATTCTAATTGAAGATACTAGAGAAGTCAACATTGGTTCTTCAGAGATCCCCAGACTTCTTCACATTGTTGCATCCCTATCACAAGACCAAGCTGACGTCCTCTTTGAGGTCTTAAGAGAGAACATTGGCCGATTTGCATGGTCATATTAGGACATGCCAGGACTTGATCTAAAGCTTGTAGTTCATCATCTTGCAGTCGATCCAAAGATCAAGCTCGTCAGAAAAAAGCTTAAAAAAATGCACCCCAATGTGGCATTACTGGTCAAAGCTGAATTAGAAAGAATGTTAGCTACTAAGGTTATCCGACCTATCGACTACTCAGAGTGGATCTCCAACATGGTCCTCGTCACTAAGCCTTCTAGTGACATCAAAATTTGCACTAAGTTTAGAGATCTTAACAAAGCTTGTCCAAAAGATGATTTTCCCTTACCCAACATAGATATGATTATAGACCTTACAGTTGGACATGAAATTCTGTCTCTCATGGATGGATTTTCTGGGTATAATCAAATCAAGATTACAGAAGAGGATCAACATAAGACAACATTCACTACCCCTTGGGGAACCTTTTGCTACAACATGATGCCTTTTAGCCTAAAGAATGTTGAGGCTACCTATCAAAGAGCTATGATAGCCATTTTCCATGATCTTATCCATAGCATTTTGGAGGATTATGTGGATGATATCTTGGTTAAATCTCACACCTTCATGGCTCATCTTGCTAACCTGGAGAAAGTCTTTGATAGGTTAGCCAAATATCATCTCATGCTGAATCCCAAGAAATGTGTCTTTGGGGTCACATCTAGCAAGCTTCTATGCTTTATAGTTTCTAAATGAAGTATAGAGATCGACCCGAAGAAGGTCAAGGCTATCTTAGACATGCCTCCTCCCCAGACACTACAATAGCTTCGCACTCTTTAGGGAAAGATTCAATCCATTCGACGCTTCATCTCCCAGCTTGCAAATAAGTGTACGCCATTTGCACATTTACTGAAGAAGGATGAAAACTTCAAGTGGGATCCTTTATGTCAACGCAGCTTCAATCATCTCAAGCAGTATCTCATTAATCCCCCTATCTTGGTTCCACCAGTTCCTAGTCATCCCTTGATCTTGTAAATATCAGCAATGCTTACTGCTCTAGGGGCACTTCTAGCACAGCTTGATGACTACGATAGAGAAAGAACAATCTACTACATTAGTAGAAACCTAGTTGGTTATGAACTCAATTATACTCCTATGGAAAAAGCTTGTTTGGCAGTTGTTTTCTCAACTTAAAAGCTTCGCCACTACATCCTAAGTCATAACATCCAACTAGTCTCCAAGATCGACCCTCTCAAGTATATGCTCTCCAAAATAGTACTTACAGGCCGTTTGGCCAAATGGGTTATGCTCCTTAGTGAATTTGACATCCACTATGTGGACAGAAAGGCAATCAAAGGGCAAGCTATAGCAGATCACCTAGTTGATGCGCCTCTAGTAGATACATATCCTTTGATCACAAAATTTTTAGATGAGCATATCTGTCTAATTGAAGAATAGCCCCCATGGAAACTTTATTTTGATGGCTCATATACATCTCATGAATCAGGGGTAGGAAGATTGTTGGTCACACCTCAAGGAGATTACATTCCAAAAGCCTTCAAGCTACAATTCCCTAGCACCAACAATATAGCTAAATATGAGGCTCTCATAGCAGGATTAAATATAGCTGTAGAATGGAACATCATTGAGTTACAAATCTTTGGCGATTCTCAACTCATCATCAAGCAATTCCTTAATGAATATCAAACCAAAGACGAAAAGCTATTACCCTACAAAAAGCTAGTTGATCAGCTAACCCAACATTTTACAAAGCTTCAGTTTACACAAGTGCCTCGAATGCAAAACAAAGCAGCGGACGCTATGGCTACTATTGGCTTGCTCTTGGAAATTCCCCAAGCAGCTACACAGTATGAGTTTTTAGTCTAGCAGCTCCTCACACCTGCCTATGCAAATGAGGATTCAAATCGCGTTTGTATCTTGGTTGGTCCCCAATCCCCTTGGTACCATGAGATTCACGCTTATCTTAATGATGGTATCATATCCCCTAACCTCACATGAACCCAACACCAAAATCTCATCCAAAAATCCTCCTGCTATGTCATCATAGCCAATACCCTATATCGTCGGAGTTATCACAATACTCTCTCTAGGTGTTTAGACCAAAATGAGGCTGCAATGGCATTAAAAGAAGTACACTCTGGACTTTGTAGTACCCACATGAGTGGTATTGTCCTCGCATGAAAAATCCTTAGAGTAGGCTACTATTGGCCTACCATTGAAGAAGACTCCTATGACTTTGTTAGAAAGTGTCTTCCATGTCAGCAGCACGCAAATCTTGTGCACACTCCAGCACAGGATCTACAGCCTATTGCACCACCTTGGCCTTTCGCTTGTTGGGGCCTTGATCTAATTGGAACTACCACACCTCTCTCATCTGATGGACATAAATGGATAATAATAGCTACAGACTATTTCACTAAGTGGGTGGAAGCAGTCCCCCTAGTCTCATCTATAGGAGTTTAGATCTCCAAGTTCATCTTGTACCATATTGTTTGCCGCTTTAGCATCCCATCCACCATCTTCACCGACCATGGAGGTAACTTTGAAAATCTCAACATGGAAGAATTATGCACTTCCCTCTGCATCCACCATCACTTTTCTAACCCATATTTCCCACAAGGTAATGACCAGGTAGAGGCAACTAAAAAAACCCTCCTCAAAATCTTTAAAAAAGTTGTCAATGATTTCGATCACAATTGGCACCTACAAATAAATCCAGCCCTATGGGCCTATCGAACTTCCTTTTGTACATCCACATGCACAACTCCATACTCCTTACTCTATGGTGTCGAAGCAATACTACCAATAGAGGTTGAACTTCCCTCCTTGTACATATCTTTGCAAGGGCAAATATCAAATGAAGAATATAGAGTAGCTCGGTTCACCCAGCTAGATCTCCTAGAAGAGAAGTGACAACATACCTCTGATTACCTCATAGTCTATCAATCTCGTCTCAAAAAGAACTTCAATAAGAAGGTGCTTCCCCAAAACTTTCAGCCGGGCGACATGGTCCTCAAAGAAAATATGAAAGTCCAAGTCGATCGAGAAAAGAAAGGCAAGTTTGAACCTACATGGCTTGGTCCTTATGTTGTTACTGCCTCCTTTAGCTCCAGAGCCTATCAACTATCTACATCGGAAGGAGAACTCTTGAATGATCCTAGTAACATCATTCATCTCAAGAAGTTCTATGCTTGAAGATCCTTGGTATACCTAGCTTTTGAAAAATACAAAAAAAAAATAGTAAAGAGAAATAAGCATCCAATGGTGGAAACTTGGCAATTCAAGTGCCTTGGATAGGTACCTTGGTAAAAATCTAGTAATTTAGGTGCCTTGAGTACTAAGACTAATCCATTATCTATCACTATCCTGTCCCTCATCCATCCACTCACCATCCCATAAAACACCTGCTTGTTTCCTTGGTGTTCCAACCAAATATCCAACATCTAATGAAGCTTGTAAATACCTCTTATACAACTTGTAAATACCTCCTGTATAGCTTGTAAATCTTGTACCTTAGCTTGTAAATCTTGTATCATGCCTTGTATCATAACTTGTATATCCAAATCTTGTCCAAAGCTTGTACTATATTCCAGCTTGTATCCTAGTTTGTATCCTATCACATGCACACAAAGAACCCCATTTTCACTTAAACTTTTTGCAAGCCATCTGCCTATCCACCTATCAACTATTACAGACATCCCACCCTTCACAAACATTTCCTTCTCACAACACCAAAACATAAACAACCTTGTACATTTGTAACATATCTTGGTTTGTCAACTTGTACATCCTCTTTAGCTTAGTACCATTGTATCTATCTAGCATTCATGTCGGTTCATCCTTGATCTCATGTTACCAAAGTGTTATCCTTCTTAGTTTAGCTTGCCAGATGCATCACTCATCCAAATCCATCAGCTTAGCTACTCTCGAATAGATCCTTGTAGGATATAGCTTTCCTCATGTCTAATCTTGGTCCATTAGTACCTCGTCCTACCCATCTCATTGGCAAACGGTTCTCTTTTGGATTTTCGCTTTCTTTTGATTTGGAATCTTCCCTTTGGGTCTTGAAGTATCTTTTCCAAGAAATCTTTTTGTTCCCTCCTGAAGGTTGCCAGGATCTTCCATATCATAGTATACTACGAATGGGGGAATTTGAGCATAAAGTTTTGATCAAGCCTTTTGTTTGTTTTTCTTTTCTGCTTGTGGATTACCCAGTGTTGGTTCCATGTTGCTTCTTCTGGGAATCATGTGTGATGTTGGGGCAATCCTTGCGTGTTTGTTTTGAGTCACTTTGTCAGTCCTCTGGACGGTTGGTGACACGACTTTGATGTTCTTAGTAACCTTGGCAATTAATCAACAATCCTATAGCAAATCTAGTGCTCAACTACATGCTGGTACTTCTTTTTGAAGTATCCCCCTGCTCAAAAAGCTTCAATGGATTCCCTTCATCTCCATTATCCTAGATCCATATCCAACATCTGTCTCTCCTACCCCAGCTTATGCATCAATATCTCTTTGAATCAATCTTCACTTTTAGCTTTAGGGATCCACAATCCTAGTCTTAGGGATCCACCAATCCAATCAATCCACCAAGCCTCATCTTTCGAGATCCACAATCCTAGTCCTAGCGATCTTTGAAACCCATCTCTCACCAATCTAGCTCTTTGAAATCCTATTGCATCAAGCTTTATACTCCCCTCATCCTTCTCCCTATCCTGGATTCCTTTTTATAGTGCTCTGCTTCTTCATCCTCCACCTTCCCTAAAGTCTTAAGCTTGCTTTACTCTTGTGCCTCTGATTCTCCCTTTATCATTCTCTCGTAGTGGGAGTTTGAGCTAATTTAGCCCCTTCTCTTTGCCAATCTGAGTCTCCTTGCTCATCCCAAATTCTTGTATTTTTCAAGAAGCCGTCGAGCCTCGTTTTCTCTCCCTGCCACCTTTTTGAGGGGGCATCATCTAAGTCTAGTCTCTCCTCTTCTTATCCGAGACTAGGGCAACTTTGTTGCTAAAACACCTTCCTCATGCCGTTTATATCTGAACTTCTTTGAAATAGTGTTGTTTCAACACTCAAAGAGGGGAAAAATGTAGACACCTAAAATCTTTTAGAAAATAAAGTATTTTTATTTTTTGAAAAAGTTCCTGATGACATCATTATTAATTAATTAATTAATTAATTAATTTTTATGCCATTAAATCCTTTTATCTTAATTAAAAATATTTAATTAAGGAATCCCTCCCAAAAATGTTTAAATCTTATTTAAACATTTTTTTCTTATTTATTAATTATTCAATTAATAAATTGACCAAAAATTCTAAAATAAATAATTTATTTTTTTTTGCCCAAAACTTGGCCAATTTTCTTAAGACTACTAACCTCTTCCAAAATCTTCTAATCCTTCTTTAATTTCGATTAAAGGCTAATCCCATCATTTCCTACCCCTAATCCCAACTCAAAATATTTAATTAAGATTAAATATTAATCTTCATGTTTATTAAAAATATTTTAATAAATATCTCCTCAACCCAAACCCTTGAAATAAATAAAACTTTATTTATTTCCTAAAAATCTTATTTATTCTCATCCTAGAAAGTTCTAGACTTTTCTAGAAAGTCTTCATCCTCATCCAAAGCCTAGACTCTTCTAAAAGATGTCAATCCTTATCTTTAATCCTAATTCTAATCCCCTCTTAACCTTGTCACATTCCCTAAACATGGGTTAAGACTTGCTAACCCAAGCCAAAGCCAACAAATATATCCTCCTTCACCCACCCTCATTAAATGACATCCACTTGCCCATCTCTAACAAGCCTAATCTAATCTTAACCCAAGCCTAATCCAAGCCTTAATCATTTGCGCATTCCTAAGTCAAGCTTAAGACTTTCTTAATCCAACCCAAGTCAAAATATCTCAACTCTCTCACAAATATCTCAACCATAAAACTTTATGAAGCCCACAAAGCCATAAATGACTCTTACAAGTCCATTTATTGCTCTTACAAGCCATTATGAGGGTCTTTATGAGCTTTGAACCTCCTTTGTTGACCCCTCAACTCCTCTTGCTCTAACCAATGACCCTGTGACATGTGTCACTCCCTGATTCGTTGTAAAGAAGCACAATCTATGTGCTCTCCTCTCATTCAATCTAAACCTTCCATAAGCTTTCTCTCATCTTTGCATCCTAGCCCTTGATCCCTCAAGCCCTTTTCTTATTTAAGGAATCCTCTCCCAAGCCATTTTAACACAATCTAGAAAGTAAAGCCATAATTCCATTTTGAGAAACCATTTTTACATCAAATCTATTCACCAAAATCTATCAAAAAATCCTACATTGAAGCCCATTTGAGCATTTGAGCATAAATAAATAATCAAGCCATCTTAGCTATTAGACACACCTCTATATAAAGTGATCATCCTCATTGAGAGAGCCTATCCATGGCTCATATTCTCATTTGAGGACTTCACTTTGTCTCTCATGAACTTATGTTAAATTAGTATGCAAATGCTTTTTGATTGTTTTAATTTAGTGTTTCTAACATACTAAAGTAGCATATACAGCCCTAGTACTATAAGTTCTATGCACTCATATAGTATGACGTATCGCAGAGAACAAAAGTATCACCCCCCTATACTAAAAAGTATCTTATGATATTATGTTAGTAGAAAACTATTACCCTACTTGTAACTTTTTGTTTTTTTGAGTTGTTCTATCAATTTTAAGTCTTTGGCATTCTATTTTTTAGGTTTCTTAGATTTATTTACTATTTAACAAAGGTTTGTTGCAAGTTTTTAGCTTGTTTTGGACTAACCCTTTGTTGGAATAATGTTATTTATTATAGGGTTGCTCTAAAAATGCTTGGAATATTATCCTAAAAGAACACATGTCAAAGAATCTATGATACGAGGCTACTAGTACTTTTTTGAAGGGTTGCCTAAATGCACAAAAAAACAAGTGTTCTCGTATCTCCTTTATTTTGTGTGTGACATTATACTAGTTGTTCATTTCTTGTAGGCACATAAAAATTGAAATTATAATTTTTTGGTGGTAGGAAAGTATGCTCTTCACCCTTGTGGTTGATGCAAAGTGTTAGCAACAAAATATGGTTTTGCCCAAAATTGGGATGTTGCACAAATGTTTGAGGAAATTTCTTGATATACCAAAGGTGTAAATGCAAAGGATAGAAGGTCCACATCCTTTTCTAGCCTGAGAATGGATCACCCTTGACAAGATCTTGCAGCAAATTTCCTCCACTATTCTCCAAACTATGAAATTCAGAAAACTACACGTTTAGGCCTAAAGCCTAATTAGCACTCCTAACTAGATATTTCACAAATAACTTAATATTTATCCAAAATACTTTCCAAAAAAAAAAAGGGATTCTAATACCCTTTTGGAAGTTCTTAGAGACTACAAAGTTATGGACTCCAATCCTACTCCAACATTCCAAAATGGTCTTATGACTCACAAACCCAATAGGCCTAATTGGATGTGGTTTCTTAAGGTAGTACTCTAGAATGAGTATGTGGGATTGGATCATTGATACTAATGGATTATCTAACCCCAAAATACACTAGTTTCATCATTCTTTTTCCAAATCAATACGTCTTATTCATTAAAACCTTCAAGTTCACTTCCTAGTTGCTAAATACATGGAGACATTTAGCCTAGGGCAAGGAAGAAAAAATAGAAAACCTTACTCCCATAGTTTGTGATTTTTAAATCTACTTGGACATCATCCTAACTTGATCCCCCCAAGTGGCTGTACAAATCCACTAGTGGGAAGTCAAGTTAGGGCTCTATCTGTGATGGATACCCTAGATTTAAAGGTTTAACAAATTAGTTTTGCAAGAATAAATGTAACTTTTGACCTACTTTATGAAATGAATTCAAATCAACTTCTACAACATGTTAACTCCTTCCCCTATCCAACCATATCATTTGTAGATGTCAGGACTTCAATATAGAACCGTACCAACAACAAACACAACATATTTTTGCACAAAATAGAGTTTAATTTATTGATATCAGTAAATCCTTTCATAAGATGGTGCTATCTCTCTAGAGAGAGATGGCACAACCTTAAATATCCTTCCTCCAATAGATACAACCACATTTTGGGCTGTTGGAGGTAGTTTTTCAAGTTTTGAACTTCTTGGCAAAAAGTTGCTAATAAGAAACTTTTCCAAAAAGTGCAATTTTGCCTTAAAAATAGCAAAACAGAAGCCTACACTTCCTATAAGCTTAATATTAGAAGAAAAAATAAATAAACCTTAGTTATTAGACCATGGTGCTCTAATCTAATCCAAAACTAGCAAAGACTCATAACTAAGGGTGATATAGGACTAATGCAATCCAGATTTATAAAACATCTTGAAGCAATGCCCTTTACAAGTGACCAAAGACCGATATCTAAGATGTCTAAACATGATGAAATCATGGTTGTTATAATCTTGGTTGGTTGATGTAGACCCTTGCGCCTTGTCCTTGTATGGGTGCCCTACACCATTGTCTTGTGGCTAATTGAAATCAAGTCCCTTGAGTTGGATTGGTGGAAAAATTTGCTCCAGTCTTTTCAGTCTGAGATATTTTTAGCCAAGTGGCCTCCTCTAAGACTTTTCCATGCCATTTTACCAAGTATTCATAATACTCATGCCTCCTTGTTTTTTTTCTTACCCTTTTATCAACAATGCTTTGTGGGGTGTGGATTGGTAGATCCTTGAAAGTTTCCTAAGTTTCAACTTCACCTTATCCTGCAACACAATCATCAATACTGATGGATTTATAAGCATAAATATCAGAAACATTAAAAATGGGTGAGAGAGTAATATCAAAAGGAAGATATATTTTATATGCATTTGGTCCACATTATTTCAAAATCTTGAAAGGGCCTATCTTCTTCATGTGTAGTTTTGTGTATTTTCCCTTAGGAAATCTTTCCTTCTTCAAATATATCATTACTAAGTCTCCTACCTTGAATTGCACATGTATCCTTTTCACATCTACTACTTGTTTATATTTCATAGTGGTCTAATGTATTTTTTCTTTAACTTGTTGATGTATCTCCTTTACGACTTCTACAAAGTCATCAACCAATGCACTCTTTTGTTTGATGTTCTACACTTCTCTAAGTTCAAGGACTCCTCTAGGGTATGTCCCATAGACAATTTGAAAAGGATTGCAAGTAGTATTGCTATTTGTTAAATTATTATATAATAATTTTTCATAAGGTAGTATAGTATCCCATGATGTTCCATATTCATGAGTTAGGCATCTGAGAAAGTTTCCAATTGATATGTTTGTACCTTCAGTCTGACCATTAGATTACAGATGGTATGCCAAAGACATGGCATTATTTATTCCCAACTACTTTCGTAAAGTCCTCCAAAAGTGTCTAATGAACTTAGAGTCCCTGTCTAACACAATGGTTAAAGGTAACCCATGAAATATCACAATATCCTTGAAGAAAAAACCTATGATACTAGAGGCATCATTAGTTTTTTTATATGGAAAAAAGTGTGCAATTTTAGAAAACCTTTCTACAACAACACTAATATTGTCAAACCCATTCTTGGTCTTGGGAAAACCTAGGACAGTCCATGCTCATAGAGTTCCAAGGTTTAGAGGGTATTAGGAGAGGTGTATACAATCCTACAACAAATATCATTCCTTTAGCCATTTGGCATACCATACAACTCTCCACAAATTTCCTAACACATGTCTACATTTAAGGCCAGTAAAAAAATTTCCTTAATAATTCAAGAGTCTTATCTAGGCCAAAATGACTTGATAGGCTTCCACATTATTTTTCTTTTATTATATTCTCCCTCATGGAGCATTTAGGAATACATAACTGACTGCCTTTAAAGAGGAGACCTTCTTGAACGAGAAAATCAGAATATTTGTTGTGATACTTGTCCCCGAGTTCTAAACAAACCTCATATGCAGTCTTGAAGTCTTCATCCTCTTGATACATGTCCTTAAGTGCTGAAATTCCAACACTCTCCAATTGGACCTCCTAAATGGTAATATTTCTCCTACTCAAGACGTCTGCTACTTTGTTAGCCACCCTTTTCTTATGCTTGATGGTGAAAGTAAATTCCTGCAAGTACTCTACCAATTTTAGATGCTTGTGATTCAACTTTCCTACCTATTTAAGAAGCTCAAAGCATGGTTATCAATATAAACAACAAATTCTTTTGGTAAAAGGTAGTGCCTCCATTTCTTAAGTGACTGGACCATGGCATACATTTCTAAGTCATAAGTTGAGTATTTTTTCTTAGCCTCATTTAACTTCTCACTAAAAAAGGCCACAGGCCTTCCTTCCTAGCTTAAAAAACCACCTATAGCTTTTCTACTTACATCACACTCAATGGTGAACACTTTGTGAAAATCTAGCAATACTAGTATAGGTTGTTGGGACACCTTTGTTTTAAGGTATTCAAAAGACTGATCAACTTCATCTATCCATACAAAATAACATTTTCTCCCCCCTTTGATAGTATTTATCATTGATGCAAAAACTCCACTAAAATCCCTTATAAATTTCCTATAAAAGCTTGGTAGCCCATGAAAACTTTTGACCTCACCTGCAGCCCTTGGAGTGGGCCAGTTTAGAATAGCCTCCACCTTTGAGAGATCCATCTTCAAGTGTCCCTTAGAGATGAAAAAACCAAGAAATATTAGTTCCTCCTACAAAAACATGCATTTTTCCAAATTTATCTTTAGATTCTCTTCATGTAATCTCTTCAATACCATGTCTAGGTGGATTAAATGTTCACTCCTATGCTTGCTAAATATTAGGATATCATCCAAGTAGACTACTACAAAGATTTTTATAAAGGGTTTGAGTTTGAGGACTTCATTCATTAGCCTCATGAAGGTACTAGGGGCATTTGAGAGGCCAAAAGGCATGACTACCCATTCAAACAAGCCCTCATTGGTCTTAAAGGTTGTCTTCCATTCATCCCCTTCCCTTATTCTTATTTGATGGTAACCAATCTTTATGTCAATTTTAGAGAAATAGCTTTCTCCACCTAGGAAATCCATTAGGTCCTCCATTCTAGGCATACAAAACCTATATCTTATTTTTATCATGTTGATGGCCCTAGAATTTGTACATAGTCTCCATGTACCATCTTTCTTGGGAGTCAACACCACATGAACTACACAAGGACTTATACTCTTTCTAGTGAATCCTTTTTCTAGTAATCCCTAAATCTGGTTTGCAATCTTAGTGTTTTGTTTTAGAGTTAGTTTGTAGGTAGCTTTAGTTGGTAATGTGGCACCTGGGATTAAGTCTATACAATGGCTTATGTCCCTCTTGGGTGGCAAGGAATCTGATTTCTCATCTGCTACTATTCCTTGGTACTACTACAACAATTATTGCACTTCTTTATGTCCTACCTTCCTCAAAGGTTCTTGGCTTTTAATCTTTAACTTAGGCTATATTTTTGGTTTTATGACAATGGAAAAATAGGGTTTATCCTTCTCCTTAAGGATCTTTAAGAATTCCTTCTCTCCTATCAATAAAACATCACTTTTTAAGACTCTTTCCTTCTCACTATCAAGTAAGGACATCATTGTATAACTGATTCCATCTTTGGTTAAGGTGTAGACATTTATCTTTCCCCCATGTTGGGCATCCACATCAAACTACCAAGACCTTCCAAGAAGGAGATGGCATGCATCCATAACTACAACTTCACATAAAATTTTGTCTTTATACTCCCCTATTTGGAATTCAACCCAACATTGTTCATCTACCATAGTCTACTGCTCTTTGTTTAACCAAGAGACTTTATAAGGTGTGGGGTAAGGAATTATTTTGAGTCCAAGTTTCTTAATCATTTTGGTGGATGCTAGGTTTTTAGTAGACCCACTATCTATAATAACTTTACATACTTTCCCATTCATCCTATAGTTAGTCCTAAATAAAGAGTTCCTTCATTGTGGTTCCTTAATCAGTTCTTTTAACAAAGTCCTATTAAACATTTTGCACTCACCTTGTTCTGGATCAATAGACCTTGATTGTGTGGTGTGGTGGGAGGTTGTACTTTTGAAGTCATCTTCTTGTGCCTCATGTGTCAATTGTATCAGTTTAGTTTTCACTTAAAATTTATCTTAATTCATCTCTAAGTAAATGTTCCAATTCTCTTTGTAAAAATTAGGGTTTTGTGTTTTTAATGTGCTACCCCTAGAAGAACCCTAATTTTTGTTTCACTAAGTGTTTCCCTAGATAAGCCTTTGGATTATGTTTACATAGCATGTCATTTAAAAAAAAGAATGCCTAGGAAAATCTTTTTAATAGCCCTTTTATTTCCTCCCAGGTACCTTTTGAAAAGTTGTTGCATTGTCTAATATTATGCTAAGTCTTTGAAATAACCTTAACCCAAGCTTTTATCTTAATATTCTACAAGTTTACATTTTTTTTAGAAATATTGATTAAGTAACGATAACCCTTGATCTTCCTTATGATCAAAGGTTGTCACTTTGTCGCCAAAAGAAACTACAAGCTATTTACTCCCAGCAACATAGTGACAAGGCAATACTTATCCATAGGACCCAATCAAAAGAAGTAAAGTTTCAAGAATAAAGTCTATATCATTAGATCTTCTCACAATAAAAAATGGTCAGTTTTTTGCCAAAGGAAGCCACAAGGTTTTTGGACCAACCCTTGAAGAAGGTGCCATGAGTTCCATGTTGTTAAAGGATGGTCTAGATATTAGATTCTAAGTGCCATGAGGGATTTATTTTGAAGGATATAAGACATTAGTTTGCTCTATCAGATCTTCTCATGATCAATAGTGGTTGCTTTATTGCCAAAGGAAATTACAAGATCTTTATCCTTGGCAACATAGTGAACTGAAGGAAGTTCCACAGGCTCACATTGTGTATAATGCAATTATCATGTGCTCCAAAATATGGTGCAAGGTTAATCAGTGGTCATTGCTTTATTGCCAATTAAAGTTACTTGACTTTTATCCTTGGTGACTATTGGCCATTTTTGACCCCCATTCAGCCCATCAACAATAACCAATCTTATAGATCTTTAGTAGGGTGGATTATTTTGATGTGGGTTAACACACTTTTTGGTCGAGGTAACATCTCATGTTAACACGGTCTCTTCATGTGTCGAGCTAGTTTATTTTCTTTATGTGCTGAGCTAGTTGAACTTGTTCATGTGCTGAGTTGGCTCATTTTTTCGACATGTATTGAGTTCCAACTTAATGCGTGTTTTATACCAGGGTTAATATTTTTCATTAACCATTTTTTCTATTTCAAGAAATGACTTTTCCTAGTTCCACAAAATTGTGAAATTATATGTTGCCTCTTTGACCACATATTGGGATATGTGCTGACAAATGAATGCCAAATGGTAGGCTAGTTCCTTTAGTACATTTACTCACCATTAGATTAAGGATCATCTATGGTTGTCACTATGTTTCTATGCAAAGTTTCAAGGTAGTTATTTAATGCAACATAGCAAGCACTTTCTGAGTTGGTTCATTTTTTCTATATGTGCCGAGTTGTGGGTTAACACACATTTTCATGCCAGGTTAACATTTAGTGTGAACCATTTTTTCCATTTTAGAGAATGACTTTGCTACTCTTTTAAAAATCAAGAAAATTCTACTGCCTCTTTAACCAAACATTCAAGAAATGTACCAACCAGTAGTATCATGCCACATGGTAGATCTTTCTTGTACTAGGCTACAATTTTTTTTGGATATTTTCTAGATACATCTGGGCTATCCATTCTTTTGAAGATCTTGATCTACAGTTTGATTTTATTCATCGGTTGGGAGGATTTTAGCACTTGATCCATTCACATTTAAAAGATGATCTACAACAATAACTCACCTCATTGGGGAAAATCATATCTATTTCACATAGGTCAACTATAAATTTTTTGTGGCAGGTTAACTTGCGTGTTATCCCATCTCATATTTTTTTTGACAACAGTGCAGATTTATTTGTGGTGGTAATGGCACATTGAAAAGATAATTTCTTTAAGGAAAACCAACATTTTGGGGCTTGCTCCATGCCATTAATGCATTTCCATGCCTCTTTATTAGATGTAATGATTAAATCTTTTATATTTGATCTCTTACGGCTAGATGCATTGGTTTTTCCCTTCTTGTCACTTCACTAGAACAAGTTGATTTCAAGATCAAATTTTAGTTTTGATATTTATTTATTGCTTGTATTTGCAACTTGACTCCACCTTTGGTTGGGGTTTGAACTTCAAGTTTGATCTGAGTTATGCAAGAGCTCTATAAAAGGAAGTTGTAAATATGTTTCAAGGGTTCTAGTTTTTTGCAAAAAAGTAGTTCTATCATGATCTCTTAGGAGTCCTTCATACTTTTATGTATCTTACTTGTAACCACTCTAGATAAGTGTTGTTCAATGGCCTTTGAAATTTGAATGAAGGAACAATTTTAGAACCCTTATTATGTCTACTTGTTGCTTAAACTTTTGATTTGATAGAATTTCTTGAGATTTTACTCTTTGAATCTCTGGATTTTGTCTCAGTTTTAACTATAGGTGAAATTGGATTTCTCACGTAGGTTGCAAGTTGAGATATTCTACTCTTTTTTCAAGTTCTAACATTGTGAATGCTAGCATTCTCTTCAACTCCTTGTCTAAAGTACATCCTTCTTGTGAATATGTGAATGATTCTTGGCAATATTGTGTTCTTGTTAGCTATCAAATTTATTTCATCAAATTAGGCAAATAATATCTTCATCCTACCATCTAGTGTGTCACCTCCTTTTACTTTTTTAGCATTTACTTTCATGCAAGCAATCCTTCTATCTCTTTCCTTCCCAAGTTTAATTGTATGTTTAAGGAGTAAATAGGTGAAGCATCATAAGGAATTGGTCTAGAACTCAGAGATTCACTCCTAATCTTGGTACACCCACTACCTAGGAGTGCTTCCATGTTACTCAAAGTAACTGAATTGAGAAATCCAATTAGGGTGCAACTTTTAGAGATAACAATGACATAGCGAGAACATGACATGTGTCAAATCTATCAAAACCCTAATTGAAAATGGAGGGAAAATCAAAATTCAAAAAATAATAATTTTATATTATTCTTTAATTTTGAACATGCAGGGTTTTTTAAATCAAAAGGTTTTAATATAAAGTTTTGAACTTAGTGTAATTATAAATGTTTTCATTAAAATGAGATGTAGACCTAAGACTCTTACCAGGAGCTTGGTTTTCAAATGAAGATTTTGGGTATTTTTGGTAAGAAAATATAGCACTATTATATATCATCGAAATTGGGAGAGGATGAACTTTCCATTTTTTTGAGTTTGTTTTTGCATAGGAAGCTGTTTGTTCAAGTTATGCAAATTTTTGTCTCAGGTACTCAATTTTCAACCACATTCAAGTATTGAAGTTCAGATTTGATTTCTAGCACGATGATGGACTGAATGCGTACTAGAAGTAGTAAGAATGTAGTTAGGGGTGGTTTTTCTGATTTCCAAGTCAGTTTGATGAAGGTATTAGCAACATTTTAGATATTTTAGAAAAACAAGGGTTTTTCATCATTAAGGAAGAGATATTTTGATTTTGTTACATAACAATGATGAGATTCCTATCTGATTTCGATTGTAGAAAGATGAGAGATGCATTGCAACAATAGAGAATGAAGATTCAAGTGAACACATGTCACTTCCAAATTAGATCTGAGATTATATTCCTTTCCTATATCTTTCTCTTTCTCATACATTATAAGGGTTCCAATTTTGGAGAAAATTTCTCATTGCTTTGATACAATGTTGGTTCTAGTTTGTCTATGAGATCACATTGTTGGATCCAGAGTTGTAATTCCACCACATTCTTCAACGTATTTCTCTCGTATGAACAATAGTAGTTAAGCTAATATAGATAGTTCTAATCTATTTAGTGGTTTCAAGAGTTATTTGCATGCATCTTAAATGTATTATTTTGAAGAAATGAATACAATGAGAATGAATCTCCTTAGTTTTATTCTAATTCTCGTCTCCTATCTATATAATTTGCAATATTGTGTGGTTTAAAGACAAAGAACTTAGACCCATTTGCATCCCCTTAAGGTTGTATGTCTCATATGTTTTGTTGTTGGAACAAAGAGCCAAGTAAATGCTTGATGTATTTGATAGGGTTGCTGGTTATTTGAGAAGCATATTTCATGAGAATGAGGTCTTTATGAATACCGATGTCTGATTCACAAAGTGATAGGATAGATTTGATATCTTGATGTATGGAATATGTCACTGGTATCATAGATGTAAGTGTGTGATTTGTGGAACTGTCTAATAGATAAGGCACTGATCAGCTACATGATCAACTTGTTCTTACTACTGCATATTTGGGGATTCTCTGAAATCAAAATTATAATCATCAATTTCCCTTTCCATTTAAGAGCCAAAAGGATGCTCTCACTTAGCTTGTCAATTTCTTAGGTCATGTTATTAGCTATTTTATGTCTATGATCTTTGCATAAATACATAAGTTATAAGGGTTTTATCTTCTTTGTTTTAGATTTAGTTGTATGCTTTTTAAAACATTGGTACCTTATGAAGAATCTAATAGGTTCACCCACCTAGGTTTTGCATAGCCTGAAGTAGAAGAAGCATCTAGCCTTATAGTTGGCCCAGTGACTAAAAGGATATTTTTCATATGGGAAGTAATTTCCCCTAGATGTATTTTGTTCTCATTGAGATAATATGAAATTGTGACATTTCACAACACCAACAAATTGGATCCTCCTATCACCCCTCTGATTATTTCCACTAGCATTTTCCTTGTTGGGAAACCTAAAGGATTGGTGACCAACTTGATTGCAGGAGAAGCACTTCCCTATGAAGACACCTTGTCCTCTACCTCCAAATCTTTCCCCACTATTACCTATTCCACCTCGAGAGTTGCTCCTTGGGGAGTTTTTCCTCTCTTGGTCTAGATTTCTTGACTCTCCTTGAGTTTTGTTAAAATTTCTATTCTAAAACCTGCCCCTTCCTTTGAAGTTGCCTCCTCTTCCTCCTCTATTATTTTGATCTCCCTTCCTCTTTTGTTTATCCTCAATTTTCAAAGCTAATTGCAAACATTTATTAATAGACTCCATAGACACTAGAGTGAGTTCATCTTGAATACTATACTTAAGACCATTTATGTACCTAGTTGAATTTTGTTTCTCACTCTCATACATTCTTGCCTTCAAAGATAGAGAATGGAATTCCTGGGTATAGGTACTTATATATAGGTCATGTTGCTTTAGGTTTTGTAGCTTCTTGTGAACCATGATCTCATAGTCCTTTGAGATGAATTGCTTCTTGATCTCCTCCTTCATCTTCTTCCAGGTTGATATGAGAGCCTTCTCTTATTTTTCCCTCTCATTTTGTAGGAAGTTCCACCAAGGGTTTGTCCCTTCAATTTGGACTTAGCAATCCTAACCTTCTAGTTTATAGCTATGTCATCACATTCAAATTAATTTTCAAGGGCCTCTAGCTAGTCCATGCACTCCTCTAGTACCAACTTACCATGGAACATAGGTAAGTCTCCCTTGTCCTTCTTCCCTACCCTCTCTAGGGCTACTAGCATAGCCCTTTGATATTTTGACATGTCTACTAGTCTAGGTGGATCTTCTTCCTCCACCTCTCCTACCTCTAACTCTTTATTGTCTCCTCTCCTTACCTACCTTCTAATTTATCCAATTCCCTTCGCATGGCTCTATTCTCAGTCTTGAGTACTCTACTTTTTTCCATTTTCTCCTTTACTATCTTGGCTAACTCCATGTTGGTCACCCTTAAAAGGATCTCCCTATCATCTTCTTCACCTTCATACATCTTATCTTATGAAGATTCCTAAATCATAATCAAAGTGGATTTGATACCACTTGATGTAGAGTGTTGGTAGCAAAAGATGGTTTTAATCCAAAATTGGGATATTGCACAAATGTTTGAGGAAATTGATTGATATACCAAAGGTGTAAATGAAAAGGCTAGAATGTCAAACTCCTTATCTACACTAAAAATTGATCTCCCTTGACAAGATCCTGCAGCAACTTTCCCCCACCAATCTCCAAACTATGAAATTAATAAAACTACACTTTTAGGCCTAAAGCCCAATTAGCCCTCTTAACTCGATATTTCAAAATTAACTTAATATTTCTCCAAAATACTTGGCAAACAAACTAGGTATTATAGTACCATTTTGGAAGTTCTTAGACACTACAAAGTTATAGACTCCAACCCTACTTGAGCATTCCAAAATGCTCTCAAGATTCACAAAACCAATAGGCCTAATTGGATGTGGTTTCTTAAGGAACTATTCTAGAGTGGGTACATGAGATTGGATCACTAATACTAATGGATTCTCTAACCCCAAAATACACTGGTTTCATCATCCTTTTTCCAAATTAATACTTCTTATTCATCAAAACCTTCAAGTTCACTTCCTAGTTGCTAAATGCATGGAGATATGTAGCCTAGAGCAAGGAAGGAAAAATATAAAACATTACTCCTCTAGTTTGTAATTTTTAAATCTTCTTGGACATCATCCTAACTTGATCCCCCCAATTTTTCGTACAAATCCACTAGTGGGAAGTCAAGTTAGGGCTCTATATTTAATAGATACCCTAGATTTAAGGGTTTAACAGACCAATTTTGCAAGAATGAATGTAACTTCTGCCCTACTTAATGAAATTACTTTAAATCAACTTCTAAAACATGTTAACTACTTCCCCTATCCAACCATATCATTTTTAGATGTTAGGACTTTTGTATAGAACCGTACCAACAATAAATATAATAGATTTTTGCACAAAAAAAAGTTTATTTTATTCATTTCAGTAAATCCTTTTGTACAATGGTGCTCTCTCTCTAGAGAGAGATGAAAAAACCTTAAATATCATTCCTTGTTGAAGGTAGTTTTTCAAGTTTTGTAACTTCTTGTCTAAAAGTTGCTAATTAGCAACTTTTGCAATAAGTGCAATTTTTCCTTAAAAATAGAAAAACCAACTCCTACACTTCTTATAAGCTTAATATAAGAAGAAAACATAAATAACACTTAGTTATTAGACCATAGTGGCCTTATTTAATCCAAAACTAGAAAATACTCCTAACTAAGGGTTATATAGGACTAATGGAATTAGGATTTATAAAACATCTTGAAGCAATGCCCTTTACAAGTGACTAAAGACCAATATCTAACATGTCCAAAAATGATCAAATCATGGTTATTATCATCTTGGTTGGTTGATGTAGACCCTTGATCCTTGTCCTTGCATGGGTGCCCTGCACCAATGGTGAATAAAAAATCTTGACCCACCCTTAGATTTTGAACATAAGAGGGATAATTGAGCTTCTTGGTGTATTTGAGGGAAATTATTGGAATAGGAGAGTATGTTCTTTACCCTTATGGACAATAAAAAATCTTGACCTTCAAAAGTGGATCCATTTTGTGTAGTCTAGAATCCTTTAGAAGGCCTTCTTTTGAAAAATCAAGAGGAACAACTAAAGTGGGGACAAGCGAACTTAGATATTCTAACCCACTATACACTCAAGGCTATCAAAGACAAAAACCTTGGTAGGCGTAGAACTTGGTGTGAGTACTTGTGGGATTGGGACCATGAGGAAAATGTTAGGAAAGAATGCTTAAGGTAATCTTATGGCCATGAGGTCTATTACTTGACACAAGGTAAGGTGTCTCATAATTGGGAGCAAGGGGAGTGATACAAATGGAAGCCCTTTCAAAACACCATAGGTTAGAAGCTACCTTATTTTTTGGTCAACATCTATAATGTCACCACTATTAGGGTTATTTTTAGATAAGTAATTCCTACAAAATAATGGTTAGAATTACAACAGTAACAAATTTAACTTTATTGTTCTACCCTCTAAGTTAACCCCAATCTTAAGGACTTCTCCAAGTCAAGTAAGGACCGATCCTAGTGGATTACCCATATCATCCCAAAATTTTACACTCACTATTTGTGTCCCCTTGGTTATGCTAATGAAATTTCCATGACAAATCCAATATCTCTCATACAAAACCACTTGGTGTGAGGTGAAGGGGCATCAAACAGGGCCCAAGTTGTTGGGTAATGAATCATGACCTTAGGTAGAATTGCTTGGCATGTATCTTTGAATGTGAGTAGACTTGTATAAATGTACTTGAACATCAAACATCTCGTTAAATATTCATAGGAATTTTTCTTTGGGATATTCAAATTTCTTGTGTTGGCAAGGTTTCTTTGTCCCTTGTACAACTATATGAGGCATGTGAAATTTCGCTTACCATTTTCAAACCAAGACATTTTTTGTTATAAACTAAAGTTGCATACTATCTACTCTACATTTTGGTTTGAAATGTTCGAGAAATAAACCTAAAACATAGGATTTTCAAGTATTAAAATACATTTTTCATAGTTCATTGGCCCTTTATCACATGACCTTTTGAGAAATACCATACTATATTTTGCACCTATCAAAGTATCACATCACTATTGTGAATTCTATCACCTGCTAGTTATCAAGTCTAATGTATTGGTTAAAAGAAACTATCACATGACTAAAAAGTATTACTCGACTATTGAAAAGTATATTGTATGATAGTTTTTGATGATCTTGTATCACTTGGTCTTTTGAGAAATATCGCTCAACCTTTTTTTCTTGCAAAATAGAATCAAAATTGTGTCATCTCTAATCTAGGGGTGTTGTCACTTCATCCTACTTGAGTCTAGTCTAAAATCTTCATTTTAGGTAACATTCTATGTTGGAAAGATGGGTCTAGTTTGTTAGATATAGTCTAACAAATTCATTAATGCTCACTTGTAAAAATCTGGTCACCTCTCTATCCTAGCTACTTGCTATCAAGCTTCTTTCTCATCTTCTTTTCTTGAGTTGTTAGTGTTGTAAGTTTTTGAGAACTCTTGACAAGACACATACCTATTTTATCTTTGAAAAGTGATTTTTTTTACCTCACAAACTTCAAATTTGAAACACTTTACCTCATCTTACTAGATGAGGACATATCTTTACATATCAGTTGTGACTAGGTTCCAAGTCAATCAAGGAAGTCATCCTTCTTTCACCTTTGAAAAATTAGTAACTCCAACTAGGCCTCCTCATGGACAACCTTGTATGGAGGAACCATCTTTGATAAGCTATAAGAGGCTAACACTTAGCATAATCCACTTTATAACTTTGAGAATCCATTCAATCTACCCTTTGATATACCTAGGGTAGAAGACATTATATCACTCACCATGTATCCCAAAGAGAGGAAACATCACCTACAAGAACAAACACACTAAGATAAGGAAAAATTACAAGAGGCCATATGCATGGCCAATAGGGAAATATCCTATCATCAAGATGAGGTTGATTCACATGCACATAATGCTGAAAAAAGATAGTGTTACTATTACAATCCCTTTGATAACATTCCTCTTGGTGGTAATGATGGAAACAACATACCTACAAGAACTCCTAAGATAAATGTGAGAGGGTGTCCATCACCACCTAGACACTCAAAGTCACATCATGAAAGTGAGGTCAATGATGAAATCACTAGTGAAGACCTCATGAGATTTTAGCAAAATGAGGTTTCCCAAAGGCTAATGGTAAAAGCCTTAGAACAAAATGGCGTTCAATATTTTCAATACATGACAGCTAAGGGATGGAAACTCCCTGATGATTTTTATGTACAAAGAATCATCCAAAAATGAGAACCTACTAAAGATGAGATTTTTAGAGAGGAAATGCAAGAACTAAAAAATCAATTCACTCAATTACAAGTTTCGAAGGAACAATCCAAGACTTCTTTTGTAGAATGAATGTGTGCCCTTCCATTTGATAGAAGTCTATACATTATCCCATTTCCTAGATGGAAATGGTGATCCTCATGATTATGTAAGACACTTCTATGCTCTTAGCATGGAATTTATGCATGAAGACATTAATCTCATGAGGTTGTTTCCTAGGAGCTTGAGGGGCCAAGCTATATAATGGTTTACAAAGCTATCACCTCCTCTCAAGTCATTTGATGAGCTTGCACAATGGTTCATTCAGAAATATTCTTATAACATTCAACATCCTATCACTATGGTGGACTTGCACAATATCAAACAAAAACAAGGGGAACCCTTTGCTATGTACCTCCAATGTTGGAGATCTTTACACTTAAGGTACCCTCAAAAAATCTTGAAGACTGAGAATATTGATATTTTTTGTCAACATGCTTGTACCTGAGCTATACTTTGATCTTAGAAGACAACTATTCACATTTGTAAAGGAAACTTAGCAATAAAGAATATAACCGTTTCCACATAACCCATAATAGATCTGAAATAAACACGAAATTAAAATCCACATGCAAGAGAATAGACAACATGCCCATAAAATGTGACACAAGATATACCCTGGGAAACCCTCATTGAGGGAAAAACCCAGCCTCCAAAAGCATCCATCACCATGTATTATTCAGAAAACAATACCATTGCCATACAACCATGGAAGCCTTCATGGCCATAGCCACAACCGAGCAAACTATGTGAACAAGCATGAATCCACACATCCCATGCCATGCTTTCAACCTTCACAAATGCTCCCTTGGCTAACCTGTCAAGCCTTGTCCCGCTTGACTCTTTCCTTTTGTCTTCTATTTGTCACTCTTTTTCTCTCTACAACAACTACCCTTGTGGCTGCTTATATAGTAGCAAGTCCCACAAAACCACCAAGTGGTATTACATAAACCATGTGCTAAAACCATGTGCTACCTAACCCACTGACCCCACATTTAATATTGGGCATTTAATTCTTTTTCCCAATATTAAATAATTACATAAAATATTATCACAATGTTACAATACAACTCATCAAGAATATTTCATGGGAATCTTTACATGTTGCACGTCCATCTAGGTACAACATTACATAATAAAAATAAAATAATAAAATAACAATATTATGCAATGTGTGCAACACCCATTATCTCAACAATCTCCCACTTGTTGTATACATTGCATAGGGTCAATCTGTAGCCACACAAATGAACAAGGGAACAATCCCTCCCAGCACATCCACCATCATGGATCAAAAAAATACATCAAGTGCTCCATCCTAGTACCCGCAAAAAAATCAAAGTATCCAGCATCTCGAACATGAATGATCTCACCTCCTATTATGCCACTCTCACTAGACATACATAGAAGCCATCCAAAGAGAAAACCACCCAACCTGTTGCATTAGAAGATCATAAAATCCTATACCAACTGAAATTCAAGCACAAAAACCTAATCCAAAGGTAATCACATGTATCCGTAGTTGTCAAAATATCCATAGCTGAAATAGCACCCACAACAAGTGCCAAACCCATCCAACTATCCATACCTCAAAGGTATAACAAGTGAATCTTATATCACCGACATATCCAATCTATAACCTGCAATCACAAGCCTCAAGAGCAATACCTGCCACATATATACCAAGAAGCTCCCACTGCAAAAGATAATGTCAAATCTATAACCAATCCACTCACAACATCTCAAAGAAGTGAATCCATGTAGCATCAAGGACATCCACAATACATAAACTGATATCCTGCAAGAAAAATTCTCATAACAAGTCTCCAATAGTCTCCAAGTTCTCCACAACCAACAAAGAAAAGAAATAATGGAATAACCATGTCATCTCTCACATGACATGCCTGAGCACAAACCAGTGATCACAATCTCTAACCAATCTCAAATCCAATGTAGGCAAAACCGAACATCCAAGAAGATAACCAAGACCAGAGAAACCATGCAAATCATAACATGTATCATGTCCTTCTACACACACCTCTAGATGTAAACTGTGCAAGTATGATCTCCTCCGTAAAACCCCAACAAGAAGCCTCAACAACACCCAAACCATACCATATAACTAATCATGGATGTAAGCCTCTCACAAGAAGATCAAACTCAATAAACCATTCCAAAACCAAGGAATAACCATTCCTTATCCAAGGAAAATGCCCAATATAAAACCATCTCTCAAACTCAACCAGCATAACAACATATGCACATGGAGATAACCAATGCTAAACCATCTCTCAAATGAACCCTCTAGAACTAACTCATGTACCATAGCTCAAGATCCATATCCATGAAAGACAAGCATAAATATAATGCAACTGAGAGAAAAAAATAGGCTATACCTCTCAAGTAGCAAACCGTCGAGTAGACCAAGAGTGGGGAATGAGAATGCTTATCAAGATACCCAAGTCTCCAACCAAGACTCATCTAAGAACAATCTCCTCTCAAGTCCATATCAGGTGATTGCCCCTCGGACTTCCTGCTAAAACCATCAACCGTCCTAACAAATACTTCTCTAATCGAAGAGAAATTAGCGTCACCACCATCTCTAAGTATCCATGAGCACCTGTAACCAATCAATCCATGCCAACTCCAAATGCAACATAGAAATATCATGAAGTATCCAGCTTATGATTAGTGTACTCAATACCAAGAAACTAAACCAAGATCAATGTCAAAGTTCCAACCATGGCCTCAGGAACATAAACATGACAACATGATCTTACCATCTCAACTAAAGAGATAACATGCTCCATATGAATACACTATAACATGTCACAACTCTAAATGCGTATCAAGAAAATACCATGACATAATAATGAAACCATCCTTATACCAAGGATAACATGCCAAATAAAAGCATAAACCACACCTTTGCGAAGAACCCTGTGAGTCCTCAAGATGCAACCATCTCCACACACCATGAAGAAAACCATCTCCACATACCAGGAAGAACCATCTCCATATGATAACAAGGAACTCCATGAGTCCTCAAGATATAACCATCTTTAAACACCATGAAGATAACAAGTGCACCATGCAAATGTCAAAGACGCTTCTGCAGTAACAGGATCTAAGACAAACCTCCAACATCTGCAAACACTTAATAAATATATCAATGCCAAAAAACTCCCACTCAACTGTGGTACCAAGTCACCTATGGCATCATAAAATCCATCCTCTCCAAACCAAGAAGATATAAACCAAACTAGGAAGTAATCCTACACTGTCACCCCATCACTGTCACAAGCTCCCACTAAATCGTGTATCTAAGCTATCCATGACATCATAATGAACAAATCCATCCTCTAACCATGAGAATCAACCAAGGCATCAAACTATCAAAGAACTCAAAGTGCACACCATGAGCTTCTCAAAAGAAACCAAAATAACCATGATCCTCAACCAAGAAGATATACCACCATAACCAAATCAGAAAATCCAAGCTAATAAACATCAAGGATATACCTATATAACCAATCATGTCATGCCAAAATCCATGACACCATGATCACATCCTTGAACTGAGCATCTGGCTCTCAATATGTCCAACCTGTCAGCATAAAATAGTCAACCACAATCCTCTACCATGACTGTCCCTGGTAACAACATCTCATCCCTTCTACATGAAGAAAATAGTAAATCATGTGACTTAGGGCATAGACAACCCAAATCCAAGCCACCAATATGAATATGCATCAATAATGAAAGATCAATGGGCAAAGACAACCCATAACCAAGCTATAAATGCAACTTGTAAGTATAGACCGCTTACAACACTGCACAACTTGTAGATCCAACAAGTCATCATGCATATCCAAATCCAAACACTGATAACCATATCATCATGAGACCAATCTGAAATATGAACTAAGTATACAATGACATCAAAATTTAAATCTCCAATGCCATAAACTCACAATGTTACCATAGTCAAAATATACTTATAAATTGTTCAAATCAATATATCAACAAAAAAATCATGCCAAACCTATACCAAATCTGAACCAATGTGTAGAGCTCTCCAAGAGCTTTTCGTTGACTACTCGAAGTCCAAAATCCAACTCCGTATGCCCAAGTTATGCCCCAATTCGTGCTCAAAATAAATAACATCTAACTTTAGGGCTCTTAAAACTTGACAAAATTTCAAAACCATAGAACCAAACCTACACCATCTTGTAGTGCTCTGAATTATCTTTCCAATGCCTATAAGAACTCTGAAATCCGATATTCTGAGAGAAAGTTATGTCCATTTTACTAAGATAGTCTTTTTACCATTTTCAGTACGATTTTTCATTTTTTAATTTTTCAGTGACGAAAATTCTGACAGGATTAAATTTGACGGCCATCACAGGCTGAAACTAAAAAACTCTTTCATTTCCTCTGAACATGGCCAAACTAGGACATATTATATATCAAAATTTATAGAAATGTCGACCCGGATCCAATGGTGAGGTCTGTTTTTACCTAGGAGGTCATTTTTGCAAGCTACCCCCCAAAACCCTCATTTTAAATGAAACATCCAAAAAAAAATATTTCTATCCAACAATTTTACATGCCCAAATATTTTAACATCCTATCATAACAACAAATCCAAAACCCTTAGATCTGCAATAAATCATTCATATATCTTGCCCTTTCTTTTATCCTCTCATGCATTCCCATGGATTCAATCTAGGGTTACAAATAATAAAACCATAGCTCTAATACCACTTGTAAAGGAAACTTGGCAATAAAGAATATAACCATTTCCACATAACCCATAATAGATCTGAAATAAACACGGAATTAAAATCCACATGCAAGAGAATAGACAACATACCCATAAAATGTGACACAAGATATACCCTAGGAAACCCTCATTGAGGGAAAAACCCAGCTTCCAAAAGCTCCCTTGGCTAACCTGTCAGGCCTTGTCCCGCTTGACTCTTGCCTTTTGTCTTCTCTTTGTCACTCTTTTTCTCTCTACAACAACTACCCTTGTGGCTGCTTATATAGTAGCAAGTCCCACAAAACCACCAAGTGGTATTACACAAACCATGTGCTACCTAACCCACTGACCCCACATTTAATATTGGGCATTTAATTCTTTTCCCCAATATTAAATAATTACATAAAATATTATCACAATGTTACAATACAACTCATCAAGAATATTTTATGGAAATCTTTACATGTTGCACGTCCATCTAGGTACAACATTACATAATAAAAATAAATTAATAAAATAACAATATTATGCAATGTGTGTAACACCCATTATCTCAACAACATCCTTAAATGGCATTGTTGGAAGTGCTTATCGAATTGAAGATGTTTCCATTAAGAAAGGTGATATTATGCTAATCAAAGACAAAAATGTCAATAGGAAGACAAAGATAAAAACAAACCTTGGAACAAAAACAAGTATGTCATCAATGATGGAGTAGTGGATGCTCCTAAGACCAAGGAATCAACCTTTAACCTTTCTAATGCTATCTATTCTGAAAAACAACAATAGGCTTCAAAGTCGTAGACATTTGACAAAAAAAAAAAATTCTAAGACAAAGTTTATTTTATACACCCATGGTAGAATCTTATGATGTGGTCCTAAAGACCTTGCTTGCAAAAAATATTGTCATGCTTTCAAACAACTCCTAACCCTATAACCCACCTATTAAACCTGATTGGTGGAGAGGTGATCATTTCTACAACAACTATAGGAGTAAGGGGCATAACATTGAGAATTTTTTCAAGCTCAAAGATGTTATTCAAGACCTCATTGATGGAGGAAAATTTGTAATGGATGGCTTAGTTAAAAATTCTAATCATAAAGACTTCAAACAACTATTACCTAAATATGAAAAAGGGGAATCATCTCATGCTAATAAGAAAATCATGATGCAAAGATAAACTACACTTTCACTGATGCATACAATGTCATAAACATGTTAGAACCTATTGAACACATTTGCATGATGAGTCCCAAGTTTGACAAAGAACCCAACTCTAATACTAACGATGAAAAACCTAAGGTAGTCTTAAGAAGATGAAATGCCCAATAGAATTATAGAGACACTAGACCTAAGGTAGTTCCAAAGGTGGTGGAACCATCCTCTTCATATGATGAGACACTCATTTTTGTCACTAGGGGGAAATCCAAGGTTTTCCTTAAAGTTACAAATGGTCCTAAGAATGCATCATCGTCCAAAAATATGGCTACCCCAACCATATCCATCTATGATCTTGTTAGCTAGTTGTAATGAACCCCTATGGAAATATCCATCTTTGAGTTTCTAGCAGGGATAACTTTAAGGAACCCCCCCCCCCCCCCTCCCAAAATTTATAAAATTGTGGCGAATCACATGTCATTTAGGTGAAAAAAAATTAATAGTGTTGGCGAATTATGTGTCAATCGATGGATATTTGGTGGCAAATTTTTTAATAGTTTAGACAATTTTTATAAAATAATGGCGATTATAATTTTTGTTTTTAATAAAATTATTAATATTGATGACGAATTATGTTTTGAAATGTAAATATGTTAAATGTATTATTTGAGAACTCAGACCATCTGATGATCCAAGATTAATGGCTAAGGTTTAATTTCGGCCAACATTTCTTGAAGGAAGAATAATTGTCGAGGTAGTCACCGAAATGTTGACACGTATCAAGGTAAGTTGTCTATGGAGTATAGTGTCACTCATAAATAAAAATTTCACATAGGAAAATGGGAATTTGGCGAATGATGATCGTCGAAAGAGACACTCAATTAATTTTGTGGCGAATAAGAGTAAACATTAAAGAGAAATATGGGCAAAGAACCCGACTACCAAACTAAAATTATGTAATAATAGTGGCAAACATTCTGACCACTATATGAGTATTTTATAAAATTTGGACGAACCGGTCAACTAGTATACGATTTTTTTTAGCCAATTTCTATAGCCCAATCGGGACATATTAGCCAATTGGCGAATAATAGCCACTAAAAAAATCCCTGGTTGTTAAAACTATCTCCTTTGCATAAGAAAATTCTTTAAAAAGCTTCATGCGCAACCAATGTTCCCACGGATATTGATGCCCAACCATTCCAAGCTATGGTGAACAATATCTCCTTGACACACTATCTCACATTTTTTGAAGAATATGACAAGTAACTTAGTCATCCCCATAATCTAGCCCTCCACATCAAAGCTCAGATCTTTCATACTCACATCCATTGAGTCTTGATAGATAATGTTGTTGTGGTAAATATCATTTCCTTCAATGATATCCAACAACTAGGCATGTCTAAATTTTCTATCGATCCTAGAAGAAAGATCACCATCAAGGCCTATGAATAAGTTGAACAACCTTCTAAAGGCCTTATTGTGCTACTGATTTGTGTGGGTCCTATTAAAAAAATGGTCTTTCAAGTTTTAGACATCCCACTAGCATATAATATATTGCTAAGAAGATCATGGATTCATGACATGCAAGTAGTGTCATCAACGTACCATCAATGCATAGAATTCCCCTTCAATGATATTGAGATAGTTATTCTAGGGGACAATTCAATGTCTATCAACACACTCTCTAATGCTGAAATTCTAGTCCCCTATAACCACTCTTCCTATGAGCTCAAATTGTACTTCAAGGAGTGTGAATATAAATTGAAAATGATGAGCCCTGGTATGGGAGAATATACTCTAGAATTTATGAATGTTTTGATATTTCTCCTAGACCTTATGGAAAACCTTCTGAGAAATTGAAGCCCTCAACTTATGCTATGACTATTTTTGGGACCTTTGCTCATTCCTATGTTCCCTTAGAAGAAAAAAGAAGAAGATCAATTTATAAGAGATTTGATTTATAGGGAAGAGGAAGATGTTGAGGAGGTCACTATCACTATTCCTATATCACGCAAGCACTATGGAAAAGGCTACAAACTCTTAAAAAATATGCGATATCACAACCAAGGATCCTTAACTTGTGATAAGAAAGCTCTTGTAGAACCATTAAGTCATATTAAGGGATGAAAAAATAGAGATATGACTGGACTAGGCTTTCGAATAGAAGATGAATTACCAAGGTTCAACAAAAGGGCCCTCATGTTTAGTGACTTAGAGGATTACGATCTAGCTATTGCTATCTCTGCTACACAAGAAGAGGACTTCATGCCTCTCACATCCCTCCTTTGGAGAGAAGAATAAATGGTCACCCATAATGATACTAAAGCTTCCACCTTTGAATAGCGTGAATCTATTGAATCTAATAATGAAGAACCTAATGAAGGAAGGATAAGAGAAAAAATTTCTCACTTGTTAGCCTAAAACTAGAGTACTAATTCTAGTGAATATGAATGGGAATATCTCTCAGATGCATCTTGTGAGTTAGGAGTGGATGTTATACATGCTTATATCACCCAACCAAATGTAGTCAATGAGTCTAGTCTAAGGTCTGACAAGTTTAGTTCACAATTTTCTCTAGTGGATCATGATGATCCCTTTTTGTCTCCTCCTAATTTGGATCCCTTTGGAAAATTCTCTAAAGGTTTGACTTCTCATATCACTAGAGACAACTCCTTTCATATCATCAATCTTAAAGCCTCCACTTTCCTCTTATTTATACATTTTGATCTCACAAACTAGTCTGTACAACACCAAAGACTAGAACTACTATGTTTTTAGAATGTTATGAGATTTCTTGCTACCTCAATGCCATAAAACTCATGATATGTTCCACCAATTAACCTACAATTAACGTGACATAAACAAATATCAAGTATCTTAGTCAAAAAATTAAGAGAAAATGAAAATAAGCATTTAGATGGAAAAAACCACTCTTTAGCAGTGTTTGAACCTCAAAAAGGAAAAACAAAGACGTATTGAAAAGTAAAAACCTCTTCAAGGCAATCGAGGATGAGGTGCTGGCCAAGTTATTTTCAAGATAGATCTTTGGATCTCATTAAACCTATATAGCCTATTAATATTGGTATAGAAGAGTCTCCTAAGATCATTCATGTCGCTCAATCACTATCAATTGAGGAAAAGGAGAACTTCATAAAATTATTCCAAGAAAAGAAGATCAACTTCGCATGGACCTATTTAGATATGCCTAGCCTTGACATAGATCTTATCATGTATCACTTGTCTATTTATCCCGGTGTCAAACTTGTTAAGAAAAAAATGAGCAAGATGCACCCACATGTTGCTCTCTTAGATAAAGCACAACTAAAAAAGCTCTTAAGTACAAACTTTATTAAAGGTATTGACCATGTAGAGTGGATCTCCAATATTGTACCTATGTCTAAACATGATAAGTCCATTCATGTGTGCACATACTTTAGAGACTTGAACAAAGCATTCCCTAAGGATGATTTTCTACTTCTTAACATAGACATGATAGTGGACAAGACCATGGGTTATGAAATGTAATCTTTAATGTATGGATTCTTTAGATAAATTAAAATCAAAATTTCCCCTGGGGATCAAGAGAAAATAACTTTTAAATGTGCAGGGGGTACTTTCTATTGGAATGCCATGCCCTTTAGGTTAAAGAATGCAAGAGCCACTTACCAAATATTCATGACTATTATCTCCGACCATATGATGCATAAGAATATGGAAGATTATGTTGATGATACCTTAGCTAAATCCAAAAAGAGAGATATACACCGTGATTACTTGAGCTTGATATTGGATCGCATGGAGTAGTTTTAGCTTAGATTAAATCTCAAAAAGTGTTCTTTTTGTATCATATCAAGAAAATTTCTAGGCTACAACATATCTGCAAAAGGAATAGAAGATGATCTAGAAAAGGTGTAATCCATTATGGAGATGCCACCTCCTAAGAACATCAATCAATTAAGAAGTCTTCAAGAAAATCTTCAATCCATTAGGAGGTTTATATCTCAGCTAACTGATAGAACCCAATCCTTCAATAAAAACTTGAACAAAGGCTCCATATGCATTTGGAATGAAGAATGTCAGAAAATCTTAGATCAAATCAAAGGATATTTGGATAAACTTTCAATATTGATGCCACCTATACCAAGGAAACCTTTGATCTTGTACATCTCAACTACAAATTCTTCTTTAGGAGCATTTCTAGCACAAAGTGATTAAAATGGAAAGGAACATGCTATATACTACATTAGTCACACTTTAATGGCTTATGAAATGAATTACAAAAATATTAAAAAGGCTTTCCTTGCAATGGTGTTTTCCTCTCAAAAGCTTAGACACTATATACTTGCCCACACAGTGCATCTCAATGCAAGAAGTAAAGATGCACTTATTGGACCTCTTGCTAAATACATGATGATTCTCTCCAAATTTGACATTTTTACATCAAACACAAAGCCATTAAGGGACAAGCTATAGCTGATCAATTTGATGAATTTCCATTACCAAATACTGCTCTAATATAGATTGAATACCTTGATGCTTCTATCATGTATGTCACTAAAAGAACATGGAAGATATTCTTTGATGGCTCTCACACCTAGAATGGAGCTAGTCTAGGAATCATATTTGTCACTCCTCATGGTTATATAATCCCAAAGTCCTAGAAACTCTTATTTCCATGCACCAATAATATAGTAGAGTATGAGGCTTTAACCAATGGGATTAAAATGGCCTTAGAATGGAGGATTATAGAGCTTCACATCTATGGAGACTCTCAGCTTGTCATTAATCAAGTTAATAATGACTATCAAAATAAAGATGATGTGCTTGTACCTTACAAGAAATTGATTGATGCCTTAAGGAACTACTTCACATTTGTAACATTCCAACAAATTCATAGGGCAAAAAATAAGGTTGCAGATGCTATGGCAACTCTAGCAT
Source organism: Cupressus sempervirens (assembly GCA_028749045.1). NCBI lineage: Eukaryota > Viridiplantae > Streptophyta > Pinopsida > Cupressales > Cupressaceae > Cupressus > Cupressus sempervirens. Next base: position 483,246,497 of record CM053791.1, on the reverse strand, counting down.
CTATTCTAAAATTACAAAAAACATGAATGGTACTTTGAGTTACTGATGGAAGAATTACATCATCTCACATATGAATCCCCTGATAATCATGTGATTTGCATTGTTGTTGATCATGACTCCTCTTGCTACTCTGCCATTTTCTTCTACCTACATGATCAAATGATTCCATAAAATCTCACACACAACTAAAAATGCCAACTTCTTTGCAATGCCTCACACTATACCCTTGTCTCTAGTGATTTGTATAGGAAGGCTTTAGACATAACTCTTCTTAGGTTTTTAGAATTAGTGTAAGAATTTGGTATAGCTCTGATACCATGTAAGAATTTTTCTAAGGGAAAAATCACCCAAGACCAAGAAACACAATAACTAACACAAAATAGACGAATAGAGCATGATCAAAATAACAATATGATATTCAATTGATGTTTTCTTGATGTACAAATACACTAAAAGTGCCTGTATATAAAGGCCTCTAGAATGCTTCTAGAATGTCTAGGAGTTAGCAATATGATAAGCCTCACAACTAAGCACAAGTCCACCAAGAGTGGATTATCCTCCATTGAGTACAAAAGTTAGTGCAATGATGAGAGGATAAGCCTAGAAAGGTGTGTCATGTAAAATTATTTTGTAGACACCATGTGCTTAATTAAGAGTGCAATCAACTATGTTGTCAACATGACAACTCATATGAGTACACAAACTCCTAGGTGTCTAACCTAATAAATAATAAAATAATGCATTTATCTTAAGTAAACTTAAGTAAAGTGTAAATAATAATTATTTACACTAACAATGAGAAGAATCTGAAAATGCATTGGTCGAAGTCCATAATAACATTTGTGGGGCACACTCTAATGGCCTTGCACTTGATGTTATTTTCTCTCTAGCATCATGATGATGGATAATGTAGTATGATCCAAAGCATTGATGTAAAAAAACTATACACAATCAAATCTAGAAATTTGAAGCATACTTAGGATAGGTTACTATTGGCCAACTATGCAGACTAATGATATCATATATAATAATCTTGAAAAAAGTTTCAATTACATGGTAACCAGATTCATACTTCTAGACATGAGATTATCCCTTCTATCAAATATTGGTCTTTTCAACAATGGGCCTTTGATTTGGTGGGAAGCTTCATCCAAGTTCATCCAGTGGCCACAAGTTCATCATTATAGTGACTAAATATTTTGCAAAATAGGTTGAAGCTATACCCTTATCTGTTGCTATAGGAAAACATGTTGCTTTACTCATACTCAACCACATTATTTGTCACTATGGTATGCTTTCCTCTATTGTCACTAATAGTGGAGGATAGTTCAAAAATAAGGACCTCAAGCAACTCTGCAATAAATTCAAGATAAAACAACATTAGTCCTCTATATACTACCCCCAAGGGAATGACAAATATGAGGCCTCTAACAATACACTATTGTACACAAAATAACCCACAAATCATGTAGAGATTGGCACCTACAAATCAATCTGGTGCTCTAGGATTATAAGACCACTATACACACTCCGACAGGGGCTATACCTTTTTCACTAGTCTATGGTTCTGAAATTGTCCTACATTTTACAAGTTGAAATTCATTGACTACGAGTCTCTCTACATGGGTTAATCACTAATGAAGAAAATAGAGCTATAAGGAAACATGATCTAGAAACCCTCGATGAGAACCGTAAGGCCTCTTTTGATCACATGAGGGCTTATAAAAAATGGATGTCTAATAGCTACAACAAAAAGGTCAATCCTTGAGAGTTCCAAGTGGGTGAACTTTTTCTTCAAGAAAATCATAAGAATCAATAGAATAGCGAACAAAAGAGAAAATTTGAGCCCAATTTGTTGGTTACTTACATTGTCATAGTGGCTTTTGGATCCAGTGCATATCACCTTCTACTCCTAAAGGGAAATAACTTGCTAAGCCTATCAACATTTTACATCTAAACAAATTCTATGCTTAAGGCTCTTATGGCTCAGCTGTTTGTACATATCTTATGATCCTAAAAATCTCCTCAAATATAGAAAATGTCTTAAAAAATGATCATCTTAGTGAAAATTTAGCAATAGGGGCTTTGATGTATCACCAAAAAAATTCAAAAATAACCAAAAAATTGAAAATAGTTCTGAATTTGTTTTTTTCCAAGTGATGAAAACCTAAAAATAGGCACTACTCGAGACCCTTGCACCTATATCTATCATTCTCGCTCATTTCATAACACATTTCCTATCTTGGAATTGTCTCTTGTCCTCATCTCAGGGGTACAACTACTTATCTTATTAGGGTCTTCTTGTGCATTAGGGTTTCTTTGGCAACTCATGCAAAATAATATTTTCAACACTCCTCCTCTTGATATTGAGTATTTATTAACACTTCATGGATACCTTACCTACAATATAGGATGCTAAAATATTTGTCACTATCAGATGTGAGTCCTAAAGAAATGGGCATGTGACATACACACATGCAATTAGATATTAAACTTACTAAGATATGATGCACTTTAACTTCTTTGTGTGTTTTCTATGACAATTTCTTTGTTGAGTCTTCCCTCCCTAATAGTCTTTCAAGGATGTCATGGGGTATGTTTTGATTGTTTTCTTCTTGTGGGTGTACTTTTTTAGTTCAAGGTATTGAGAGCATTCATGCTTTTCCTACTTGACACTTTGAACCTACAATGTATCATCCTTGTCAATTTTTGCAACACTGCACTCACGGGTTATCCTAGCACTTATGC